>CM035146.1:102558051-103758051 GCA_020205605.1 Panax ginseng
CAACTTAATGCATCAAGTTAGATTTGATTATTTGACAGCGAAGTATTATAATTATAGGACGCTTGATGAAGCAAAGCTAATGCTACTATATCAATAAATTAATTTGGTACTATTTGACGACTATCATGTTGGACTTCCTTATAGTGCGTAGCAAAGTCCTTTTTTTAATTTATTTTAAAAAAAAATTATTTCTTGCAGGGGGTTCAGAAATTCAATGTTCATCTCCTTCTGGATTATAATTAGCTTGCGAGTAGTGAGGTCAAAACTGATGTTGGTAACTGTTTAAGCTTGAGCAGGCCTGCTTAGCTGTATCACATGCTTCAATGAATGTCTCAACTTTCGCGTTAAGAGTGCAAGGGTGGATATATACTGTGTTTGGCTTCATTACCTTTTTGGGGTTCCTCTATGCTGCAATCATATCTAAGTTTCTTCCGAGATCTGAAAATTTCATCATAGCAGCCATTCAAAGTGACAGGTTATATTTTATTGCTTCAACATTATTGTTAATTATTTTGCATTAAAACCCATACTTTTTTGCCCAAGGGAAAACAGTAAAGGTGAGGGGCTTGTTTTGTAACAGCAATATAAAAGTGCCTGTTTTATGCCAGTCTCAGGTCGGTACTTTCTCTAGTTCTTTCTATTAGGGTATTGACTAAACTTAGTTGCTTATTTTTGGATTAACATAATGATTAGCATTTATTAAAAAATAAATAAAAACTGAAGATTGATAAGAATTTTCACCATCTTATATAACGTCTCCTTTGCTAGTAGTTCAGGTAGGGAGGTTAGGTAATCTTCAGGTAAATAAGAGTTTTTTTTATAGAAGAAGAAGTGATACAATAAATGGGGGACAAGAAGTCCACCCTCAACAGACTAAAAGATCAAAAACAAGAAAGCACTTAAAAAGTGCAGCCCTCCGATCTCTACATAAATCAGTAACAGATGCCCAAAGAGATGCAAGAAAAATAACCATATAGCTTTAAGGATAAGTAACTTTCTCTAAACAACCTAGCGTTACCTTAAACTTGGTTTACTTTTTAGAACAATATGCCAAATGACAGTGTAGGAGTAGAATAGTTATGAGTTATCATCAATAGATTTACTTTTGAAGCTTGTGACATGTATACACTTGCAATAAAATCCAGAAAAACTGCAATGCAGTTCCTTTTTAAACATTTTTGGCTTGGATGAATAATGAATTTGGGAGTTACTTCTGACTTTGGTTTCTCTGTATCCACAGATATTACTGCTGCTTGGTCCCGTTGACACTTCCTATGATTGTTGTTATGATTTATTTCCATTGGCTCAGCATGAAACTCTTTAAGCATGCATGACTTCATATCCGTATTTCAGTTAAGAAGCTCTTTTCATTTAGTATCATCCTCTTTTTGCTCCTTGCACATCTAAGCAGTTGTGGAAGTACCGATCAAGAATGTGATTCATATCAAATCAGTTGTTGAAGTACCAATCAACCTGCTTGGGTTCGTTGTTCCTCATGGGCAGCTCATACGTTTTCCTAGGTATTATTTTATTTATTTAATATTTGTATAAACTATATAAATCATATTAGATGATAATATTCTAAGTTGAAAAGGAAAAGTTATTAAAAAAAAAAACAATCTTACATGACATAACAAAAATCTTTATATGACAACAAATATCTTTCAAATATTGAGAGTTTGAATGCCTTCATTAAGTATCATTACTAGCCATTATTTTAGATTCATATTTGCCGTCGGTTCTTAGACAAATTTAGGATAAAATATATAATTTTTAAAACTTCAGGGTCATGATCTAATAAAAGTAATCAAATTTTAGGATGAACAAATAGAGCTAAATCGAGGGTGTAGAGAGACTAAGCGTAGGCAGTAGATGTAGAGGACCGATTTCATCAAAATGAGTAAAAGGATATCCAGTAATTCTCTTCACGTGCATAAAGACATGAAAGAATCCATCCATGTCAAATTTGAGCAATCCATACAATGTAACCTCTTCGGCCTACATAATAGAATAAGTTTATACTCCTTTTTCTAAAATCGAAGATGAATATAACATAACTATGGCTGTAAACTGAGCCGAACGGCTCGGGCTCGGCTCGCAGTTTACTCGTAATTAGGCAAATGGGACTCGAGTTCGCGAAGGAAATGAAGCGAGTTTGAGCAAAATAAACTACTCGAGGTCTCAAACGAGTCGGATTTGAGAAACCCATTACTCTGCTTGTCATCTCCATGAACAGCTTGAATTCCTTCGAAGGGTATGCTTGATTACGGTCACGAATTTAGTTATTGAATACCATGTTTTATATACAATCAATTTGACTCTTTCTCTTCCCTAGTTGCTTCAGTCGTTAACCCCTTATCGTTTAATTTTTGTTTAGGAAATAGCTATTCACTTATTTGTCATCATTTTTTTGTAGGTAATCTCAAGATCTAAAGATGCATGGTTGGCTCTGATCGGCTAGAATTCAATAAGTTTTAGGATTTCAGATAAGTAATCAGTCCATATAACTTCTACTTTTCTATTCTCCTAAACTGTCGACCTAATCTTCCTGCCAAAGCTTCATCCCTCATTAATGTAGTATTAAGTAGTGATAATTTGAGGAACGGCTTTTATTGTTGGTGTTTTTAACTTGTAGTAATTCATTTTGTTCTCATCTCAAGTCTAGTTATATAACTGCACGGAAAGCTTCAAGAGCATAATCCTTAAATAGCATAACGCCTTAAATAGCATAATTTTATCAAAACGACGTAGTTTTGATAAGACGCGGTGGCATTTTTTGTAAATATCGGTGGCATGGTATTTACAAAATATCATCATCTTATCAAAACTACGTCGTTTATAAATTATTATTTAAAACGTTATTATTTATTATTACTCTTGAAGCTTCCTACGGGACGGAAAGCTTCAAGAGCATAATCCTTAAATAACATAACGCCTTAAATAACATAATTTTATCAAAACAACGTAGTTTTGATAAGACGCGGTGGCATTTTTGTAAATACGCGGTGGCATTTTTGTAACGTTATATATATATATATATATATATATATATATATATAACGGATCTAAAACACTCCTTAAATAGCATTCTCTTATTAAAATTACGTCGTTTTGAAGATTATTTTAAAAAAAACAAGTGGGGCCGTGAGTAGTATTTATGTAAATAAAAGGAAAGCAAGTGGGATTACTCTATTAAAATGTATTATTATTATTTTTATGTAATTTGTATTTAAAAATTATAAGCTAATTACCAAATTACCCTTAAAACATAAAATTGGTGAAAGAATGAAATAGAGAAGTGAAGGAACTGGATAGTTTAATGATTTGTTCTCTTTGAGTCATTTTATACCCTCCCATATAAATTTTACAGAAATGAGAATGATTTTTTTCATTTTAATGTGACAATTTAATACAAATATTTTAATTTTATAAAAATGAGTCCTATTTTCACATTCATTTCTAAGATTAAAACGTTCCAAGATTTTGTCAATAATTTACGCTAGTACGAGTCAAACTTGAGCTTATGTTTGTTGAATATTGTGCAGATATTGAAAAAATTGGCCAAATCAAAATTTGAGGCAATAAAGTAATGATACTTAATGTCCATAATTTCTTCAAGAAATTAATTTTTTATTATTCCATTATTTCCAAAATTAAGGATATTATTTAATTTTTGAAATCAAACGATAATCTATTAAATTTTAAAATTAATATGACTCATAAAAATTTAAAATAAAATAAATTTGGCGATTAATAATTTTTGTTATTTATTATACAATTATAATAATTATATTAACTAAAATAAATTAAATTCACATTAATTTTTAATTCAATATATTCCAACTAAGGGACCAAGTAACTAACTTCCCAATTGAATACTTAATGTCCATGCTGATCAGGTTTGATTCTCATATCGATGAATCTATTTCTTTTATTTAAATTTTTGTGTGAATAAATTGTGGCCATAACATTATTCAAAGTGTTTTAGAGGACTTTTTCCGTGATTAGAAAGTCAGATGGTGGTCCCTCAAAAGTTTTGCATTAAATAATTTAAATTTAGTGTCTGTACTGTCTGTACTACCGTGTTTTTGGGGTGCATGAATACTGATAGTGACTCAAGTGGAGATGTGAGAAGCACTTTAACTGGAGTGCCATCGGGGTCGGGTCGGGTCGGGTGCAAGAATCATTAATTATTGCTGATTTTATTAATTTGTTGGTTTGCTCTACCGAGACTCACAAAATAATACCAAAAGGAAAAAACAAAAAAAAAATCATTTGATATTAAGGTACCATAGCAAAAATAGTAATATCATAATCGTAAGAAATGTTACTCAAAGCGTCTCTCAAAACTTGATTGAATTTGACTCTTTTTTTTATTAAATTGATCAATTTTAAAATTAAAAATTAAATATATTTATTTATATTTTCAAAATTATAAAATTAGAAACGATAGTAAATTTCATATGATTATAGTTTATTCACCGATACAATACTTACGTGAAAAAAAGTCAATATTTGTAGGATAAAATAACTATTACCATCAATATATTTGTTCGGCAATTTTTAAAGTTGGTTCAAATATTAAATGCCGTATTTTATTAGTATACTAGCTATAACTCGGATCTGTGTAATCGTGCGCCGTGTGAAACGTAGATCATCGTCGTTCTTAACCGAGACTCAAAGTTAAGTCTGCCTCGGAACCTTGTGGGGTTAGGAGTAAAGCATCCCGAGGTTGGCGCATCTCGTTGAGCGTGAGAAGCATTGGGAACCCCAATTTCTTTCTTCGAGCCGCTTTCTTTTTCCGGCCCCCCGCCTTTAAGATAGCGCTTCGCTTCCGGTTCTTCGGAAGAATCAACTTACTTCTACCTTAAATTCGAAAAATATTATATTATATATAGACACATACCACCACAACAATTAATACATACTCAATCATAATACATATCCAACCACCAAAACATTGAGCTAGTCGGTACTAATTTTAAGAAATTTCGACAGACATTCAACTCAAGAATACATATAGCCAATCATATCCAACTCGAGAATTTCGATAAAAGAAAAAGAAGCACTGTATAACTGCTGACAATAATTTTTTTTAAAATTTATCTTTAACAACCTTATATAATTCACTGTGACATATACTAAAATGATAAGTACTAAAATTACATATACTGTGACATATAATAAATATCTTTAAAATATATCTTTAATAACCTTATATAAAATGATAAATGCTTTTATGTTTTTATACTAATAAACAGTATTATTAAATATATGTATATATATATGTAATACAATAACAGTAATTCTAACAACCTACAAAAATATTAGTACTATAATAAAAATGGCAATTTATTGAATAAAAACGCGTAAGGTATTCTGGCTGGCCCCTGCATCTGTTTCACTCCTCTCCTGCTCCATTTTATTTGGTGATAGCGATCTAATTATATGGAGAGCTATTTGAAAGACTTCGATATTGCTGCGAAGCATCCCTCTGAAGAAGCTCAGAGGAAGTGGAGGAAAGCCGTTTTTCTTGTTAGGAATCGCCGGAGACGTTTCCGGCACGTTCCCGATCTCGATAAGCGCTCCGAAGTGGAATCCAAGGTTCGACAAGCTCAGGTAGGTACAGTAGTTCTATAGGATGAGGATGATACTATTCACTGCTTGCCTGTGATTAATTTCACTTAAACTTGCACTCTGCTGGTTTATGAGGAAACTGATCCAGTCATCCAGGAGAGTTTAAATAATCCCATAGGAATACAAAACTCTTTGAATCATATTAGTGTTAATTAAATTCTTGAAATTTACAACTGCTCAACTATTATGGGGTTTTGTTTGAAGATTCTTCTTCTTTAATTTCTTCGACTTTCCTATATTTCGCTGCTCAATTTTCCTCTGTACACTTTTAAGATCTTTTACGGTAGAATTTTCTTTTCGGAAATGATATGAATTAATTAAGAGGATTATTTTTTTCGGTTTATTCTTGTTTCTGTTTTTTTTTTCTTTTGGGAGCGGAGCCGCGGAGGAATGGGCCGGGTAACCTGAAACAAGAAGATAGCTACGTTTGAAGGCGTTTTTAATATTGTACAGGCATAAATAGGGATACCTGAAGTTATAACCAACTTCACTTTTTATTTTTATCTCACATATTAATTTGATACATCGATTAATAGGTGGGTAATATAAAAATATAATTTATTTTTATAACTTATTATTATATTGGTTATAAAAAATGTTGTATTCATAAATTTTTATAATTTTTTATTATATTAGTTAATACAATTTTTTTTATAATTAATATAATAAAAAGTTAAATGAAATTATTATATGTCAACTTCGATTCCATAAATAGAAATATAACGTGGGGCGGAGGGTACATACACGTTTTCATTAGTTATGTTATGTAGTTTTATTTTATTTTTTTATAATTTTTACCTAATCAAAGTCAACATCCCAATACATTAATTTAAGATTTTTATTTTTGAAAGCCAAGTACGATTATAATGAATTCCCCTAACAATAATCCATCCAAATTGTATAAAGTCTCCCATAAAGCTGAGCTGAGGTTGAACTAAAAATTTAAAATTTATTGGACCTCAGTCTAGATCATCACCTGCAGTTTAAGATCTCATTGGCTGGGTCTGTTTTAATAGTATGTTTTTATTTATTAAGCAGGAATTTAATTGGTATTGTTTTTATGATGTTTTGTTTAATAATCTCAATGCATGCACATATTTTGGTCTCGTCTGTGCCGCCCCATTGAGATTAGAATCCTTTTTATTTTAAATAAATATAAATTCTCCGTTTCATAGTCCAAACAATGGAAACGGCAGTCACACAAAAACAAAATGAAAATTTTAAAAACACTTGTTTTTAGGGATAGAATAGTGGTATATATTGAACGTAAGTCATAGTTATATATTGGAATGGGACCAAAAAAAGTCATAGTTAATTAATTAATTATCTTGGCCCATTATATCCACCCTGTGCCTGTGGCCCATTTCTGACCACTTGTGTTTTTTCACCTTTGTTGTTCTTTGTTTTCTCCTCCTAAATATTCCTAGTCCTTTTCCTTTTTACTATGGTTCATAGTAGCTACGTTTGAAAAATTAGAGATTTATTTTGATTTTTAAAAATAATTTATGAAATCTTAAAATTTATAAAAAATTATTTGATGGAATATTTTACAGTAATTTGTTAATGTAAAGGCATATTCTGGTTATGGTGCTACCAATTTTGAAACAATTTGGCACAAGAATTGAGGCGTGGGTATCAGAAGCAGGTCTTCTCTTTTGACATATCAACTTATCAAGTCATCGATGATGGACTTTATAACCACCAATGGCTCCATGGTGGATTGAGGCATAAGAATATTTCCTGCAACTTGAAATATAAAATTCTTTTGTGGACCAAATCTTTATTCAATTATATGTGAAAAGATGCTAGGCCTGTTTATGTGAATGGGACACCATTATGTGGAGAAGCTTTTTGACTTTTTCTGCAAGTAGTGGCAAGGAACGAAATTTCCTTGAAACTTCTGCTGACTAACAGCTCACAACCCCACAGCTACACAAAGGATATGAATATACTGTTGGATATTTTCATTATCTAAATTATATAATAAATATATTATATGTTATTCATGTAATCAATAATTAATATTGGTTCAGTTGGATAAGAGGGAAGTGTTGATATTAAGAACTTGGATTCAAGTCATGGCAACAACATTGTTATATATATGGGCCAAAAATACAGAACTGAAAATTATTCAATCATTCCAAGTTCTTAAGAAAAATTATTATTCTATATATTTTTCTTGTTATAATTTTCTTCTTTCATTTATAGTTTAGCACTAGATTTGTTCCTACACTACAAATTCTAGTACAGAATAAAATCTGGGTCTGTCGAGACTAATTCGCAGTAACCCTGTGTAGCAAAAGTCGACAGGAATATTGTTCTATATCTTACTACAAAGTAAATTTTTATCTTTTGCTTATATGATTTCTACTTTTAATATTTGGCATGCTAGATTAGGACATATAAATTATAAAAGTATGCGTAGCATGAGTAATCTTAGTTTAATTCCTAAGATTAATTTTTCTGATTTAGAAAAATGTGTTATATGTGTTAAATCTAAAATTGCCAAGAAGCCTTTTAAAAAAGTAGAAAGAAATTCACAATTATTAGAATTAATTCATTCCGATATTTGTGAATTTAAGGGCATATTAACTAGGGGAGGTAAAAGTTATTTTATAACATTTATAGATGATTGTTTTAGATACACTTAAGTTTATTTGTTAGGGACTAAAGATGAGACTTTAGAGAAATTTAAAATCTACAAGGCTGAAGTTGAAAATCAGTTAGATCAAAGAATTAAAATTCTTAGATCGGATAGTACTTCTCTTATAATGATTTTTGTGAGAATTATGGTATAATTCATCAAACTACAACCCCTTATAGTCCTCAACAAAATGGAGTGGCAGAGTGAAAAAATAGGACACTTGAAGAAATGATTAATACATTACTTCTTACTGGTTGCCTAAAATTTATGGGGGAAGCATTAATGATCTTGCTTATATACTTAATCGTATACCCCATAAGAAAACTAATATTATACCTTATGAATTGTGGAAAAAGAGAAATCCTCTCTTGACCATTTAAGGGTGTGGGGAGTAGAACATTAGTAAGGTTAACTGATCCTAAAAAGACTAAACTTGGTGCTAAAGCAATCGAGTGTGCTTTTATAGGCTATGCACAAAATAGCAAAGCCTATAAATTTTTGACCATGGAATCCACATATTCTGTTAGCCAAAATATAATTTTGGAGTCTAGAGATGTTGAATTCTTTGAGAATTCTTTCTTTAGGAAAAGGTCAAGAGAAGACACTGATAAAGAGGATCAAGAAATAGTTCATCATGGAACAAATGATGAAATGGAACTTACTACATCTACTGAAGAAATAGAACCAAGAAGAAGTAAAAGAACAAGGATAGAAAAATCATATGGCCTTGATTTCTACTTGTACCTAGTAGAAGGAAACAGGGATGTTATTGTTTCTTCTAGTGTTTTTGTAACTGAGCATGATTCTAGTGATAGAGATCCATTGACATTTACAGAAGCTATGTCCTCTCAAGATTCAGGTTTTTGGCAAGAAGCCATTAATGATGAAATAGATTCTATCATGGGTAACAAGACTTGGGTCTTGGTGGATTTACCCCTGGTTGTAAACCCATTGGCTGTAAATGGATCTTTAAAAGGAAAAAAAAATCAAATGGATCCATTGATAAGTATAAAGCTATACTGGTAGCCAAAGGTTTTAAGCAAAAGGAAGGAATTGATTACTTTGATACATATGCTCCAGTAGCAAGAATTAGTACTATTAGGTTATTAATTGCATTAACATCAATTCATAAACTTGTTATACACCAAATGGATGTTAAAACTGCTTTTCTAAATTGTGACTTAGAAGAGGAAATTTATATGGAACAACCAGAAGGGTTTGTTTTGAAAGGTCAAGAAAGAAAAGTCTGTAAACTTATTAAATCTTTATATAGCCTAAAACAAGCACCTAAGCAGTGACATAAAAAATTTGACCAAATGATTGTTTCAAATGAATTTAAAATAAATGAATCGGATAAATGTGCTTATTCTAAGTTTAGTAAAGGTTTTGGTGTTATAATTTGTTTATATGTTGATGATATGCTTATTTTTGGTACTAGTGAAAAGGTAGTATTAGAAACTAAAGCATTTTTGTCTGCTACTTTTGATATGAAAGATACGGGGGAGACTGATGTAATTTTAGGTATTAAAATTGTGCGGTCTCAAGATACCATTTCTTTAACTCAGTCTCATTATATTGAGAAATTGTTAAAGAAGTTTACTCACGAGAATTACAAAGCCTCTACCCCATATGATCATTCTCATTAAGTTATTTCCAAATAAAGGAAATAACATATCTCACCAGAGTATCGTAAGTGTAATTGGTAGTCTAATGTATGCAATGCAGTGTACTAGACCTGATATAACATTTGCAGTAGGAGTATTGAATAGGTTTACTCATAATCCAGGTTAGGTTCATTGGGATGTAGTATCAAGGATACTTAAATATCTTAAAGGCACAATGAACTATGCATTATGCTATACAGGATACTCAACTGTGGTAGAAGGGTACACGGATGCAAACTGAATAACAAATTCAGATGAAATAAAGTCTACAAGTGGATGGATATTCACTTTAGGAGGAGGGACAATTTCTTGGGGTTCCAAGAAACAAACCTTGATAACACATTCAACTATGGAATCTGAGTTTGTTGCATTATCAACTACTGTAAAAGAAGCCGAATGGCTTAGGGATTTATTATTTGAGATACCACTTTGGCCCAAACCAATGACAGCTAATTCAATATATTATGATAATGAGGCAGCATTATCACGGTCTTATAACAAGGTTTATAACGAGAAATCTAGACATATAAGTTTAAGACATAGTTATGTAAGGGAGCAAATCAATAAAGGGGTTGTTACCTTTAACTATGTTAAGTCAAAGGGAAATTTGGCAGATCCTTTTACAAAAGGCCTAGGCAAGGATGTAATATGTAAGACTTTCAGGGAGATGGGTTTAAAGCCTTTAAATGAGAGGTAATCTATAAGTGGAACCCAACTAAATACTAGAGTAACATCTGGTATATTAGTTCAATGGAAAAATACTTATAGTAATAACCAGTTATACACTGACAAGTATGAAGACGAAATTCTTCAAAACCACCTCAAAGATAGTGTATGCTTGTATGGAGAACAAAGAGGGTAGGGTAAACCTTTAATGAATCTATGTTCGGTTTGGAGGATGCAGATCATACAAGTGCATCTAATTAGATTCACCTATTTAAATGAAGGAAGTGGGCCGCTTCTGCGAGACATAAGGCTTATCTCTAAGTCAATTACAAAACCCAAGAGGTAAACACAAGGCCATAAATGTGTTGGGTTTCCTTAAACTACAAGAGATATAGTATATGTCTATAGAGCAAGATATCATTGTAAGATTTTTTAGCTCAAAGCTAACGCTACTAAAAATTCAGATATTTTGTGAAATAGACTATGTAAAGGTTAAAGTCGAAAGACACCTATTACTTATGTATACTATATTTAATAAGAGAAAGTAGAATATCAAAGGAAAAAGATTGGAGGATTATGAAAATAGGGGAGGATTGTTGGATATTTTCATTACCTAAAGTATATAATAAATATATTATATGTTATCCATGTAACCAATAATTAATATTGGTTCAGTTGGATAAGAGAGAGGTGTTGATATTAAGGACTTGGGCTCAAGTCATGGCAACAACATTTTTATATATATATATTTTTAATAAAATTATAAAAGGCCAACAGTAATAAAAGGCCAACGGTAATATTTCTAAACCTATAAATAGGTTACAAATCCACCCAAATTAAGAAAAATTATTATTCTATATATTTTTCTTGTTATAATTTTCTTCTTTCATTTATAGTTTAGCACTAGATTTGTAGGAACACAACAAATTCTAGTATAGAATAGTCTTAAGGAAAGAGTGGTCAACCATTCGATTCAGGCAGGAATATTGTTGTTCTATATCTTACTACAAAGTAAATTTTCAACATATACTATCACAATATAGCAAAAGAAAAAACAATTTGCTTTTATGACCTTGGCAATTACGACTGAAAACAAAAATTGAAAAAATAATATTGGCTTTATTTTCTCTTCCTATCTTCTTTCCTCACATTGCCTTATCTACAGTTGTCATTTTTGGTCTCATCTACTGTTCCTCAGTCCTATTCCATTGCCTCTCCTCCTTCAATTTTGACACAGCACATCATCTTTATTCTTCTATAAAGAAGATATAGAAAGTAAAGCTAAGGGAACCAAAAAAAATTCCCAGAAAAAATTCCGGATGCAACTTTTTTTTTTTACATTTGTTGTAGCAAAAAGTTGTATATGTGATACAGTGTAATAAAATTGGTTATTGTCCAATAGATGAAACCTTTTGCTATACCAAATGTATAAAAAATATCTGTATCGGGTATTTTTCTGCTGCACGTAACTTTATTGTATAGATATATATAAAATATATATTCATGCCTTTTAACCATTTGGTCGATGCAATGTAGAGTTCAAATCCTATTTTTTTCTAAAAATGAGTTAAAGGGGTTTTGATCACCGAAATAATTTAGAATTGCACAAGAACAGTAACGTGTGAATGGCTTTATTTAAAGAATTTTCATGATTCATGGTATTGCCTTTGCTTTCTTTATGTGTCTTTCTCTATATTATTTTATGTCCGTCCAAACAAACCGCAAGATATTTAGTTGAGGGCATAATCAAGGAATATTTATCGTCAAAGCTTTCAACTTCATATTGTGCTGAAATGACAAGGTTGTATAGGTAAAAGTTGGAATATTGAAAAGACCTTTCCCATGTCTAAGCGGCATTCTGCAATACAAAGGTCTGATATATTAGTTCTATCCTTTTTTAATTCATAAATCAGTTAGAGACTTAGAGTTGGACAATTATAAAGTTAATAGATTTCAGGTTTCTACCATATCTGCAATTATCTGGGTTATTTAACCAATTTTTATATTGAATTAGAGTGTTGACAAGTCATTGATGTCTTATATGTTAAGAAATAGGCTGCTTAGAGGACTCCAATGAGGTAAAATAGATAACTTAGAACAATTAATTGATAAAGTAGCATAATATACCAATTTAATAAACAAACACCATCTACTGTACAATTTGGTGTTGGTAACACCATTAACAGATTTCATCATTACAACACGGGTAATTACAAGTTATTTTTGTTGGGGGAGGGGGGCTTTACTACATGAAAGGCCTGGTCATACCATCATGATGTTGGTTGATACATCTTCTTCTTAGATTCTTTGAACCATGATCTTCATTAGTAACACCATTCAATATAGTACCTTGCGGTCATGAACTTTTGGTTAATTTTTAAAATCTATTCACCATGATGGGGATCGATGATTTAGGGGTGTTTGATAAAAATTGAATGAATCTGAATCAATTAGTTGAATTTGAATTTAAATGAGTTGAATCTGAATCGAATGAATGAAAAAATGTTGATAATTAACATGTCTCAAACATCCTAATGACAAAACTTTAATATTTTACCCATCCGAAAAAAATTCAAAATTGTTGTAAATTTATTTAATATTACTTAATATAATAATTAATTTTTAAATTTTTAATTTTTTTTTACTATTTTATTCACCATTTCGGTCATTCGACTAAAAAAAAACTCAAGTTAGCCATTCAAATTCGCCTATCTTACCGATTCATTGACCATTCGACTACCAAAACAAATGCAATGTGACCAATTCACCATTCGATTCACCCATTTAGCTCCATTCGATTTTAAACAAACAACCCCTTAGTTGTCTTATTTATTTATTTTGTTTATTTCATTATTATGGACTTGTTTTAATTAGTTAGGTATTTTAATCACTTATTTTAGTTAGTTGGGTTATTTTTGTCTTTTTGGTCTCCAAGTTCAATTTAGGGTTGTTTTGTTTATAAATATCGATGTAATGCTCCTTGGAAAATTATTCGAGATATTTTCTAGAGTTAATAGACGCTGAGTTAAAACTCTAAACCCTTGAATTTAAGCGTGAGAGTTTAGATTCTAGATTTATTCATACATTAATCAATTACAGAATTCAGTTTATAATTTATCCTACATCACACCGCCTCTATACAATCTAGAAACTTTGCTAAACAATGTACCTTGCAAGTATTGTTCAAGTTCACAACAGGTCAGGGTGGTCCGGCAAGCAATAGTGTATTTAGTCTATTTAGTCTTCATGACGGCTGAGGTTGTAATATGTCCCACAACAGAAATTTACTCTGCTTTTATCCCTAACATGGTCAAAGAGCATGCCATTCATGTGACCACCAACCAATATATAAATGAATTTAGTTTGAAAGTTGTACTTCAGACTACCATCATATTTTACTTTTTAAAATAATTACTAGCTCCTTTGTGGGTTTTGACTGTCCAATTCTTGGCTTTTATGGGCACTAGGCAACCTTTATACTGTATTGTTGTTAGGTTCTTGCTGTTCAGAGACTAGATTTTACTATAAATGGTTGTTTTATAGTTTTAGACAACATATTGTTGCAACTAGAGTTTATTCATTAGTTTCTTTTTGAGCTAATACTAACTCTCTTTTTTTTTTGTCTTTTACACTTCTGTACCAGGAAAGCCTACGAGTAATCTTTACAGCATATAAGGTAGCATTCAAGTTTCTTGATGGTACGTGCCTTCTTGTTTTTATCAAATTACTGGTAACAGTGATAGGGTGATTGATGGCCTTAGGCCCTTAGATCATATATATATATATATATATATATTCATACTTGCTTCATTCTTAATTTTTCATATCTTACAGCTATTGACCACAAGCCATCAGAAGAGGCTATAAAAGCGGGATTTCGTATTCACCCTGACAAACTTGCAAAGGTTGTACGTAACCATGACATTGGGGAATTGGAAGCCCTCAATGGAGTTGAAGGAATTGCAAATGCAGTACACGTCTCATTCGATGAAGGAGTTAAAGATAATAGTTTGTCTATCCGGCAAAAGATCTATGGCTTCAACAGATACACCGAGAAACCTTCTAAAAGATTTTGGTTGTTTGTCTGGGAGGCTTTGCATGATTTAACCCTTATCATCCTTATGGTTTGTGCTGTGGTTTCTATAGGTGTGGGACTTGCCACTGAAGGCTGGCCAAAGGGCATGTATGATGGGTTGGGAATCATCCTTAGTATATTCTTGGTGGTCATGGTTACTGCAATCAGTGACTACAAGCAATCCCTGCAATTTAAAGAATTGGACAAGGAGAAGAAGAAAATATCTGTTCAGGTCACTAGAGATGGAATCCGGCAGAAGATCTCCATATTTGACTTAGTTGTTGGAGATGTTGTCCACTTATCTATTGGAGACCAAGTTCCAGCTGATGGAATATTCATATCGGGATACAGCTTGTTGCTTGATGAGTCAAGCTTGTCAGGTGAGAGTGAGCCGGTAAATATAAATGAGAAGAAACCTTTTCTACTTTCAGGAGCTAAAGTGCAAGATGGGTCAGGTAAGATGCTGGTGACTACTGTTGGTATGCGAACTGAATGGGGTAAGTTGATGGAAACATTAAGTGAAGGGGGAGAAGATGAGACCCCACTGCAGGTAAAACTGAATGGTGTTGCTACAGTCATTGGCAAGATTGGTTTAATGATTGCTGTGCTGACATTTTTGGTGTTGACAGTTAGACTCCTGGTGGAGAAAGCAGTTCAAAATGAGTTCACAAACTGGTCTTCCGTTGATGCTTTGAAACTTTTGAATTACTTTGCTACTGCAGTAACTATAATTGTCGTTGCTGTTCCAGAAGGACTACCTCTGGCAGTGACATTAAGCCTTGCCTTTGCAATGAAGAAATTAATGAGTGAAAGAGCACTTGTGAGGCGTCTTTCTGCTTGTGAGACGATGGGTTCTGTTACTTGCATTTGCACAGACAAAACAGGGACATTAACAACAAATCACATGGTTGTTGATAAGATATGGATATTTGGAAAAGCTAAAGAGATGAAAGGAAGTGAATGTGGAGATATCTTTCATTCAGAAATAGCAGCAGATGTATCAACCATTCTCTTGCAGGCTATATTTCAAAATACCAGTTCTGAGGTGGTCAAGAATAAAGATGGAAAAAATTCGATTCTGGGTACACCAACAGAATCAGCACTGTTAGAATATGGATTGCATCTGGGTGGGGATTTTAATGCTCAACGTCGGGAAACTAAGATGCTAAAGGTTGAACCTTTCAATTCTGTCAAGAAAACAATGTCTGTGCTTGTGGCTCTTCCAGATGGTGGGATCCGAGCTTTCTGCAAAGGTGCATCAGAGATAATTTTAAGAATTTGTGACAAAATAGTTGATAGTAATGGGAAAACGGTTGACATGTCAGAAGAATTGGTAAGAAATATTACAGACGTCATCAATGGTTTCGCCAATGAATCCTTAAGAACACTTTGCTTGGCATTCAAGGATGCTGACAATTATTATGATGGGAATAGCTTGCCTGATAGTGGATATACATTGATTGCGGTAATTGGAATTAAGGATCCAGTTCGCCCAGGGGTGAAGGATGCAGTTAGAAATTGTTTAGCAGCTGGAATTACTGTGCGCATGGTCACTGGTGACAATATTAACACAGCCAAGGCCATTGCAAAAGAATGTGGGATACTCACTGAAGGAGGTTTGGCCATAGAAGGACCAGAATTTCGCACTAAAACTCCAGATGAACTGAAAGCAATAATACCAAGAATTCAGGTGTACAGTTGATTTTAATAGTACTTGATAAATCAGTAAATTGAGAAGACGCACTTGATTTCTAAATTATGGCATTACAGGTAATGGCTCGATCCTTGCCTTTAGACAAGCACATGCTGGTTAAGAATTTGAGGAGCATACATAAAGAGGTGGTAGCGGTAACTGGAGATGGAACTAATGATGCTCCTGCTTTGCATGAGGCAGACATTGGACTTGCTATGGGTATAGCTGGAACAGAGGTTTGTGTATTTCCTCTTTTGTTGGGCAGATTTTCTGTCTGCTTATTTATATACTACCTCAGTTCCACTTTGAATGTCATGGTTCAAAACCATGTTTCAGAAACTGATTTTTAGTCCTTCAAAGAACACATTTTGAAACAGTACGTAATATAATCTTTCAAAAATATTCTCTAGCATTTAGAGTGCAGTTTTAGACAAAGAAATGTTCTAAACATGTCAATAAAATTACTTAAATGCTGTGCTGCAAATATGGTATTGAAACATGACATTCCAAGTTGAACAGAAGAAGTAATAATATTCTTGCCTTGTTTCTGCTAGTTGTTGTATTTCTTTGATCTGAGATCGAATTGAATTCAATGTTTTTATATTATATTATCATATTTGTCCCAAAAATTCATATACCTTATCATTAGAAATTTTGTGGTGTGGTATTTTGATTATAATCATCATCTTTCCCTTTGTAGTCTTATTTCACTTATACCTCCCTATCATTATTCCTCTTTCATAACTTTTTCAAAAAATTATGTCCACAGGTTGCAAAAGAAAGTGCTGATGTCATCATATTGGATGACAATTTTTCCACTATTGTAAATGTGGCGAAATGGGGACGTGCTGTATATATAAACATTCAAAAGTTTGTTCAGTTCCAGCTTACTGTTAATATTGTTGCTCTTATGATCAATTTTGTTTCTGCTTGCGTCTCAGGTGTGTTGGTTGGTCCATTGAGCTAGATTTTAGTTCCTCAAATTGTATGATGAACGTTAAATATAATCCTCTACTGAACTTTCAGGATCTGCTCCCCTTACGGCTGTGCAGTTGCTTTGGGTTAACCTGATCATGGACACCCTAGGTGCATTGGCACTGGCTACAGAACCACCACATGATGGACTGATGAATAGGCCTCCTGTTGGAAGGGGCGTGAGTTTCATCACCAATGCAATGTGGAGAAATATCGCGGGTCAGAGTATTTACCAAATGGCTGTCCTTTTTACTTTCAATTTCGCAGGGAAGCAGATTTTGGGAGTTCAAGGTTCAGATGCTTTAGACATTGTCAATACCTTCATATTCAATACCTTTGTGTTCTGTCAGGTATTACCTTTGGGGTTTCGCTTATTGTTTCTGTAGGATTTTTTCTCCAATTCTTAAAAACCTTATGCATTTTATTTGTTGAAATACAGATTAGCCCAACGGTTATCTCTTGTTTTGAATTTTCAGGTGTTTAACGAAATAAACAGCCGAGATATTGAGAAGATAAATATTTTCCATGGCATGTTCAGTAGCTGGATATTCATTGGCGTCATGGTAGCCACCGTGATATTTCAATTAATCATAGTCGAATTCCTGGGCACTTTTGCAAGCACTGTGCCGCTAAGCTGGCAACTATGGTTACTTAGTATTTTAATTGGGTTTGTAAGCATGCCCATTGCAGTTGTTTTGAAGTGCATTCCTGTTGAAGGAAAGACTGCTAAGCATCATGAGGGTTATGATCTACTCCCTAGTGGTCCAGAAGAGGTTTGATATAATAAGGCATTTACTTTTCTTAGGACTAAAGTACTTGGAGTTGAATTAGAGGGACTTGACTACAACTACTTTCTCACCTTTTAATCTAACCACAAAAGTACTTTTCTGCTGCCCCTTCCATTACAAGATGCAACAGGTTAATTTTCCAAAGCATGTTCCACGCTCATCTCACTTAATTTTCTTTCTTAGGGCTCTGAAACAGAAAGATCAATTGGACTGTTTCCTTCTTGTTGTTTCTCAGATAAAATGTTATGTCTGCTTTTGTTATACCAGCAGTTATTACATATTCTGGAATGCATCTCTTCTATAGTGAAAAATTTCTTGTTAGAAGCTGTTCAGTTTGGCTAATAAGCTTCAATGACTTTGAATCTGTTAATAAATGTGAACTCCATTCATTCTTGATCGTCTTCTTCCAGCTTTATATTAACTCTGCCGCCTTTTATGCATAGTTAATGGGAGGCCGCAACTAGCTAATCTATACTACCACCGTTTCAGAAAATGCTGTCATATTTGCAAATACATGCTCCAGTTTTAATACATGCTTCTACGAATAAATGATAGCTCAGTACATTGAAACTAATCTCTTTGGCAGGGATAGTAAGGAACTCGAATCTATCTCCATCAAACTGTACTTAACCTCTATAGACAAAAAAATACTAGTGCATCACAAAGGAATAACGGCGATTGGGAGATCATTTGTATCTTCTTTTGGCTTCTCCATAACCAATCACCCCCATTACGGTCATCGAATAACCAGCTATACCTATGAAGGTGACAGGATTTCGGAACAGGAGTATGGAGATAACAACAGCCACAGCACCTTTTGCATTGCCTAAAACCTGACGACAATATAATACACATGTATGTATTCAGTCAAAGAAACAAAAAAACAGTATTTTCGCAATTCAGTGCTGCTACATCTCTTTCGAGCTTACCCTTAATGGCATCACATCCCAATTTCGGATCACTTGATCTCTTAAGTTATAGAATAAGAGAGTTTTTTCAACTTTACCTATTAAAAACATTCTTGGTCCATTGATGAAATGGTAAAAGTAGATTTTTATATTTGCAGAGATCGTCCAAGGGAGAGTGTAGATCAGAATTTTTGCAGCTATTATAGGGGATTGCCCAATGTACATCCAAGATGAATTTTTTATTCAGGTTTAACAAAGTGGAGCATGCCACTGAGTCATGAAACAAAGACAACTCAAGGATAAGATAAAACAGCAAGGACCTGTTGTGATTCCCATGTAAAAAATCAATTCTTTAGATTATATAAAATTTTGAAGTCAGTAATTCCATCCTTTCAAGTGAAACCAGAGAGAATAAAGTATGACTTCCATAAAGTAAGGTAAAAGAAAATTCTCAAATACCACGTGAATGGGGCAGAAACTCAAAACAGTTTCTATAGGGTTCAACTCAACATGGTTGACAAAGATTATAGATAGTTCTACAGGCAGATTGAATTGTAATGAAAACAGAAAACTGGTTTCTACACATTGAGTTCTAAAGACTAGACTGCTTGGTAATAAATACTTCTATCTATGCTCTTGTATCACACGAGTGTCTGGCGCCTGGGTGCACAAACTCATGCGCATGCGCATGCACACACACACACACAAACAAAGTGAGTGAGTGAGAGAGAGAGAGAGAGAGAGAGAGAGAGAGAGATCATACCTGGAGTGTTAGCGCACTTGTATGCTTGGTCACCAAGAAGTTGGTTAAGTTGGCCGAGTAAGCCATTACTGAATTAGCCAAAAGAAGTAGCCACATGAATTTATGTTTTTCCCCAAGCGAAATAGTGACATCTACCACATCAGGCTCCATGATAAGTGCTGCAGCAATAAAACTAGAACAGCAATTGGAGACATATAAAGCAGCAAGTTCATGGAGTTCAACTTTTCCCTGAAATAATAATAGAAGATTAAATAGAAGGTGTGGATTGAGAGAACATGATAAGGGGTGGGGGAAAGATAAAAAATAGAAACTTCCGGAGTTCAGGAGCAACCAACACACGAAATAATACAAAGATAACTTGTATATTTTTTTTTCTCTTACTATCTTTTCCCAGTTTTTCTGAAGATCTCTGTCTCCTTGGGGAACAGAAGAAAATTTGCATACACATACACCGAGAAAATAGAAAAGGTTTAGAATATTTCAAGATTACCACCTAACAGTTTACACAAACAATATTTATCCTTATGAGCTTTGTAAGGGAATCAAGAGAATGATAAATTGCAATATAGAGCTAATACAGCAACATTACTAATTCCATAAAGTTTAAAAATGAGCACTCCCAGTTTGCAGAGGAAATACAAGTTTTCACTTGCACCACAATTAATTAGTACTAATATGACAGGAGTCCAATCAAATACATAGTATATAACTGAAAATGATGAACAATAGAAGAGAATTTTGCAAATTTTCAATTTGTAAAATTCCATATCCTACTTTGTTTTCAACTCCCAGTGACAAATGTTTTCAGCAAGTTCAATGGTTCATTAGACATAGCAATATAGCAATATTGCAGTGGATACTTCTCCATAGATGAGGAACTATATACAAAAAACGTTTGCAGAATAACTTGTTTTGTCCAATAAAAGTAAAAAACTAAAAGTATTAACCCTAATATTGCAAAACCTTGACACTTCTAATATTAATCAAAATATGAAAAGAAAAAACGAAAACAAACAAATAACACTGACGGTAGAATCATATCTATATAATATTTATCAAAAGAAAAGTAGTATCTGTATAATAGTAGCAGTATCACAAAGAACAATGGTCATAAATGTTGTAAGCTTCCCAAAATAAAGTAATCTCAACCCAAACCCAAATCAAGTTTAATAGTACGACTGAGCAGCATACATAGTCTAAGGATGAGAATTTGTTAAAAACTTTGCAGAAAGCTCCACCACTGAAGATATAAGTAAAATAAATCATGCAAGTTTCCAAGTGTCCCAGCAATTGAGAGTTCATTGTATCATATTCATACCCTCCCTATTCCTAGCAAGCAGCAAAGTAATTTTTGGTAAATTATCTTACTGCTGAAGGGGAGAATATGAAAGAGACATAAAAAATGCAATATATGAACTGAAGCATGTTTTAGCCAACAAATAAAGTTAGGGCAACATGTGAGCTTGTCACAATCCTCTGAGAGTTGAGAGTCACAATCCTTTTTCTAGGATCACACACACAAAAAAAACACTAATACCACGTAATGGGTGCCAACTATTATTCCCAAACAATGCTTGAAATGTTCCAAGAACAGTTGAAAACTCCACGTTTCGCATGTTCAGATCTAAAACTAGACACGCATAGTTGAGAACATATGATTCGACCCAGAAACTATACTCAGGATACTTAAAATATACAGATAGGTACGTGTGAGAATTTAAATCACTTCCAAGTTCCATCTATATCTCAGTCTTAGGAAATCAGAATCCTCATCTACATTATCTCTTAAAGGATGTTAATCAGAACCTTCTACTGAAATTACATTATTATTGGTCTTTAGCTTTATCCTTTAGAACACTGTTCTTAGGCACTACTCCACCATATACCTTTGCTTTTATACACTATATAGATAAACCAATAAAAAGCTGAAACTATCATTTATTTGGCTAATTAATTTTGATAACTACTGCAGGTCATAATTTTTAATAGCTGCACACAGATGATTGTAATACAAAATCAGTAACATGCATATAATAATTTAATAATCAAAAGCACGAACGAATTTACCCTTCTGAAGAAAGCAGAATTCCCTGAAGAACAGACTTGAAGGCCCTTGCAGCAGTTGCACTTATACACATAATGAATCCATACAAGTGAAAGCTTGGCTCCCCCTGCCACC
The DNA here is from genome assembly GCA_020205605.1 of Panax ginseng. Taxonomy (NCBI): domain Eukaryota; kingdom Viridiplantae; phylum Streptophyta; class Magnoliopsida; order Apiales; family Araliaceae; genus Panax; species Panax ginseng. Next base: position 102,580,044 of record CM035146.1, read on the forward strand.
AAGCAAAACGTTTCATATCTCTCATTTTCACAGAAGTCCATTAATTTCTATTGAATACTGACAAAGAGAGGTGACAGATTGTGAGAAGCGAAAAGAAGGTTAAGAGCTTTTTTCGTGACCATTCATCAAACATACAACTTTTTGAGAATCCAGCTGTCAGAAAACAAGGCCTACTGAACTTAATCAGAAGTAAGGGACAAACTGCATTAGCCTTCTGGACTATACCACTAGAACCTCAAAAAGGATTAGAATATAGGTTCTGAGAAACACGTTCATAAAGCTAAATTATTAACCGTTTGGGTGAGTTCTTAAATATATATGATCTGAGACTTCATTTTGACACAATTAACCAAGATTTGTTTCTGAAATTTGATGTTTCATTCGTGCTTGTGAATACTGCAGAAAGCATTGAAGACCATATCATTCTTACCATATATAAAATTGTATACATCAGCAACAAACCAACTGAGACAATGTACCCATTACAATTCATAGACTTTATAGGCAATTCCCAAACTAAATCATTAAACCCACACCAAATAATTTCAATACCATTAAAATTTTTAAAAAAAAACAATTAAGGATCTAAATTTTTTTTTTGAATAAACTTACCCCACTTGCAATCACGACCCCGGTAACAACTGGTACAAGAGCAGCATAAGTGACCCAAGCTTCCCTCTTTAGGGTCATGATATAGGCAAACATTGCCGTGAAAAACGGCGTAGTGGCACCAACAGCCTGATTGAAAGACACAGGGAGATACCTAAGGGAGATATTGCCACCCACAACCGATGCACAAAATACAACGCTCAAGGTAGCAATCCTAAAGAACTGAGACCTATATTTGATTCCCTGAAAAGGGACAACTTTTAAGAAAACAATGGACAGGTAGCTGAGAACAGCAGAAACTGCCATGTGACACATTGTGAGGAAAATTGGGAACCTAAAGCCATAATTAGAGAGCAAGAATTTGTTCAGAAGAAGAACACCAATATTTGATGAGTACCATAAGATGACGAGTGAAGATATGAAAAGGGCCTGTCTTTTTACAGCCATTTTCAGTTTCCTTTGGCTTTGTTGTTGAAGAATTGGGATGTAGTATTTGTGAAGGAAGCTTTCATTAGAGCTATAATGGCAACATGGGTATTATTTAATTTTCTGTTTTTCTGTTTTTCTGTCTGGTGATGTTTTATCAAATGTTTCATGTATTTATGTATGTTTTGTGGATGTGTAGGGATGTGCAGGTAAGGAAGAAATATTTTATTTGTGGGGCGTCCGTTTCGCTTGGAACTTTTTTTTTTTTTTAACCACAGGTGCAGGTGCAGGTGCAGGTGCAGGTTTTATTACAAAAAAGGTGGAAGGAAATGATTTCTTTATAATTTTTGTTCAAACTTGCTTATTATTATTATTATTATTGGGTTTCATAATTATGATTAAAAAAATAGATTTTAATGGGGACGTTTTATGTTTATTTTTTGGTATGTTAAATTTATAAATCAGCATAAAAGTGTCCGACCCATATACAAACATGAATTTCACAATTTTTTAATTCGATCTTTTATTTTCCTATTCAAATTTTTAATAGCTAAATTTTATAAAAAGAATCCTAAACTAGTAGAAAAAAGAAAGATCTTTCTCGTTTTTACTTCTCTAATAGATTATTAGATAATATCATGACATTAATTTTGATTTATCTGATAACAAAGTGGTTGTTCAATAATAGGAGTTTCATTTTGGGTTATATATAAGCAATAATATATTTTTGTAATTTACACATTTAATAAATAAGATTATTTTTATAAACTGAAAAGTATAAATATTAGAAATGCATGACATGATTGTAGAAGAAAAACCTGTGCAAGGATAAATCTAAAAAAATAATAAGAGGATAAAATGATAATAAAACAAATAAAAAGGGACAAATTTAGAGGTCATTGACAAGTGATAAAATTGTTATAAAGTAAAATTAAATGGTCAAGATAGCGGGGGAAGTTCCTAAAGGCCTTTAAAATGAAAATAAATAAATAAATAAAAAGGGATGATTACCAAATTGTAATTCTAATATTCCAACTACATTACCAAAAAAATAGTTGGACAAAATATAAAAGAAAAAAGAATTAGGAAATACATGCATTATGGTGTTAAACATGAAAGATGTTGACTTATTTTTAACAAAAAAAAAATTAGAAAGACAAACAGATGTTTAATCATCATTCAAATATGCAAATAAGTAAATGTTTAAATTTAAAAAGACATAATTGTAACTAAATCATGAAAATTAAAATACTATATTTGAGCCTTACAACTTGCAAGAAAGGCGGTAAACTTGTCGAACCAAAGCGAATAAAGGGATGCTCGAATTCGACTTGAAATGATAAATTTATACTTGAATTCGAATTGTATTTAAAAAAAATTATTCATATTCGATTGACTATTTGAAAAATTCTACTCGAACTATATATATTCAAACTTTGATCCGAGTTTCAAATATCAAATTATATTCAAAATAACTAGTTTTATAATAAATAAAATTATAAATTGAATTTGTTATTTTACTTAGAAATGAGAAAATATATTTACTATTACACTTTACAAATATAAAATAACAATTAAAAACAAAACAAAACAAAACAATAATAATTAATTATCCAAATTTGATTTAAATTTATATATATTACAAGAGAATGTATCGAGTATCTAATTGAATATGTATCAATCGATTATGTATCGAATTACAATCAATAATTCGAGTAGTTTGAATCTTAAACTCACATTATATATTAACGAATTCGAGTCTCGCTTATATTTTTTCGAATCGAGCCCGAATTGTTTGACTCGTTTATCGCCTTACTTACAAATGGCATAAATATAGTTAAAAAAGAATTGAAATTAAGATATAGGTAAGCTCCAAAAGTAATATCAAAAGAATTAACTGTTGTATTTTATACATATAATATATTATAAAGTTAAATAAAAATAAATATATTCATATATTTTGGTGATGTATCATTAAAAAAGTTTAATGAATAAATTAAATGAGTTATAATTAATATATTTATGAAGATTTATAACTGTTATATATATGTTAAATACCTATTATTGAGACGTTATTTTATTACCGTTGCAATATTATGTGGGATATTACGTTCGCCATAAATATATATACGTTGTAATATTTATGATGTCTTGTTATCGTTGCCATGCATGTTGCTATAAAAGGATAGGAAATGCTGATTATATAATGATATTCTCTCAAAAAAGCAAACAGTGTTCATATATATATTAATAGCACACATATATATTAATACATATACATAGTCGCCTAATTAGTAATATTTATATATATATATATATATATATATATATATATATATATATATATATATATTATGTTCTTCCGTGACATGTATATATACAATATTTTATTGTTCTTCACATATATAACATATATATATATGTGGTACAATTTTTTGAGATTGAGTAAGAGAAATTAGAAGTTGTTCTTGAATCATTCAACTATTTCAAGTCTTTGGTTAGTTGGGTAAAAAATTGTTGAATCTCCCTGAGTAGGATTTCACAATGACCTTAAAGACTAGAAAAAATTCTCCTAGGTGAAATTTCTACTTGCCGACAACAAGAGACTGCATTAACTCTCTCTTCAAAATTATTCGCTCTAAATCGATAAGTTTATTTTTGTCATTCTTTTATTTGATAGTTGAATCCTATATTTATTCGTATTTTTTCAACAATCTTAAGTAGAAATTAATACTTTTACAAGATATACATGTTTCATTATATATGTTTGTGCATAGGTGTATTTTTATGGTGATTTTAATCCTGTAAATTGTTTTAGACTATGGATGAAAAAATTGGGGGTACATAATTTAGGTCAGTCTTTAAACTTGTACTTTGACTATGGTTGAGTCCAAATTCATCTTTGGGGCAATTATCTTGGGGTGTTTGGAGTACTGTGTGAATAGGTCTATAAAATGAATGAAGTTAATTCGTTTAAAGTTCTAGCTATTGGTTAGTAAAATAAATGACTCATGCTTTCTCAAATTTTGAGGTAAATAATATAATTAGCTCGGTCGGTGTATCTATAATCTTCTAAAACAATATAAAATGTCTAGCTATTTGAGCTAGTTGTGTTGAGGCTCATTTGAGATAAGCCAGGAAAATTTGAGATTTAATACAGTTACTTATGATGAGCGAACCTTGAGCAACTTAAAATCTGGCTTAACTCCGCAAGGCAGATTTGAGACTTAATTTAGTTAATTATGACGACTGAACCTTGTGCAACTTAAAGTTTGGCTTAACTCAACTCATTTATACGTCAGGTGTGATTTAGTGGAGTAATCTGCGAATGTAATTTTTTTTTTATGCATAAGATTCTGGTAGTGCTGTTTAATAATAGTCATTTGAGATGGACACTGAGGGATGGTCAATGATATTGTTTTCTAAAGCAGTTTTAACAGTTTAATGACAGCCAAAGTACAACTCTTTTTTACCTGATCTCTTATTGCGACCTTAAACTTAGCTGAATACCTTGTTATGATGTAATAATCAAGTGGAGACATGGTGTAGTACCCTCAGATGATCAATAATCGTCTACTAATTTTTGACTCCTAGTTTTTTTTTCCTGAAACAATTGATATCAAAATACCATAAAGGATTCAATAATGAATATGAGGAAAATTGGCAATTCCCACTCTGGAAGGATCTTTAGTGATAGAAGGTGGATTATTCCATTTTCAAGCAGTGTGGGTTTGAGACTCATTCTCTTGACTAGGAACCTTTTTAAATGATGTTCTTATTTATAACATTGTGCTAGTCTTCGTAAGATGAAACTGATCACTTGGGGTCTTACATATATAAAGTTACCTGTTGGTGAAAACTAAAAAAAACACATTATGAGCTTTGGGAAAATCATTTACCTAACTTGAATTACCTTAAGTGTGGGGGTGTCTTACTAAGGTATTGTTACCTGACCCTTAAAATGGAAAATTGGTTCTAAAACTGCTAATATGCAGTTAATAGACTCAGCAGATACATTCATAATCCTAATAAGGATTATTAGACTGCTTTATGTAGAATACTCAAGTATCTGCGAGGTACTATTAGATTTGGTTTATATTACTGTGGTGATCATGCAGTTCTTGAGGGCTATAGTGATGCCAACTGAATCTCTGATTCAGATGAGATCAAATCCACGAGTAACTACATATTTACCTTAGGAGGAGGAGCAGTTACTTGGAAGTCTACTAAACAGACTTGTATAGCTCGCTCTACTATGGAGTCTGAGTTTATTGCCTTAGAGAAGGCAGGTTCTGAAGCATAGTGGCTCATAAATTTTTTTGAAAAATATTCCTTTGTGAACGAGACCAGTTCCATCTGTGTCTTTACATTGTGATTGCCAAGCTGCTATAGGCAGAGCTAAGAATAAGAGCTATAATGGCAAGAGTAGGCATATACGCCTAAGACATAATATTGTGAGACAACTGTTATGTGATGGGATTATATCCCTTAATTTTGTTAGAGTTAAATCTTACGGATCCTCTGACAAAGCCACTAAGCAAGAGGCTAATGAGCAATACATCGAGGGGGATGAGACTACTGTCTATTACAGAAATCAACAGTGATGGTAACCCAACCTATGTGAATGGTAATCCCAGGAAGTAGGTTCATATGGGTAACAACAAGTCATTGGTTGATTGGTTGAGACACTATCCATTTTATAAATATTTGAGTTCATCCTTATGGTGTAAGATGGTGTAATTCTACAGTGTTAGAGGTTGAGTTATATACTATTAATGTTTTCCATAGTCCTATTGGGTGATGTGTTTAACTGTAGAACACATTTGATGGAAACACCTATATGAGTGTAGAGGTGAAGCCGCCTTTTATGAAAATAAGACGGGTTTTCTAGAGCGCTCATGAATTCCAGGTATGGCGCAAGGCCAAAATGTGCCAAATCGCGTAGAACAACTTCTAATTAGAGTTTGTAGTGTGAGTAATATGATTACTGATTCATAATAAGGAATAAGGTTCATAGAAATTTTCATTTCACCAAATTCCTGTGAATCAAGTCCTATTCACTTTATACATTGGTTCATAGTCCAAAAGACACCAATGTTAACGCACTGCATTCTTAATTTTCTTACTCAATATATTTTATTTTTACTTTGTAATATGTGGGGGATTATTGTATTTTATACATATAATATATTACAAAGTTAAATAAAAATAAATATATTCATATATTTTGGTGATGTATCATTAAAAGAGTTTAATGAATAAATTAAATGAGTTATAATTAATATATTTATAGAGATTTATAACTGTTATATATATGTTAAATACCTATTATTGAGACATTATTTTATTTCCGTTGCTATATTACGTGGGATATTACGTTTGCCATAAATAAATAAATAAATATATATATATATATATATATATATATATATATATATATATATATATATATATATATATATATATATATATATATATTGTAATATTTATGCTGTCTTGTTACTGTTGCCATGCATGTTGCTATAAAAGGATAGGAAATGCTGATTATATAATGATATTCTCTCAAAAAAGCAAACAGTGTTCATATATATATTAATACATATACATAGTCGCCTAAGTAATATTTATATATATATATATATAGTATTCTGTTCTTCCGTGACATATGTATATATACAATATTTTATTATTCTTCATATATATAACATATATATAATATATATATATATATATATGTGGTACAATTTTTGAGATTGAGTAAGAGAAATTAAAAGTTGTTCCTGGGTCATTCAACTATTTCAAGTGCTGGTTAGTTGGGTGAAGAACCGTTGAATTCTGGAGTAGGATTTCGTCAGTGACCTTAGCATCGAAAAAAAGTTCTCCGAGGAGCGATATTTCTACTTAAGGACAGTGTACTGCACGCCTCTGTTCAAAATTATTCGCTCTAAATCGATAAATTTATTTCTGCCATTTTTTTATTTGATAGTTGAATCCTATATTTATTCGTATTTTTTCAACAATAACAAATTATGAAAATAGTTGACCAAAACTATTACTTGAAAATGTTTTGTGGAATGGAATGAGTATATCAGATTTGGTTAGGGTGAAGATGATTTCATTACATTAAAATTGTATGGGTAAGTTGTATAATTATATTGATAATGAAAAATTATATAACTTACTAACACAAAATGTGCTTTTAGTCATTAGGGTAATCAAAATGTGCTTTTTTTTTATCCTAATAAACCACTAACACATGTGAAAAATTTATAATACTTAGTATCTTTCAGAACCAATTATATATAAAGAAATATTTTTATGAAAAATTGTAGTATTTTATAAGTTGTTTTTCTTATGAATAGATAAAGCAAATTATAGTATATATGTTCCATTTTATTTTGAATCTTATTGTATAAGCTAAATTTTAAATTTATTCTTTAGTAAAACATGCTATGACACGTGTTCTAATATGGTAATTTTAAGACAACAAGTAAATTAAAAAAATAATTATAATGCAAAAACAATAGGGTAATATTCTTTACCTTCCAATTTATAAGATTAATTAAAATATTTAAATTGAAAAATTAATTTAATTCATTTAACTTTATAAATAATACCATGTAATTAGTATTGTTATTTACTGCGAATCTTAATAAAATATAGGGTTCCTTATTAATTGAAAGGCGGACTGCAGACACGACTCCTCGACACAAATTACGTCCAAGCCAAATACAAAAACCTTGAAAAATAAACAATCCTAATCTTCTTCTACCTCCTCATCTCTCTCTTTATATATATATATATATATATATATATATATATATATATATATATATATTTGTGTTTCATGGTTAATATTAACAAACAAATTGACGGTCTTATTCATTCCCAAACTTCACATGGAGATTGCTGGAGTTCATGAGGTTAAAGGTGAATTAAACCCTCAAGCCATTGAGGACTATTTTTATGATCAGTATAATAAGAAGAGTGTTAGAGATATTCAATTGAAAGCCAAACAACATCTTTCTGCAGTAGGTTGGTCTTTCCATTACGTTTTGAAGAGGGACAAGAAGGGACTCAAAAGGGAATTGCGGTATTGCCATCCCAAGGGGAGGAAATATATCTCTCTTAAAACTGCCTGCAAAGCCTATTTGGATCAGCAGAACAACATTGAAAAGAATGGTGGGGATTTTCTGGGTCAGGGGAATTTGGAGGAGAAGGGAAGGGGAAATCTATTTGGAGACCAAGTAGTTGAAGTTAGTGCTGAAAAGAAGACGGGGTTTTCTGGGGGTTTATTGAGTGAATGCATACAGGGTAATTTAGATGAGAAGGACGGGAGTGTTCTTGATTCTTTTTCTTTTGATGGCGAAAATCAAGGAGTTACAAAAGTAGGAGTGGATATTAACATTAATGGTGCGGGTGACTGCTTGCAAGGCGGCAATTTGGGTGAAAAGGAAAGAATTGTTCCTGATTCTAATAAATCCACAAATCAATTGAAGGATAGAGGCGCTAAGAAAATTGGAAAAAAGAGGAGGCAAATCAATGGTGATTCATTGGGTGATCGTGACTTTCAATCAAGCAAAAGAGTTCGGCTTGCGTCAGAGAATAAACGGGCTAAATCAATGTTGTATTGGTTGATAGAGCATAAGGCGATTTTGCCGCAGGCAAAAGTTCATTACAGAAACATGGTCATAGCATGGCGGAAGGAAGAGTTACTAGCGAAGGGATTAGGTGTATTTGTTGTGGCCAAGTGCTCACTATTAGTAAATTTGAAGCTCATGCTGGTAGTAATTACCATAGGCCTGCGGCCAATATATTTCTCGAAGATGGAAGGTCGCTCTCTCAATGCCAGGAGCAATTGAAAGGTGACAGTAATTTGATGGCAAGAAATTTGAGACAGAATCAGAATCAGAATGATGAAGTATGTTCAGTTTGTCGATATGGTGGTGAATTGGTATTGTGTGATCAATGCCCATCTGCTTTTCATACAATGTGCCTTGGTATGCAGGCGGTTCCTGATAGCGAGTTTTGGTATTGTTCATCGTGTTGTTGCAGAATTTGTCGGCAGAATACAAGTATAAATGATGAAGAAAAAACCAAAAAATGTGATCAATGTGAACTTCAGTATCATGTCAAATGCCTAGGGCAACTTTGTGCTGCAGAACTGAACAACAAGAGAAACTGGTTTTGTACTAAAAAGTGCAAGGATATATCTGTTGGCCTTCATAAGCTATTGGGGAAGCCATTTCTTGTGGGCGAAAATAATTTAATTTGTACTTTGTTGAGGAATGAGAACAATGTGGGTGATCATGTTGAGAATCACAGCAAGCTGCACGATGCTCTTGTTGTGATGCACGAGTGTTTTGAGCCCCTGAAAGAACCTTGGAGTGGGAGGGATGTCATTGAAGATGTAATTTTTAGCAGAGAATCGGAGTTCAAACGATTGAATTTTCGGGGCTTTTATACTATGATATTGGAGAGAGATGGTGAAGTGATTACGGTTGCTACAGTTAGAATATTTGGAGAGAGAGTGGCTGAAGTGCCCTTTGTTGCTACACGGTTTAGGTATCAAAGACGTGGGATGTGCAAAGTTATAATGGATGAGCTCGAAAAGAAACTGATGGAAATTGGAGTGGAGATGCTAGTTTTGCCTTCTGTTCCTTATGTGCTAAACACTTGGACCAGTCCACTTTTCGGGTTTTCTCCAATGACAGATTCCGATAGATTAAGGTTCTTGAACTACACCTTCCTCGATTTCCCAAATAGCATAATGTGCCAAAAACTCCTGATGAAGAACAAAACCCGCTCCATGAAGTAGGAGCAAGATGGCCACCTATCAAGAAAATTCCATAGCAGAGCCTGGATGATTTAGCTCAAGCATGGTGGGGTGGTGGTACAAGGATTAGAAACCAGATAGGATCCATAAAAAATAAGATTATTAGTAGTGATTTCTAGGAAAGCTGATGACTTTGTATTAGTCTATTATGATGTTGGTAGTTCTGTTTAGATCCGGTTAGCATGAAGTGTATTTTTGGGTAAGTTGGTCAATTGTCCAGTAAAATGCTGACACACATACAGTCTCGCCTGCGTGTCAGTACTCTATTGACCAATTGACCAACTTACCCAAAAATAAATTTCATGCTAACCACTTCCGTTCTGTTTATATTCCAAATGATATATTATTACAGACCAAGTTATGTTTTTTAAGTGTTTGCGTTCAAGTCTTCTCTGTCTAATCAGTCAGCTACTCCTCCATATTATGTCTAGTAGAGTTTAAAGCAATAGTTTGCTTTAAACAATAGAATATGTGTCATTCATTTAGAAGCAGACCTTTCCCTTGTCTAAAGGGCTTTCTGCAATATAAAGGTCTGACATTAGTTCTATCCTTTTTCTTAATGAATAGATTCCAGGTTTCTTACCATATCTGCAATTATCTGGGTTATTTAACCAACTTTTATATTGAATTAGAGTAGAAAAATGAGAGTGTTGACAAGTCAGTTTTATTGAATTGATGTCTTATATGTTCATAAATAAGCTGTTTAAAGGACTCCAATAAGGTAAAATTATATAGTTAACTTAGAACAATAAACTGATAAAATAGTAGTATAATTTATCAATTTAATAAACAAAACACCGTCTACTGTACCATGGTATTGCATCATTTATTTTTATTTTTATTTTTTGGGTACAATTAAGATTTCACATATCATTACAATTTACAACATTGGGTGGGGTGGGGTGGGGTGGGAGGGGTGTCCAGGACCGAACCTTTGATTAATATTTAAACTGGTCTATCCACCGCCTCTACACAATCTAGAAACTATTGTTCAAGTTTGCAACAGGTCAGGGTGGTCCGACAGGCAGGCAGGCAGGGCCAAAGGGCATGTATGATGGGGTTGGGAATCATCCTTAGTTGTATATTCCTGGTAGTCATGGTTAGTTGGTTACTTCAATCAGTGACTACAAGCAATCCTTGCAATTTAAAGAATTGGACAAGGAGGAGAATATCTCCATATTTGACTTGGTTGTTGGAGATGTTGTCCACTTATCTATTGGATACCAAGTTCCATCTGATGGGATATTCATATCGGGATACAGCTTGTAGCTTGATGAGTGAAGCTTGTCAGTTGAGAGTGAGGAGCCAGTAAATATAAATGAGAAGAAACCTTCTCTGCTTTCAGGGACTAATGTGCAAGATGGGATGCTGGTGACTACTGTTGGACACGTCAAGTGAAGGGGGAGAAGATGAGACCCCCACTGCAGATGAAACAGAATGGCGTTGCTACAGTCATTTGAAAGATTGGCTTGATGTTTGCATTGACATTAGATGTATGTTAAAATTTTGAAAGTATACCAGCAGTACGGTACTTCTAATTAAAGTTTACTCATTTTTAAGTTGCACGTACACCAGCAGCTACTACTGAAAGCATCATTACAGAAAATGTTATGCCGAATCAGATAAAAGATGTTTTCACATAAGAGACGATGCCATGTTTCTTTTATAAAATAAATTAAATTAAATTAAAAAAGAAAAGAAAACCTACATGATGAACAAAGAATTAATACAATTTTCACTCTCTTCTCAATAGGTACACACTTGTAACAGTTAAATTTCCAAATGATCCATTAATATTTTACACAACAACTTCAAGACGATGCATTTTCAGGTATTAGGGAGTCCCATGTTTGTATGAAGGTTACATTTAGTTTCACAGATTCACAACATATTAGTAATAAATCAAGTTATAGAAGCCCTCCAACTCAAGGTTTTGTTGTGGTTGCTTCAAGAATCATGACCTGGAACAGGAAAGGAACAGCAGATAGAAAATAAGCTTTAGCCCAAAATATCACATTATGTTGAAAAGTTTAACTATGAGTACAAAGACAGATATGAGCAATAACGACGACAAAAAAACACATGTTGACGAGACAATCCAGATTGCAGACCAGAGTTTCAAAATAATCTACTTATTTTTTATACCGTTAGAATAAATAATTCAAACGATGTATAAGAAACTCTAATGATGAATAAGATGCAGCTATGAGGCCTAAAATTCTTCATTATCTATACGTAACATCTCAAGCAGCAGAGACTAAAAATTTCATTTACTTACTTGTTTCAGTAGATATGCTTATTCATATAAAGAATAGGCTGTATCCACACCTTGCAGGTGCTGTTTGTCTGTTCTGAGATGAGCAAGGCAGGTGAGTAACAGGATTTTGCTGGAATATAGGTCATGCCACAATCTGTTGAGATCAGTGGAATTTGGAAGGGTCTAATTCTATCTTGGAAGAAATGCTTTCCGAAAATTATCCATGAAACAGATTTTCTATTAAGCACTTGTATGATCCAGTGAAACTCAGTTTTGACCTTCATTTTAATGTGATTCAATTCATCAGAAAATTCCAAGACGGGGACAGGGCATGGTAGACAATTGCATCACACAGCAGGTTGGCTTGCCAATAGAAGGCTAGAAGTATCAAGTCTAGCCATGACCGTTGTTTTTTGAAGAATCTCTAGTTTAGCCAGGACCGTTGTTTTTTATATTCCATTTGTACCAAAGAAAAGAAAAGGTAGATAGTTTGTTTCATCAAAAAAAAGGTTGTAATGCATAAATCATAAATACAACTGACACTCTAAAACTGAACGGAAAACAAAGCAAATGTTTTTATTATGATGGATCATGTATGAGAGGAAAGAAATGGTTCCAATTTCCATACTTGGAGCCAAACTTGCCTCACTTAAAAATGAAAGAGAGGAGAAAGAAATATTACAATCTACTTGAAAATCTAATTACTTTAAAGGATATTCTAGTGGTATAATGATTACGGTTAGTTTTGTCTATGTATTATGAATCCGAAAATGATTTTACAAACCCTATTGAAATCACATGGCTCATGAATCTAAAGTTCAGCTTTGAAAAAGATTTTATATATAAAAGCATAGAAATAATTTCTTCTAGGAGTAGTTTGAATACAAATGGTCATACAAATCTAATTTATGTCACATGGATTGTGAATCCAAATTAAATTTTGCAAATATATGAATGGATATGCAACAACTCACAGAATATGCACATTGGGGGTCACTAGTTGAGAAATTATGTGTGCACGAACTGTGTACAAACAATTGTGCACAAATACTATTATATCCCATGTATTGAATAGTAAAAAATGATGTAAAAAGTTCATAATGCAACATTAAAAAGAAAATCAAAACAAAAGGGAAGAGAAAGGGTGGGTGGGTGGGAGGGAGCCGGTTTATTATGTATATGCCTAATCGAAACATCATTATAGAGTCAAACTTCCGTTAATAACTTCAACATGCAATAAGAGCTGTTGGGAAATCATTATACCTCAGTTAGATGCTATCTTGGAATCGGCTTCCTTTAGTGCTCGAACAAGATGAGTAATACGATATTGGAGTTTAGCATTTTCCGAAGCAAGCTGCTGCACCTCTTTCAAAGCCTGAGGGTGCACAAAATACTGTAACATTACATTCCTTCACAACACTTAGAATAGAAAATTAGTATAAAAAAATGTCATTCACCTTTTCTCTTTGTAAAACTTCAGCTTCATCTAACTTCGAGTGGAGTTCATTAACCTTCCTTAACAATTCCTCGTTTCCAGAACCTATACAGCACCAATTCCCCCAAACGAACAAACATAAAACACACACAAAAAGAAGAAATGAGGAGATGAAAGTTCTGATATCTATGATTGAAATCAAGAGTTTGACAAGATTGCTCAAGAACCTCACCTTGTTGGCTAGCAAGGGAAGCTTCAATTAAGAAGATGACCATTGTCCAATTTCTCATTCATCAATTAAGGAATTCCTCTCTCGACCAGATATGATATACAATGACCATTAGAAAGAAGAGAATGATAGAAGAACCCATCTAAGAGTAATTGATGAGGTCTCTTGGCAGTTTATTTCACTTCAGCCAGAATATACATATGCCTCGAATAGGATTGCTTGTTTAAATTGTATGGGAAGGGCTTTTGAAAAATTCTCAAGGGATTCAAAATGGAATTTTGGCCCAAAAAAAATCTCCACCCAAACCATCTGGCAGATACTTATTGGGAGAGATGTTTCTATGTCATATTTGATATATATTTAATGACAGTTTATGACACTGGATCTCCCTTTAGTTAGGGTTGGGGTTAGGGTTTTAGATTTAGAAATGCATGGGCTGGATTTCTTAGTTTAATAATCAACGGTATTGCTGACATTCGCATGGCACTCAAAAAGAATTTTGTTACACCAATTCCCACCCAAACAAATACCTGGATGGGTTGGGAGGGGGGAATAAACAGCCATCTACACGCTACCTTGGTGAGATGTGTTTTTTTTTTTCTGGATTGGAGGTTCTAACTGCTTATACTCTCGGGATATTCCTAACAAGGTTAGGTTCCCTGTCACCTATTAAGCATGTTTTCATTTCTTAAAATTTTATTAGGGAAAAAAGATTACATAGCAATTGAATGACAAGAAGTCCTCACACTGAGAAAATACAAAAGAAACTGAAGCACCGCCTGCCAATGCGTATATAAATCTGATACCTAATAATCATATATTCTTAAGTTATTCCATTGACTAGTTGCATAATTGAAGTTAGTGATGCTTTGGTTGCCAATGGATTTCCTACCAAGGGTAGCTCGCTTTGTGCTGTTTTATATCAGCAGATTCTCATGAGTCATAAAATATAACTCATACGTTTGACAGCATAATCAGTCCATCAAAAGAGCTGTGTGGAATAAACTGAAGGGTAAATATGGTAAATTACAATGTCATGTTTAGAGTTGATTAAAGGTTCACTTGACAAAGTATCTGTACAACAGATACATATATGGCTTCAGTATGTATATGTATTGCTAGGAATTTTAGTATTCATATCATAATATTTCGATATTGACTCCTTTTACACTTACTGACTCTAATGTTTAAAACTTTACATTAACATATTCCAAATACATTCAATTAAACAAAAATGATCGTAAATTCATTTTAGGCCTAAAAAATTGTCTGAATGCTAAGGTATCACCGATAAATATATTGTATACGGTTTGAATGTACATGACTATTACAATATAAGGTTTATTTAGTAAGTACATTTGCAAGAGCAATTTAATACAAACCAATTATAGATTTAACATTTTCCTAAATTAAAGTGCAAAAGCATAAAAATAAATAAATAACATATATCCTTCTTCAATAAGCAAATTGTTCATCTTCTTTTCACTATTTATCTTCAACAAATACAGACAATATTAATTTAACACACTTAACTATGGATTAGTCTTATATTTATATAACAAAATACAAATGATTTTGAATTTTCCGCTCATCTTAATAAATCATCTGGACTGTCCAAAATTTTGAATAAATTCTACGCACGAGACTGTTGCTAGTATAATATATATATATATATATATATATATATATATTAATTATGTAAACAAATCAACAAAATTTTATCTGGCGTGGCCAAAAGTAATGTGACCATATGATTCCACAATGTCCCGCACCTGAAAATACTATTTTAATCCTCTTGATATTTATGGGTCCCACTAGAACACTGAATTGTGATGTATTAATTTATAATGTATTTTTTGCTTGGTTGGTTTTTCGATTGAAATTTTTATAAGTCCTGAATACAGTACACCGTAGACGGGAGAAAGGTGAAAGAAAGATTGTTTGAGAGAAAAATAGAAAGAGAGATGGAGACAAAGCCAACAGAAATTAGCAGCTCAAAGATGTTTGAGGGTTACAACAAAAGATACAAGCATTACAGCCCAACACTGGGTTGTTCCATGACTTTCCACATCTACTTTCCTCCTACTCCTAAATCCTCTTCTCCCGATTCCCCCAAATTCCCTGTAAGTAAAAGTACCCCCTTTCCCTATCCCATTTTTCATCACTCCTCAGAAGTAATCAATTTTTGTGTTATAATTTGCTTCTTCCTATGCTGTTTCGTTCACTAGGGTTTCGATTCTCCTGTTAATTTGGTTCAGTAATTTATAAATCTGTATGCTTTCTATTATTCTAGTAACAATTTAATTGGGTTTTCATGGAAAAATGTTGCAACTGCTATTGTGCCTAAAAATATTCACACTTGCACATGAATGGAAGCGGTTAGAATGAAGTTCATTTTTGGGTAAGTTGGTCGATTGCCCAATAGAGTAGTGACACACATGTGAGATTCTATGTTTGTCAGCATTCTATTGGTCAATTGACCAACTTACCCAAAAATAGTAATGTTTTTGTGCAAATATTAAAATGTATGCTTCCTTAATAATTATTCTCAAACATATGAGTTGTTGACGCACACTTTTCACTGCTAACCTTGCTTTATTGGCATTTAATAATATAGTTCTACTAATCATGATCATAATCACCGGAGATGATGCGTGTTATAGTACAATTTTAGACGAGTATCTCCAGCAAGGTGGAATATACCATCGACTATATTTAGTCCATGGAAATGGGATAGTCTTTCAATACTTCAAGCAGCAGATGGACTATCCGTGGTCTATAATATTAAAAGATTATATTATATTTAATGAATCATAGTCCACCAACTATTCTTCCACACTTCCATTAAAATATATTAAAAATTATAGTGCACCAAAATCTCCTAGATTCACCGAAAAATCTCCTAGACTATATTTAGTCTAGCTGCTGGAGAGGGAGCATGAGTCCTGGGTGTTTGTTTAGAGCTGAATGGGGTTGAATGGCTGAATCGATCAGTCATTCAGTGCGTTTATTTTGAATAAAAATCGTCTGAATGACTGAATCGGTTAGATTTTTAGGCTGAATGGTCAAGTGTAATTTTTTTGTTGAATGACTGCTGAATAAAGTATTTATATTAAATTTTTTTTTACAATAGTAACTATTATATTAAGTAATATTAAATAAATTTACAACAATTTTGAATTTTTTCAGAGGTGTAAAATAATAAAAATCTGTTATTAAGATGTTTTAGACATGTCAATTATCAAACAACTTTTTTCATTCAGTATTCAGAATTCCGTTTCATTAAGATTATTTAAACATTCAGAACTAGTTCATTCAGTTTTATCAAACACTTACAGACTGCTGGAGATGGCCTAACTGCTTTATAGTCTTTCATAAACAAAAGGAAGTTTAGACCAATTGCTTTATAATCTTTAATAAATTATATAGGCATCATTGGGTATTCTTTTTTCTCTTTTCTTTTTTGCTTTTTGTTTTTAGATATTGTCATGTTATTTAAGCTTTTTCTTTATTTGTTTACTGAAAAATTGATTTCGCACATTTTTTTGGCTGCTAACCTGCTGTTTTGAAAGTTAAAGCAATATGTCTAAAAGTCAACATCAACAAGGGGCCATAGTTCTCTCATTCTAGTAATTTGTTGTTGATGTTTTGTATAATTTTGTCAAGATTACATTCGGCCTTCCTCATTGTATACTGGAGTACGACTAAAGATAGTTATCAAGTAACTAATTGTATTGGATTTTATTTTCATTACCACAAGGTACTTTACTGGCTTTCTGGTCTTACGTGTACGGATGAGAACTTCATATCTAAATCTGGTGCTCAACGTGCTGCATCGAGTGAGTGTATTGCCTTGATTGCACCAGATACATCTCCGAGTAAGCCAGATTTTCTTAAAATTGACTTGTAATTGCTAATTAATCAATATATGTTCCCCAAATCATTAAAAGCTTATTACATTAGTATTTTTTTTAGGTTTTCATTTTTTTAGGTTGTTAGTCATGCGAGTTGGGTCAAGACGCACCATTTCTAAACCATGTTTACTCAATCTCATTTTATACATCTAATATGTTCTCTGACAGCTTGCTGTTCAAACATGTTCCCTCCTGGTTTTGTTTTTCCTCACTAGAGTTGCGCATTAATTGTGCCAACAAACGGCTTCTTATCTACAAATATCTGGACAAAAACTTTACAATGAAATTATTGTTTTATATTTGTGTATCACTTTGAGCATATATATTCCATTTAAAATATGATGATGAAGTATGTAGTATTGTAATCGTGTATCACTTTGAGTATATAATTTTTTATTAAATTAAATACAATACTTAAAGTTACACCCTTTTCTCACTCCTTGAAAGTGGACCCTTTCAAATCTGGAAACTTCTTTACCTGTCAATTGCATCAAATGTAATTCCCGGTTTATATCTGTTTGTGTAAAACCATCATGGGTTCACTGTACATTGGGTATGAATCTTCTGTAATCTGATATGGTGTTTTTGACTTTTTTTTCCTCTTAAAGTGATCTGACTATGAATTCAAAATCTTAAAATAAAAAATAAAAAATAAAAAAAAACTTTTTTAAAAAAATGTAGGTGCATTACTGGTCACCTATAATATTCAACCTCATGAGTATTAATCTGTTCTATATAGTTAAAGTGTATTTTCCAGACTTTCTGTTGTTTTTCCAGAAGCTGTTGTACTGAAAATCTATTGCCTGCTTTTTATAGGAGGCCTAAATGTGGAAGGGGAGGCAGACAGCTGGGATTTTGGTGCGGGTATGTGAGAGACTTCACTCTATACTCTATCGTGTACAAAGATTACTGAATCATATGCACTATAATGTCTGTAGAGTATTATTTATCAAATGATTCAATAGTGATAATGTTTTATTTTGTTACTTGATATACGTATGTATAAAACCTGTACTGTCTATACTTGAGTAAGAATGTTAATTAAGTAAAATCATGAGATCATAAGTCAATTGGTTTCTTAGTCTAATTTCGGATTGGAATCTTGTTTGAATCTCCCTAGATCTAAAGTTTTTTGTTTTTTTTGCTGGTTTGTGACATAATTTAAATGCACACACCCATCCTTAGCCACTGCTAAGGTTTGAAACCCCAACCTCTTCGTACACAAGGGATGGGGGTAACCATTGGGCCTAGACCCTATGGTTGTTTCTAGTCTTTGCAGCCTATAATTGGAGGAATTGCTCTCAATTTGGTTTATAAATGTTTTTACTTGAAAATGAAAGAAAAGAAAAGAAAAGGTTTATATATGCATCTTTGGATGTATCTCTTTCCTAAAATATATTTCTTTCTCATTTACTTCTTAAAAAACTACCCTCAATGTATTTATTCCATTTTCCATAGATCCTTGCGTCTCCCCAATTAGATTGCATTAAAATGCATTTGGAAAATTAAAAATTTAAAAAACATCAATGACAGTAAACTAATAATGGAATTAAGGAGAGAAGGCAACAAGTGTTTGAGCTTTTGAGAGGAGCAAGGTTTCCTTTTATTGACACCCAAGAATGATTCGCAATCAGCCTACTGTGTCTTGGTCCAAACTGCTGTTGAACATTTAATAATGTACCAAAACTATCTCTAATGAGTAGTTCAGCGAGGTCATCATCATTTACTATTTGCAGTTGGTAGAATTGTAACCAAATAACACATACTTTTGAGTCAGGTGCTGGGTTTTATCTGAATGCTACACAAGAAAAGTGGAAGAACTGGCAAATGTATGACTATGTTGTCAAGGAATTGCCAAGCCTTCTAAGTGAAAACTTTCCGCAGCTTGATACATCACGAGCATCTATTTCTGGTCATTCTATGGGCGGGCATGGAGCTCTTACAATCTACCTAAAAAATCTGGACAAGTATAAGGTATTTGATTATAACATTTTGTCTGTGTATAACAAACACATATATTCACTTGTAGTCTATACTTGGATAATTATTAATTTGATGACTTTATATATATATATATATATATATATATATATATATATATATATATATATATATAGAGATAGAGAGAATTAATTAAGGTTCTTCAATGAAATTCTCCAGTGCTGTTACATTATATATCGGAGTGTTATGATGCGATTGTGATCTTGTCTAATATAAATTTGTTGTCCTCTATGCAATGACATATCTTGCTGCATTCTATTTTATTATTTGAATTCTTTATCTTTATATACAAAGCAACTTGATACATCTTTGTTATTTACTCTTTTTTTTTTATGAATTTCCAGTCAGTGTCAGCATTTGCACCTATAGTCAATTCTATTAACTGTCCATGGGGCCAGAAAGCTTTCTCAAATTATTTGGGTGGAAATAAAGCTGATTGGGAGGTATGGTCTTTGGTTCTTAGGTGCCATTTAATACGAAATTTCTGTTCCCAAGTTGGGTGTTATATGTGAAACTATGTTCATGTAGGATTATGATGCTACTTGCCTGATTTCAAAGTTCAAGGAGGTTTCTGCTACCATTCTAATTGATCAGGTGAGGCCCCTAGAGTCTTTTCATACATGGTTGGAATTGCTACTTAAATTTTTGGAACACAATTTTCTTTCTTGAAGTCGTAATATGTTCTGAAATACAGTCCAAGTTTGAAGTGTTGATGATAGTTATATATTAAACCTTAATTTATGGTATTACTGGAAAAGGTTATCTGTCCCTAAAAGTCACTGAATTATAATGATAAGCAGAGAACCATTTCCAACTTACTCCCCCTCCTATGAGGCAGATTTTCCATGTTTTGTCGAGAAAAGGGGCAATTGTTTTGGCATTTGAAATTTAAAATGATAGAGAATGATAACATGGCAATATATGGTATGGAGAATAAGTTGTCACCATATGGGTTTGCAAAAACTGGTTCCTCTCTATTTCCATATTTGAGTAGGGGTTCTCATATTGATGAAATAGTTAATAATTACTTCAAACAGACTTGAGAAAAAATCTAGATGACTTCAAAAAGTGTTTTAAGATTCTAGTTGCGTTATAACAATAAATTCTTTTGGACATTTACTATTCGGTCTTATAAAATGAAAAAACCTTGTGCTTGTGCAGGGACTGGATGACAAATTTTTGCATGATCAGCTGTTAACAAACAACTTTGAGGAGGCATGCAGGAAGGACAATGTTCCTCTCCTGTTGCGGTTGCAGCCTGGTTATGATCACTCCTATTATTTTATTGCCACCTTTATTGATGATCATGTCCGTCACCATGCTCAAGCTGTTAATCTTTAACTCTGAAGCGTCTACTTTTTGAACCTTTTGTTACTACTATGTCGAGATATCTGGTCTTGTTATATACTTTGTTGTTTCACTGGCAAGACGCATTAAGAATATTCGAACTCAGTAATGTATTATGTATGGTGCTGCTCAGGACCAGGACCAGGACCAGGACCAGGACCAGGAGGAAGGAAGAAAATAAGAAAGATATATGATTGGTATTATGATATTATTGTTTTTTACAGATTCACCAACTATTTTAAAATTCAATATTTATTTTTTTGTTACAGATTCAAAATTTTCAAACTATATATTATTGAAAAGATTTCAAAACAAGAGATGTTTTTGACATATAAAATAATAAAGGTATGCACAGGAATATTCCAACACTAAGAACTCTATTCCCACCCTCAAAGTTCATACCTATTTCACTAATTAGTACAATTAAAAGAGCCATGAAGGTATGTTTAAATTAAGTTTGTGATTGTTATCCCTGGCCTCTATTGGGAATGGAACTGAATTGTATACATAATCACATAATTCAAATTC
Source organism: Panax ginseng (assembly GCA_020205605.1). Classification (NCBI taxonomy): domain Eukaryota; kingdom Viridiplantae; phylum Streptophyta; class Magnoliopsida; order Apiales; family Araliaceae; genus Panax; species Panax ginseng. The sequence goes on from CM035146.1 coordinate 102,601,626, forward strand.
AAAATAATAATTCAAATTCATTCAAAGTTTTATTTTTCTTCTCCCTTCGGTTTGCTTATCTTCCTCCTCCCTTCGCCATTCAAAAATAAAAACAAGAACAATGCGCATAGGAAAGAGAGAGATAAAGAAATGTAATGTTGATAACTAAACATTCTTAAAAAGTTTTTATACATCACAAGTTTGCCTTTGTATACATCTTTGATTTAGTTAAATTTCTTTGTAAAGTATTTCATCAATCATATATTGAATTGTGACTACGCTTTGAGTTTTTTAAATTTTTTACAGATAAATTAACTATTGTTGTTTACGTACCTAAAAAAAGCTTTTAAGATGAGTTCCCTATCAACTTCAATGTCTGAAGTGACAAATGGTAAGGAGGTATACCAAAAAGTCGATTAGAGCAAGTCTTGTTTTTTTATCATGGGAGGAGGGAATTTATTTATTTTGCTGTGATTATTTCAGAAAAATACAAAAAAAGGAGATGCATGCTTTAATATGAAGTTCTCATATTTGTTCCCAAAGCTCTTTCAATCAAGTTCACAAACTGACAAAATTTCCAGCTTGATGCTGTTTACAAGATCTTTTATCCAATGTATAATCCCCAACTAATGAGACAGAGAGAGCCCTATATACACATAATATCTACATCCTCTATATTATAGTAAACCAGTCACTCTGGTGATAACCTCTTTTAACAAATAATCTGTACAACACACTATTATACAGTCTGCTTTCTCTTCATTCTGCTACTGGAGGAGTTCCATCCAATAAGAGATTCTAGGTTCTGAAGTCCCCAATTACATGGGCCACAACACATAATCCCCACAGAAAAAAGGCCTCTAGGCTCCAACAAATAAAATTATAGAGTTTCTGCCTGCAAATATCACCCGCTGAGAATAAAAAAAAACTGACATGCTTTACGATATCTTCCTCTGCTGTAGTTCTAATACCGGCAAACTTTGATCAGATACAGACTGGTTGTGAGTGCGATCGTCAACCAGAGCTGGGGTGGCAGTAAATGCTGGTTCTAAATTCTCATTAACACTCTTTGTTGGCCTCTTTGGTCTCTTCGGTTTATGCTGTTGCGAGTCTGAGTCTTGTAGGGGATCATCCCACTCATAATCCAATGGCATCAAATTTACGGATGAAGATTCGGTGCTTTTCACACTACCTTTTTGAAGCCTTTGTTTTGGAGGAGGTTGCTTGTCAGTGGTTGCTTTTCTCTGCGAACATTGACAACTTAACAGTTAGAGAGAGAGAGAGAGGTTTTAAATGGCAGCATGGAACTACTTGCCATTAACCATCAGAATATAACTAGAATCAAACCACCACCACCCCACCCCCCCAACACAACACCACCCAAGTATTCCTTCAGAGTTTGAACATAGTGTCAACTGCTGAATATACTCTCTTAACTGGGTTAGGTTTCAAAAGTCGATTCTTTTTAAACTGAAACATGAACTTCAAGTATCAAAACACGGTTACTCAAGAGGCATCATCTAATGCGTCTTTCTGCTATCCACAATTATATCTTTTATCAACAGTTGTTGATTGGTAAGTGTGAAAATTCTTCTAGTCTTTTAAGCAAAGAGTTTTATGCGACAACACAACTAACAGTCTTTTGAGCAAATTAGCGTCACTATTTTCTTTTTGGTAGCTAGTAGCTTCACTACCATTGATCTTTGCCCTTGTTATTTAATGATGAAAGAGGTAAAAAATAAATATTCTAATTCCAAATAAAAAAGAAAAAAAATTAAATACTCTGATTCCACAAAAGATGAATGTAAATTTGGTACCTTTGTACTATTGGACTTCGCTTTCTCAGGACCCGGAGAGGGCAGAGATCCATTGATCTGAGTTTCAGGGTTTGTAAGATCTTCCAAAGATGCATCACCCTCTGCATCTATCCGTATACCCTTCGTTCCACCTTTTTTCTTTTGTCTATCCCTTGCCTGATAGAGTGTGAATTCATTAAAAATGTAGTCAACAATTAAGAAAATTTCAAGCTCCAAATTGCCTTGCCAAATTGGAACAAATTCTTTGAAGAACACAAACCCAGAATTAGATCATACCTGTAACGGAATTTCTTTGAGTTTCTGCTCCAACTGGGCATCATCAATTAGTAAAGAAACAACATCCTCTGGAGCCAAAAGGTCACCCTGTACATGTCCACCTGTCATAACAAGTTGCTGCACAGTGTTTTTTTGACTAGCTCTCTGTAAAATCTTCTCTTCAACTGTTTCTTTGCAAATCAATCGATAGACAGTAACCTACATCATGAAAAATACACCTCTAGATAAGAATTATGAAAATTCTCAATCCAAACCACTGTGACATAAAATATCAAAGACAAGAATAGTATAGAACCATTAAATGCCATATACATACAGTCAGATCAGATCTAGGTGTACGACACATCACTGACGACCTTCAAGCTATTTCCAAATAACTAAAAAGCTACTGAAATTAGTCTCAAATGAATATAAATATTAACCTTTCCTTATTCTAATTTCCCCCCTCTAGGTGAGAGTTAGGTTGTGTTTGATAAAACTGAATGTTAAGATCTGAACAATTTAGACATCTGAATAATGTAAATCATCCGTCTAAAACTATATCTGAATGAAAAAATGTTGTTTGATAATTAATTTTTTCAAAATATCTGAATAACAATATTTTACCATTTTAACCCTCTTATCAATTTCTTTGTTCTTGATGTTAAAAATTGGAGAATTAGGGTTTGTGCAAAGAAGGCAAATGTAAGGCTTATTGGGATTCGAGCCATGTTCTCATTTTCTTCAAAATCAAGGAATTTGGGTTTGTGCAGGAGTCACATTTGAACCATGTTCTCATCTTCTTCAAAATCAAAGAACCATGTTAAGGAAAAAATTGGAGAACCAAGACACTTGCGATTCCTTGCATGGCCTCATCATAGATGTTACGACGCCACAGCGAGTCATGACGGTAGCCAACTACTTGGACGCTTAGGCGACAAGGTAACCACCATGGGGTCCATAAGGTGACAAATCGTTTACAACGTGCAATTTATATATTATTTATTTTACTTAACAAGTATATTGGCAATAAAATTTCATATACATTAAAACTCAAAACATAACACTATGAAATAACATTAAAGGCAAAATTATGTAAATACTTGGCAATAACAATCCAAAAACAAAACACTTGATATTAAAAATTAGTAAAAGAAATGAAGAATTCAACAAACACCACAGAGAAAATAAAGTTACAACCAACCATCACAAATATAGTCTAATACTAATAAAACACCACCATAGCAAGCCAAAATAATGTCTACTCTCTACACTAGTTTAGAAACATCGTTCAAGAAAAATCATCATAGAAAAGGTCATCTCCATCTCTTCCATGAGAACTACTCTCATTCAAAGGCGTAGGTGGTGGTCTTTCTCCAAAATCATCCTCCACATTTTCATCATCATTTGGAATTCTCTCTTCTTCATCAACTTCATTATCGGAGTCGGAATCCATCAACCTTTATTCCCTAGAAGTTGAACCACCCCCACATCAAGAGTACGTCGTGAACCACTAGTATTAGCATAAGCCCTCCTTGAAAGATTGCGACCCTCAAGCATGTTGGATGCACTAGTTGCTCGATCCACATCATTCCATGTAAGATCCTCCCCGGGATCGGCCTCATTATCGATCCATTCATTGCCCCATTCAAAGTCATCAATGGCTAATGGATCAAAATTATTTCCAAGTTCACGCCTCTTTTGGAACCTTAAGTCAATCTTTCGATTGTATTGGACATACACCAAGTCACTCAATCGTTTGTGTTCCAATCTATTCCTCTTCTTCGTATGAATCTAAAATAAATAGAACAAAAAATAATAATATTATTGATAAAATTTTAATTATATAAAAAATAATTAGTATTAGTAGTGAATGACTTGTTACTTTATAAATTTGAACTAACAATAGAAAGTACTTACAAACTCAAATGTACTCCAATTGCTCACAACCGAAAGTAGAACAACAGAGGCCTAAAATTCTTTTTGCAAATGAGGATAGCTCAATAGCCCGCGCTCCAAAAGCATTCCACCAATCAACTAGCAAACATTTAAAAGAAATATAAATATCTTTAAAGGGAGGAAAGGAAGAATGTATATAAATTATAATTATAATTTAGCTTTTATATCTTTATATATATTTTAATATACTTACGAGGATTCTTTATTTTCCGTTGCCTAATCACCATTTCTCTTGCAAAAATATCTCGAGAAGCATTATAGTTGTCGGCTAGATCGCTTATCTTGTCTAGGAAATCTAACTCGGGCACCATCTTTGCAAGAATGACCATTGAAGTCATCTCTAAAGCATTAGCAAACAACCTAAGTTCCTCTTTGATATCAAAGTACTTGCCCGAATTGAGAAACAACGCAGCCTCATATAATTTTTGCTCCATTTGATTTTCTCATCGCCGCTCAACAATTTCAATCACCTTCTTATACAGTCTTTGTTTGTTACCAAATGCATCTTTGATATTTTTTCTTCGCACATTCCATCGCAATAATAACTTCTAAGCATAAAGAAAGCTTCTCATCACTATCAACAATCCTCAAGACTATAAGAAGTGGTTGTGGACGCCTCTAATGCAATCCTCAACAAGATGCCAAAATGTTGTTGAAATAATAAATATCACATATTTTCTTCCCGCTTGAAAGAGCGCATAACTTTGATTTTGACCAATCATCGCTTATGAACAAATGCCTCAATGCATCTTTATTCTTGTACAAATAGTCTGCAAGGTGAGGAAAGATATAGCAAATCTGGTAACTGCGGGTCTCACAAGATCCCTCCCATTTGTTTTATCCCTCATCGCATTAAGAAGACGATCATGCCTATAAATGAATGTTGTGATTCTTCTTGCATTTGAGATTGTGGGCTGGAATTACTTCAATTTGCTTATATCCTCTAACATAAGGTCAAGGCTGAGTCCAAAACAGTGTAGGTCTCCTCTCCATTAGTATATGTCCCGCTGCCTTGTAATTAGAGGCATTGTCCGTGACCACCTGAACAACATACTCGGGGCCGATTTCCTCGATCTTGCTATCAAGTAGATTTGTCAACATTGTGGCATCTTGCGACTGACTGGAGGCATCAACAGAACCCATGAAATAAGTCCCCTCCGAACTATTAACAAAGAAATTCAACAAGTGTCTTCCTCTCTTATTTGTTTAACCATCCGACATGAGTGAACAGTCATATTCCTTCCAAGCAAATTCATGTTTCTTCTTTAAGCCATCGGTTTTCTTCTTTGCCTTCTCAAGTAAAAGAACCCTCAACTCATGATACGTTGAAACCCGACCCATATTGCCCTATGGACTCGACAATTACTTCAAATCTCCTTGAATTTGCAGCATTGAATGGTATGGACTCTCTCCTTTTCCTCCAATGTCCTCAAACGACTTTCAATACTCGTTTGGTTCAAACGCTTGTTATGCCTCTCATTTACAACTTCTTTGGGAGTCTTCCTTAGAAGTGTTTCAATCGTCTTTTTTGGAGCTTTTGGTTGTGACTTTTGGAATTGAAATACAACTTGCTTCCTTTTAGAAGTCGTCCCAGAACTTGGGATAATGTTAGAAGAAGTATTGGAAGCCATGGTTGGACGAGCAAATGATTATTCTTCTTGCACTTCTACTACATCATCATCATCATCTAGCTCAAGTGGCTTGTTCCTCTTTCTACTATTCAAAGTCGCTTGCATCTCCATCATAATTCCTATTGTTGTTTTGGGGCACTTCACTACATCTCCATAATTTCCGTCTAGATGTTGCTTGAGCCTTTTGATGTCCGAATGACATTTCTTTCAAAGAAAGTATACATCACGACATCCTTATTACTTAAATCCAAATTTAATATCCATATTTCCAACCCGATCGTTCGATTTAGTTTTTCTTTTAGGGTCCTTCATTATATCATAATTATCATTTGAAACTTTCCACCATTTTACTTTTTCACAATACAATCAAATAAAAATATAAGACAAACATATATAATATAATATTTATATAGAATTCACAATCTAATGATGCACCCACAAATATCTCTCGATGCTAACATTATTAATACTATAATATATATATATAGGACTAATTAATAACTAATAATAGTTAATATTATTAAGTCCAAATGATGAATAAACCATTTAGTAAGTACTAATAACGATCATGCATCTCTTACTCAATGAAATATGTACTTGTAAAAAATATTGGAGCTAAGAATATAACATACTTAATAGAAATATAGCATAGTAGTACTAATTTAAATATAATTAATAAATTCACAATCATGATTTTCCATGTTTGATTAATTTCTTTCTTAATCAATGAAATATGTACTTGCAAAAAAATAAAAATTTAATTAATAATGAATGATATATGGAAACAAAAAAAAAAAAAACAGCGAGCAAATAAGTAGGCTAAAAAAAAAGGAACAAAGTATATATCAACAACAGATCAGTCGACAGTTAAAAAAAAAGCAACATAGCAACTTAGAAGCATATATCAACAGAGCAGTCGGCACTTTAAAAAAAACAGGAGCAGAGAAGAGAAAGGTCGAAAGGAAAGAAAAAAAAGGAATACATAAAACTTCGAAAGTAGAGACGGGAGTCGATATCATTGTCAGCTTTCTCTTTGATATCGCTAATTCACTAGGCGAAGCGGCGACATCTTTTTTTTCCCGAGTGGGTCGATCCATACCCAGAGTATCCAAGTCGGTCAACTTTCCGACAAACTGCCTGTCTCTCTCTCTCTCTCACTCTAGGCCGACTTTCCCCTAAACCCAAGTTGTCTACTTTGTTTCTAAAAATTCGTCGTTCGATACAGTCTGAACTTCTCCTCCAAAAATTAGATATATGTGATATCCAGAGGTTTTTTATATTTTAATAACTACCCAAACCAGATCTTGATATATTTATTTTCTAATGATTTACCCAAACCAGGATCATGTCATAGTCATCAAATTACAACAAGAAGTGAACAATATCAAATCAAATGGATAATTTTATTATAGTTATAATTTTTTGAACTCAGACTTAACTTCAAATTATATAAATGATGATACATTTGTAATATTTAGTTTAATTCAATATAATTATTAAATTTATGTTTAGTTTCTTACGCTTTTAATATTGAATTAAATTCTTAAAATTTTAAATTTTATTATTTAATAGCAATCTTTCCCTAATACGTTAAAAATATGTTTGAACTTTGAACAATTACATGTTCATGTTTGTTTCGATATTAGTAATGTGATGTGTTTGAACTTTTAAGCAAAGCCCTTTAATATCTTTATTATAGATTGTTTTGCTTTATACCAGACTTCTCTCGCCTGCCTCCCGCCGCCTAGCTCCTTTTAGAACATTGCTTGGTGATGTTGATCGCCGATTTGGCGACTTGGTGTCAACGCCTTTAACAACTATGGGCCTCATCCAAATACTCAACTCCTCTTTTGACCTCTCCCATTGTTACAGTAAGAGTCTACTCACAAAAGCCCTAGCCATCGCCTACCCAATTAAGGAGAAGTCCTTCACGGAGGTAGATTTCTGCTCCCCCGAAATAAAAAGGTAATATAAAATCCAACAATTGGTGGCGGTGATTGCGGTGTCGAATCTTCTCGCTTCACATCATAATCAGTGGGAATGGATTGAAAAATGAAACATCTAATGAGAGAAATTGGCTATAGTGGTATAGTGGTGATGGTCTGACTATGGTGGGTGAACGAGCTGAATTGAAGAAGCGAAAGAAAGAGTTGAAGAGATTATTTTTATCCAAAAAATAGTCCTTTTCGGTCAGATGGTCCTCTGAATAGTTTAGATTTTATTTTCTATCCTAACGATTTAGAGGCATTTAGAGGGAATTTTTTTTTACCAAACAACTTCACGTCTCTTAGAGAATAAGAGGTGGGCTGTTAAGATATATTAAGATGCAATCAAACACCACCTTAATGCACTTAACACGCAAAAGAACCGATTGCTACCTCCATGTGATTTAATGACTTTAATAAGTTAGAGCAAAGACTTGCAAATAATACATATTAGTTGCTCTATAACACAGATTAAAAAAGAGTAGTCTTCATGAACAAGGGAGGAGAGAGAAGGAGAAGGGGGGTTACAAAGTTGAGAAGGCAAATGAAATGATTTAAACAACATCTTACACTAGTTGCATTAGAGACAAGGGGTTTCTACTATTTCTTTATAGTTTTTGAAATCACAGGTGTCCTAACTTCTTATTAGAGCATTGGACTTTTTCCACGGGTACATGTCCCCACAGCTCCACCCCACCCCACCAGAACAATGCACTTGGCAAATCCAAGTATAAGGTTGTGTGGGTACCACTTGGAGTTGGCACAATTTGATCAAGTGACCTCTCTCTAATTATTTATGTACACAATAGGAAGAGATTGAAATCATGCATATAGCTGACATATAAGTACACATCAACAGTCAGGAGAAACTAACATCTTTAGTCTGACCCAGCCGATGAGCTCTATCCATTGCCTGTAAATCAAGGGTTGGATTCCAGTCACTTTCATAGAAAATGACAGTGTCAGCAGCTGTCAGGTTGATACCCAGCCCACCAGCTCTTGTGCTCAGCAAAAAGACAAAGATGTCGCTCCTACAAAGAGTAAGAATAGAGAGAAACTGCAAATAAAAATCGAAGCTCTGAAAAGAAAACCATACAAGTCAATAAATTCCTTACCGATGCTGGAAATCCCTGACCATGTCACGACGATCCATTATCGTGGAGGATCCATCAAGCCTTAGATATTTATATTTCCTATAGTTCATATAGTCCTGCAGACAATTGAAAAGAGGCTGATTAAAATTAAAAAGATACAAGAACTGCCATGATTCTGTCAACCAAATGGGAAAGATAGAAATCTGTTCCACAAAAAGAGTCCACCTTTTATTGATAGTAACATAATACTATAACATGACATAAGGTCATCTAGTTTGGCATTCTCATGTCATCACTAGTAAACTAACAACTTAATATTGTTGTAAGAATTTATGGCAAATAACAATATATCAAACTCACACCCAGCTGCTGAAATGCAGTTTAAATATAGTGCAAGATATGCTTAACACTATGCAAACCCTGGGTAGTTTAAAAAATAGTAGTTTGAAGTACCTCGAGAATATTCAACATCTTTGTCATTTGTGCAAACAGAAGTACGCGATGATTTCCTGCACATAAGCGCTTTCAATAGTATGTCCAGAGTTTGAAGCTTTCCGAGTCCTGAAAGAACACATTATGATACCATAACTTAAGCAATGTCTCAAAGATGCACATGATTTGTAAGTCCATTGAAGTATAAAAGAAAACATAAGGGAAGAGATTGTCATACTGTGAGCATCTTTGCAGGATCAAAACTTTGCATGGGTGGACATGAGCCAAAAATTTCATATGTGAGTTGAAGAGCAGGTTGTGAAACAGGTAGTTCAGAATCTATTTCTTGTATCAAACAGTGAGGAGCAGCAGTTGGTTTCCTAGGGCCATTATAGTCAGAAGTGCGCGCAAACCCAATTAAAAACCTCTTAAGCCAGGGGTGATGTAATTCTTCAAGAACTTCGTAAGCAAAATTTCTATCTGAGCAGTGGCCATTTATCTACCAAGAAGAATAAAAATAATGCAGAGAAAGCAGTCAATATTAGTTTATCTTTCCTACAATATAAGAAGAAACAATGAGTAACTAAGTAAACACTTACAGGAGGTGCTCTGGTAGTTGGAATGAAAGAGTATGCTGAATGAAGTAGTCTGATGTTAGATAAAAGCCTATCCTGATGCGATAATACTAAAGCCTCATCCAAGGGAACAGTTGCAAATCTCCTCCTAAGAAATGCTTTCTCCGACTTTGATGGGAGAAGTAACATTCGCGTGACTGCCCTTACTTTATCCTCCCCAAGTTGCCTACAAGTGGAATCATCGCTTTCAGCTTCCATAAACATATCTAACATTCCATCCACATATTTCCGATCCCATCTCATAATAGTAAACAATAATCTCTCCATATAAGATCCAGTTGCCAAAAATGCGACCTCTGCCGGTGACAAATCAATCAGACGAGAAAACCCAAAAGTCTCACTCTCAGTCAAGGACATGTCTGAACTATTTACTTGTGCGAGCATGGATTGGAAGACATTTTCAGGGGAAAAAATGTTAAAACGTTTCTCAAACAATTCTCTGCTGACACCATGCCTCACCGCTGAGAAAAGCATACCAGAATTTTGGATAAGTTCACGGTAGACAATCTTTGGTATCTGGAAGGAACAAAAGAGATTATTAGTCATGAAATAAAGGATGACACGATAAAATATAACCTGATTCTAATGCAACACAAAGTGTAAAAAGAAGACCATACACAACGCAATTAAGTTGATTCACTTGACAAAAAAATGCTTCGACACGACAAAATCCTTTTGTCTGGAAGTGAGAGTCCTACTTTTGTTGTCTACTTTCTATTCAAATATTAAAGTTTATATAACACCGTTGGACATAATTTTATGGGTTATTTTTTTCAATATTAAACTTTACAAAGTAAATTTTATTGCAAGTAGGATTTTCATTTCTAGAAAGAGGTAGTAAAAAATAAGAAAGCAGGATAATTCTTGAGCCCCCTAATTTAAGTGGATTCCAATTTAAGTGGATTCCCTAGCCGCAGGCAAGTAGTATTACCCTTAGCATCTTTCTGTGTGCCTCAGAGAAATTTTCTGCTATGAGTACTTGGGTTAAGGGGGGAGGGGGAAGAGACTTACCCACTTCCCCCCCTAATTCACTAATTTAGGGGGTGTTTGTTTAGAGCTGAATGGGGCTGAATGACTAAATCGGTCAGTGCGTTTATTTTGGTCTGAATGACTGAGTCGGTAAGATGGACGAGCTGAATGGCTAAGTCGGATTTTTTTAATTGAATGAAGTAAAAAAAAATTTTAAAAAATATATTAAGTAATATTAAATAAATTTACAACATTTTTTAATTTTTTCAAGAGGTAAAATAATAAAGTTTTGTCATTAAGATGTTTCAGACATGTCAATTATCAAACAACTTTTTTCATTCAGATTCAGATTAATTCAGTTTTTATCAAACACCCCCTTACTATAACACATGATCATCCAAATTCACAAACCATGTTCACTCTTTTGGCATTGAAATGTATCTTCCCAATGATTGGTGTAAATTAGTGTGCAAACGAAATGTGTCAAAGTGTAGTTCATAAAGAACCCACAGTTCTCTCACACATACACCAAGAGTCATGGGTGACGGTAAATTAAACAGAATTAAAATAAATAAAAGCACTTTTAGAGATTACCTGGTATGTAATAGGACTCCGACTGCCAGAGTAGTACACATCTTCCAACTCTCCAAAGGGAGCTGGAAGCAGCGAATTTGGAATCTCTCCAAAATAGAGGTATGTACTTCCCTCATTTCTTTCAAATAACTCGGGATGGTTGCAGACCTGTCATTACATAGGGACAATCACTTGCTGAAAACAAATTACTATATCTAAATATCCAAATATCCACTAAAGGCATATCAAGATTTACAAAAGATGAAGAACTCTCAAACTCATACATAACTAGATATATACTAACGCAAAAACACATCAACAGTGGGGACCACATTTCTCAACTCAATGAGAATATTCATCAAATTCAAGATCAAGAAATATATTATAGCAAAGACCGAATTAATTAATAGACACCTTTCTCAGCTGGATGACAATATTCATCAAGTTCAAAATTGCTTTCTCATTAAGATGCCCACGATTGCTGTCAAACAACTCTGCAAGAGAAATTTTGTTCTTTATTGCTTGATAAAAGCTTGCTGTCGAGAACTCAGCTTGCAGTGCACGGTAATTTCAGTTTTCCCAGTTAATTCAGTAATTACGTCCTTCTTAACCCGGCCAAGCATGAATGGCTTCAGAATAGCATGCTGTTGAAGAGAGCAAAAAAGAAAACAGAAAGAATTATGAATATGACAACCAACGCCTGGATAAAAACCATGATTTTGTGGAGTAGCAAGCTATTGAAATCATCCTGAGAGACAAAGTTCCCATATTCACATGAAGCTACTTAGCTAAAAATAATAAGTAAAAATCTGAATTTTCTTATAAAGATAAAACCAATCTAGCTAATGCAAGAAAATAAGTAAGTTAGCAACACAAGAGGCACATAATAAAACAGAATAATACATGTTTGCTTGGATGGTGTTCATATTATCTCTTTGGTAATGGCATATAATATTTTCTCTCAAACTACATGATGCCCAACCATCACAAGAGCAGACAAATTTTCAGGATTAGGAGCTTGAAGTTCTTTGTTGACTATTTCTTGAGCCCCCTAATTTAAGTGGTTTTCTTTTCTTGGACGGTCACGTTTGTTTTTTTGATGCAAAGGTCTCACGACCAAAGACTAATATAATAAAGCTTCATTACAATCAATCTCTAGCAACGCTAGGATATTAATAGGAGGATCCTTACTACTGATAATATGAAAATTACAACTATGACCCAAATCCGCAAGCTTGTCCGCGCATCTATTTTCTTCCCATCTAGTGAATATAAGTTTCGCATTCCAAGGCTTCCTTAAAAGTTTACGGCTTTCCATGATCAAACTTCCATCTGGGTGATCCTTAACGTCTCCCTCCTTTATGAGTTTGACAGCAATGCTACAGTCAGTTTCCACTTCTATGTTAGGGATTCTCCTGTCCCAAGCAAATATGAGACCATCTCGGATGGCCCAAATTTCCGCAGTAAAGATAGAACAAATTTTTCCATAGAAGCCAAATTCCCAGCCCCCTCTAGCATTTCGAATGAGACCACCAATGGCAACCGAGGAAGGATTTTGCTTTAGACTAGCATCCGTAATAAGCTTTAGTCAGCCCACAAGAGGCCTCTTCCAACAAACAAGGGGTTGCAAAAACACATTTCTTTTTGAGCCAGCTGTAGGAAAGGCTTGTTCGAGGTTAGAAAGGAGGGTGCAAATGGACCGGTTTGTTTCAAAGGGACTAGTATGGACAGCTTCAATAGATTCTTTGTTCCTAGATTTCCAAATAGTCTTGGACGGTCATGTTGGGAGCTATTTTGACTTGAAACAATTTATGGAGAAGGGATTAAGCCATTGTGTGCTATATTGTCAAGCTTGGGAATAAACCGACCATTTGTTACCTCAGTCAATGTGATTTTGTTAGAGGGACATTTGGAGTATTGTCTTCTCTCTTGTGGGAAAAAAGTGGTTGACGCCAAGATCAGTTGTGGTGGTGGGTTTGTTGAAGGCTTAGGAGGGGGTGAAGATGGATAGGAGGCTGAGAAAGACTTGGGGTGGATCATTTGGAAGGAAAGGTAGTAGATATTTTGCACAAGAGATCGTGTTCATATTGGTTCCTATTTTTGAGTTTGCTCTTCCTTTTTTTTTTGGTTGGCAAAACGAAGTTTATCCGGATTCATAGTTCCATTCATGGAGTTTCTAGAGGAATTCTTCGCAGGGAGTTGTTTGTGATTAACTTATTATTTTTGGGGAGCTCTGTCTTTTGTATAGCTCTGTAGCGATGGTTTTGAAAGGAGTTTTTGTTTTTAGCCTTTTTTGTATACAGTGATGCTAAAAGAAGAGTTAAAAGTCTCATGCCATTTTTTCAAGATTGATCAGTAATTGGGGATGCTACAATTTAGATTGAAGCATTCATTTAGTAAGCACCTGTAGAAAAGGTTAACAAGATGTAAAAATGAATTTAGAAGTGCAGTATATAATATATATTATAGCCAACAATTTATCCAGCTACTTCAAACTGTAGTTAGAAACTTAAGTTCATTTACCAATCGGTTAAGCTGGTGCTCGTTCAAAGTCCCACCATGTTCTGCGTGATTCTCGATTCTGATTGCATACAGAAAACATGATCAGACTTCATACATTATTGGCACAAAAAGTAGCTTGTAAATAAAAATTGTGGAGGGAAAAATACCCTTTCGAAAACCATTCATTGAATTGTTCATGGCTGTCAAATAGGGTTGGCATAATAAAATGTAAAAGTGCCCATAATTCAGCCATGTTATTCTGAATTGGTGTACCAGTCAAAAGCAAGCGATTTCGACAGTTAAAACTGAGTAGTGTCTTCCATCGTATACTGTCAAACAAAAATACAAAAGGATACCGTGAGAATTAGAACATGTAAGAAATTTACACGCTTACACAAGTCAATAGTATAAACCTTTAGCTGATACAACACGGATCTGAAGTTCCAATGATTGGTTACTAGATCGTGCATAAACACCAATATACAATGATAGATTCATTAATTCAATAAGCTACTTCAAACAAAAGGAAGAGACAAAAAAGTTCACATAAAAACATTAAAGGAACTAAGGAAGGAGCAGTGCTTATGGGACAAAAAGTACACACACATAGAGAGTGTCAACATTGACTTTTTCTATTTTTGTGGGGTGAGAGAGCAGAGAAGCATTTAGAGATCTGAACAAGCAGGAAATTTATGACAAAATTTCATCTGGCATCAAAATTATGGATGTTAGAAGTTATCTTTCCTGAAAAATACAATCTTAATATTAGTAGCTTAGTAGGTATATACTAGCTGGCTAACTTCCCCAAGTTACTCCAACAGAAAACATCAGCAATTAAATAGTTAGTATTGCCTTTTCCATATAAATCCATGAAACCTTGACAAACAGCAGATTCAAAGATAGAAGTCCAAACCTGTGTGCACTTTTGATTGCCTGGGCTTCATCCAGGACCATATATTGCCATTTTATACGACGGAAGTATTTCTCATCAGACACTAGAAGTTGGTAACTGGTAATGAGAATGTGAAATCCAGCCTCCTGACAAGTAAAAATTAACATTGATCAGTATATTGTAAGTTTGAGAAAGGGAAATCGATGATGCTTATTCAAACAGCAAGGGACGGGATCATGCTGAGATGACCTTTTTTGGGGATAAAAGAAGATTGTTTTCACTGTAATTCTCAAAAGAGAATCATAAGTTTCAATTTAATTCAGAGATAGCTTTTCATGAAGGGTATGCAAAACAGGGTGCTCTAGACAATGTATGTCTTAATGCACTCCTTCAACCAGTTAATGGGAGAGAATAAATGTTCATCAAAGTTTTGTCATAATACCATCTTGTTCAGAAATTAAAGGTAAAATAGCAACTGCAAATTTCACACTGGCAATCACCCTCCGGTTATGCAATCAACATAAGTCAGTAATTTGTTTAAACTCTTTGCACGGCAAACCCCATTTGACGCACCAAATGCATCCCCACTGTTTATCATGTTGGCAGGTACTTCTGTCAAACACTAGGTAATACAATGCGCTTTTGAAGGCTGCAAGCAGATTAGTGATGAACCTAGCAATGCATGAGGGTGAAAGGTTTTAGGAGCACACTTATTGGTATCACCTTCATTTCTCTATTCACTTTTTATGTTTAGGCATCATAAGTTGCTCCAACCAATTTGAAGGTGTGGGTGGCCCACCTGGAAGCATAACACAGTTGCTAGACCCGGTATCTCATGGCTAGTCCGAGAAAAAAAGTGATAGTTCAGGCTTAATGATTCCAAATATAATGGTAACTCAACTAAACTGTGCCAACCAAAATTAATAACTGCATCAGGTTGCTGGTCTCTAATGCATATAATTATTAGCCTATGATTCTGGCTTCATGCACTTTCAAACTATTTTTTGCCTTTCAAACTATGTGGTTAAGCATATGACGAACATCTATGTAGGGTATATCTATATAATTACTCTCCATCTAAAGATATTTCAAATCCAAAACTTTGGCACTAAAATTAATGCATGCTCTTACCACTGTTTAAGCAATTTTCATTTGCATTTGCCATTCTACCCACGCTCATACATCTGAAACCTATGAAACCATTTCCAATTTTGCAATACGTTGAAGGTAGGCTATTGTTCTATGTGCAAGGACCATGAGATTAACTGTTTTGTCACTTTTGTCTCCCTCGGACAGGGAATTAAAAAAAAGGAAGAAATGACCCATGAGAATAGACAATTACCGGCGATAAAGACGCTTAGGGTTCATGTTTTTTCTGAGTATCGTCCGTTCTTGAAGCCCACCCCAATATGGAAGAGTTTTCAAGTAGGGACAAAACCGACTGATTTCATCAGCCCAGTTGTTCAAGACAGATGCGGGTGCAACAACCAGAAAAGGGCCCCATATATTTTTTTCCTGCATGAACAACAAATCCATATTAGTTCAAAAATATATAAGTTCGCACAACATTCCTACCATGAATAACACATACTTCAGCCAAATGAGCTAAAAATGCCATAGCCTGGATAGTCTTTCCCAGGCCCATCTCATCAGCAAGGATACCATTTAAGCCCTGAAAAACAACAAAGGACCTGTTAAATTCAGTAGAAAAGCAGATATGTATGTGAATGTTAACAAAAGAAAGATGAGTTTTCAATTGGCATCCTACCTGCTCATAACAATTGACCAGCCACTGGAGGCCTTTTAGCTGATATCCTTTGAGGGAACCTTTAAACAACTCTGGTGTCTGCACTGAGGATGCTACAGGCATAGTTGAGCTGAAAACATTGTAACAAAAGTTATAATTTACTGTGTTTTTTTTTTGATGAGTTGAAACTAAAAGGTTTTATACTTAACAGGCTTAAAACTAACACTACTGCAACTGTTAACATTTTCAGAAGAAAAAAGTAAATGGAAATAGAAGAGAAAGAAGAGAAGAAAATTACGGATGCAATAAATCTATGTTAGTAGATCCTGCAATTGAAGCATCTTCCTGAGGCACCTCAGTTTCAGCAGCTTGCCGCAGCTTCAAAAATTCATCATCAAATGCACTTGTTATCTTTTTCTGTTTAGAAACTGCATCCTGAGCAGCTTTCAAAGCCTCCATCTTCAACTCGGCTTCCATTGGATCTTCTTCCTCTACAGGCCTCTCTTCTGCAGAACTCAATTGCATTTCTTGGTCATCTGATTTATCATTACCAACAGTCAAAACCTCTGAGGGTTGTGAAGCCGGGCTTGTTCTGCATGAAGTGACTGTAAAAGTTCTGTCTCATGACAGCAAAAAAATTGAGCCTCTGTTGTTGCCTCTTTGCTTCACGGACCTCTTGTTCTCGCTTTAAAGCTTCTGCAGCTTCTCTTTCCTCTCTTCTCCTCACTTCTGCCTGCAGGAAGAGGATTACCACTTAGAGAATCCTTTTAGTATATTTATACAAGAAAAGATTATACTAGTCCACAATGGCTTTCGGATAGTGGTTCAATTTGATTTGGTAATAACTACAATTTAAAGATTTTAGTTTGACCAGTTGGTACCACAAGCATGCAAATATATGTAGAAAGTATTCTGCTTAAGAGTCGCGCTAATACTCTTCATCCCTAATTTTTGTACTTCTGCTAAGGTCAATCAGTTAAGTCATCTTACCATTTTAAGAAATTGGAAAATAAAAGGCTCTTGCACAAATAATATTGTGACGGTCATACATATAATCTGATATAATGCAACAGTAGGTCAGAAAACTTAGCCCATAAATTATGGATTGTAGAAATAAGGAACTCAGATGAATAAACATAACTAACTATTCCATCATATGAATAAACATAACTACAACTAATCAAATGAATAAGTATAATGTGCATCTGTGCTTCAGCAAATCCATGTCTAATAAAATTCTTACCATAGAAAATATACATAGATTTGATATATATGCATGCACATATATGAATATATGTGGGGGAAAAGACAAATTGTGCTTCTTTGTCCTCCAGAAAATGAAGTTGCTGATTGCAATTGTCAAAAAATATTCAGAACAAAGTATTTGTTTTTTTTTGTTCTTTATTAAAATACCTAACAATGTATTAATATTACAAGGAAAGTAAGGTTACCATCTCCTTATCCACTCTCTTCCAAAATATCAACATGTCTCTAGCCAGTTTCCTTGTGCGAATTGCAGCGCTCCTCATCAACTTAAGCGATCTGCTCACCTTCATTTTTACCTGGATGCAAAAACCACCACTAAATCTTGAACACTGGAAATTATTCTGACAATATGGGTACAGATAAAATCCACTGGCCCAGATGAAAACTACAGATTAACAATTACTAAAAGCTTGCATAAAAGAATAAATTATATATTACTGTAAAATAGTAATGCCATAATTACCCTACAAAAATACAAGTACCTCTCTTTGACACGCCTCTGAAAACCTCTTGGCATCAGTCAGTTGCTTTCGTGGAAGTTAGTGAAAATTCTATGGTGTTTTGGCAAGTCTTTTTCGAACAATGTTTACCCAATATTTACCAATCTTCTCCATTTCCTCCTTCTCAATCATAGAAGCATCTTTCTGTAGCTTTTGTTTCTTGGGGAGACTACGTTCAATAATCTGCAGCCAAACAAGTCCGAACCCGTATCAGAACAACTGCAAATACCTGTTCCCAAGGCATAAAACCTAATACTATCGCATTTTTATGACAATTGTGAATACTGACCTCATATGTGTCTCCTTTCTCCAAGACCTTCACATAGTAAACCTGTAAAACACCACCCTCTGACAAGATAGACCGTCAGATTCTTCCAGCTGCCCCCTCTGGAATGCAGGATGAATCCAATGGAATATCACTCACTTTCAGACTGAATGTAGGGACAGTGTTACTAGCCGACTGAGCT
This sequence comes from Panax ginseng, assembly GCA_020205605.1. NCBI lineage: Eukaryota > Viridiplantae > Streptophyta > Magnoliopsida > Apiales > Araliaceae > Panax > Panax ginseng. Next base: position 102,620,329 of record CM035146.1, read on the forward strand.
CGCAATCTTGCCTGTAGAGATTCATACTGGGGTTTTGACTCTCCAATTCCTGCTCGACTTCTTGGCCCAAACCTCTTATCAGCAGCCATCATTGTAGCCAATGACCCCAGATCAAGGGTGCCCTTAAGGTAAGATTCCTCCACTTGGATCTCTGACGTGATAGGCAAGTTCAGAGATATTGCAAGCTTTTCATAAGTTTGAGGGATCCTATAAGCAATGCCGTCACCAATGTCCAGATAAGCAGGTTCATAAACTGATCTGCAGCGTTTGAAAAAGTTCCTCTTTAAACATCTAGTTCAAGTGTTTAACAACTAATAGAACGTCAAACATCACAGCATTAATATTGGATTAACTTTTAGGTAACAAACCTATTGATGCCATACTCTGGTGCAAACTCAGTTCCATTATAGTTTCCAAGCTTTTGAGGGATAATATCTCTCAAATAATCAGTATTGGTTTCAACTTTGTGTGATCCTCCTCGGTGCTCACTCCCCAACTTCCGCTCTTTGGGTCCCAAACTACCTTTTAGAACAGGCATCACACCGCGGGTCGGTGCAAGACTTGGTGAGGAATTATTGAGCCTCCTCTTGTACTTCTGAATATGTTCCCCAAGCATTGTTCTATACCGCTCCTCTGAGATATATGTGCTGTAGCTGTCGTCCCTCGCACTACTATAGGAGTTCCTCTTTTTCTTCTTTGCAACACTTAATTCCCTAGTAGACATTATTCCATTAGAGCGTTCCGTCATCGCACCACCTATTCATAACAAACAAAATACAATGCCAGATGATATACATAAGTTCAAATTTGTTGGGAGCTCAATTTTCCACTCACCAAAAAACAACAAAAACTGAATCAAATATTGGGGGGGGGGGGGGGGGGGCCGGGGGAGTAACTACGGATTCAACAAAGGAATTTATGTCTTGATGATTTTGGTCCAAGAGGGTAACTGTAATTTAACTAAAAAACAATGGAAACCCCAATTAAAACTACAAAGAGACAAAGTTCCTACCTTGGCTACCTCTGCTCTCATCCTGACTACTATTCCCATAATAATCAAAATCATCATCTTGTTGTGGTAGTCGAAAGCTCATCAAAGACTACAATACAACCCAAAGAAACAGACACACATAATTCAAACAAAATTGAATAAATTCCATATAACAAATTAAGAACAACAAAAGACCCTAACTTCCCAAAAACTAAATCAACCCAGTGATAAAAATACAGTCCCAAATTGGAATACAAAGAGAACGCATTTGAAAATAGCAAAAGCCCATGCAAGTACCTCAAGATTGAATAAATTCAAGTAGGAGTCTCTGGACTGTCGCTTGCCGTCCATAATGTGATAAGAAGAGCTACCCTAGGTCTGTTGATAATAGCATTGGCGGACGGAGATGTACGAATTTTACAGGACGATAGAGAAAATAGTAGCAGAAAAGGAAAAGAAGAAGGAACCCTAGCCCAAGAGGATAGAGAAAGAGGGCCGCGCAGGATAATGAAGGATGTAGATATAGAGAGAGAAAGTGGAGGAGAAGAAGCCTATACACAGGTGGGTTCATTGCTTGCTCTTGCTAACGTGAGCCTGCAGAGTGTTATTAGTTAACGTGCGCCACAATTTGCCCTTTTATTCAACCTCTCTCTTTCCAAATTTTGTACCAGTATCGTACAATGAGCCTGTTTAAGCGAAACTGAGAAGGTTTCGTTACGCTGCGGCGGCGTGCATCGTGGATAATCAATTTATCCCTTCCGCAATGGCTAATCGGGTTGATGTTAAGTGCGCCCACTGTAAAGCTGTTGGAACTCTGTACTCTGTGTGCTTAGTTTCAATCTCAGTCGTTCATTTGTCCAGGGACATCAGATGTGATAAATTGGAGATGCTGCAAATCTGTTTAGAAGTTAAAACATTAAACACTCGTGATTTCTCTATTCCACACAAAAAATTAAATTCACATCAAAATATAATTAATTAAAATAAATTCACATTATAATTTTACAAAATCAAAATTAAATGAGATTTGTTATGTGTAACAACAATAATACTAGTATAATTTTGGCTTGCTGTTTAATGTCATTTTCTTTCTATTGTTTATCTAATTCACTATTTCTATTATCTTATAATTTATTTTATCAACGCGTTATTTTTGTCTTTTAAAATATTTTTGAATTTTGGTTATCTCTATTGTTTTCTGATTGGTTTTCCCTAACCTTAACAAATAAAATGAAATTGTAAATATTCTTTATGTTTTAAATTATAAAATTATTTTTGACATGTTGACGTTAATTTGAGATAATTTTTTAATTCAAAACTGATTGCAAGTGAGTACTTTTTAGACAACTTAATCATGAAAATTGTAGATTGTTAAAAAAACATTACTATATTCAAATTTTATTATTTTTTTTAAAAAATATATTGTATTAATTTTGAAGTTAACTCGTAATGTTATGTGACGCTTTTCAATTTAAAACGGACTATAGCTACATTATAAGCATCATGTAGCATTATAATCTACTCCATTTATTTTTAAAAGACTATCGTTTAAGGTCGTTGTACATGGATTAAGAAAGTTATTTAATACTACCATTTAACAATTAAAATTTGTTTGAAATTACATCACTACCCCTTTATGAGAAATTAAAAACTATTATACAAGGAAGAGAATTTCTTAGGACAATGAGAGAATGTATGAGTAATATAGGAAAGTTGTAAACCACAAACATTTTGGAACAAATTTTTTCTTCTAAATGGATAGTGATGGAATTGTAAACGAAAAATATTTTGGAACAAAATTTTTCTTTTAAAACGACAATCTTTTAAGAACGGAAGGAGTACTAACTTTTAATACAATTATAAAATATCAATTCAAATAAGATGTAATTTTGGTATGTATTTTCATAAATAAATTGATAATTTTAAGTCTTCTTGTTTGAGTGAATTTATGGTTGGTCATGAACTACTGCTCTTGGAAGTTGGCAGTGGAATGAAGCCTCAATCCTGACCTGGGCTGAGTCAGCCCATAGCCTACATCTCCCTTCATTTGGTAAGTGACCCATTATTCATTGGGCCGGAAACTGAATTAACTTATTGGTTCATGTAACATACTTGATCCAGAATTTGACCCACCTTTCCATATGTAGACACTCGAAATTTTCTTCTACTGTTACTAATATTGTAGGAGGACAAATTCGTCTTTTAAGAAGGAACCTTGAAAGACAATCCAAATTCATACCGGATACTACCGGAAGTTCATCAAAGAAACCGGATCGCAATCTGGAGTAACTGAAATCCAACCCCCGAGATAAATTTCCGAAATCATATTCCAACCCCGAGATATTCCCCGAAAGTCGATTCAACCTCGGAAATGACCCCGAAGGATCAAGATCAAAGTCTGGAGATAGCCCCAGGAGGTCAAGCCAACCTCAGAGATAACCCTGAGGATAGTCAAAGTCAACATCGAGTCAACATCGAGTCAACCTCAGAGATAACCCCGGTAAACGATCGCTATAATCATGAGAGAACCGGAGATAACTCGGGAGGGGCAAAATGGTCATTTTGCCAACTCAACTTCACTTCAAATCAAATACACTCATTTCAACTCAAAATACTTCAAAAGGAAGTCCCACAAGAGCGATATCTTAACTCCGAGATATGGCTACACAAAAAATTTCACCGAATCGCTCGACGAAACTCCGGGAATGCCATTTCGGTCATGGACCCATTTTCCTGGAATCAAAAAGGTCAAATCATATATCATTGTGTAGCTCTCGGAAAGATCTTTCCGAATGGTATGTATGGCACGCTCCATCTGGACTCCGGATTGAAAGTTATGAAATGAAGGGAGAACAGTACAGCGTCGTGCTTCGACACGGGACCCACACCGCCGGGGCACCGGCACCCACCGCAGTACACTCACTTACTAGGTGTCGCACCTTGCGGCCCCCACCTCTATAAATATGGGCCTTGGGGTGCTGATTTTCTAAGAGAAAAAGACGGAAAAACCACCAGACAATTCGCTTCTGCGCTTTTCGCCATGTCTGATTATATTTTCCCACTTTTAAACATCCGTGAGCTCATATATAGCCTCTTTTGTACCCACAAAAGCCCAAGTGTTTACCCATTCTAAAGATATAGAATCTTTTTTATCGGTCACCGTAAGCCTTCACACACTTTTAGTCTTTCTCTTCATCTTTGACACACCCTTCTACACGTTGAGAGTCGTGTTGCTTGCTTTTGCTCGACTTGGATAGTGGTTTCATTCCGATCAGATATATATATATATATATATATATATATATATATGTATATATTGATTAACATTATCGAGTTATGCCTCGATTGAGCTTGAACTTGATGCCCTGGGCGTTCTTGCTTTAATATATATATATACTTATATATATTAACCTGTATCTGTCGGACTTTGTTCGATGAGCCTGAACTTGATGCCTGGCGTTTCTTGCTATATATATATATATATATATATATATATATATATATATATATATATATATATATATATATATATATATATAACTGTATATATGGGACTTTGTTACATGAGCCTTGACTTGATGCAAGTGCGTTTATTCGCTTTTATATATATATACTTATATATATCAACGTATGTGCCGGACTTTGTTCGATGAGTCTAGACTTGATGCAGTGCGTTTACTCGCTATATATATATATATATATATGAACTGTGGTCGAACTATGTTCGATGAGCACAGATTTTACATCCCATGCGTTTATTTGCTTTTATATATATATATATACATATATATTTTTATTTATTTTGTCCTCGCCTTGAGTTCCCTTCGTGGCGCTTGATGAGCTTTTTACGATTTTTTTTACATTTAAATCACCGCCTGAGTTTACTTCGTGGCGATTAACGCATTTACAACTTTTATATACATTACATCACTTTGAGTTTCCTTCGTATGGCGGTTGGTAGTATCTGACTTTATTTATATTTCCGATCCCCATGGAGGTGCTTCGTGGTTGGTGATCCCGTCTACGTATATATATATTTATCGCTTTTATATATATACCGCTTATTAACATTATACAAATTGCAATATTCGTTACAGCGTAGAATCATGTGATCACAGATTCATTTCATTGATCTAGATTCGGTTCTGTGATGGATATTTTCATTTGTATGTGACTTGTAAATTATTCTGCGATGACCGTATTTCTCGAGATGGTTTTCATACCCACGAGGAAGTCGGCATTATTTTTTTATATATATTATTTTCGATACGGATGCTTCGTGATTCATTGAAATAAAATCAACCAAGCCGATCACTTAATAAAAATGGGAGTGTAAAAGGTCTCAATTCCTTGTGAGTATCAGGGTTTGAAAAATCTCTTTTATAAAACATCATTGCCATATCTTGCTAAAAACTGAATTTTTATATAAATTCAAACTCTGTGTATATAGGTTCGAACGAGGCCTCTATAACTTTCATATAACAAACACATTGACCCACACACACACACACACACTCAGATAATAGTTTCATGAAAAGAGGCGGTCACCGTGGTAACACGGATGTCGGGGGGTGCCTAACACCTTCCCCCGCATAACCAAGTCCCCGGACCCTAAATGAATCTCGGTTTCGCCGACCCGTATAACAGTGTCACATCACTGGTCAATGTGCAAATCTTTTCTCGGTTGTGTTGGTATAACCATTTAAAAAACTAACTGGTGACTCTTAACAGTCCCATCGTCGACATTATACACGTATGGGACCTTTTTCACTTAATTTTTCAAACAAATCTCACCTAAAATGAGAACACCAAAAGAACAAGTAATGTAAAGGGACATCCAAAATCCCGGCGTCGACAATTGGCGACTTTCTTTGGGATCTTCTTGTGTGTGGATGTTGCATTTACATTTGATGAATGTGTGACTAATGCATTTTCTTATTGCACTTAGTGCTTCGCATGACTTAATCGCCAGGATATTATTAGTGCTTCGCACTATAAACTGCCAGGATATTAGTCTTCGCCGACATGTCATCATTTCATACGGTGAGACCACGATGTATGTGAATGTATGTTGTGTGGTCCCTCCACCGAGGCTATCCGTCTTGTGTTTGATTATTTGGACTCGTGAGAAGCTCGATTCTTCGAGGCTCGTGAAAGCGCACCACCCAAATTCGCTCCAATTGAAAGACCGGATTAACTTCACGTTTAGTAGATTGCGATGATTTGGGAACCTTCATGCCAAAAAGCTGCGAGAGTAACCTAAGATAGGTCAGCCTCTGATAAACCCAAAATGGAGGAAAGTCTCTTCATGCTCTCATTTCAAATTACTTTTAAACACAATTACTTGTAATTACATTCCATATCTATCTCCATGTTATGAGAAATATGAAGAAATATGTACACATACATATTTAACATGCTACAAACAGTTGACATCAGTTTTGCAGGATAAAATTCCTAAAATGAACACGTCACATAGCATGTTATTATATACATTCCCTAAAGACTAAACTATGTAAGTCTTTCGCAGGGAAGCAATCGGTCCCGTTACCCGTTTAAAGTCCAAGAAGGCACTGATCCCACCGTTAGGCATGGCTACACCGGCCAACCTGATCCTACTCCAGTTTCCCGAAAGGAGTTTGAAGGATTAAGAATCGATAGCGAGAATTGGTTGTCTTTCTAAAAGAACAAAGTAAAAATACGCAGGGCGCATAATGCCTACTCAACCGAGTCCTTCACGAGGCGGTCCAGGCATTGGTAAAAGATGGAAACCCGTATACCTAAACCTCATTCCAATAAAGAAATCACAAATCTCGTGGATGATCGAGAAACCGGGGATATAAGAAAGAAAGTCCAACAAATGGAGGATACCATCCGGCCAATTAAAGGGACCGGAAATTATGGAGTGTTACCATATTCAGATCTCTCAGATATTCCCAAGGCTCAATATCCTACCAAATTCAAAGTCCCGAGTTTGAAAAATACAATGGGGCAAAGCGATCCTATATCGCACTTAAAAGTGTACATTATGCGAACCTGGGTCTTATGTTGAAAATGAAAGCCTCGAATGCAACTTTTTCAAAAGAGTCTCACCGGAGAAGCTAAAGCCTGGTATGCCTGACTCGACAATGCCAAAATTCACAACCGGGAAGAATTGTCCCCACGCCTTTCTAAATCAAGATAGCTTTTCAATCCTGAAATGGCACCGGATCGATATCAAGTGACTAAAGTCAAAAACAAAGAGATCTTTGAATCTTTCCGAGAATATGCCCAAAGGTGGAGACATCTAGCGGTATAAAGTCATTCCATCAATGATGTAAACCGAGATGGTAATGACATTTATCGATATCCAAGAGGCTCCTTACTATGAGAGGATCCTAAAGCAGCATAGGAAAGCCATTTCGCTGAAATGATCAAACACTAGCGAAATGGCGAGAGATGGGCTCAAGGCGCAAGATTAAAGACTTCATCGCCTCACTTGGGCGGTCGCCAAACATATACTGATCGACAAGTATGCGAGTGATCCCAAAGGGGTACAGATAAAGCGCAATGAACATGTATCCTTGTTATGCACAAGGGGCAAGCTAGAAGACCAAACTACGCCCCCCATTTGGAAAATACAAGACAATCTCGCCATCTCCACAATATCTGCGATTCAACCAATACCCAGACGGGAAAAGAAAATTTGAAAGAACGAAAAAATCGGTATTCATTCCAATCGGGTGATTCCTCCGAACATATATTGGCGATATTAATGGATCACAAGAAAATTACCAAACTAGCTCCACCTCCGGGAACCGTGGAGCAAAAGATACAATCCAAGCCGTAGATGTGCTTACCACTGTGGTCTCCAGACACGTACACGGGATTGTTGGTCCTTAAAACATAAGATTTAAAATCTAATCGAAAGTGGCAATATTGTGGTCGAACAACTCGACCAACAAAATGTCAACACCAACCTTCCGTTCATGACATGATACGGAAGAAGTAAACATGATCGGGTCAAGAAGTCTTTGAAATGTATCCAATTCAATGAATACATACGAAGGATGGAGAATACCCCCAAAAGCACATAACAAATGTCCACGGGTAGAAAAACTCTGGAGGAGGTACGCCAAGAATGCAAAAAATTAGAGGCGATCCGTAATCAAGTAATCATCAATTAACCCGATAAAGGCACCAACATCGAAAAAGCAAGGCAATTTTTCACCAACTATCGAAAGCCAAGAGAAAAGAAGTTAACCATAATATAAGCCCATATCTCTCACACGATGAGCCAAATTAAATGAAGAAGATCAAAGCGGTGAAAGAAAGTACAAGAAAAGGGGATGATAAAATTGTTAGAGGATCTCGCCAAAGGAAGAACCAATCGAGGGAATACGAATTCTCAAATATGAAAGATCAAACAACCTCTAAAAGAGTCCTAAAATTCACCCCTTCGAAAGCAAATCCAAAGAAAAATGCTACACTTTCGATAAAGCGAAGGAAGGATTACCGAAGTCACGCTTCCTATAAAACCCAAGATAAAGAGTTATGATTCCACCAAGATATGTCTCTACCATTCTAACTCACTTGGACATACGATCAAGAATCTTTGGTCTTTCGACATAAAATCCGGATCTCATTGAAAATGGAGAATTTGGAGATAGAATTTCCATGACCAAAAAGGCAAAAAAGAAATAAAAGCTTAAGATGTCCATTCGAGATGCATAATTCAAATGAAAGTGAAGGCTATGAATGACAATTCTACCAGAGAGCATAAGGTGGATCGATCCCGATGCAAAGAAGTGATGTAAGAGACAAAGGCATCCCCAAAGGAGATTCCCCGCCAACATCAAACGTCCCATGGTTCCAAGATATCAACCACGCTCCCGATCTTATCACCTGGATGATCGCGAAGGAAATACTAATCCTTTCCAAGGAAGAAAAAACCAAAAGAAAAGTTCTTTGCAAGAAATCGACAATAGCTTCGAGGAGATTTCATGGTTGAATCCTTTGAAACCCATGAAGAAGGCGAAGAATAGATGAAGAAAAAGGTGTGAGATTGTCGAAATCCAACCCATTAAAGAATCCGAGTTTATCCTTTTTGCAATGCGTCCATATCAAGCATCCCCGAGGAATGTCTTGAATCGTAAGCGATCAAGTTATGGCCATGTCGAAGACATTCGTAATCAAGGGGTAACCTCTATCACGAGCCCGGCGGCGACATAACCAATCGACTAACCTGGACTATCGGGGCCTCAACTAAAAGAAGATGTAGATCCGGGGGATGAAGGTGCGAGTTCCGTAAAGTGTTGGAACGGTATCACTTTCTTCGTAGTATGCCTTTTATTTTCCATGCATGTAAATAAATAAAAAACAATAAAAACATCTCTACCCTCTTCTCACCACTTACCCCTTTGAACCTTTTTCAAACCAAAGCTCGAACTACGAAAGACCGATCTCCTTTTCAATAGAGAGACGTGGCGACCATCAATGGTGCGGTCAAACCAAATAAAAACCCAAACAAACACTTCTCAAACACTTACACCTCGACGATGATTGCCCAGACGTGATGGTCATCATTCGGAGTAAGGAGGTTGATGATAGCCCTCCATCACTGCGTAGCTTCACCAAAACTTTGCCTCGATAATCAAGCGGCTCTCCTTGTGATTTGTCGGCGAGGTAAAATGCGAAGAAACTCTCTCTACCTTGTATAAAGCAATAATCGCTTACTTTTCTCTAACAGATTAGCGCTTACTTTTGTCATTACAAAGCTAACACTTTATGTGATTGATCGAAGTTATATACTAAGTGAAAGCATATTTTGTTTCGTGGACTCAATTTAGATGTCATGTATTTGCCGATGAGGTGCCTATTCTCCACAAGGATCAGAACTTTGATGTAAAGTTGGACTCGAGACTTGATGAAAATACAAGAGGACTATAAGATACCTCGGAGATCAAAGAATGGGCCGAAGACAAACCCAAGCCAAATCTTGATCAAACCGCCTCTTTCAAACCTCGAAACCTTAGAAATCCCCAAACAAATCCAAATTGATACAGACCTCACCAAAACCAAAGGAATGACATGGTTACTCTATCGACCCTATTCCAGATGTGTTTGCATGGTCTCACGAAGACATGGTCATTTTTATACCTGACATTATCATTCATCGCCTTCCCATCAAAGGGATTCAAGCCACTCGTGCATAAGCTCAAGCGATTAAAACCTAAAGTGGGAGTTAAAGTTAAAGAAGAAATTGTGAAACAATTTCAATATCGCAAGATCATCATGGTGTCAACTTAACTTTGAATGGCTATCCAACATAGTCCCCGTCTTCAAAACCGGAAGGGAGGTGCGAAGTTTGTGTGGATTACTGAGATTGAATAAAGCTTGCCTCAAAGATAGCTTTCACGTCTTGCTCATCCACATACTTATCGACAATACAAATTTCGATATGACATACCCCTTTTGATTGCTCATGGATGCCATCAAATCATGGTTCTTTGAAGATGATCATGAGAAAACTTCATTCATCACGCCTGGGAGCCTTTTCTACAGACGATTGTCATTCTACCTCATCAATGCTGGAGCTACTCTATCGATGAGCCGTGGCCCTTTTCCACAATCTAATAAAAAAAGAAGAAAAGAAAAGAAAAAAAAAAATAAAAAGAAAAAAAAAGAAAAAAAAAAGAAAAAGAAAAAACCTCTTCAATCGGTTCTACAGTTGCTGCCTTACCATCTGCAGATTCTACAAATGGCTTCAGAGTTCGAAGAAAAATCCTTCCTCCACATTCCTCGTAATAGAATGACTTTATGGACGCATTAGCAACTTTTGGCCTCCATGATTCGCATATATCGCACAAGAACACTTTTCGAAAGGCCACGATCTCCCCACTGCAAAGGCCCCAAATTATGGGAATTATATTGGAAAAGTATCGATGAGCTATTTCCCATCCAAAGACCCTTGATATCGGCATATCAATGAGCACTTATAAGATAAATCTACACCCACCGAGGCAAGCCCGACTAAGAAAAGGTGGATCCATCGACTAAGCTATGAAATTTACTCCGAGGCGAGATGCACTCTATGAAAGAGATGCGTAACGATGTCTCATCGATGTTTGGACGAAGACCAAGCTCGTAGACTATGGATGAAATCCATGGGAAAGTATGTGGCCCACAAAATGAGCGGCCTTCACTTATAAAGAAGATCCTACAATGTAAAAGTCCGACTCTGACAGCTCAAACAACACGACTTGGTTTTGAAAAAGATCATTGACAACTAAGCTCAATCTAAAGGAAAATTCGCCCAAACCTGGAAGGCCGTTTGTTGTCGAGAAGTATCGACAGAGGGCGCTTTGATTACAGAAATGGATGGCGATGAATTTCCACGACTTATCATGCCTGACATCGTGAAACGGTGTTATGTCTAAGGTTACCATCAAACGAACATCCTGATTTTGGATCATCGATCACCGGTCCATTCCGGTTCTTTAACCCTTTACCACATACAACTTTCTTACACTTTGTCCCTCACGGAACATACTTTTTCAGCCGCTGACTGGCTTTCTCCTTTTCAAGTTCCTACGACTTAGGTCATCCCACCGCTGGATTGAACCTCTCACACTTCGCAGTTTGGCTACCCATACACGGGATCAAACTTCTCATACCTACCGCTTATCCTCAACCTAGATTAAACTTTCTCCCCCCTTGCACTTCGACCGCTTCATGGGATCATGTTTTTTCAACTTTCGCCTCAAGGGGTGAACTATGTCGACCGATCTACCCAATACACCTGGAGATACGTAGGCGACCATGTTATATGGTCCGGTCTCACCACGCATAAACAAAAAACAAACATACTCCTATCCATAACCACATACAAAAACAAGTCCCAAGACACCAAAGATGATAGGAATACACGTAGATCGATCGATCCATTCGAAAATCCCGAGACATCTCAATCGTCCATCCATCAAAGAAGGAGTTCGAATACATCCGGATCACAAAGTCCCGGAGAAATAAGCGAATATCAAGCAAGTAGCAGGCACAACTAAAAGGGAAGTGAATCAACGTATATTTTCTCGCCATATATAATGTTTTTTGATATATACAATGTACTATATGGTGACAAAATGGCTAAAGCTTAGTCTGCGGCAGGAGAATACTAGCCCATTTACAAATCAGTGTATATGCGGGCTATCAAGTCCAACATGAATTCCCTCTCAGAAGAACGAGGTAACACTGTGATCTCCTACCCAAGGGTTTCTACACGAGCCAACAGATCCACTACCAACTACATTCGATATCTCGGGTGGATATAACGTCATCCTGCTCAGCAATAACGATATCCCTATGAGTTAGAAAGATCATCTCTCTAACAAAGCGACATCTTTACCGTAAAGAGTCATCAACATCAAAGCCCACATCCACTACCTGCTCACCGGATGGTGCAGATGTAAAAGCCTTTTTGTGATCTCGGCGTCCTTATCGACTCATCTATCAAAGCAACTATCCCGAATAAACAAGCGAGGTGGGGCAATTTCAAAATCATGACAACCGGATATTTGATCCTTACAACAAGATTGGGGCAATCTCGAAAGCGGCGACAACTCAACACTGGAAATTTATCAATCATCCTAAAATAGAAAATGCACCAAGTTAATATTTATCAAGATGGTCCATCGAAGATCTCAATGGCGATTCGTATATTATTCACTCATGACTTCATCAACAAAGAGAGTTTATCATATGAACCCTCGGCATCAACATGCGAAAGATCGGGACATTTGTCCAATTCCAAGAAATGGAATGATCTTAAGCGCGGATCAAGTCTCTCAAGAAAAGCGAGGAGCCCAATAACAAAAGGTCTAGCGAATGAAATCCTCATCATCAAATTTGTCAACCGCCGCCAAATTCTCACAAATCGAGACCTCTGTAATCGACGCTCAAATCACGCAGGCGTGAAAGAATGAAATACACCTCCAGGATATCTCTGCGGCATTCAAAGCCATCGATTCGGTATTGGGTCATAATTAAGCGATTAAGAAATGGGGCACAAGTACCCAACAAATAAATGAGACTCCAAATCACCTCAAAAAGGATGAGACATCCGGTGGTTGTCATCAATCTAACATCGGTAAGTCTAGTGAAGTAATTGTGGAATATTACTTCGCGAAGATATCGGAAGATCTGTTATTCTAAACCATTGCCATCAATACAAAGACGACATCAATACAGATTCAATGATGAAAGCTTCAGATACCACCGCTTCGGTGGGAACTGGAAAAGTTTAGCGATCGGCGGGATAATCCACCGGTTACCTACCAAATGAATACATCCCGAGAGGTCTGGTGATTTTAAACGTCATCCCCATCGAGATGTGGAAAACATCTCAACTTATCTTCATCAAACAAGCATAAGCGATTAAATGCCAAACCCTTGGAGTCAACACCAACATCCGCAACAGCAATGATCGGTAAAAGGTAAAGTGATTTGCGAATACACTTTAACATTCATCATAATATTCATTACATTGCGATTTGTGATATGCGATTTGTGATGCGATATGCGAAATACGATATGCGAAATGCGATGTGCGATGTGCGAAATGCGATGTGCGATTTACGAACTGCGATTTGCGAAAACATTGTCACATTCATCATAAACATTAACTACATTCGATTTACATCATTGAAAATATCTTGTCATGTTTCAAGTGTCTACAATCTTTATCATGTCCATTCCATTGCATTGCATGAACATGATAAAGAGGGCATCTCAGAACACTCAAAATTTTCTTCTCTTTTTCTTAACATCGCAGGAGGACAGATTCGTATTTTAAGAGGAACCACGAAAGACAATTCAAATCCATACCGGATACTACCGAAGTTCATCATCAAACCCCTTGATCGCAATGGGAGTAACCAAATCAAACCACGAGATATGGCCGGAAATCATCTCCAACCCGGAGATATTCCCGAGAAAGTCAGTTTCAACCTCGGAGATGACCCCGAAGGATCAAGATCAAAGCATGGAGATAGCCCCAGGAGGTCAAGCCAACCTCAGAGATAATCCCCGAGGATACGTTCAAAGTCAACATCGAGTCAACCTCGTAGATAACCCTGAGAAACGATCGCTACTCACAAGCGAGAACCGGAGATAACCCCGGGAGGGGCAAAATGGTCATTTTGCCAACTTAACTTCATTTCAAATCAAATACACTCATTTCAACTCAAAATACTATAAAGGAAGTCCCACAAGAGCGATATCTTAACTCCTAACATGAAGCTACACAAACGGCTCACCAGATTGCTTGACGGAAACCCGAGAATGCCATTTCGGTCATGGACCCATCTTCCTGGAATCAAAAAAGGTCAAATTATATATCATTGTGTAGCTCTCGGAAAGAGATTTCTGGAATGGTATGGCACGCTTCCATCGGACTCCCGGATTGAAAGTTATGAACAATGCAATAAGCAGTAGCAGTCGTCTTTCGACATGGCGCGGGACCCACACACCGCCTGGGTAACCCCGGCAACCAGCAGTACACATCAGCATTAGGTGCCATGAGTGAACTGCAAGCACCCACCTCTATAAATATGGGGCTTGGGGTCTTGATTTTCTAAGAGAAAAGATGGGGAAACCTCATTAATTATTTCTGCTACTACGCCCCATACAAAGATGTATTTTCCCACTTTAAACATCTCAGAGCTCATATATACCCTCTTTGTACCCACAAAAGCCAAGAGTGTTCCCACTCTAAAGATATAGAAGCCTTTTTTATCGATCAGGTTGTAAGCCTTCTCATACACTTTAGAGTCTTTCTCTTCATCTTTACACACCCTTCTACACGCTGAAAGTCATGTTGCTTGCTTTTGCAGGACTTGGTCCCATGGTTTCATTCGATGTAGATATATATATATATATATATATATATATATATTATGTATATATTGACTAACATTATCGAAGTTATACCTCGATTGAGCCTGAACTTGATGCAGGGCGTTATCGCTTTAATATATATATATATATATATATATATATATATATATATATATATATATATATATATATATATATATATATTAACTGTATATCGGACTTTGTTCGATGAGCCTGAACTTGATGCAGGCGTTCTTGCTTTAATATATATATATATATATATATATATATATATATTAATGCATTTGATTTGGACTTTGTTCGATGAGCTCCAGACTTGATGCAGTGCATTTATTTGCTTATATATATATATATATATATATCAACCGTAATGTCGGACTTTTGTTTAATGAGCCTAGACTTGATGCAGTGCGTTTACTCACTTTTTATATATATGAACTGTGGTCGAACTATGTTCGATGAGCACGGATTTTACATCCGATGCGTTTATTGCTTTCTTATATATATATATATATATTTATTTATTTATTTTGTCTCGCACAGGGTTTACTTAAATGGCGATTGACCAAGCATTTACGCCTTTTTATTTACATTATGTCCCGCTTAGAGTTTCCTTCGTGGCGGTTGGCCGTATTCTACAAACTTTATTTATATTTACGATCCCCATGGAGGTGCTTACGTGGTTTGTGATCCCATATATATATATATTTATCGCTTTTATATATATACACGCTTATTGTCATTATACAAATTGCAATATTCTCGTGCGCTTAGGAATCATGTGATCACGATTCATTTCATTGGATCTAGATTCGGTTCCGTGATGGACATTTTCAAATTGTGGCGACTTGTAAATTATTCTGCGATGATTTGATTTCTCGAGATGGTTTCCATACCCACGAGGAAGTCGGCATTATTTTTTATATATATTATTTTCGTACAGATGCTTCGCGATTCAAAATAAAATCAATCAAGTCGATCACTTAATAAAATGGGAGTGTAAAAGGTCTCAATTCTTATTGAGCATCGTGGTTTGAAAACTTCTTTTATAAAACATCATTGCCATATCTTGCAAAAAACTAAATTTTTATATAAATTCAAACTCGTATATATATAGGTTCGAACGAGGCCTCGCATAACTTTCATATAATGAAGACATTGACCCCACACACACACACACATTCGGATAATAGTTTCTTGAAAATAAAGGTCACCTTGGTAACACGGATGTTTGGGGGTGCCTAACACCTTCCCCCCGCATAACCAAGTCCCCGGACCCTAAATGAATCTCGGTTTACTGACCAGATATCGAGTGTCACATCAATTGGGTCAATGTAAAAATCTTTTCTCGATTGTGTTGGTACAACCATTTAAAAACCAACTGACGACTCTTAATTGATCCCCATCATTCGACATTATACATATCGGACCTTTTTCACTTATTTTTTCAAACAAATCTCACCTAAAATGAGAATACCAAAGAACAAGTAACGGAAAGGGACATCCAAAAATCCCGACGTCGACACCATCTATCTTTAAGAAGAAATACATAAAAATATGGCAAAACTATGCTTTTCACCACCGAAGTTGGCACGTTATTTCGATTTCACGATTAAACTTTTAATTTTTCAAATTAAGTAACTGAACTAATTAAAATTGTCAAATCGGGTCATTCTGTCAAATATGGCTCAACGGACGTTAAATCTTTTCGCCTAATATCTGACGTGGACTTAAAAAAGAAAAGGGAAAAAAGAAAAAAATGACATGGCTGTTGAGACGTGGCTTTCGCGGCTAAATAGAATGGTCGTCATACACCAAATCAAGTCGAACTTCACAAAGTGAGAAAATGAGAGAGACAAAGGAGAGGGTTCTTCATCAAATTTTCTCAGATAACTGGGAGAAGCTTACCTTTTGTGACCTAGAAGCCATGATTTTTTTTGCAAATCTCTTTCCAACCTCGCTTCACTTGGCAAGACTAGGGTTCCAAAACGAAGAAGTCGATCTAGGTTCACGGCTCACCGAAGTTTTTGGCTTAGATCTATTGTAGGTACAAGGTATGTACGATTTTGTGTCAAAAAACTCTTCCCTATGTCTGTATAGCAATTTTGGGTCTAAAATCTAGGGTTTTGTTGCCGATTTCTATAAAATCGATTTAGGGAATCTGCTCAAAATCAGGGATGAGAACCTAGGATTTTGTTACCTTCTTGGTATTAAATAGGTACCATGGTTGACCATGTTTGGAACTTCTTCCTATTTAAAGTCCCCCAAATAGCTTTTTTGATTCTGTATTATCTGTTATCTTTTGAGTAGGAAATTTACTATGTTTGGAATCTGCTTCTGTTTGTATCATATTAACTCAGATTAACATATTACATAGTTATTGCGCTTTGTACATAAGATATTACATAGCTATTTTCACAATAATGTTTGACCAATTAAACTTGTAAAAGGTTCTTAATGGCTTCTTCAAATAAAGATATCCTCGCCTCATTGCTAGAAAGAGGGTAGATTATTTCTGCAGTCTATCGGCATCCATTTGTGTCTCCACAAAGAACAAATCAAAGGGAAGAAGGTTCTATGGATGTCGTTTTTACCCAGTGAGTAAATTTTTTGTATAAATTTGTATGTTATTATAATATATTTTGGATTGAATTTGGTTTGGGTGTTGTTTTCTTTTATAGGACGTTAATAAATATTGTGGATTTTTTCAATGGTTGTACATAAGTACTCAAAATGAAGTTCATGGTTGCAGTGATATGAGTTCTGTTTCAAGGAATGAAGATGAAGTCAATTTGCTGAGAAACAAAACAAGAAAGTTGAAAGAGAAATTAAAGAATTTGAAAAGGGATGCCTTAATCTTGGAGTTAGAATATATTAGACTAAGAGAGGCAAATAAGAAATTTCAATTGTATGTGATATTGTCATGGATGGTGACGTGTGTTGTATAAGTTATGTTTTCATGAATTTTTAAGCATTCAAAGCTATGTAATGACATTCAAAGCTATGTAATGAACCACTTATTTTGAATGTGTTTCTTTTGATGCATTTTTATGCTTCAAAAGTCGACAAAAAAATTGAATGTGAAATGGAAATGTTGTATTAAGCGTATGAAATATGAAATGGAATGGAAATGTTGTATTAGCATTTCAATTGTATGTGATGTTGTATTAGAATTGTTGTTGCTTCAAAAAGTTGACAAAACCGCAGAAAGCGCTCTTTTGGCCTCGATTGCAAATAATATCCGCAATAATGTCAATACTTGATCGCAATAATAATTGCCATTGCCATTCCAACCAACAACTAAAAGCTGACAGACATACAACATTTCAGGTTCCTCACAACCAAAGAACTCATATATCGCCACAATACAAAATTGAAAAAGTAACAGATTTGCAACACAAAAGTTACTAAAAGTAACTGCACACAAAGTTACAACATTACAGTTCCCTGCCAACCAACAACTAACAATACTGCAACAATGCAGTTAATACATTTTCGCTTCCTCCACTACACACAAAAAGCGCAAATATAATATTATTTTAACACTAACACATACAAAACTGCAAAATTTAACACCAACACCAAAACTGCAACAATACAAAACTGCAAAATTAACAATGGTTGAAACTACCAACCAAAAGCTTTGCCATTAAAACATGTTCCAACCATATTACATATACTCCACATAAGTCTTAATTTGTACAGTCTTAATTTGTTACAACCAGACCAAAAATATTGTCTTCCTAAGTCATAAGTTACTAAAATGACTCCAAAACACACTTGGTTTACCCAAAGATACCCTATCGGACCTAAAAAATATACTTACAGATCGTCTTTGCTTCAATCGTCCCCCCATCCGCTTCATTGTGTGACTCCACCATCTTTTGATCTCTCCACAGATGCAACTTGTCTCTTTCCCGATTGCGTAGCCTCATTTCAGCTTACTTTGCTTTGCTTCCTTTTTGTGTCATTATATCCCAAATGTCGGTATATATGTCATGACAAATTGAAGGTAACATATAAATGAAATAAAATTATAACACCCACATTGAGCTTTGGCCTTCTGACATTAGGTTGTTCTTGGACAGGTGTGTTCCTACAACTAGCTTTATTATGCCCATGTTGCTTGCATGTGGAACACATCATTGGAGTCCCTTTCTTTAAAACTTTACCCGTGCTCTTTACGCTTTCATTTGGATCTTTCATTCTACATCTCTTTGGCCTTCCAAACCAATCTCTTAGTCAATGGTGGCAACAAGATTTTGACAAGTCGGTAGAAAAACCAACCATCACGCCACTCACGGGCTTTAACAGTGGTTATATGACTTGAGATAGGTTTTCAATGTAGTAACAAGGGTCCACAAAATCCTCAACAGGTCTCTCTTGATGAAGTATCCCAGTTGCAGCATGATTGCAAGGTATTCCAGATAATTGCCACACCCCACAAAAACAAGTATACTTATCTATGTCTACCACGTATTTACCATACTTGTCACTCACCTCATACATATGACCCCCATCCCATGTGTTATCACAGTACTTGGTCAATTCAATAGACCTATTCAATTTAGTTAGAATCCTAGGGTATAATTTACCATCTCTTTTTAACATTTAATCTCTCTTGGTATGGATTCTCTCTATAACTTGAGTCTTTATGTCTTCAAACATTGTTAAGAGGGGTTTATACCTAGCCTCTAAGATCCAACTATTAAAACACTCCGACATATTGTTTGTCACTACATCACATTTGGTGGTGGTATCAAAATAAGCCTTACTCCAAAGTTTAGGAGGTATACCTAGCAAGGAAGTGTGAGCATCCATTGACTCCTTCCTAATGTCCTTCATTGCCAATCGAAAATCAGCAGGATTATTGGCCTTAGCTGCCTTCCAGAACATCACCTTTAAAGTCGCCTAGGGAACTTTTTTTTTTCTCCAATTAAAGATGATGTGTCTTTTGAACATCTATGCTCGCTAGGGTAGTAATTCTGAATAAAGAGGGCACCAAACCCTATATAAATATGCAAAAAATTTATGTTAGTATAGAGACATAAATGTTTAATACAAATAAAACTTAAGATGTAATAAAAATAAAAGTGCACCTTTTGTTGATCAGTAATTAATGTCCATCCTCTACCTTGTTCTAATCCAACATCTTCCACTAACAAATTTAAAACCAAACTCCAATCTGTCTTTATTTTCACTTTCCACCAAAGCCCAAGCTATTGGAAACATCTGATTGTTACCATCTCTTCCTATTGCAGTTAACAGCTCCCCTCTACAATATGTCTTCAGGAAGCAACCATCAAGTCCAATAATAGGTCTACATCCCTCTAACCAGTTCCTCTTCAAAGCATCAAAACAAATATACATCCTGAAACCTTTTTTGGAGTGCCTGATCACACCTAATTTATACGATCTTCCCTGGATTTGTATTAAGTATCTCTTGTCCATAGTCCCAAACCCCCTTCATAATGTTCTTGCGAGTTTTTATATATCGATAATGCCATTTTTTAACTTGCAAACACTTTGTCAAGAGAACTCTCTAATCCAAACCTTTGCTTTATTGATGCTTGTAATTCCTTCCAATTTAATCTTGGCCTTGATCTAATTGTCCTCCAAACTTATCTAGCAAGAACCACTTACATCTAATAATCTTTATCTTTGTAGTCTGATACAATTGTGGATCTTAGTTAAGTAAGCTTTCATTTGAAACCATTTCTCTCTAGGATCATAACTTGCCCAAAGCTTCCATGGACATCCTGCTGCACACTTAACTTGAACCCTTGTAGTTTCATTAACTGCGAACCAAATTGCTTTTCCTTTCCCAACTGCATAATTTTGTATTGCTTCTCTTAGTTGGTCAACCCCAGTGAAAGTCATGTATAGCTCAAACTCAGTGTCCTTAATTGCGAGATTTGGATTATACACGTGAACAACTCTCTTCACTTTGACCATTGCCTCTTTCACCTTCTCACCACTACCACTAGTTGAGATAGACTTGCAGAACTTCAAAATCGAGAATCTTCGTACATTTCCTCCCATGGCTTCATGCCCTTTGTACCAAATTTAGTCACATCATCATCATCAGATGAAAAGGTAGGTTCAATCTCATCACTAGTCTTTTTCTGTTTCTTGTTCAGGCCTGCCCTTGTCTTCTTCCTGCCCATTTTCTTAGTTGTCTCATCAATCTCTTTGGCCTTTTTAGCAAGTACTGAGCTAGAAGCTTGAGTCCCCATATGTTCAACTTGCACTTCAACTTCATCATCCAATTGAACTTCACAATTGACTTCTAACTCATTAATCTTTTTTTTCTTAATCTCATCCTCATGTAACCTAACATTGATCAACTCTTCATTCCCATAATCATCACTAACATCAGTACACTTAAAATCTGTTTCTTCATGGAAAGAATCATCATTAGTTGAATCTTCCATTGGTGCATCAAGTTGCACATCAACAACATCAACTTTCACCTCAACTACCTGCTCAAAATCCCCCTCAAGTGGTAAGACTTCATCAATGGAGTGGTAACAATATAGATCAACTATCCCATATTTCTTACCCTCCTCAACTAGTAACCTAATATTATGGTCATCACATATTAACTCTAAACCAGTACGAATATCCCAACCACTCTTTTTCAAATACACTGCAACATCCTTTTTGTATCCCATTGTCTTAGGTAAGTTGTTTATTTTGTCAACATTGAGCCAGTCACCATCAACATCATGATACAGTCCTCCATAGTGGTATATTAGTTCTTCAATAAACCTGCCACCATGATTTAACTCCACAGAAAATAGAACCATCCTGCAACAGGTATAATACACAACATAGAGGTAACCATTACAGAAATGTATTGAAGGAGGAATATATATTTTAGTCTTTAACAAACAAGTAGCAGTTTAATACTGAAAAAGATAATTTAAGTCTCTAAAGTTTAATACTGAAAAAGTCTATCCGAAAGAATTATATCCAAGTGTTTTTATCCTTCTTAAAAAACTCATGGACATTATGAAGTTAATGGGTTGAGATAAACAAATACAGTACCAAGGGAACCATTATATCAAAATATTGAAATAAACAAAGGTTCCCATCCCTGTTTTTGAAAACTCCCCAAATCGTCCTTTTAAAAATCGACTCAAAGAACAATCGGTCTAAAAAAAACCCTAGATTTTAGTCCCTTGCTAAACTGAAGTGGGAAGAGTTTTTAAAAGCAAAATCATAGATACCTTAGTACCAACGAAGATCTAAGCCAGAGATTTACAGGAAAAGCCCTAGATCGATTTTGCAGGAAAAAACCCTAGATTCGCTGGAACCCAAGTTTGCAGATCGACAAATCAGTGAGCTGTGAACGAGGTTGGGAAGAATCTTCAACACAAAATCGTGGCCGCCCTATTCAAGATCTTTGCAGAAGGAGATCGATTCTCCTTTGTCGCTCTCTGTTTCTCTCTCTCTCTCTGAACTTAACTTCTGAGATGTCACATATATGTTTATCAACTATATTTCTATTTAGCTGCGAAAGTCACGTCTCAACAGCCATGTCTCAACAGCCATGTCATTTTCTTCTTTTTTCCCTTTTCTTTTTTAAATCCACGTCAGATATTAGGCGAAAAGATTTAACGTCCGTGAGCCCTATTTGACAGAATGATCCGATTTGATAATTTTAATTAGTTCAGTTACTTAATTTGAAAAATTAAAAGTTTAATCGTGAAATCGAAATAACGTGCCAACTTCGGTGGTTAAAAACATAGTTTTGTCATAAAAATATTGTAAGTTTGAAGAAAAATTTTTGTGTATATTTACCAGGATTGTTTACAATTTTTGCTAATATATATAACATAATAATACCTACTGATTGTCCACTAGCATGATTCACTTATATTAATACAGACGTCGAATGTTCGATTCTTATTGACAGCAGACACACGTTAGGTTCAGCCGTTCATCATAGTCTGTAAAATTGTTAGACACGAGCGTATGGTTTAGTGGTTAAACATCTCCATTGATTGTGCCGAGATGCGTCATGAGATCATCTTAATTATAGATGGGATCCCAAAAAAAAAAGTCACATTTTGCTAACTAAGACATGGTCTGTTCAATAAAATAAATGCAGTACGATTGAGTTGAGAATCTTGAACTCTATTTGACTTGGGAGGATATAATGAACTAGCAGCTGTCCACTTGGTACTAGTTTTACTTTTACATACATATTGTGTCCATTTAAAACTTGAACATGTTTTTCTATTCCCATATCATGCAGCAACAACCACCAAAAGTCCACCCGCAAAATATCCTACAAGTTGCCCACTATGTGGTTGTGATGATCCAACAAAAAAAAGTTGACCAATCAGTTCTAAAATTAAATATACCGTTTATTTAAATGAATATTTTTTTAAACAATGACTTCTAAGAGATGTTTATATTTTTCTTAAATACATTTTCAAGTATTTCTTAGAAATATAATAACAGTGAGTTTAAATTATAATCGGTAATATTTTTTGAGTTATCTTAACCTGCTAAGACTCACCTAAAAGGTCATATCTAAATGTATTAGTGATAGCAGTTTGAGTTCTTATATACACATTCAAATATCATAGATACATCTTATAATGTGGGACTTGGGTTTTACACTAAGCCCAACAACCAGACTCTAATAATCGAAGGTCCGCATACTCAGTCTAGAGTCAGAACCCAACTACAATGAGGGTCCCACCTGATGGAAGGTGGTCGGGAGACGATTGAAAGAACCCTTGAAAAGTCACATCAGTTGCTCATGCAATGTATGAGACGATATAATCGTCTTTAGGAATGTAAACCGAGATCGGCTCGAAAATATGATTTAAAACTCGAATTCGAAGTTGATTCGAGTCGAATATAATCCATACTCGTTTTCTGTTTAATAGTACACTAGTCGAATTCGAGTATACCAATGTTCGTTCAGATTAAGATTCGAGTATTTCATTTTTTTTCTCGAATCATGCTCGATAGATCATATTCGAATACTGGTTTGATCCATACTAGCAAGCTAAATATATAATATTTGTATCAATCTTTATAATTTATAAAGTGTAGTATTAAATTGTTCAAGTTTGTACTTGAATAAATCAATGAATTGATTGTCAATTTGTATTACATTCTTTGTAATTTCTTTACATAAATAAAAGTAAAAAACTTTTCTATATAAACATTAGTTCAATAATCAATTTAGTATGTAGTGGTTAAGTATTAAGTGAAATGGTTCATATTCGAAACTCGATTTGAAGGCTCATGAGTAAACGAGTCAACTAAGGTATAATAAACTACATTAGTTTCAAAATTAGAAATGTATTTTAATTTTTTATAATTAATTTATAAAATTTTAAATTTCAAAATTGATATAATTTCGTTTAAGTTTTGAAAACAACAAAGATGATAATTAATAATATTTCATAATTAGTTTACAATTGTTTGGATTAAAACTAAATAACTTCATAACAAATTTGAATTTTAAGATTTTGTGAATTGACTCTAAAAATTTAAAATATATCTCGGAATGAAAGAAGTAGTGAGTAATGTATTATGTATAATAACACAACGACCTTATTTGTTGTAGTTTATTTTAAAATAACATTTTTAATTTTTTATAAAAATTTTGCAAGTAATTTTTTTAATAAGCTAGATATACTGTTTGGAACAATAAATAAGCATTTAAAAAATAAATTGTTATATTTTAATCATCAATATGCAAAAAAAAAATTGAAGATAAACCAAAGTAATGTATATATAAAAAGTCCTACTATATATTATAAAAGTTTTTAATTAAATTATGATTGCGACATAACATGAGACAAGTAGGAATTAAAAAAATCTCACTTTAATTTATTTTATCTTATCGCATATAATTTCACATTGATAGTCAAATATTATAAACATATATATATATATATATATATATATATATCATTTTTTATATAAAATGTCTAAATATCAATTTACTACTACATATTATCTACACGACAATATCTTTAAAATATTCATAATTTCTGTGATAGGCCCACAAAATTTTTTAATCCTATAAATATCGGATCATTAGTGTATAACATTGTTACAATTACCATCCATACATATATATGTATCGGTAGAGAGAAATGGAGTGAAAGTGTTTTGTGTTGCCCAAATGAATCTAACTCATTAATTTATCATATACTCACGTGTCTCCGCAATATCAAGTTAATTGATCGATGATCTTAAATGTGAAACTTCATACTAACCCAACTCTACTGAAAGTGTCCCATGATGGCCCACATCAAAAACATACTCCCTCCCTCCTATTATATCTGAAGTTATAGAGATTTTCACATAAATTAAGAATAGATGTAGTTTTACTATTATACCCTTAATTAATACTTTAATCTCATTTAATTCTCCATTAACACCAAACTTGATTTCACACTCTCTCTCCTAATTAAAGAATAGAATTTGAACTATTTTTTGAAAATAGAGAAAATAGTCATTAATGGTGGTGGAGAAGGAAGGGTAGAAAAGAAAACAAGTAAGCAAAATATTCTTGATTTTGTAAAATGTCAAATATTTTGGGAAGAAAAAAACTCTCTAAAACGTCAGATATAATGGGATGGAAGGAGTACATCAAAGGATAATATCATCACTAAAATTATACATTTTTGAAAGTGAGGGAGAGTAATTTATTTTATATTTTTAAAGTGTAGACTAAAATCTGGGAGAGTGAAATTGCGCTGCAATTTCATACATTGTTTTCCTTTCATAATTGAACCCATTGTCACAATTTATTACAATAATTTCAACTTCGTATTTATTTATTCAATTGCATCGCAAAATAATTTTGTGTGGTTTATAGGAGTATTAATTTAGTGTAACATAACTTAAGAATTCAGTAAACCAATTTCTGAAAACCCCAATAATTAAAATTCCTAATATTGAGTTTTTTTTAAGGAGGAATGGAAAAAATTTAGAGGTAAAATTAATTTAATTTTTGGCTCAAAACTTCCCCAAGAGTGAGAGGATTTAGAGGAATGGAAAAATGAAATATTTTACATTACCAAAAATAACCTTTCAAAATAAATAATGTGACAATCTTGTCCCTAATTATTATTACTCTTAATTTTTTAAATACAATTTTTTTCCCAACGCCCCCTAAACTTACAAACAAGAAAAATATAATAAAAATTCCTTGTTTTCTAAAACTCACAAATATGACAAGAAAAATTATAATCCATTATCATCCCTGCCCGTCTCTAATACACGTGTAGCAGAAGCACATTAGCTTGTTTAATAGATATTCCCCGTCTCTTTCCCGACACATATGATATGATGACTTCCATTAGTTGAATGAAGACTCTCGTTGTCTTTCTTTTGATAGATTCATTCACAAGAAGCCTCATCTCATTTGCTTTGCTAGAACAATGTACTTGGAACTTCCAAAATACAAACAAACTGCTGCTATATATTAATATCATAAAATAAGCTACTGATAAACTACATAGTAACACAAGAAGGAACCCATTGCAACCGTTAAAAGTAGTAGCAGGCTAGCAGCTATAATAAGAAAATCACATTCACTCGAGTCATTACAAAACATACTATTACACTACCACCCAAATCAAAGCAAGCCAACAAGAAAGAAAGAAGTCTCCACAAGGGTAGGATGCTTATGCAATGAGGAAAGGCAACACAGTGAGCATGAAAGACTCGTAAGTGAAAGTAGCCGAGCCAGAGTACGCGGTGTCCTTCTCCTTGAACTTGTCAGTAAGTCCCTGCAAGAGATACTGATCCATCAGACATATACCACTATCAGAGTAAGAAATTACTTCATTTCCCTTGAGTACAATACAATCATGATCTCAGTTGGCATTGACAGATGTTAAATGCATGACATTTCACAATAACTTTTACTCTCAAGCATCATAGCATCTTACTTCTTATATATATAGTCTATTATTATTTCAAGAATTGAGTTTGTTAATTGTTACAAATATATCTAAATATTATACCTTCACAGTCAGGCAGCACCTGTTGTAATCCCAAAAGCGAAAATGAAAAGAGAAGAAAAGAAAATTGTTAGAATAAGAAAAAAATTGGCAGTGAAGGAGGCCTAAATAATAATTGTTAGGATTATGATTCATACTCGATGAAATTGTCATATTCAATAGACTTGTTTCTTCCGCCAGTCTTATCAAATTTGGACACCAGCAAATCAAGAACTACAGGTGATACAACGAATCCTAGGCTCATCAGTGCCTCTCTCAATTCCGAAGCATCAATTCTGCCACTGCGATCCCTATCGAATTTCTCAAAATTCGCCTTAAAATATCAACATGACCACAAATTCATTACACTCCCAAAATCCAAAATTAGAAACAAAAATCTCAAAAATGCAAATTTAACGGTAATAATTCAACTTACCCTCCAGTTCTGAAGACTGTAAAATACAGAAGTGAATTCCTTTGGCCCTGTGTTTTCGTTTGTAAAAGACAAAAAGAAAATCAGTACACAACAACAAAATTGAGCCAAGGATAAATATGACAATTCCACTCTTAAAAGGGACCCTATACATGGACATTATGGTAAATTGGTAATTCTAATACACATAAACGTAAGCGCTACGACTTTGCATAAAAAACCTAAAACGCGTCATTTTTTTACCAAATCAAACCCTCCCACTCAGTGCCACGTGTCACTTATATGCACTAGTGGAGCAGGTTTACAGATTATATGACCTGGGTAACTATAATACGCCGTTGGCTTAGGTTAATTTTGCGACTGCCCACCTTCACCGGCGCAAATTCACACCCAGACGACCAATTTTTCACTCCGATAACATACTGTGGTTGCATTCATTTAAATGTATAGCAGATGGATAAATTACCGATTCGCCGGGAGTTGGAATTGGTGAACAGATACATTAGAAGGTGAACAGTTCTCAAACTAAAGCTTTCATTATATGAAGAAAGAGCCTTTTGCAGCTCCAAATCGTCAATAAACCCGCTCCCATCCCGATCGGCCATCTGGAAACATGCCACCACGTTGGGATCCGTGCCCGGTGGGAAAACCGAGGGCAATAGAGACGCGAATGGGCTGCCGTAAGGCGCCGCCTGGGGTGGGTACCCGGAGTGAGCGTAAGGAGCGGGAGCGCTGTAAGAAGCGGGGGCGGGAGCGCCGAAAGGAGCGGGGGCGGGAGCGGGAGCGCCGTAAGGGGCGGATGGTTTAGCGTGTTGGTCCTTTGGTGGTTTGTTTTGATCGTTCGATGGTTGCGCGTATGGGGCTGATGGGGCACCGCCGTATGGGGAGGCGACGGGTGCGTATGGGGCTGATTGATTTGGTGGTGGTTGTGTTGGGGTGCCGTAGGGGGCGGAGGAGTAGGGCTGCGGCGGTGGGGGTGCTCCGTAACCGTAGCCTGATGGGGGGTATCCTGCCATCGTTTTTTTAAAATCTTTAATCGAGTATCAAAGAAGAGAGGGTGGGATTACTTTTATTATTTTGCGAATTGATTGCGTAACAGGGTGCACCTTTATATAGTGAACTGGAGATAAGAGTTCTCGGTCCGAACATCAGTTGTTTTACGATATTGCCATTTATGTTTTCGTCGGTTCTTTTGAATTGCGATACTGCCATTGAAACTTGCTTTTTACAACTAAACAACTATACTCAGGAATAAGATTAATTTAGTATATTAAGTCTTTACTTATTAATTATCTCAAGAAGAAAAATAAAAACTTTAGTCTAATTTTATGTTTTAGTGTAATTTAATTAATGAGTTGACATTAAATATTGGTATAAATCTATTTTCATTCTTCAATCCATTATACATCAATTACGATTTAATTATTTTATTTCTTTCAATAAGTTAAAATTTTAATTTTAATTTTCTTACCTCCCTTCCGTCATGTTTGTTTACTAGAATAACACTTAGATTAGACTATTAATTTCAATTATCTTATTTTTAATACAATGCCTAACCAGGTATTATAATCCCCAATGAGGAATTAAACTTTTTTAGATAAAACTAACATTTAATTATTCTTAGGGGTGTAAGTCGAACCGAGTAACTCGGTTGTGAGACCCCAGATTTTATGAATAAAGATTTAATTTTTTTGAAATATTTTTTTTAATATTATGATGTGAATTTGAGATAATGTTATAGTTGTAGGTAGTATTTATAAATTTTAAAAAGTATGCAAGTTGTTGTATAATATTCGATTGATCGGGGAATATTTTTTTTGTCTGGGAATATCCATACGACGGTAATCATTGGTGGACCTCATAATGTAATTATTGTCGGATGGAAAAACGACAAAAAATATTTTTTATGAGAATAACGGCGGAAGTTTTACCGTTAAAAGCTGTTGAACTACTCTCAGTAGTAAAGAATAAAGAATATCTGGCGTGGTTGCATAGTAAGACACCAAGTATTGATTATTGATGTTTACGTGATAAGTCACTCGGTTTTTATTTTATTAGTATTATTAATGTAATAAAATAGAAAAACTTTTTTATAAAAATGAATACTTTTATAAAGTTATTCGTTTTATTAGATTATAAATAGAATATATTATATTTTATTTAAAAAATTTTGCTTTAAATATGGATCAGTCAGATTAAAAGTAAATCAATCTGGACCGCTCATGAATTAAATACTATCACGTCCATTCTTTTATAAATAAAAGCTCATTCTTTCATTATTTCTTACGAATTCATTGAAACTCTAGAGAAAAAACTATAGAGAGTTCTTCTTCATAATCTTGACGTATTTCTTTAGAGTTTAAGAAAGCTTTCTCACAGAAGTGTAAGTTTTCTTCGAGTATATCATCGCTTTTCTAAGTGAATACTCTTCTTTAAAAGGTAGGGGATATTATTTGTTGTACTCGTAAGGGGTATATTCTTTCTTTCTTATTCATGAAGAGAACTTCTGTTATTCCATACTTTATTATTCTGTTAGAATAACCTGTATACGCGGGATACCCTATACTTGGTGAAATTCTTCTATTATTCCATTCTTTATTATTATGTTGGAATAACTTTTACTCATACAAAAGTAACGCATACATGGTGAAATTCTTCATTATTCTATTCTTATTATTACGCTGGAATAACTCATACATCGCAAGACTGTATGTATGGTGATTTACATTAATATTCCGTTATTTATTATTCGCTTAATATCCCGTCTGCATACGTTACACTGGACCTAATTCCATTATTTATTATTCCGCTTAATATCCTACCTCAGGCATTTATCTTTGGACCTAGTTCCATTATTTATTATTCTATTGGGAATAACCTATCTGTGCATTCTATCGCACGTATGGTGAATCCTTCTGTTATTTCATTCTTTATTATTTTGTTGGAATAACCTGTCTATGTGGATTATCACATGCATGCATGGTGAATGATCATTTGTATTCATTCCTTATTAAATTGTGGAAATTATGATCCGTCTAAGTGGATTACCGCATGGTGGCGAAAATCCATTTGCAGTTTCATATACTCTATTATACTCAGTTGGTTAAAGTTTTGACTTCTATACTCCATAAAATTAGTGGAATATCCTTGATATTTGCGCTTTATCCAGTATCTTTTCATGAAAATATTCTTCTGAGCATTCTTGAATTTTTACTCCACAAAGCAGTATCATGTTGACAATTTGGACATTATTGGTTCCTGAATAAATTAATTTTTGAACTTGTTTTATTGAATTATTATGTCATTGTCACCATCCTCATGTTTATATTATGTTGAAAATCATTTGTGGCTGTAGAAGTGTAGATGGACTTGGTATGATTATAACCAGAGATTATTCTTTGTAATCATGGCCGTAATGTTACAAATGATGTGGAAAAAAGAGTCCTCATCGCTGTAAGTGTATTGATGGACGATTTTTGGTATGATTATGGCTATAGATTCTCTTCTACCAAGGGTGCAAAGATGAATTGTTTTATGGCATGATCGTAACAGATTGATGAAAACACGATTATCTTTGGCCCGTAAGGTATTAATAATTCGTGGTCATGATATTAAAGAATATCCTTGGCCTGTAATGCATGGATGATTTGATGATGTGGATTATTTATTAAGCTGAGTTTCAGCGATAAAAAGTAATGAAAAACTTTTAAATCATAGAAGATAGTAGATTTTATTCTCTACTTGACTTTTCTAATGGATCGCTTGTTCACCGCAGCTTAAACTTGATGTTTGTTATATTTTATCAGTTTAATACTGTTGAAGGCTAATGATAATTTATTTTGCATTATCTTAGTCATAATATTTCTTACTGGGCTAGTTGAGCTCACCCTTTTACTTTTATTATTCTCTTCAGAAATGAGAACGTAGCAGGAGCCTTAGTAATGGGAAATGGAGTGGTGGTCCTAGATGGTGCATTAGTAGTCCTCACTATTCGTGAAATAGTGTGATAATAATTGTAATGAAGGACTCCTTTTGAGTTTGTATACTCTCTAGTAGACAATATTTGTATTCAAACTCACAGTTTATATTTTGTCGTATGGTACACGACAGTTGTATTATTAAGTTGTATTTGAATTCTGTATCATGTATCTGGCGACTCAAGATTGGTGATGTATACCTAATTTTGGGGGCGTCACATCGGTACTCAACTCGAGATCGACTCGAGAATATAATCCACAACTGAAATTCGAAATTGATCCAATTTGAATCTAATTCATACTCGTTTTATGTTTAATAATACACAAGTTGAATTCGAGCATATCAATGTTCGTTCATATTAAGGTTCGAGTATTTTATTTTTTCTCGAACCATACTCGATGCCTATTCGATGGATCATATTCGAATACTGGTCTGATCCATACTAGTAAACTAAATATGTGATATGTATATCAATATTTATAATTTATAAAGCGTAGAATAAAATTGTATAAGTTTGTACTTAAATAAATCAATGAATTGATTGTCAATTTTATTTTATTATTTGTAATTTCTTTACATAAATAAAAGTGAAAAAATTTTATATATAAACATTAGTTCAGTAATCAATTTAGTATGTGGTTCGGTTTTAAGTGAAATAATTTATATTCGAAACTCGATTTGAAGGCTCGTGAGTAGCTCGCTATGTAAACGAGTCGAGTACTTACGAGCCGAGTAGGTTTGAGTAATTGATTCGAGTCGAATTTGACACAAAATTAAAAATAACTTATCGAATCCGAGCCGAATTCGAACTCAATTTTTCCCAATCGAATTTGAGCATTAAAGTATTCTTTGAATTTCAGTTCGTTTACACCCCTACTTATTCTAATACTAGTTGATAGCCCGTGCAATGCACGGGCTAGTTTGTTTTTTGATTGTATAATTTTCTAAATTTAGAATGAGAAAATTGTTTCATAATAATAATATTTTTTTATATAAACTTTTCGATTATTTTTTGCGTTACATAGCAATTACATGTCTAAATATGTTGCTATTGCTATTTTATTACTTCTAATTTTATTGCGATAATCTATTTTATTTAAGATCATCACTTATTTCAATAACCACCATTGTCACTACTGCTATCATCACTTATTTCAATAATTTGGCGTTTTCATCATCCTTTGTTTTTGTTGAATAGACACAAATAATAAATGAAAACACACAAAATTAAAAAATAACATGTAAAATAGGAAGAATATATTAGTTAAAAAAAACAAACTAATTAGTTTACCTGACATCCATTGTTCAGTATTTTGTTTGTGTATTAGTTTTTTTTGTTTATGTGATAGTGATATTTATAGGTGTTTTATATTTAATGAGTATT
This sequence comes from Panax ginseng, assembly GCA_020205605.1. Classification (NCBI taxonomy): domain Eukaryota; kingdom Viridiplantae; phylum Streptophyta; class Magnoliopsida; order Apiales; family Araliaceae; genus Panax; species Panax ginseng. Next base: position 102,652,995 of record CM035146.1, read on the forward strand.
AATTGCTTTTTGTTATCAATAATTATCGGTTATATGTTACTCCAAAAGTCTTATAACTTTTATAACTATTAGAACCATGGAGTATAACTTTTATAGTTCTAATATTTTATATATTTTTTAGTGACTTTTGAGTCTTTTATGTGTTTTTTTATCTCGAAAACAATCGGACCGCACTAATTTTTATAGTTGTAATATTTTATATTTTTGGTCTGTGACTTTTTGGAGTGTTTCTATGTTATTTTTTTTATTTGATGACAATCGAATTTTGAGCGACCGCTTGGTTTCTTTCATAATAATTCATTAAATGTAATAATATTTGAAGTCCGCTTCGCTTTTTCTTTCTTTCCGCTTTTCCGTTATCCATTTTCCTTCGGCTTGGCTGCTCATATTTTCCACTAATAAGGGGTAAATCGATCATCGTAACACCTGCTTATCGTGAAAAACCTATCATATGAATCGTAAAGCTTTCGCCGCCAAAAATAACGATAATCAGATTTGAGCCTTGGAAGCTTGAGAGTTTTGGTGATTATTATGTCTTCTTATTTGATTTTCTTCACGTGTGACTCGGATGTTAGTCTAAACTTGAGATTTGATTTCGGCCTCATCATCAATTATGAGGCGTAGAGTTCTTGAGGAGGACAGTAGATTCTTGAAGTGGGTGAAAGAAGGGTATTTTGTAAGGGGTTGTTCGATCTTTTGGTGGGATTTTCTTGAGGTTAGAAGGAGATAGATGAAATCGTCAAATCCTTACCAGCATAACTATGGATCCAACCATCGAGTAGAGTTCTCGATCCTTTATTTAACTTAGATCTTTCTTTAATTTGATTTTTACTTTTTCGGTTTATTTTTCAAATGTAAGTATATTAAGTGTTTGGTTATTGTTTAACGATTTCGCTTTTATATGTCTTGAATCTGGCCAACGCTCTTGGTAGTAAGGATCGTGCCAAGTTTTCATCAAATTCCATTATCAATATTCTAAAGGACAATAGTACAAAAAAATGATGAATGCAACTTATAATAAATATATTGGTCTATCTAGTACCTTTTATTTTTCTTGGATGAGACCTTTTTGTGTTGGAATGCATGTATGCCTAGCTCCTTCTCCCATTTAATGGTCTGGATTTTATGTTTGGGAGAAAGTGATTTTGTTCTCTAGCTTTAGTTTTATTTGTTGTGGGTTTTCTTTATAGTGAAGTTTTGTTTGGGATTTTTCAAATTATTTGTTCAATGATAAATAGCTCCATATTTACAGATGGAGAAAAGTCGCCAGTACACCAACCATGTAGATATCTGCACTTTTCCCCATATTTACAATTTTCCTGTACCCAAAAGTTGCAAACTATCTCACTTTTCCTCATGACTCTACCACCACTTCCTCCGCCTGCACTCGCCTCTTTGTTGTTCAAATTGAATTCCTCCTCATATTCGAATGATCATCTGCAAGAATCCATGTGGTCGCTTTTGAAGATGCTATAGCATACCATTGCCCATATCATTGATTGTTGTTATCATCATTCTTCTTCGCAATAGCCATAGGGCAATTCTCTGTTAAGTCGGGACATGATATCTCACTACACTTGCTCGCCTCCTCCAATGGAAACAAACCTTCAGAGTTTATTGTTAGCATTCGAATTCGATGGCCCTAATCTTTGAAACACACGCTTACTTCCATCAACATCCATCCATTATTATATATATAAAACTCAAGTCAATACGTATAAAAACAAAAATAAAAGACTCAACGAATTATTGGTCTATTTGAATGTGAAGAATTATGTGAATAAGATGTGATCATCAGAATAAAAAGGTCGAGTGACCGATAGTAATTGATTGGATCAAGTGATTGATTACAAAATATGGAAGCTGGTGAGATTATATAGTGCGTCGGTGAGTATATATATATATATATATATATATATATATATATATAAGTGGAAGAAGGAGAGGGAGAGGGGGAAGTGGAAGTGGAAGAGGAAGAGGAAGAGGGATGGAAGAAGAAACTGAAGTGAGGAGGAGGAGAAGAAGAGGAAGAAACAAAAATTAATATAAGATTGATTTGAATTCAATTGATTTGAATTTGATTTGATTGAAATTGATTTGGAAGATAGACATGAAATTGATTTGATTGAAATTGATTTCAATTGATTGAAATCAATTACTTGTGGTGTAAATTGATTTCAAATTGATTTGAAAAGATATCAAATTGATTTAAAATTGATTTCAAAAGATAGTCTTTGTTGTATTTATATATAAGTATTGATAACTAAATATATTCTTAAATTGTAATTATTGGTATACAATTTATTTTGTAGGAAACTCACAGGTTGCCCTTAGTCACATGTAAGTAACCAATTAATTTTTGTGATTTATTACTGTATGTTCATAACTTTCTTTTTTTTTTTTTTTTTTGTCTATTAAATATAATGAATACAAAGATAAACATTAAATACAATATTTACAAATGGAACTATATTATGACTTTCTTATTTCGTTTATTTTATTTATTTATTTGTTTATTTTAATTAATTAATTTATTATTATTATTTTGTATATTAAATTTAATGAATACAATCTAAATTGTTTGTCAATTTTTTTAATGTCCAAGTGAGTTAAATTGTAATTTAAAATATGTTATTATTGATAAAGGTATAATAGTCCATATGATAAGTTTTTTATCTAATCTTTTAAATAATTATAAACAAAACAAACATAAGAGTATGATTATTTAATTCTAAGATTAATAGTCTTAAAATTATAATTATATGATTATAATCGTTGCAAACAAACATGATGTGCGAGTTTTAGTGTGATTTTTTCGGTTTCACAATTACTTTCCTTGCATATATTTTTTAAGAATAAAATACACTGACACCCCTTGTAGACAATCATAATAACACTCACATTTCCTTTAGTTTTTGAAGTAATAATAGTTAATACCCCTGCAAATTTTTAGAGTTAACTAAATAAATAAAGTTACATATTTATCCGTGTATGTTGTTAATTTTTAATTTAAGTTAATATATATATATATATATATATATTTTAAATGACAAAATTATCTTATTTTAATACAATGCATTTTAATTATAGTTTTATTTATAATTAAAATCATCTCATTCAAAGTATTTGTAACTTATAAAAAACTAATTTAATTTAATGAACACATTTATGGATAAATGATACAAATATTAAGAATTTTAAATTAAATTATTAATTGAGTTATTCTGATTATAGTGAATTGGGTATGTTGATAGCTTACTTTTGGTGTTTAATAATAAAATTATTATTTGAATTCATATATAGATATATATTATAATTTTCATATGTTAATTTTTTTTGAGTATATGCCAAAATATGGGGTGTTTATGATTTTAATTATTTTTTTTACTATATAGTTGATGTTGTCTTGTAACAACATTGAATAAAAGAAAATGTAAAAATATTTAAGATTACTTTTATCTTGTAAAAATATTTTTCTTTTAATATATTTTGTCTTTTTAAGTAATAACATTTGTCATTTTTACTATAAATAATCATGCCCAAGTGTGATTTTTGTTTAGTTTAATATTTGAGAGAAAATAATTAACATAATTTTTAATACCTTTTTTATATGAATTATAAGATTTGTTATGTAACAAGTTTTGTCTAAGTTTGTTTTATGTAAATTGTAATATTTGGAAAAATAATTATATTTTTTTTGTGTTAAATTGCACTTTGTATGGATATTAAAATTTACATTTTAATTAAAAAAAAATTATGTTTGAATGTATATTACGTAAATTTTAATATTTGAGGAACTTAATTAGCAAAAAGTGTAAGAATTTATTTTTTTTAATAAAATGAATATTGTTATTTTTTGACATTTATGTTATTTAATTAATTAGATCAAGTTAAGTGAAAATGATAATATACATATTTATATTTAGTGAATATATTAAACATTATAATTGAAGTGAATATTGGATGGAGTATTATATTAAAAATATTTGTGGATATTAGTTGGTCAACCACACTAAAAATAGTAAATATTACGTATTATAGACTAGAGGGGTAGTGATTATTATTTTAAAAACTAAAACGGGGATAAGTATTATTATGATTATGTACGAGAAGTGTCAGTGTATTTTTTAAATGTTTTTCGCGGGCATTTATGTACTTTGGACACACTTCGGATCCTTAACTGTCGGGGGCGCATTAACGTGCTCCGCTGTATATCCATGTGGGTAGTGGGATCGTCTACGCGGCGGTGATCGATAATATTTGACCAGCTAAAAAAGTCAACCTATTATTATTATTATTATTTTAATAGGGTGGCAAACTTGTATATAAACAAACGGAATCAGATTCGTCAATTTGAATACGATATGAAATTGTCTGGCTTTCATAGGGGATGAATTGGTTGTGTACCTCCGGTCAGTTTTCACACTTCTTTCCAGTAGCATAAAATATTGGACTACTAAATGACCAAAATAAAGTATTTCCCCTACATATATTCATAATAGTACTCACTCTCTCTCTCGATTTTTAAATAATAATATGTACTTATTTAGTCAACAAAATATAACATTTAATATCCCTAATATAGTTGACTAACAAATATCAACTAAATTATTAATATAATGTCCAAAACGCTCTTAAATTATTATGTGGGAATTATAACTTCAAATTATTATAATTAATGGACACACTAAAATTAAATTTGTATATTTTTATTTTATTTAACTTGATGCAATTAATTATGAAAGAATTAAATTATTTTACTATTTTGATGATAACAAAATAAGAATTAATTTTTTAGAAAAACTACGATAAAATCATCTCCATAAGATTTCATATTGCATGATGCATTATTATAATAAATTTATTTTACTCACTTATATATTATTTTCTTGTAATTTAATTTCTTATATTTATTTTCCTATATTATTTTCACCATCTTCAAACTTTATAAAATTTATAGTTAGTCCATAACAATCTAATGTTATTGGACTATAAAATTTATTTCAGATATCGAAATTTTAAAGGGCAATAAGTTTGGTTAGAAAATTTTATTTTACTCAAATTCGTTTTAAAGTCCAAAAGAACTATAATTCAATTATTTAGTGATTAGGCTAAAAATAATTTTCCAAACAAATTAACTGTCATTTTCAGTTAAAATTGGGGTTCAATATTTTTGAACATAAGCTTTAAACAATCAAGTGTTTTTTAGATGGACAAAAAGAATGCAAAATTCCCTCTCTCCATTCGGACATACCAAAAAGACAAGTGATTTCTATATAATTGTTGGCTAATATCTTCTCTCTCTTTCCATTAAGAGTGAGCATGATGCGGTTTGGTGCAATTAAAAGTTTAAATCGCACGCAATACCGTTTAGGTGTAATTTAACAAATTCAAAATTGCACATAAAATCGTTTGTGACTGGTGCGGTGCGATTTCATTTTATGCGGTTTCGATTCCAAAATTAATTAAAATAACAAAATTTTATGCAATTTAAATTAACAATTTAACATCACACAATATTAAATACCACTTTGATAACACACACAACCTTATAATATTTTGTCTAAATAAAAGCTAAATAGAACCAAACCCAAACCCTAAATTCGGTTTTATATAAGACTAAAAGACAATTTGCACCCCAAACTTTACACCATTATTGACTTTTGCACCCCAAATCGAAAAAGGTGTTTAAGTACACCCCAAACTTCATTATACGTTACAAAACGCACACTTTTCTTCATTTAACCCAAGAAGTGATACCCAAAATGTCAGAATATACAAGTTTGGGGTGCAAATTGTCTTTTAATTTTAAAAATTGGCAAAAATAATTAATTTTAAATAAAATAAAATAAAATAATTTTAAAATAGTTAATTTTAAATAAAATAATTAATTTTAAAAATAAAAATAAAATAATTAATTTTAAAATAAAATAATTAAAAAAATTAAAAAATGTAAAAAATCTGTTTTCACAAAAAAAATTGTTTTACAAAAAAAAAAATTAAAAAAATTTGTTTTTACAAAAATGTAAAATAAATTTGTGTTTAAAAAATTGTAAAATACAATTATTTATATAAAAAATCTGTTTTACAAAATTTGTAAAATAAAATTGTGTTTTACAAAATTGTAAAATACAATTTTTTTTACAAAATTGTGTTTAAAAACAGAATTTTTTAAAACTTGTAAAAGCATATTTTTTTCAATTTTTTGTAAAAATAGATTTTAATTTTTTTTTTTTGTAAAAGCAGAAATTTTTTAAACATTTTTTGTAAAAATAGAATTTAAAAACATATTTTTTTTTAAAAAATTTTTTGTCTAAAAAAGATTTTTTTAAAGTTTTAAAATTCTTTTTTTAAAAACAATTTTGTAAAAAAAAAAATTATTGTACAATTTTGTAAAACAAAATTTTGATTACAATTTTGTAAAAACAGAATTGTGTTTTACAAAATTTTGTATTAAAATTTTTGTAAAAATTGTGTTTACAAAATTGTTTTAGATTCTGTTTAAACAGAATTGTGTTTACAAAATTGTTTTACAAAATTTTTATTAAATTTTTTTAAAAACAAAATTGTGTTTACAGAATTTAAATTTGTTTTAGACAATTTTTTTAAAAAAAATTCTGTTTTTGAATTCTATTTTACAAAAAATGTTTAAAAAAATCTATTTTTACAAAAAAAATCTGTTTTTACAAAAAATAAAATAAAAATAAAATCTATTTTTAATTTGAAAATTGAAAAAAAAATCAGCTTTTACAAGTTTTTAAACACAATTTTTTTTTTTAAACAGATTTTTTTTTTTATAAAAATTGTATTTTACACTTTTGTAAAAACAAAAATTTATTTTTACAATTTTTGTAAAAATATAATTTTTTTTGTGAAAACAGAATGTTTTACAAAAAAAATCTGTTTTATTTTTTTTAATTATTTTATTTTAAAATTAATAATTTTATTTTTATTTTTAAAATTAATTATTTTATTTAAAATTAACTATTTTAAAAATATTTTATTTTAAATTAATTATTTTAATTTGCACCCCAAACTTATGTTACAACATTAAATTTCGGTCACTTTTGAATTTAAGTGAAGAATGTATGCGCGTTTTATTACGATAATGAAGTTTGGGGTGTACTTAGACATATATTTTTTATTTGGGGTAAAAGTCAACAATGGTGTAAAATTTGGGGTGCAAATTATCTTTTAGTCTTTATATAATGTAGGGCGTGAGTAATTTTATATAATGTATGTGACACCCCCAAAATAGGTATACATCACCCATTCTGAGTTGTCAATACACGGTACAGAAATAACTACAACTTTATTATTACAACAGTAAAACTGTGAGTTTAAATACAGTTATTGTCATCTAAACAATATCCACATACAAATAAATTCTCATCATAATTATTGATACATTATTTTATAAAAATGGTGAGGACTACTAAACAACTCTCTAAAACCATCATTCCATACCCCGACTCACTACTTCGCTACATTCTCGCCTCCCGAGAAGAAAAATGGAACAAAAAGGAAAATGGTGAGCTTTCAACTAGCCCAAGAAGAATAATATTATGACTAAGATAATATACAACAAATTATCGTTAGTCTTCAACAAGGAAAAATTTAATAGAATACAATAGACAACAAGTTTTAAATCAATACTGCATGATGAAAATATTAATTCATAGAAGAGTTACGTAGAGGATGAAATCTACTAATATCTATGAATTTAATAAATCCATCATCAATATTTTTATCCTCGTAACATCAATCAATATATATATCCGAATCATATATTCATCCTCGACTACTGAGCCAAGGACATTCACCAATTGGTCATGTTCATCTAAACACTGCTTATCTTTTGCACTACGCGCCAAAGATATTCATCGAAATCATTCATCTTTGCACTACAGCCAAAAGATATTCGCCGAAATCAATCATCTTTTGCACTTACAGCCAAAATATTCAATAATATCATCATTTAAGACCGAGGATGATGAAAATAATTTTTTTTTAAAGAAACGAATCCAAAGGTGAAACAAAATGACAAGGATTAAGGATTAATGATTCGTACTTTGTTTTATCCACGTCCAAAAATACCTCAAAAATAATCATAGTGGTGTAAAAGTCAAGAATGATCAAAACATGGATACAATCAAAACTAGTATCCACAATAGATATTTTGGATTTAAAAAGAAAAATTTTTATTTTTCACTGAATAAAGTCAATTCGAAGTGAATAAGATCAGAGATATCGTGAATAAAGGCCATTATATACGTAAATAAGTAACTCAGACACCAAAAGTTTCAAATTTGATAAAAACTTCGATCAATATTTCAAAGATAATGATATTGAAGAAATATTATCATTACGAAAAAAAAATAATATCCTTTACCTCGGAAGAGACAAGATTTAACCTGGAATCTGGATATAAATATAACTCAACTTTCACCATATAACAATACTCAAAGTATACTCAAAATACTCACAAGAATACTCGATAATATAGAGAGAAAACTTCGCTTAAAGTGTGATTTTCAATTCTAACCCAAGACCTATTTATAGAAAATTGCTTAGAACACCAAAGCGAAAAATTTAATATAATAATATATTTATAAAAAATTTCTACGCCATCCTTTGGGAATCTGAAATCAACCACCTAGCATGTGATTAATGAGGCTCACAACATATAAAAAACGTTTTTTATTATTTTAAACAATTAAAACTTCCAAAAATCAATTATTTCTTAACTCAAACTTCAATAATTCACAATAAATAGCCCTTTTGTCGAAAAATTCGAATTTTAAGAGTTTTTATAGGAAATTCAACTCTCTACAACTTTACGGAAGAAATTTTTTAAATTCCAAATGTAAATTGGATCAAATCCATAAACGGAGATTTTACAGCTATAATCAAATTTCGAATAATAAATGGGGTCCACCGATATGTTTAACATGTTTTAAACATTTATTGCAACAAAATACTCTTCCTCCTCAGATACTCATATATCCCACATTCGTTTGTAAAAATATCACCATTATTATATTATTAAAATATAATAATATATATATATTAAATGAATTATATTATCGTAAAAAGATAAAATTTCAATTTTCAACAATTGTCACATTAAAAATTTCTCCATCTATATCCACATAAAATCAATATTTTCCTCATCATATGAATCAATAATTAATTATTCACAAATAATATTACGTAATCGCAATATCGACAACCAGTGCGGTTTCCTCAGGGAGCAGAGGGCTTTCCAATAAGAATTTCCTTCTCGGCGCAATTAGGTGACCAAACCTCTCCTGTGATGTAACTTTCTAGACATTGCAAATAATGTTATCTAATAATATTATTCGGATAATATGAATTATTGCTTCGATAATGAAAATACTTGTAGAATGACAATTATCAAACAACAAAGAATATAAAATATCAACACAACAATTATTAAACAAATAAAATATCGAATAATGAATTATCGTAACCATTATCGAAAGTAGTGCCTTCACGTAAGAAGTCAATAATTGGTGCAATACCGCAAATGTCTTCTTTGCAACAACGCCAGACATCGTGTTTTAACCAATTTGTATTCCAACAAAGGTAAATCTGGAATAATTACACCGTTATTTTAAACAACTTATATTTGTCGTTTCTTACTCCAATCGCTTTCAAGTTATGGGACTCCACACATGGTCGCTACTTAAGCATTTAATATTCCCCGACAAAGCATTTAATATTCCACGACCAAACGAATATTCTCCGAATAACAATGAATATTTTATAACCACTTGCTTATTTTGAAATATTTATGTATTTTACCCATAACTATCCACATTAATCACATCAACCCTTACTATTTCAAAATAATAATTAGAGGAAATTAAATTTCATTTATTAATTATTTGGGGTCTTACAATGTAGGGTGTGATTAATTAATATTGAACATAAAATGATAAAATAATTTAATTATTTAATAAGTCTCATGCTTATTATCATATCTCACGATCTGTTAAGTATTTATTTAATATTGATAAAAGTTGTTATCATATATAACACTCTATTTATATAAAGAAAAATAAATAATACATAAGTTTAACCTTTCAAGTTTAGGACAATAATATTAGGAAAATAGAATATATATATATATATATATATATATATATATATATATATATATATATACGTGTGTGTGTGTGTGTGTGTGTGTGTGTGTGTGTGTGTGTGTAAGTTGGTATGTATCTATATAAATATAGTGGTGGATAACACTGAATAAAGTATGTTAGGGGACTTGTTCTTGTAAATTATTATTGTTATTATATCGATGATAATGGTAAGTTTAATCATATTTCCATTAAAATTTATAAATCACTCTGGACAACTTGATTTCTTCATTTTGTTGGCGTATGATGCGGTTTCAGTTTTATGCATGCGGTTTTGGCCAGTAACCAAACCCAAACCGTAATTTTGATTTTTTAACCCACCTAAAACCGCTACAGACGCCGAAATCATTGGTGCGATTTGTGCGATTTTGATACGATTTTAGAGATAATTTAATTTTTTGCTCAACCCTATTTTCTAATATACTCAAAAATGTGCAAAGTTGTCATGTGGTAAATTATAAAGAGAAGCACGTTTTCTTATGTCATGCAAAACTTTCATCCATGTGACAAAATTTTTTAATTTTTTTCTCTCTTTCCACTTTAATCCAGCGGATTGAAATTTTGAAGCAAATTGTTTGCCTATAAATATTGACATACTTTATTCAGTTTAAAAGCAATTTAGCCAAAACCAAACTCTGCCCACATTTTTTTCTTAATCTCAAATTCTCAAAAAGATAGAATTCTAGTGGGATAGCAAGTGGGCAAAAGAGCAAGAAAATTTCAACACAATCCTATAGCCAAAATTTTCTATATATTGCTTTTCTACACAAATTAGCATACACACACTATTATATTTTGTGCTAACATATCACTTATTTATTTGTGTTTAATAATATTATTTGTTAGGACGAATGCATATTTGATTTGATGATAAAATAATGTATATTTATATTTAATAGCTTTTGTGAAGTCTTTAAAATAAAATTGATGTAAAAAGACTTAGAGTATAATATAAAATTTATTAGGTTGGTCTATTGAATAAATTGAATGTATAGATTATAGGAAATTAAATAATTGTAAAGTTGTTTAAACGATCGAACAATCGTAGAGCATAATGATCAAGATCGCAGAGTCTACTTATAGATGGTAAAGTAAAATGAAGATCGCAGAGTATACTTAGAGATCGTAAAACATATTGAAGATCGCAGAGTCTTTCAAAGAACGTAAAGTTATCTAATCAGATATCGTAGAGCTAATTGAAAATCGTAGAGTCTGAAAGAGAACGTAGATCTCATTGAAGATCGTAAAGCTTATGGAACGTAGAGTTTGATAATCGTAAAGTCATATAGACAGTTACTCTACGACTAACAAGAAACTCTACGATTCGAAAAATCATAGAGTATATCAGCTTTAACATTAGCCTGACAATGTGAAGACTCGAAGAATGAAGATACAATTTAACAAAAAAAAAAGGAATGAATATCTCAAAATAGTTGCTGAACGTCTTAAGTTTAAAAAGATTAGATCGAGTTGTGTCTAACAGCCAATTCGATGAATTGACATTACCCACGTGGTTGTCACTGTAGCAGTCTGATGTGACATATCACAACCGAAAGCAAGTTGACACATCGTATCTAGAAGTCAACAATAAGAGATCTTTTACGATTGGAGCATTAAATGAGCAATGAAGACTTTCTAATGGGAAAATCTCTATGATGTCTATAAAAGGCATGCAGATTCAATCCAACAAGAAAGAAAAAAATAATCAATATTTAAATTGTTGCAGAACTTTCAAAAAGCTATACAATACGAAAAAGATCATCTTGTTATGCTACTAAGTCATTATTCATTAGACTTAAAGTCACTTAGCAACACCTCAAAACCACTTATTCTCTTTGTGTTTTCTCTAGTCTTAGTGATCTTGTAACCAATTCTGAGTGACTTGAAGAATTTTTTGTGAACTAGTCTTAGTGGCTTGAAGGAATCTAAGTGATTCATTTTTTGTAACTTTAGTGAATAGACCTAAGTGATCACTCATATCATTTGTCGATTAAACCTACTCAAAGAGTATAAACACCTGATTTATAAAGCGTAGTAAATTGACCTTCATATAAAGTGTTAATCTTACCTTATAAAAATGTTCTATATTATCCAATCTGATTCATATACATAAATTGTTATATTATTGTGATCATTGGTTTAACTGTCATTTTGCAAAAAATAATCCTTAAACTGTCAAAATCCATATATTGCAATATTTGACATATCTGAAATTAACCTTTTGTCTACTTGCTTAATTAAAGAAGTATTTAATTAAAGACAAAAATTCTTTTAACAAAAAGGATACAGCTGAGTGTTCTTTTAATGTGTGAACAATTGAGTGATTCTTGTGATATTAAAAAAGGCCATAAGTTTGGATTTCTATGTGAGTGAGGAATAAAAGATATCAAGTTTCAAGACCAGCCAAAGAAGTAATACAAGAAACTCTGGAAAAGAAATCTGTAATTCTTGAAAATTAATAGGGGATAGTAATTCTAAAACATAATCATATTTGTAAAGGTTTCACCACCTAAGTTAATAAGCTAAACTATTTTTATAGAATCTTAGATAGGAGTTTGGGAACTGGATTAGTTATATATATTTGTTACAGATATATACATATATGTTCGGTATCTCTTTATCCATATCTCTTTATTTTGAATCACTAAATAAATATTTTAAACAAAAATCACTCGAAAGAGTTACATTTTTAAAAGGTCAAGATTTGTCAACAAAAAATAACAACTAATACTCATTCACATAATTGATAACTAAAAAATCGATATAAATATTCGTAATATATATTATTTTTTCTTTTTCATTTTGTCATTTTGTAAACTCTAAATACGGGTTCTAACAATTACCTAAAAAACTATTGAGGAGGTAACGAGGAAAAGTTATCGCATTTTACCATAAATTGCACAATACTAACAAGTAATCACAATAGACAAACACAAAAAAGCTTTCACTCCAATCTGAATTGCATCAGGTATTCATACTCAACTACTAAATTATTCGTTTGTTTAAAACTAAAAATAATAAATGGTGTTGCCCCCCCTCCCCCAATGCAGGATCGAGCTATAGGGGCTTATTACACTGATTGATTTTATAAATATGTTTAAATATGAATTAGTACCTAAAATTATATGTCATATTTTACTTTAATTCACCTTTTCGGAAAGCGGTGTTACACTTATATTACCATATTGACTTCTTGTGACAATATGGATTAATGATCCCCTTGGACCTAGTAGCCGAAATATTGTTACAAATTAAAACGTACGTACTCCATTATAACATTAATTGCTACAAAATTTGTTGCCATTTACAAATGATGCTGCAAGAATGATGCAGCTGCTGCTACTTGCATAATCTTTTAACGGCACGTTTTTTTCCCATGGGAATAAATAATGTTTTATCATATCAGACTTGTTCAGGCTCGGGTTTTATCATGATTATCGAATTTTTTATATTACAATCAATAATTTGTATTTCTTAAATATTACAAAATGGTCATTAATTTTAATTTTGGCTCAAAAACCAAACAAAAATGCTTAGTAGACTAACTGAATCCACGTGGCACTGAGGTGGCACGTAGGGTCCATTCCGTGGATCTCGTAGTCAAATGTAATTCACTTTTTGATTCTTTACTTTGAGGTCAAATTTTTCATTGTGATATCAAACTTTTTTTATATTCTGATCGAATAACTCAGCTTTCTCAAAAATTATAAAATGGTCATTACTTAAAATTATTATTATTTAAAAATTATTACTATTTAGAAATTATTATTATTTAAAAATGTTGAAAGTCAATGTTGAAATTATTATTACTTAAAAATTATTGTTATTTAGAAATTATTATTATTTAAAAATGTTGAAAGTCAATGTTGAAATTATTATTATTTAAAATGTTGAAAGTCAATGTTGAATGATTCATCAGAATCAAGAAAAGAAAGGGTGCTTTTTCTTTTTTAAATAATAAAATACTATTAATAATAATAGTTTTAATAATATGTAGAACTTGAGTAAAATTAATAGTATTGTATAACAATAATTTTAAAATAATAATAATAATTTTAATAATAATAATAGTATTAATAATAATTTCAAAATAATAATAATAATAATAATTTTAAATAATAATAATAAAATTAATTTTATAAAAAATTTTATTTTATAAAATTAATTGTATTTGGACCCTAGTATAGTAACCAAAAATGTATTATCCCTTTAAACAAAGTGAAGTAGTAAAATTTATTATCTTTAAATAACAATAATAATAATAATAATAATAATAATAATAATAATAATAATAATTTCAAAATACTAATAATAGTAATAATAATAATTTTGAAATAATAATAATAAAATATTAATAATAATAATAATTTCAAATAATAATAATAATACTTTTTAAATAATAATAATTTCAACATCGACTTTCAACATTTTTAAATAATAATAATTTCTAAATAATAATAATTTTAAGTAATGACCATTTTGTAATTTTTGAGAGACAGCTTATTCGATTAGTAACAAAAAAGTTTCAGAACTACAATGAAAATTCCTGATCCTAAGATGAAGAACCAAAAAGTGAATTACATTTGACTACAGATCCACGTGGGAGTGGACCCTACGTGCCACCTCAGTGCCACGTGGATTCTGTTAGTCTACTAAGCATTTATGTTTGATTTTTGAACGGAAATTAAAATTAATGACCATTTTATAATATTTGAGAGTACAATTATTCGATTGTAATTAAAAAAATTTTGGTAACCACAATGAAAATCGGACTCTAGTACAGTGACCAAAACGTTATTTATCCCTTTTCCCATGCAACACTTGTACCCATAACTGCTTATGCACTGCAATGTACACAACATGCAGAAATATATATATATATATGTGTGTGTGTGTGTGTGTGTGTGTGTGTGTTATATTGCACCTTATTTTATACTTTTGTGACTTATAAGATGTCATATTTGAGTTTGATAAAACTCATTTGTGGACATAATTTAAGTAAGTATAAAAAAGTGTAAATTAATGTCTTCTATGTGGAGAATAAAAGTGAATTTTATTTGATTTGTGTAGAAATCATTTGATTAGTGTATATAGTGAGACATTTAATATAGTGTAAAATTGTTTGATAAAGACTATTTTTCCTTAGTTCCATTTAATAAAAGTCTATTTTATTTTATTTTTTGGAACAAAAGAAAAATAATGAGACTATTCAAATTATATTTTAACTCCTAATTATTACCAAGTATTACTAAGTATGGTTACATAAATGTAACTTATGTATTTAGTATTACGGTTAAATATAGAATTAAATAGTATTTTATGTAACTTACATATATGTATATATATGTTGATATATATACATAAGATAAGCTATTTGCAAATAAAAACATATAAGTTACAAGTAAGTTTGTGCACATGTTTTTTCTCTCTTTTTGATCTTCTCCAATTCTTCTTAAAAACAAATAACAAATAACTACTACAAAGTAGTGTTCAATTGGATTTTTCTGTGAATTGTTATCACGGAGGATTATTAGGCTTGACATATACCGGTCTGGAGGTATATCGTCTGCAATTCATAACAAACCGATCGTGGTGGGGACAGAGATCACCCGTGTCACGTCTTCTACAATAATCTTGACTCTACTAAACTACGCTTCTAACCATATATATAATTATATATTTAGATAATTATTATTTACCCTCTCAGTCGTCTCAGATATATATAGAGAGGGCGGGATTTGCTGCACAAAAAATGACATTGACTTGTTTCTTTTAATTCCACTCGAGTTCAAATGTTGTGATTAATATCAACTGAAGTAAACGTTAAAGAAAATGATACAAAAATTTTGAATGAAATACAATATTTTTGGAGATTTATATTACCAATATCGACTTTTGAAAAGTCAACAAATTTCTATTTAATTTAATTTAATAGTTAATTCAATTATGAACCTATTTAAAAGATTTATTGTTTTCAAACTTTAAATACATAATTGTAATTTCAATTTGAAAATGTCCTAAAATGAGTTTTGAAAAGTCAATATATTTTTTTCAATTGATTAGGCTAATCCAATAGATTAATTTACTTCTGTGGAGTTGAAAACAAACTGAAAGTTATCCCAAATGAAATCATATCTAAGTAATTAATGGCTTAATTTATCAATGCCATACTTTGTATGAATTTTATATATCGATGTAAAAATTATCAACTTATATCTTCTGAGATTAAATATACAAACTTTCTTAATTATTCAAAACAGAAAGAAACATGCATCTTCAGTTGCAAAATAAAAAAAGCATAGTAATAATAGAACAAAGAAAAGAATTAAGATGGACGTGAACCGACCAACAACTAAATACTCTTATGTAGTCAAAGCCAAGCCACGCTATGTATCTTTATCACTTCCTCTTTATTTGAAAAAGACAAACAACAAATACAGTTATATGATGTACCAAACAAGAGGATAAAATATAATCAAGTTTCAATTCTACCCACACTGGACCTTGCCCCTAATTAAATACGCACCACAGAGCTTTTGGTTACTTACTATGTAGGCAGGGCAGGGCAGGGCGCAGGAAGAGAAAAAGTTTACACCTTCCTTGATTAACATAGTATCTGCACTTCTGGAAATGTCCAACTTATCTAATACATTGTTAATATAAATTATCACCCAAAATACAACTACAACTCTTTTAACATCTGAAAAGTGAAAATAAAGTCCATCCCTAAAAGTACCAAGATGAGTCCATCTTTAAATTGCACAGCAACTATTCCCATTCAGAATTATTATCTAGCAGGCTGTGCTTGTGCATGTTCCAGTAGCTGACTAACTAGTTTGTGAGTTCGGCTGGAAAGCCCCTTAGTGTGGTCAATAAGCTGCTCGTACCTGGAGAAATTATTTGTTTTCAAAAAGGTAAAAATAAAATAATGAAAACATATCCACGAGGAAAAAAAAAAAAGTTGGGCACATCATGCAATAAACGAGCAACTGTACTGCAAACTTACACATTGGGATGGTTAGGTTCCATGACGACAGTTCCAGCCTTAGTATCAATCTTAGCATCAAACTTTGATGTTTGGATAAGATTCACAATCCACCTTTCAGCCTCCTCATAGTTCAAATTTAGTTTCTCAGCCAGCACCCTGCAATGAACAAAGCATAGCATGCAAACTATCATCACTTGAACAAAGCACTAACAATTGAGAACACAATTTAGCTCTGAGACAAATTAAAATTTGTTTTTAAAAGACAACTATGAAATTCAATACTTCCACTTTTAGAACTATCTCACTGACTTCCACGTACATTTATAACCCTGGTACTACATAAATTAATTTTAAAATCATTTCAAGTTTTTTGATTACTTGTTTTTACCATAGTGATCCACCACAACCCTTAGGCTATGTTGTATGCCATAACGATGGCTGGGATAGGAATATTTCTGCTAGCTTAATACCTTTAGGCACTACTTCATCCTTTATTTAATCCCATGAACTATATTTTTTTTTCTATTTCTAAGGTCATTTGATGATGGACTTGTGATTCCAAGGGGGAAGGTAGTATTACATAGTACTCCTTTTCGTACTCCTTTTGGGGTATCAAATGACCTTGATATGTGAACAGAATAGTTCATGAAATTAAATAATGGACTAATCATAAGATAAAATAGTAACAGAAGGTATTAAATAGTACAAATAATCATATCTCATCCATCATTACAGCAAACAAACATAATAGCCCAAGGGTGTGCATTGAATAAACCACCGGATGCTTCAAGTTTTTCATCACAGAAAAAATAAGCAGAAAAGAGCATTCAGAATGTCTTACTCAGAAATTTATAATGAAGGGTGGATCAATCAAAGTTTCTCAATGTGAAAACTCACACCCTTCACACAACTTTAATAATTTTTTGTTTAATACATAAGCCTGAACATTGATAGGCTTAACCACAAAATAGCAATAAGAGGCACACAAAAGCTAATGAAAATAATCCAAGTAGACACGTAAATTCAGAAGATAAATCGTCCTATCCGCAAATAAGGGAGAAAAAATGGAAGAGATCATGCATCAAAATTTTGGTGCCAAGCAGAACTTGAAAAAACTGTATATACCCCATGTCAATGCGCTGATGTATGCGGCAGTAGGTCTCAAAGATAAAGAGGCGGGCATTCTCAAGGAACTCATCCCTCAACGGTACAGTTGAAAAGCTGCTTTCTTCAACTCTTTTACCAAGAAATGGGTCGTTCAAAATTACCTGCGCAAATATTCATGCTCAAAAAAGAAGCACATTCCTTTAAGACAATCAACTAAATCCAAATTTGAACTGAAGGTTACAAACTCTCCTCAGAAAATTGTTGTTCATATTTATTCCCATACATGGGAACAAAATCATGGGTCGTAGAAATAGTATTAATAGTTATTCTTATTAGAGCAGTTAAGCTTGACCCAAGTGTGGGGATTAGAACCTACGACATTGAGGATATTCTTTGAAGACCTCAGCTATATCTCCAAGTTGGGTTTGCCACATCAACTAAAGGTCTTTGGATGGAAACTGGACCTGTGTGTAATGGACAGATCATCCCATTGTATAGTACATATAAGAAAAGAAACCTTATATATTAAGGTTTATTATAAGAATATGTACCCTTTGAACAAAGCAATTAAAGCATTATCTAGAAATCAGAAATACATTTTCTTGACATCCCTAATCTCTTTTCTTTTCTTTTTTTTTTTTGGTTAAGTAACACCCCTAATCTCAATTATTTGCTTAGTGAACATCATTCAACATCATCTTCAGAAATAAAGAAATTGCATTACTTCGGTATAAATCGCACCTCTAATGCAACAGTATTCTAAGCACCCGTAAATCAGTTCTCTCTGAAATTTAGACTTAATGGCCACTGCTTGACAATATAAGAAAAAAAAATCATAAAAAGCGTATAATGGATGTGACAAATCATGTATTACATAAGGAATGGAAAGTTTGACATCCAAAACTAGAAGCCAACTTTGACCTTTATGGTTCTCAGGGTCTCGGCTACAATTCCCAGGATTTTCAGCTTTTATAGTCGACTCTTGATTCTGCTTGAGAAAGCTTAATTATTGGTGTTACTCAAAGTAGGTTTACTGAACTGTAGAGTAACAGAACATCTATTCAAGTGTACATGCTATTAACACCATTCAAAAATGTGTCAAGTCCTACTCTAACTAACAGTTCTCATGTGTACATATATTTAAACAGTATTATAATAGTACAGGTACTGATATCAATTACCAAGACAGCCAAAATATTATTAGCAAGCAAAACAGTTGGAGGTGTGAGAGCCTACCTCTTCACATTCTCTCATCTTTTTCTGAGCCCCGTCAAAGTCATACTTGACATATACACATGCCAAAAACTGTGATGGGATCTTCAAAAGAGTGTTGCTCTTGCTGAATAACATTTATGAAATCCTTGAATTGAGGTCTTCTCCTTTTGTTGACAATGAATGCTGTGGCAAGGTATCGTAGAAGATGGGGAGCATTTGTTTGAATGGCATTTAAGTACCTAGAAAATATATTCTCTCTAACTATTAGTCATAGCTAGAAAACAGTAAATGATATAACATGAACTTTTTTATTTTTTTAAAACAAGTTATAATAGCATGGTTTTATAATAATACAGAGATAATGAGCATGTGCGGGGAACAAATGAATGCTGTGGTGAGGGAACATAAAGATGGAGAGTTATTGTTTGAATGACATTTAAGTACCTATAAGAAATATCCTCTGTAACTTTTAGTAACAGCAAGAACACAAAAAAGGATATAACAGCATGCTCTTTTATATTTTAGATATACCATAACATCCTAATCTTAAAAAGAATACAGAGAAAAGACACAATATGCGGGAAATAAAGAAACAACCCAGGGCTAAAAGCAATTATTATCATGCACTCCAAATAATGAAGGACTGAAGAATGGCATACCAGATGGGCAGGTAAACCAGGTAGGGTGGTTTGAAGGAAGACAGACTTTTCAAGTACTGATTTTTAAGTTTGTCCAGATCAAAATATGCATATGTAATACATCTCTTGATTCAAAAAATTAAAATAAGAAAGATACTCGTAATCACACAAAAATAGAAAAGAAAAAAGGAACAGGAATTTGAGTGGGGAAGGGGGGTCAGTCTTTCATAAACATTGAACACACTTAGTATTTTTGATCGAGTAAATTCCTTACATATGTGCCGCGGAATGGGAGTATTAGTCACATAATTAGAATTATCATTATATTTAGATGGAATAAACGTCCAAAAGAAACAGTAATATGGTAATCAGAATATTCTCAATAGCATGCAGAAAAACAGTAAAAACATTATGCTACATTATTAAGCACGTATTCACAGTAATGAGAAATGATAGCAGTGACATGTAATAGAAAAGGAAGGGGGAGAGAAGAATCAATTTATTTTTTTTATTCAAACAATTTAAATACACAAGGAAAAAACCTTTCAAAGAATGGTAGCTTGAATAAGCTCAGAAACATACTTATCCTGATTAAATAGGTCAATGATCTGTGTTCTTCCATTGCCATTGTTGAAGAAGATGAACAAATTCCAATGCATTAGCCATATTCTATTTTGCACTTGATTCAAATGAGATGAGAAATTCTGATATAGATAGCAACATTAGAAATATTCAACCGAATACCAAAAAATTTAATGAGTTCATAAATTAACTTAAAGAGTGTAATTGACCACAGAAAAAAACAAAACCTTTGAATCAATAATTTCTTTCAGCCTGTTTAGTTCATCAAGTGCAATATCCCAGTTTTGCATAAGTATCTCAGCTGCCAACTTTCCCCATAATGCACTTAAACTCCTATCATTGTTGGTGCATAAAGCCCTATACTGATACAGATAATCAGCCGCAGCAGAATAGTTTCCGCACTCAAACTGAAATTTGGTATACTGATATAATGCCTCTATCTGATCCGGACCAATCTGGTTGGAACACGGGAATTAATAAACGTAGGATGCAAAGATCCATAATATCTTGCTAAAATAACATAACAATGGAATAGATGTTGATAGTAATAAGTAAAGTTTTAGTCTTTCGAAACCAAGGGAAACCAATACAACAACAAAAATTTGCAGTGCAGCAGGCTAAGATCTATATCTATTTTGAACACTCTTGTTCAGAAAATTCATGATAATAGCTTTTGGTTCATAAAATTTAAACCACCAACACTTGTATACTTCCTTCTCCATCCTCATGCACCCTGAAAGTTCACAACTTTGACATTCAGATACTGAAGAGTGAATCTTGACCACAGTAAATTCAGTTTAGGTTAATAAATCTACATACCCTGCACCATAAAGCGGTAATCATCTACAACATAAACCTCAGCAGGTAATATCAAATTGCCAGACATCCTTTTACTACACAGTTTTTAGATACATAAAGGGCCTATTTTTCTTACTTCACTTTGAAACTTCCTTCCCTCTATCTGGTCCAAAAGGAGAAACTGAAGTCTCTAAGAAAAAAATTAACTTTACTTGATCCATGTTCTAAGTTCATATTCATTTTTACTATTAGCAATTGAACTATTGAAGCTCGTATTCATTTCATATGTAATACTCTCTCTACATCTATGAAAAGAACAAAAAACTTATAACCAATCCAGTCAGAAAGTGAAAAGAAACCTTATATTGATCATTGAGCATCTGAAGATTATACTGCTTATCAGCCTTCAACCCCTGAACTGCATTCGGGTTCTGCAAAAAATTGACTAAAGGAGCAGCCGCCTCCTCCAATGACTTCAACCGAGCCACCACCTCCACTCTCCTCTCCACCATATCTACACATAAACCCTAAATTAACAATCGCATTAAACAATAAATGTATACATATAGAGAGAGAGAAAAGGAGAACCTTGAGGAACATCTTCGGTCTGAAAAGGAGAACCTTGAGGAACAAGTTGCCACGCCAGCAATATCTGACGTGACATGTTCAATTTTTTACAATTGGAAAAATTTAATAATTTAATCATCTAATTGATAAAATTGAAATGTAGATTACCGAAGTGAAATATGACATATAGTTTAGGGTACTAATTCATATTTAAGCTTGTTTATAAAATGGGATAAATAACGTTTTGGTCATTGTACTAGGGTCCGATTTTTATTGTGGTTACCGAAATTTTTTTAATTACAATCGAATAACTATACTCTCAAATATTATAAAATGGTAATTAATTTTAATTTCCGTTCAAAAACCAAACGAAAATGCTTAGTAGACTAACAGAATCCACGTGGCACTGAGGTGACACGTAGGGTCCACTCCCACGTGGATCTGTAGTCAAATGTAATTCACTTTTTGGTTCTTGTCTTTGGGATCCCAGGATTTTCATTGTTAGTTCTTAAACTTTTTTATTACAATCGAATAAGCTGACTCTCAAAAATTACAAAATGATCATTACTTAAAAATTATTATTATTTAAAAATTATTATTATTTAAAAATTATTATTATTTAAAAATGTTGAAGGTCGATGTTAAAATTATTATTACTTAAAAATTATTGTTATTATTATTATTTGAAATTATTATTAGTATTATTATTTTTATTATTATTATTTCAAAATTATTATTATTACTATTATTATTATTTTGAAATTATTATTATTATTATTATTTAAAGATAATAAATTTTACTATTTCACTTTGTTTAAAAGGGATAATACATTTTTAGTTACTATACTAGGTCTAAATAAAATTAATTTTATAAAATAAATTTTTATTATTATTATTTAAAATTATTATTATTATTATTTTGAAATTATTATTAATACTATTATTATTATTAAAATTGTTATTATTATTTTAAAATTATTGTTATACAATACTATTAATTTTATTCTAAGTTCTACATATTATTAAAACTATTATTATTAATAGTATTTTATTATTATTATTTTAAAATTATTATTATTAATAGTATTTTTATTACTAATAGTATTTTATTATTTAAAAAGAAAAAACACCCTTTCTTTTCTTGATTCGATGAATCTGATCAACATTGACTTTCAACATTTTAAATAATAATAATTTCAACAATGACTTTCAACATTTTTAAATAATAATAATTTCTAAATAATAATAATTTTTAAATAACAATAATTTTTAAGTAATAATAATTTCAACATTGACTTTCAACATTTTTAAATAATAATAATTTCTAAATAGTAATAATTTTAAATAATAATAATTTTAAAGTAATGACCATTTTATAATTTTTTGAAAGTCTGAGTTATTCGATTGTGTAAGACCCTCAAATTATTAATAAATGAAATTTATTTTCTCATTTATTATTTTGAAATAGTAAGGGTTGATTTGATTAATGTGGATAGTTATGGTTAAAATACACAAATATTTTGAATAAGCAAGTGGTTATAAAATATTCATTATTATTCGGGAATATTCGTTTTGGTGAAGTGGAATATTAAATGTTTATCGGAGAATATTATTCGGCACGACTTGCATCTTTAATGGGCCCCATAACTGAAAGCGATTGGATGAAGAAAACGACAAATATAAGTTGTTTATAAATAACAGCGTAGTTATTCTGAATTATCTTTATTGGAATACCCGTTGGTTAAAACACACTAATACGCGTTGTTGAAAGAAGACATACCGGTATTGCATCAATTATTGATTCTTACGTAAGAAGGCCTTTACTCAATAATTATTACGGATGAATTACCGCTCAAATTTTTATTTTATTGATTCAATAATTGCTTTGATTAATATTTTATATTACTGTTGTTTGAATAAATTGTCATTACACAAAGATTTTCTATTATCGACAAATAATTCATATTATCTCGAATAATATTATTAGAAAACATTATTGGCAATGTCTAGAAAGTTACGTCTAAGGAGAGGTTTGGTCACCTAATTGCAAGCGCTAGTAAGGAGAAATTTTTATTGAAAGCCCCTCTTCCCGGAAACGGCACAGTTCATTAGATCTTGTGATTACAGAATATTATTTGTGAATAATTAATTATTGATTTATATGATGAGAAAAATATTGATTTTATGTGGATATAGATGGAGAAAATTTTTAATGTGACAATTGTTGAAAATTAATATTTTATCTTTTTCTCGATAAAATAATTCATTTAAATATATTATTTAATAATATATAATAACTGGTGATATTTTGTAATGAATGTGGGATATGTGAGTATATGAGGAGGAAGAGTATTTTTGTGGCATTAAATGTTTAACACATATTTTGTGTGTTGGTGGACACAATTATTGACCAAAATTTGATTATAGCCTGTAAAATCGCCCGTTTGTAGATTTCGGTCAATTTCTGTTTGGAATTTTGAAAAACTTTCTTCTGTAAAGTTGTAGATAATGGAATTTCCTATGGAAAGTTGCAAGTTTTGAATTTTTCTGATAAAAGAGCTATTTATTATGAATTATTTAAGTTCCGAAGCTCCGAAATAATTGATTTTTGGAAGTTTTAATTATGTTTTTTAAGAAAAACGTTTTTCAAATGTTGGTGGCCATCTTTAACATGTGTTTGGTGGCTGAAATCAGATTTCAAAGTGGGCGTAGGAATGTGTTTTGGAAATATTAATATTATATTAAATTTTACGCTTTGGTGTTCTAAGCATTTTCACATAAATAAGGTGCTTAGGTTAAATTGAAAATCACACTAAAACTCCAAGTTTTTCTCTTTCTCTCTATATATTATCGAGTATATTCTTGTGAGTATTTTGATACTTTGAGTGTTCTTTATACGCAAAGTTCCTTCAAAGACTATATTCAGTATTCCATCGTAAGTATTGTCTTTTTTAGGTAAGGATGTTATTTTCTTCGTAAGTGTTATTATTATTTCATCAATATCATTATGTTTAAATATTGGTTGGAACTTTTTATCAAATTTGGAACTTTTTATACGTCGGGAGTTACTATTCATGAGTTCTTATTCACGAGTTACTTATTCATGAGTTACTATTCATGAGAGTTACTTATTCACGAAAGTACTATTCACGCGAAGCATGATGATATTTTTTTGTGAAATTTCTATCTTTTAGTGTCGAGTTACTATTCACGATATCTGAGACTATTCACGAATCACGACACTTATTCACAAAAAAATTAAAATTTCTTTTACGTGTCCAAGATCGATACGTGTCCAAAATTAAATTGAAACAACGGTAATATAAAATATCAATGCAAAGAATTATTGAATCAATAAAGTAAAATCTTTTGAATAAGAATTATCGTAACAATTATCGAGTAGTGCCTTCACGTAAGAATCAATAATTTATTGGTGCAATACCGGTATGCTTCTTGCTTCAACAACGCATTATTAGTGTGTTTTAACCCATAAGGCATATTCAACAAAGATTAATTCATGAATAACTACGCCAAGTATTTATAAACAACTTATATTTGTCGCTTTTCTTCATCCAATCGCTTTTAGTTATGGGGCCCACAAAAATTTGCAAGGCCATCGTACGAATATTCCCCGACAAGATGCTGAATATTCCACAACCAAACGAATATTCACACAATAATGAATATTTTATAACCACTTTACTTATTCAAATATTTGCGTATTTTACCCATAACTATTCACATTAATCAAATCAACCCTTACTATTTCAAAATAATAAATATAGAAAAATAAATTTTATTTATTAATAATTTGGGGTCTTACATGTAGTGCAAAGATGAATGATTTTATGATGAATATCTTTGTCCCGTAGTGCAAAGATGAATAAGTGTTTAGATAAACATGACCAACTGGTGAATATTTTGGCTTGTAGTGCAAAGATGAATATTTGATTTATGATGTGTATTGATTGATGTTACAGGGATGAAATATCGATGATGGACTTTTAAATTCATAGATGATAGTAGATTTCATTCTCTATTTAACTATTATAATGAATTGTTGTTTCCGCTGCAGTTGTTGATCTAAAACTTGTTGTCTATTGTATTCTATCGATTTTTCCTGTTGAAGACTAAGGATAATTTGTTGTACATTATCTTAGTCATAATATTCTTTCTTTGGGCTAGATTGAGCTCACCCTTTTCTTTTTGTTCCATTTTTCTTCTTAGAGACGAGAATATATGGCAAGGAACTAATTCGGGGTGTGGAGTAATGGTTCAAGACAGCTTGTTTTAGTAGTCCTCACTATTTTATAAAATAGTGTATCAATAATTGTAATGAGGACTTATTTGAGTGTGGATATTGTCTGAAGATAATATTTGTATTTAAACTCACGGTTTATGTGTTGTCGTATTTTGCATCGACATTGTATTAATGAAGTTGTAGTTATTTCCGCACCATGTATTTGGCCACTCGTGAATGGGTGATGTATACCTATTTTGGGGGCGTCACAATTAATATCGAAGCTTAGGGATATGATCTCTGGTGGAGATCGGAATAGAACTAGGAGGGAGAGATTGAGTAAATTCTTCGCTGATGTGTCCTACCAAGCTTTATTTGTTGGTTGGTCGAAAGATGAGGTTATTATGTTGCATGTTAATTTCTTTTAATTAACCCTTGTTTTATGGCGGTATTTAAGAATGTCGTGAGAATGTTAACGATGGAGTAAATGAGGCCGGTGGAGACACCTTTCTTTCACCAACGAGGAGAGCATCGTACAACAGTCGGGCAATGTTCCTCCCGTGAACAACACCCACCGAAAGCGGATGACCGAACGATGGTATGTTTAGGAACTTTCTAGAATTCATGCAAACCAAACGAGAAAGACTCTCGTTCAAAATGCAGGTGGAAACACCGGCAACCTCATGGATGGTCACCGCTAAGCAATTTAAGGAGTTAGGACCGCCAGAGTTTTGGGAAAGCGGAACCACTTACTACAGAGACGTGGATAAAGCAGATCACTAAGATATTTGATGTCTTGGGATGTTCAGGGGAGCAAAGGTTCCTTTCGCCACTTTCATGTTATGAGGAGGGCGATTATTGGTGGGAATTAAGTAAGCGACTGGTCAAACGACCGCATGAAGATGTCTTGGGAGAAGTTCCAAGAATTGTTCAACGACAAGTACTTTCCCGGAAAGTATTCGTCACATGAAGGAGGTAGAGTTCATCGTTGGAGCAAAACAATATGAACGATCGCGCGATCTGAAGCTAAGTTTGCGAGTTGTCCCGATTTGCATCCCATTTGGTTGATAATGAGGAGAGAATGATGCGAATGTTTCGCGAGGTTTGAAACCCAAAATACGTCAATACCTCATTTCTCACAAACTTTGTTTATATTCGGATGTTGTGAATAGGGCTCGCTTATTGGAGCGCGATAATGAGTCGGCTCAATGAAGAATAATGACCAACAACTCGATGATAATCGTACCAAAGATGTATTTCGGCCATCTAACAATGATAACCATCGTGGTGGAAATTATCATGCCAGAAATGGTAACCACTTCGGTGGTAATCATAGCCAAGGTAATAGAAGAAATAACTCAAGTGGAAATTTCAAGAAGAAAGATTTAACAATGACGGGAAGGCGTGGGTACCAACACCAACCAACGAATTTTAGAGGAGGAGAAAGACCGCCGATTAGATGCTACAGATCACGGAGAAGAGGACACATAAGTCCAAACTGGTTCACAACCTTCCAAGGTATGTTATAATTGTGGAAAAGAAGGTCATATCGCTCGAGATTGTGCGGTAGCGAAACCCAATCCAGCGGGGATGGTGACTCAAAAGGTTGTCCCAGAAAAGTCAAAGTCAAAGTCAACGGTTCCCGGAAGAGCGTTTTTCGTGGTAGTCGTAATCTTAGGAACTCCGAGCGAAGTTAAGAGGTTAGTTAATTATAAATTCTTACGAAGTTTATACCTTATTAGAATCTGGTTTCTACCCATTCATTTATCTCTCCTACTTATACTCAACGTTTAAACTTGACTCGGAGAAAATTAGACTTTGAGTTATCTGTTGAAACTCCGTTATGAGAAACTTTCGTTACATCCAATTGCTTTATAAATCTTGTTTTGATCCAAGTTGGCACCATCACATTACCTGTTGACCTTATTTCTTTAAAGATACTTGATTTTGATGTAATTTTGGGGATTGATTGATTAACTACTCATCATGCCAAAATTGATTGCTTTCGTAAGGTTGTTAGTTTTTATATTCCTAAGCAACCTGTTATTTGAATTCAAGCAACCAAACCATTGAAGTCAAACACTTTCATATCAAGCCATAAAGTCATTCGTTTATTGAAAAACGGATGTCAAGTTTTTTTAGCCCATGTTATGGACTTGAACAAAAATATGTCAGATTTGAATGAAATTTCTATTGTTAGTAAATTTCATGAAGAATTTCTTGGCTTACTCCCAAAGTGTGATATTGAATTTTATATCGACTTTGAACCTGGTACAAAACTCATTTCTAAAATCTCATATCGAATGGCTCCTATTGAACTCCAGGAGTTAAAAATTCAACTATAGAATTTGGTACCTGAGCCTTT
Source organism: Panax ginseng (assembly GCA_020205605.1). Classification (NCBI taxonomy): domain Eukaryota; kingdom Viridiplantae; phylum Streptophyta; class Magnoliopsida; order Apiales; family Araliaceae; genus Panax; species Panax ginseng. The sequence continues at coordinate 102,681,664 of CM035146.1, forward strand.
ATCTGGTGACTTCCTTTGTGGAATGCATCGCTTTATACTCTCGTAGGGCCGCCATATTTGTGTGATAGTAAACCTGACAGGTACCATTGTGACGTCTTATCCAAGATTGGGATACTGAAATCATAGTTAAGAGAAACCTAAGTCAGTAATCGAAATACGTAGCTTTCTAGGCTTAGTTGGTTATTATCGGAGATTCGTGGAAAGATTTTCTTGAATCGCTATTCTATTAACTCAGTTAACTCGTAGAGATACAAAATTCGAATGGAGTGAGGAATATAAAAAGAGCTTCCAAGAACTCAACATGCGGCAACGACGTTGACTCGAGTCAAGAAAGATTATGACCATACCATTCAATACCATCCTCGAAGAAAAAATGAACATGGTAGTGGCGTAGCGTTGAGTAAAAGATCGTGTCACGTTTGCGAGTGCGATATTATTAACACAAAGACTCATTTCAGTATAATTTACAAATAATAGAGATGGAGATGAAAACTCTAGGTACCCACGTGATGATATACGGGTATAATCGATTTTAATCGATAAAGTTAAAGGCTATTCAAACTACACACTGGAAGATGATGAATTTGAAGAAGGAGAAGTGCGAAGTTGTTATTTCAAAAGCGAGAATCGGTGAGGTGAGGAAAGCTAAAACCTTGATTTATTAATCCATTTGAAATTCTCGATCGAATAGGAACCGTGACCTATAGACTCGTTTTACCGCTTGAAGTATGACGCGCGTGTTCATAACGCTTTTCACGTGTCGATGTTACATAAATATATGGACGACCCAAACCATGTTATTGAGTTAGAATCCGGACGAGATAATCAAGACTTAACGTATGAAGAGGTACTGTCAAGATCTTGGATGAAAAGAACATGTCCTATGTCTGAGGGGTTATACCACAAGTTAAAGTTTGTGGAGAAACCATGCTATTGAGGAAATGACATGGGAGTTGGAAACGGAAATGAAAGCGAGGTATTCTCATCTTTTCGAAACACCAGGTACGTACGTTAATTTCGAGGACGAAATTTAATAAGGAGGAAGGGTTGTAAGACCCAAATTATTAATAAATGAAATTTATTTCCTCTATTTATTATTTTAAAATAGTAAGGGTTGATTTGATTAATGTGGATAGTTATGGGTAAAATACGCAAATATTTTTGAATAAAGCAGTGGTTATAAAATATTCATTATTAAGCCGGGAATATTCGTTTGGTGAATGGAATATTAAATCTTTGTGGAATATTAAACGTGCCACAGCGATCTTTTGTGGGCCCCATAACCTGAAAGCGATTGGATGAAGAAAAACGACAAATATAAGTTGTTTATAAATAACGGCGTAGTTGTTCTGTTATTATCTTGTTGGAATACCTTGGTGATTAAAACACACTAATCGCTGCGTTGTTGAACAAGATGAAGACATGGTATTGCACCAATTATTGATTCTTACGTGAAGAAGGCAATACTCAATAATTATTACGGTAATTATTTGTTCGTTGTTTTATTTTATTGATTCAATAATTCACGATTGATATTTTATATTACTTCTGTTGTTTCAATAAATTGTCATTACACAAAGATTTTCCATTAACGAAGCTAATAATTCATATTATCCTGAATAATATTATTAGAAAATATTATTGGCAATGTCTAGAAAGTTACGCCTAAGAGAGGTTTGGTCACCTAATTACTTGCTAGTAAGGAGAGAAATCTTTATTGAAAGCCCTCTTCCTGAGAGCATCTGAGTTCTTGAAGATTGTGATTACATAATATTATTTGAGAATAATTAATTATTAATTTATATGATGAGGAAAATATTGATTTTATGTGGATATAGATGGAGAAAATTTTAATGTGACAATTGTTGAAAATTAATATTTTATCTTTTTCTCGATAAAATAATTCATTTAAATATATTATTTTAATAATATATTAATTGTGATATTTTTTATAATGAATGTGGGATATGTGGAGTATATGAGGAGGAAGAGTATTTTTGTGGCATTAAATGTTTAACACATATTTTGTGTGTTGGTGGACACAATTATTACCAGAATTTGATTATAAACAGTAAAATTATCCGTTTGTGGATTTCTTGGTTAATTTTTGTTTGGAATTTCGAAAAACTTCCTTCTGTAAAGTTGTAGATAATGGAATTTCCTATGGAAATTCGCGAGTTTTGAATTTTTCTGATAAAAGAGCTATTTATTATGAATTATTTAAGTTCTGAAGCTCCAAAATAATTGATTTTTGGAAGTTTTAATTATGTTTTTTAAGAAAAACGTTTTTCAAATATTGGTGGCCATCTTTAACATGTGCTTGGTGGCTGAATTCAGATTTCAAAGTGGGCGTAGGAATGTGTTTTGTAAATATTAATATTATATTAAATTTTCTGCTTTGGTGTTCTAAGCATTTTCCTATAAATAGGGTGCTTAGGTTAGAATTGAAAATCACACTAGAATCAAGTTTTTCTCTCTCTCTCTATATTATCGAGCGTATTCTTGTGAGTATTTTGATACTTTGAGTGTTGCTTATCACAGTTGCAAGTTCCTTCAAAGACTATATTCAAGATTCCACCGTAAATCGCTTGTTTTTTAGGTAAGGGATGTTATTTTCTTCGTAAGTGTTATTATTATTTCATCAATATCATTATGTCAAAATATTGGTTGGAACTTTTTATCAAATTTGAAACTTTTTCATGCTCAAGTTCACTATTCATGGAGTTACTATTCACGAGCTATTCATGATTATTCATTCGAGTACTATTCACGAAAGCGTGATGATATTTTTTTGTGAAATTTCTATCTTTTAGTGTTGAGTCACTATTCACGTATAATGACACTATTCACGATACTTACACTATTCACGAATCATTTACATTTATTCACAAAAAAATTAAAATTTCTTTTCTCGTGTCCAATATCGTCTCATTATGATTCCTATCTTAGATTGGATCTATGTTTTGGTCTTCATTCTTGAATTTTACTCCACTCGTTATTTATGAAGTATTTTGAACTTGGATTGTTTAAAGTACAAATCCTTAATATTTGTTCTTTTGTTTCAACGGATTCATTTTCTTTAAAATATTTTTCATCATCCTCACCCTAAATGATGATATAATCAATATCTTTGGCTTGTGGTGCAAAGATGAATGATTTTATGATGAATATCTTTGGCATTGTAGCGCAAAGATGAACAAGTGTTTAGATGAACATGACCAACTGGTGAATATCTTTGGCCTGCAGAAAGATGAATATTTGATTTATGATGTGTATTGATTGATGTTACAGGGATGAAATATCGATGATGGACTTTTAAATTCATAGATGATAGTAGATTTCATTCTCTACTTAACTATTATAATGAATTGTTGTTTCCGCTGCAGTTGTTGATCTAAAACTTGTTGTCTATTTTATTCTATCGATTTTTCTCGTTGAAGACTACTTGATAATTTGTTGTACATTATCTTAGTCATAATATTCTTTACTTTAGCTAGTTGAGCTCACCCTTTTCTTTTTTGTTCCATTTTTCTTCTTAGGAGGCGAGAATATAAATGAACTAGTTGGGGTGTGGAGTAATGGTTCAAGAGCGTTGTTTTAGTAGTCCTCACTATTTTGTAAAATAGTGGTATCAATAATTGTAATGAGGACTTATTTGAGTGTGGATATTGTAGAAGATAATATTTGTATTTAAACTCACAGTTTATGTGTTGTCGTATTTTGTACGATATTGTATTAATGAAGTTGTAGTTGTTTCTATACCATGTATTTGGCGACTAAGAATGGGTGATGTATACCTATTTTGGGGGCGTCACAGATTGTAACAAAAAAAGTTTCGGTAACCAGGATGAAAATCGGATCCTAGTACAGTAACCAAAAAGTGAATTACATTTGACTACAGATCCACGTGGGAATGGACCCTACATGCCACCTCAGTGCCATGTGGATTCAATTAGTCTACTAAGCATTTCCGTTTGGTTTTTGAACGGAAATTAAAATTAATGACCATTTTGTAATATTTGAGAGTACAGTTATTCGATTGTAATAAAAAAAGTTTCGGTAAACACAATAAAAATCGAACCCTAGTACAATGACCAAAACATTATTTATCCCCATGGGAAAAAGACGTCACAGTTAAAAGATTATGTAAAGTAGCGGCAATTGCATCATTCTTGGCAAACATCATTTGTAAATGGCAACAAATTTTGTAGACTTAATGTTATAATGGAATACGACGCGTTTAATTTGTAACAATATTTGACTACTTACTAGGTCCAAGGGGATCATTAATCCATCATCACAAGAAGTCAATATGGTAATATAAGTTATAACACCTCTTCCCGAAAAAGAAAGGGAGGTCACGCAAGCAGCAACAACAAACCTCAAAATAAGTGAACAGAGCACTAATAACTTCAAAATATGTAATAATGATATTCATCAATAAAATATTAAATACAATTCTGCAAATAGAGTCAAAATAATCAAAATCTAAAATTGAATCAACCTAGATGGTCAAAGACAACTCTCTCATCACACTAGCCCCTCAATCACTCGCAAACTGCCGGAAGAAAATACAAACATAACGAGCCAATTGCCCAAAGACGGATCACAAGATATACAAAAGATATACAACTAATATACGAAAATAACTAAGACAAAATGCTGAAGGCAAAAAGCACTTTTACCCCACTGTGGTTGTAGTGTTTTAAGTAATTAGCCACTGTGCTTTTAAAATATTCAATTAGTCCACTGTACTTTTTAAAAATGTTCAATCAAATTTCATTCAGTCCAATTTCTTGGACGAACGTTAAAAAATTGCACACGTGACATTGAAAAAAATATAAAAAATCATTATTTCCTATGTGGCAACCTAATCAGCCAAATTCTTAATACTATTGAGCCACTGCACTTTAAAAAAATGCAATTGGCCCACTGTGGTTTTAAAAATATTTTTATGTTTTATTTTTTATCTTTTTCTTTACCTAAATATTTATAATATGTATAATATTAATAAAAATTAATATTATAATATTTATTATATGTATATTTTATTTTAAAAATAAAAATAAAAATACTTTTATGTTAAAATACTTATAAAATTTTTAAAAATAAAATTATTTTTATATTTTACTTTCATTATTTTTCTTTACCTAAATTGTAAGACCCCAAATTTTTATAAATAAAAATCGAATTTCCTCTAATTATTATTCTTGATTAATAAGGTGGTAATTTGATATAATGCTTTGGTTATGGGTGAAATATGGAATTTTTGCAAAATAAGCAAGTGGTTATAAAATATTCATTGTTGTCGGGAATATTCAATGCTTGTTGTGGAATATTCGTGATGCGACTAAGCTCACGCCATGTGGGCCCCATAACTAGAAAGCCATAACTGGAAAGCGATTGAGGAAGAAAACGACAAATATAAGTTGTTTAAAAATAACTTGGCGTAGTTATTCTGGATTAATCTGTTGGAATACCGGTGGTTAAAATACGATGTATATGTGGTTGCACAAAGAAAGCACCTAGTATTGCACAAGATTGTTGAATTATTGATCCTTACGTAGCAAGGCACTACTCAATAATTATTACAGTGAGTTACTTTTCAATATTATATTGATTCAATAATTGCTTGCGTTGATATTTGGTATCACCGCTGTTTCAATAATTGTCATTACACAAGATTTTCCATTATCAAATCAATAATTCATATTATTTGAATAATATTATCGATAACATTATTATTGCAATGTCTAGAAAGTTACATCTAAGGAGAGGTTTGGTCACCTAATCAAGGCACCAGAGAAGAGAAATCCTTATTGGAAAGCCCTCTTTTCACAGGAGCAACTGATTATCACATGATTGTGATTCCAGTAATATTATTTTAAATAATTAATTATTGATTATTATGATAAAGAAAATATTTATTTTATGTGGATATAGATGGAGAAAATTTTTAATGTGACAATTGTTGAAAATTAATTTTTTATCTTTTTCCCGATAAAATAATTCATTTAAATATATTATTTTAATAATATATTAACTCAGTGATATTTTTACAATGAATGTGGGATATATGAGTATATGAGGAGGAAGAGTATTTTGTGGCATTAAATGTTTAACATATGTTTTGTGTGTGTCATGGACACAATTCTTAACCAAAAATTTGATTATAGTATCAGAAAATCGCTCATTTATGGATTTCGGATAATTTACATTTGGAATTTGGAAAATCTTCCTTCAGTAAAGTTAGAGAATTGAATTTCCTATAAAAAGTCATGAGATTCAATTTTACCGACAAAAGGCTATTTATCATGAATTATTGAAGTTAGGAGTTAAAATAATTGATTTTTGGAAGTTTTAATTATTTTATATAAGAAAAATGTTTTTGTGGTTGTTGGCACATGGGTGACTGATGTTTTTTGACCAAAGAAGTCATGCTAGAGTTTTCAAAACATGTGGGTAGAATTTAGAATTAATAATAATATATTTTATTAATTTAGTCTCCTTTTAGCGTTCTAACATTTTCCTATAAATAGAGGGGCTAAGTTAGAATTGAAAATCACACAAGAAACTAAGTTTTCTCTCTCTCTCTATATATTATCGGCGTATTCTTGTGAGTATACTTTGAGTGTTCTTTATCTGGTCTTTGAGTTTTCACAAGACTATACCGAAAATTCGAGTTAGATTTACGGTTATTTTGAGGTAAAGGATGTTATTTCTTTCATGAAATGATATTATTTTCTTCAATATCATTATGCCAAAATATTGGTTGAACTTTTATCAAATTTGGAACTTTTTCATGTAGGGAGTTACTTATTCACGAGTTATTATTCATGAGTTACTATTCACGAAGTCTTATTCATGAAGCGTGAAGATATTTTTTGTGAAATTTCTATCTTTTGTGTCTGAGTTACTTATTCACGTATACGACCTTTATTCACAAATCTTTGTGACTTATTCACCGAAAAATGAAATTTTCTTTTTCTTCCAGATGTCTTTTATGGTTACTATCTTTGATTGTATCCATGTTTTGATCTTTATTTGTGAATTATACTTCACACTTGGTTATTATGGAGTATTATTGAATTTGGATAAACCAAATATCTTAATCCCTAATATTTGTCCTTCCGCTTCTTGGATTCGTTTTTCTAAAATGTTTTCATCATCCTCGTTCCTTAATGGTGATATTTAATGAATATCTTTGGCTCAGTAGTGCAAAGATGAACGATTAATCGATGAATATCTTTGGCCCGTAGTGCAAAAGATTAACAGGTGTTGAGATGAACATGACTAAATCTGGTGATTTAAATGAATATCTTTGGCACAGAGTGCAAAGATGAATATTGATTGTTGTTACGGGGATAAAATATTGATGATGGACTTTTAAACCTTAGAAAGACAGGTAGAATTCTTTCTCTACGTGACTCTTCTAATGGATTCTTTGTTTTTCGCGCATTTGTTGATCTAAAACTTGTTGCCTATTGTATTCTATTAGATTTTCCTCGTGAAGACTAACGATAATTTGTTGTATATTATCTTAGTCATAATATTCTTCTTGGGCTAGTTGAGCTCACCTTTTCCTTTGTTGTTCCATTTTCTTCTCGTGGAGGTGAGTAACATAGCAGGATCGAGTCGGGGGGTATGGAATGAAGGTTAGAGAGAGAGTTGTTTAGTAGTCCTCACCATTTTGTAAAATAATGTATCAATAATTATGATGGGGATTTATTTGCGTGTGGATATTGTTTGCAGGCGGCAATATCTCGTATTTAAACTCATAGTATGTATTGTGCGATTTCACGACATTTGTATTATTGAAGTTGTAGTTATTTACGTACCATGTATTTGGCGACTCGTAATGGGTTGGGTGGAATGGACCTATTTTGGGGGCGCCACGGTTGGTATCGAGCTTAGGGATATGATCTGCAGCGGAGATCGGGAATAAACTAGGAGGGAGAGCAGAGTAAATCCTTCATTTAGTGTGTCCTACTGAAAGCTTATTTGTTGGTCAGTCATAATATAGGGATATTATGTGACATGTTAATTTGTTTAATTAACCTTGTTTTATGACGATTTGAGAATGTCAATCGAGAATATTAACATGGAGTAAATGAGATCGTGGAGACGCCTGCAAGTCTTCACCAATGAGGAGAACGCGTGTAACATCTTTGGCAATGTTCCTCCTGTGAACAACGCCACCGGCGGATGATGAACGAATCGGGATGTTTAGAAGCTTTTGCGGTTCATGCAAAATCGGGGAGACGAGGAGACTTCGTGTACAAAATCTTTGGTGGAAATGATAGTAATGCGCCGGTTTGTCACGGCGAAACAATTCAAAGAGTTGGGACCACCAGATTTCCATGGAAAGTTCAGATCCGATCAAGTCGTAAACGTGGTCAAGAAAATTACCAAGATATTTGATGTCTTGGGATGACGGAGAACAGAAGGTTCCATTCGCCACCTTTATGTTTAAGTGGTGAAGCATTCTTGGTGGAATCATGAAGCGTGCACCACCGAGATCTACTCAACATGTCTCGGGAAAGATTTGAGAACCTGTTCAATGATGCGTACTTCCGCGAAAGTATTCGTCGTATGAAGGAAGTGGAGTTTATTAGACTGAGTAGAGTAACATGACGGTGTCTCAAAGACGAGGCGAAGTTGCGGAGTTGTCGGGTTTGCACCTCATTTGGTGGAAAATGAGGAACGATGACGCGAGATGTTTCGAGGGTCTAAAACTCAAAATTAAATCAATACCTCATTTCTCATAAATTTTCTCTATATTCGGATGTTGTGAGCAGGGCTCAATTATTAGAGCGAGATAACGAGTATGTTCAACCGAATGACCACAACCGTGTATTAAATCGGTGTGATGAATCATCGTAACGATGATAACCAAAGCGGGGAGGAAAGAATACGGACAAAGCGGTAACCATTCGGGTGGTAATCGTGGCCATGATAATAGGAGAGGTGACTTTCAGTGGACATTTCAAGAAGAAGGTTCAACAACGACCATGTGAAGATCGTTAAGCGCCAACAACAATCTGGTTCCAAGAGGAGGAGAAAGACCACCGTCAGATGTTACAAATGCGGGAAGGAGGGACATATCACCATTATCCGCCCACAACATTCCAAGGTATGTTACAACTGTGGAAAGGAAGGCCACATCGCTCGAGATTGTACTTATAATGAAACCAAGTTTAGCGGAAGTGGTGATTCCAAGGGTCACATCCTGGATAAGTCGAAATCACGGGTTCTTGGAAGAAGCGTTTATCGTGGCCGGTCAAAATCGAGGAACGAGAACGGTTAGACGGGTTAGTTAATTATAAATTCTTGCGAAGTTTATACCTACTAGATCTGGGATTCTACCCATTCTTTTATCTCTTCGCTTCATACCAACGTTTGAACTTGACTACGGAGAAATTAGACTTTGACCTATTTATGGAGACTCCGTTAGGAGAAACTTTCATTACATCCGTTGTTTAGAAATCTTGCTTAATTCAGGTTGGCACTATCACATTACCTGTTGATCTTATCTCTTTAAAGATACTTGCTTTTGATGTGATTTTAGGGATTGATTGGTTAACTACTCATCATGCCAAATTGATTGCTTTCGTAATGTTGTTAGTTTTCATATTCCTAAGCAACCTGTTATTCGAATTCAAGCAATCAAACCATTGTAGTCAAACATTTTTATATCAAGCCATAAATTCATTCGAATGTCAAGCTTTTTAGCCCATTTCATGGATTTAAACAAAAATACGTCAGATTTGAATGATATTTACATTGTTAGAAAATCTCTGATGTATTTCTCAAGAATTTTTTGAGTGTGATGTTGAATTTTGTATCGACCTTGAACCCTAAGACAAAACCCATTTCTAAAATCTCATATCGAATGGCTCTATTGAACTTGTGAGTTAAAAACCCAACTATAGAAGTTGATACTCAAGCCTCTATCTTATGACTTCCTTTGTGGAATACATCGCTGCGGACTCTCCGTAGGGGGCCCATATTCGTGCGAGAGTAAATCGATAGTTGTCATTGTGACGTCTTTATCCAAGATTGGGATATGAGTCACAAATGAGAAGCAACCTAAGTCGAGAATTGAAATCGTAGCTTTCTAGGCTTAGTTGGTTATTATCGGAGATTCGTGGAAATATTTTCTCAAATCGCTAGTCCATTAACTCAAATTGACTCGTAGAGATACAAAATTGAATGGAGCCACGGAATATGGGAAGAGCTTGAAGAACTTAAGAGACTCATTTCGCACATGTTCACCATACCATCCTAGAAAAGCGAACGTGGTAGGCGACGTGTTGAGTAGAAGATTGTATCTGATGCGAGTACAATATTTTCAAAGACTCATTTCAGTATAACTTACAAATAATAGAGATGGAGATGAAAACTCTAGGTACCCATGTGATGATATACGAGTATAATCGACTTTAATTAATAAAGTTAAAGCTGTTCAATCTACACACCGGAGCTGATGAATTTGAAGAAGGAGATGCAAGAAGTTGTTATTCCAAAAGCGAGAATTGGCGATGTGAGGAAAGCTCAAACCTTCGATTTATTGGTTTATTTGAAATCCTCGATCGAGTAGGAACTGTGGCCTATAGACTCGTTTTACCGCCAAGTATGACGCGTGTTCATAACGTTTTTCACGTATCGATGTTATGTAAATATGTGGATGACCCGAATAACATCATTGAGTTAGAACCAGACGAGATAGCTGAAGACTTAACGTACGAAGAGGTACCTGTCAAGATATAAGATATGAAGGAGCATGTCCTATGTACTGAGGTTATACCACAAGTTAAAGTTTTGTGGAGAAACCATCTTATTGAAGAAATGACCGGGAGTTGGAAACGAAAATGAAAGCGAGGTATCTTCATCTTTTCGATACACCAGTATCGTGACGTCAATTTCGAGGATTTAAATTTCATAAGGAGGGAGGATGTAAGACCCCAAATTTTTATAAATAAAATCAATTTCCTCTAATTATTATTCTTGATTAATAAGGTGGTAATTTGATATAATGCTTTAGTTATGGGTGAAATGTGGAATTTTTGCAAAATAAGCAAGTGGTTATAAAATATTCATTGTTGTCGGGGAATATTCAGATCATCGTGTGAATATTAAATGCGGCATTTACCTTGACCCATACGTGGGCCCCATAACTGGAAAGCGATTGGAGGAAGAAAACGACAAATATAATTTGTTTAAAAATAATCTACAGTAAGTTATTACAGCTTTACTTCGTTGAATAATACTATGGTTAAAATACGATAATATCGTGGTTTACTTGCGATGGCATTACCTGATTGCACGATATTGTTGAATTATTGATCCTTACGTGAGAGGCCTTACTCAATAATTGTTACAATGAATTCTTGCTCAATATTATATTGATTCAATAATTCTTTGCGTTGATATTTGGTATCACCGTTGTTTCAATAATTGTCATTACACAAAGATTTTCCATTATCAAATCAATAATTCATATTATTTGAATAATATTATCGATAACATTATTGGCAATGTCTAGAAAGTTCTCGTCTAAGGAGAGGTTTGGTCACCTAATCAATTTGCGTGCAGGTGGAGGAGAAATCCTTATCGAAAGCCCTCTTTCCAGGAACTTTTCGGTTGTCAAGATTTGTGATTCTATAATATTATTTTAAATAATTAATTATTGATTATTATGATAAAGAAAATATTTATTTTATGTGGATATAGATGGAGAAAATTTTTAATGTGACAATTGTTGAAAATTAATTTTTTATCTTTTCTCGATAAAATAATTCATTTAAATATATTATTTTAATAATATATTAATTATGATATTTTACAATGAATGTGGGATATATGAGTATATGAGGAGGAAGAGTATTTTGTGGCATTAAAATGTTTAATATATGTTTTGTGTTTTAGGTGGACACAATTCTTAACCAAAAAAATTGATAATAGGCGTAAAATCGCTCATTTATGGATTTTGGATAATTTCATTTGGAATTTGGAAAATCTTCCTTCCAGCAAGTTGTAGAGAATTGAATTTCCTATAAAGAATCGCGAGATTCGAATTTTTTACGACAAAAGGGCTATTTATCATGAATTATTGAAGTTAGAGTTCAAATAATTGATTTTGGAAGTTTTAATTATTTTATATAAGAAAAAACGTTTTTTGGTTGTTGGCACATGGGTGGTGATATTTTTGACCAAAGAAGGCATGCTAGAGTTTTCAAAACATGTGTGTAGAATTTAGAATTAATAATAATATATTTTATTAATTTAGTCTCCTTTCAAGGCGTTAACATTTTCCTATAAATAGAGGCTAAGTTAGAATTAAAATCACACCGTAAACTAAGTTTTCTCTTTTCTCTCTATATTATCGAGCGTATTCTTGTGAGTATACTTTGAGTGTTGCTTTATCTGATGCGAGTTTACAAAGACTATACCGAAAATTCGGTTAAATACGGTTATTTTGAGGTAAAGGATGTTATTTCTTTCATGAAATGATATTATTTTCTTCAATATCATTATGCCAAAATATTGGTTGAACTTTTTATCAAATTTGGAACTTTTTCATGCTCGGAGTTCTTATTCACGAGTTACTTATTCATGAGTTCTTATTCACGAGTTCTTATTCACGAGTACTTATTCATGAAGCGTGAAGATATTTTTTTTGTGAAATTTACATCTTTTTGTGTCTGGGTTACTTATTCACGATACGACATAATTATTCACAAATCTGATGATTATTCACCCTAAAAATGAAATTTTCTCTTTTCTTCCGGATGTCTTTTATGGTTACTATCTTTGATTGTATCCATGTTTTGATCTTTATTTGTGAATTATACTTCACACTTGGTTATTATGGAGTATTATTGAATTTGGATAAACCAAAATACTGAATCCCAATATTTGTCCTTCCGTCTTACTTGGATTCGTTTTCTAAAATGTTTTTCATCATCCTCATTCCTTAATGGTGATATTTAATGAATATCTTTGGCCCATAGTGCAGATGAACGATTAACTTGATGAATATCTTTGGGCACAGTAGTGCAAAGATTAACAGTGTTGAGATTTAACATGACCAATTGGGTGATTTAAATGAATATCTTTGGCACAGTAGTGCAAAGATGAATATTGATTGTTATTACGAGGATAAAATATTGATGATGGACTTTTAAACCTTAGAAATGGTAGAATTCTTTCTCTCACGTGACTCTTCTAATGGATTCTTTATTTCATTTGCATTTGTTGATCTAAAACTTGTTGTCTTATTGTATTCTATTAGATTTTTCCCTGATTGAAGACTAACGATAATTTGTTGTATATTATCTTAGTCATAATATTCTTTTCTTCGGGCTAGTTGAGCTCACCTTTTTCCTTGTTGTTCCATTTTCTTTCGGGAGGTGAAACATACAGGGATCGAGTCGGGAATTATGGAATGAAGGTTCTGAGAGAGTTGTTTAGTAGTCCTCACCATTTTGTAAAATAATGTATCAAGAATTATGATGGGGATTTATTTGCGTGCGGATATTGTTTAGACGGCAATATCTGTATTTAAACTCACAGTATGTATTGTCGTATTTCACACGACATTTGTATTATTGAAGTTGTAGTTATTTTTGTACCATGTATTTGGCGACTCAGAATGGATTGGGTGGAATGGACCTATTTTGGGGTCGTCACATAAATATTTATAATATGTATAATATTAATAAAAATTAATATTATAATATTTATAATATGTATGTTTTATTTTAAAAATAAAAATAAAAATACTTTTATGTTAAAATACTTATAAAAATTTTTAAAAATAAAATTATTTTTATGTTTTATTTTCTTTTTTTTTTCTTTATCTAAATATTTATAATATTAATAAAATTAATATAGTATTTTCGCTTCTTCCGCAATAAGTTGAATCAGGGCGCCCTCAGTTTTTTCTCCATCACTCCATTCATGAATTTCCGTCTTTACTGATCACTTCCTGCCTTTATCAAATCCTAAATCCAGAAATTCAGACGCATTGGCATTGCATAGTATATGTCTTTTAGCTTCAAGATTGGGTAAAAATCACCCACGCCATCTCCAACATAGATTATCTTTTTAATATTTCCCTCCTCTGCAAGGGAAGCTTGTATCCTTTCAATTATTAGACCCTATTAAGATTGAGAAGAAAGTAAACAACATGATCAGGAAATTATGTGAATAATGCATGATGCAGAAGAGGAGCCGACTTTGTACGCGAGTTGTTGGTATAGAATTGATTTGGCTAGGGCTAGGAATGGTAGGTGGTGGTATTCAAATGTGGGTGTCGGGTGAGTGTCAATTTGGGTAAATCTCTGGCCGATTGGGGGGGATTTCTCCTCTTGTTCTTCTTATCGTCGTCGGAGACGAATGAGGAAGAAGATGAATTAACAGTAGATGCAGTGACGAAGAAGATGAACAATAGGGTTATTTATTCATTTTGAAGGAGAAAGAAAATAGGAAATGAAACATAAAAGTATTTTTATTTTTTTAAAAAGGAAATGAAACAATATTTTTATTTTAAAATTTTTATAAGTATTTCAAAACATAAAAGTATTTTTTTTTTTTTTAAAAAAAACATACATATTATAAATATTATAATATTAATTTTTATTAATATTATACATATTATAAATATTTAGGTAAAGAAAAGAGAAGAAAAATAAACTATAAAAATATTTTTTTATTTTAAAAATTTTATAAGTATTTTAAAACATAAAAGTATTTTTATTTTTATTTTTAAAATAAAACATACATATTATAAGTATTATAATATTAATTTTATTAATATTATACATATTATAAATATTTAGGTAAAGAAAAAGATGAAAATAAAACATAAAAATATTTTTAAAACCACAATTGGGCCAATTGCATTTTTTTAAAAGTGCGTTGGCTCAATAATAGTAATAAAATTTAATTTGATTAGGTTGCCAATAGTGAAAATAATGATTTTTTTATTATTTTTTCAATGTCACGTGTAATTTTTTTACGTCAGTCAAGAAATTGGACTAAATAAATTGATTGAACATTTTAAAAGTACAATGGGCTAATTGAATATTTTAAAAACACAGTGGCTAATTGCTTAAAACACTACAACCACAGTAGGGTAAAAGTGCTTTTTGCCAAATACTGAACAAAGCTTCAAGTGTAAATACTGACGAAAATATATTCTCCAAAGATCTTAATGGAATATATCTGAATCAACGAAATTGGCGAAACCAATAGAAGAATAAAGAAATAACGAACTGAAGTAATTAACTCAATAAATTGAACTGAACAGAAACAAACAAAACTAATACAATGAAATAATAGGCTGAATCAAATGGTTGAGATTTATTTCATACCGATTGAGCTCAGAAATATACATTGCCACACATACAAGTCAAAATAATGCCACACAGGCAAATCAAATGATGTCACATAGGCAACCAAAATAATGCCACATAGGCACATCAAAACAATGCCACACATCACACATTGGACCGCGAATCCAAATGTATGCAAATCAGATAGGTGTGTTTGGCACAACATCACAAATCCATGAGAACAAAAAACTAGGGTTAACCCATCGCCTCCCAAACAAAACACCAAATGGCCCACTTCCTCCTGGAGCTCAATACGGAGGCGCCAGACTAATCACACCGCCATTTGAAAGTGTCATGCCTCTCGTGCGAAGGCGACGTACATGTGGTACCCCTCAGTGGTTATAGCTCAAGTATACCTACTTTGTATATTCTAACAAAAATACTATGTCACAACACATGCGACATAATACCAACAAAAGGGTTCTATATGTACATGTTAAACCAAATGATATTATAGTCACAAGGTCTCAAAAAGAAGGTAACAACATGTACCGCTCTACAATTATCAAAAATAAATACTAAACATGATATCCTAATTCAAAGAGTACAAATACGAGTCATGTGTATCAACTCCAAAATGAAACTAATATATTTATTTCACATAAAACAGTTATGTGAAATCATAACATAATTCGAAATAAAGAAACAAACGAACAAATCAAATTTAACAAGAGTATCGCTGAAAGAATACGGAATATGTACAAATTGTAATAGAAAGAAAGGAGTTCAAATTACTGAATAAAGCCAGAGTATCAAAGATCAAATTTCTATTTAAGAGTGTCAATAGAATTATAAAAAAATGAAACAAAAGACAAGATATCACGAGATATAAAGAATACAATAATAATCAAAGGAGTGGAGTACGGAATCCGTACCTGATACTTCCAAACCATTTATAACACACTCCACAAAATCTTACTCTCAATTGCCAATGATATCAAATACGAAACGTTATTCACAACCTAAATATATTCACCTCAAATTAAAAATAATCCAAATTAATAATTCCAAGATAACTCATAATCTATTTAATATGCCTTTAATCATCGCCTTATATCAATTATTAATACTCAAAAATTTATATTCCAAATATAACTCTTTAAATTCCCTCCGTCCGATCTAATTAAAAGTAATAATAATACAATTATAGTTACCTACTAATTAAAAATTATATTAATATGAAATTAATTTCTCCAATTACATCAATTTTATAAAATAAACCTGAATTAAATTATAAATAATCTTTTAATCATCATTTCATTTTTTTAACGAATTAATTTTCTTAATGGATATAATATATATAATCAACCTAAATACCAAACATGAATACCACTCTTGGTTTCAAAAGTAATAAATATATATTCAACTTATTTTATACATGATTCCATATATACATGATTTGACAAAATATAAAGAATTAACTTTCTATTCTAAGATAACATAAGAACATGTGATCCTGCACTCCAAAAACTTACTTAGTCACCATAATTGTTGTACATATTACATGGGTTATTCAACCAAAGCACTGCTCACACAAGTACACCAACAAAATCAATTTATTACATATTTTATTCAGTAAATGACCATCTCCATCTGATGTGATAGATATCAATATTAAAATAATTCATTCATCATAATTCGTTTATCAAAGAAAAAGAAAGCAATGAGATCACATACTGATATTACCTTAATAGAGATAGAGTCTATCCTTTTTTTGCTCGCTTTACCACTTACGCTTTAGATCTCTTCCTCTTTTTATTTTTACGTATCGGTAATATTCTTATCTCTTTTCTTTCGATTACTTTATTCATATGTATGAAAATTAGGTCTAGTACTTATTAATAAAGAGGTCTTGTTCTAATAAACTTCTAATTGGGTTCAATTAATATTAAGGCCCAAATTTTATTAATTTGATTTATTCATCACTTATTACTACTTATTAGCCCACATAAATTAAATAGGGTCCTTAACACTAATATACAACAATTAGAAAGTATTTACAAAAATAAAACACAAACAACATAATTACAAAAATAACACAACATAATATTACGTTGCTAAAAATTACGGATCTTTATCTCTCTCCTACACGTTTATCTCTCTAAAATTCAAGCAATGAACAAAACATAAAAGATCGATAAAGAACTCCGAGATCGGAGAAGAATAGATCGGAGAA
Organism: Panax ginseng; assembly: GCA_020205605.1. Taxonomy (NCBI): domain Eukaryota; kingdom Viridiplantae; phylum Streptophyta; class Magnoliopsida; order Apiales; family Araliaceae; genus Panax; species Panax ginseng. The sequence continues at coordinate 102,699,238 of CM035146.1, forward strand.
AGTGATGAATCAACAGATCGATCGCAATCGCAAGATCTATAACCGAAAGTGATGAATGCGGATCGGAGAAGAACATAAAAGATCGGCTGACAACTTCAAGATCTATAACTTAAAACTTACAAAGAATCGTGACCGATTGTTGATCGACTTTGCCGATTGTTGATTCATTACAAATTTGTATCTTGAGGTATTTGAGTTTCAATTTATATGCATAGTGTTACCCCGTGTTTACTACGTATTCGTCTATTGGTTAACTTTCTCAAATTTTTTGCTCTTTAAATGGTCACAAACTCAGAATAATTATGAATGTTATGAATGCAAAATGCATTTTAAAATGTTTTACACTCTGGTTACTAAATACATATAAATTGGTTACTATTTATTATTGATTTAGTTGTTGTTTATTATTGATTTGGTTGCTGTTTATTATTGATTTGGTTACGGTATAATGTTTATATGCTTGCTTTATAATTTTAAAGTTTATTCTACTGATGTTTTTTATATTAATGAATACTTATTAAATACATTGGTTACCTTCCCCTGCAATTGCTCAGATTCTTCTAATCTGAATTTGGTTAGTATATAATCTTTGACTTAGTTCTTGTATGTAAAATTGCAATGGTTCTTGCATAGTATTATCCCCAATTCATGTTCTGGTTACTAACATTATGTAGTTTGGTTACTGTCTGACATTGAGTTGGTTACTTTACAGACTATAAGCTAACAGTAACCAAAAATATACTAAAAGGTTGCTTCATCTAATATATAGGTTATTGTCTAATATATATTTAGATACTGTAAGGTGTTTATTTGGTTACTGTATAATGTTATTGTGTTTTATAATTGTTTCTTATATATTGGTGGTTACTTATTGACTTCATTGGTTACCTTTATACAATCGTTAATCTGATTATATATATTGGTTCTTTTATCTTATTTAATTTATTCTTGTATGATGTTTATTTGGTTCTTTGAATAATATTAATGTTCACTTGTACTGATGTTTTTTTATGGTTATGGAAAGATTTGATCAAGTGGCATATTGATAATTTTTGTCAAGTTTGGAGTGTCGGATTTTGACGTTTTCGGAGCCTAATTTCATTGGAAGCGGGTCAACAATCAAAAATCACAAGTTTACATTTGCACCTGGCTAGAGTTTTTTTGGTCAAATTCCATCATTTAGGCCTTCAAATTTGCATGTAAAAATGTGGTTTATATTCAGAGTTACTTAAGATTATGTAATTTAGTTCTTTCAATATTGATTTGGTTACTTTTACAATGTTTATTCAGGTTGTTAAATGATGGAGAGTACATGAACCAATACAACAAATTTAATTATTTACGGAATATATAATTGTTTATCGTTAAGTAACTAATAACCATATGGTTGGTAACATTTTTGATGGTGTCTGAAGAACCAAAATTGATGTTGATTAATATTTTAATTTTTAATTCCATCATGAGTTATCAATATAAAGTAAACATATACATTGAACAATTGGTAACTGTTCTGAAATATTTTTATGTAAATTTGGTTACCTATCTAAAATAAAATGGTTACCTCTATATTCATATTTAGTTACCAATTGGCATGAACCATTTCTAAATAACTTTTATAACTACGAAATTTAAAAGTATCCATCAGCTAGATAAATGGGAACCCTCACATGTATATTAAGCACTTGATAATTGTTCTGATATAAGTTGTTAATTATTTGGTTACTAATAAAAACTTAAATGGTTACCCTTATATGCAGGTTTGGTTACCAACTGCACCTCTTAAACTATTTTTATTTTAATATGAGATCTATAAGTGACCATCATATATATAAATGAGAACTCTTACTTGGAGTTTCTTATTTTATCATGATGATAGGGTATAAATAAAACATATATGTAAAATCCCAGATTTTATGAATAAAGAATTAATTTTCTCAAAATAAATTTTTTTTTATATTATGGTGTGAATTTGAGATAATGTTATAGTTGTGGGTAATATTTATAAATTTTACAAAGTATGCAAGTTGTCATATTATATTCGATTGGTCGAAATATTCGTTTTAAAGAGGAAAATATTAAATGCGACGCAAGATCAATCAGTGGACCTCCATTAATCGGAATTATTGCTTGATTGAGAAAACGACAAAAATATTTTATTGAAAATAACGGTAGGAAGTTTTACCCAGATTGATCTTCATTGAACTACTCCCTAGTAAAAGTACATGTCTACGCGTTGTTGCGTAGTAGCACTTACGGTATTGATTATTGATATTTATGTGAGAAGTCACTCAATTTTGTTCAATTATTGCTACAATAGTTCTTTGCATAGTATCTCACATTATTTGATTCAATTATTGTTGATTTAGAAGTTTTGTTTTATTAGATTATTAACGTAATAAAATAGAAAAATCTTTTATAAAAAGCAGTAATACTTTATTAAAGTTATTCTATAAATAAAATATATTATATTCTATTATGCATATTATTTTGCATAGTAAAATCTTTTATATAAAAAATGTAATACTTTATTAAAGTTATCTTTATAAATAGAATATATTATATTTTATTATGCATAGTATTTGCATAGTGTCTGCGATAAGATTTGCATAGTAGAAATCTTTTTATATAAATAGAATATATTATATTTTATTTAAAAGATTTTTCTTTAAATATGGATGAGTCGATTAAAGTAAATCAATCTAGACTGCTCATGGATTAGTTACTTATGATTCCATTTTCCTATAAATAAAAGCTCATTCTTTCATTATTTTCTTACGAATTCATTGAAACTCTAGAGAGAGAAACTATAGAGAGAGTTCTTCTTCTATAATCTTGAGTGTATTTCTTTAGAGTTTAAGAAAGCTTTGAGCGGAGTACAAGTTTCTTCGAGTATATCCTTGCCCTACCAGTTGGAATACTCTTCTTTCAAATGTAGGGATATTATTTGTTGTACTTTCGTAAGGGGTATTATTTCTTTCGTCTTCATGAAGAGAACTTCATTATTCAATTCTTTATTATTACATTTGGAATAACTTTGTATATCGCGGTCTCTACCTATACTTGGTAAAATTCTTACGTTATTCCATTCTTTATTATTATGTTGGAATAACTTTGCTTATGCGCAAGACTGCATACATGGTGAAATTCTTCTAATATTCCATATTTATTATTACATTGGAATATCCTCAGTCAAGGCGTTTCTGTGACTGATTCCGCTTTATTATTCATTGGAATATCCATGCATGCGTTTCTGTGACGACCGGGTTCCGCTCTTTATTATTATTACATTGGAATATCTTTGTGCATCCATTTTACTTGCCGGGACTTGGTTCCGTCTTTATTGGTATTTTGTTGGAATAACTCGTCGGCGCAAAGTACCACGTGCATGGTGATTTCGTTATTATTCCGCTTCTTTATTATTCATTGGAACATCATGCCTGCATGCTTTACGCATGACTGGTTCCGTTAATTATTATTCTGCTGGAATAACTCATACATCTGCGGGCTACCGTGCATGGTGATTTCTTTGTTATTCCATTCTTTATTATACTCAGGTTGGTTAAAGTTTTGACTTACTATACTCCATGAAATTAGTGGAATATCCTTGATATTTGCATTTCATCCAAGATCTTTCATGAAAATATTCTTCCGAGCATTCTTGAATTTTATTCTGAAAGAAGTATCATGTTGACAATTTGGACGTTATCGGTCTCTGGACAAATTAATTCTTGAACTTGTTTAATTGAATTCTTATATCATTGTCATCATCCTCATGTTTATGTTATGTTGAAAGTCATCCGTGGCACCATGAGTGCATAGATGGACTTGGTATGATTATGACCAGGGATTATTCGGTATAATCATGACCATAATGTTACAAATGATGTGAAAATTAAAAGTCCTCATCGGCCCGTAGTGCATTGATGGACGCTTTTAGTATGATTATGGCTATGGATTCTTCTTGACCAAAGGAGCAAAGATGAATTGTTTTATGGCATGATCGAGGCCGTTGATGAAAACACGATTATCTTTGGCGCGTAGTGCATGGATAATTCGTGGTCGCATACTTAAATAATATCCTCGGCACGTAGTGCGTAGGATGATTTAATGATGTGGATTATTTATTGATTAGAAGTCTCGGCGATAAAAGTGATGAAAAACCTTTTTAATCATAAAAGATAGTAGATTTTATTTTCTATTTAACTCTTTTAATGGATTGCTTATTCCGCTGCAGTTAAACTTGATGTCTATTGTATTTTATCAGTTTAACATTGTTGGAGGCTAATGATAATTTATTTTGCATTATCTTAGTCATAATATTTCTTGCTGGGCTTAGTTGAGCTCACCCTTTCTTCAACGGTCCCCTAAGGAAAGGAGAATATAAATGGAGACGAGTCGGGAGCGGAGTAATGGTCCAGAGGATAGCATTAGTAGTCCTCACTATTCATGCAATAATAGATGATAATAATTGTAATGAGGACTCCTTTTGAGTTTGTATAATCTCTAGTAGACAATATTTGTATTCAAACTCATAGTTTATGTTTTGTCGTATTGTACACGACAGTGGTATTAGTAAGTTGTATTTGAATTTATGTACCATTAAGTGGCGACCTAAGATGGGTGACGTATACCTAATTTTGGGGGCATCGCAATATACATTTTACACTTTATAACAGTTTTGATACAAGCTTATAATTATCTGGTTACTAACAAACTTGTAATTATCTATGATAATTATCTGGTTACTAACAAACTTGTAGATAAATAGGACACTCACACATGTACATTTGACAATTGATGTTTTCCTGATACAAGCTTGTAACTATTTGGTTACTAATAACATTAACCATAATGTAACATAATAAAACAGTAACCACATAATCATATGATAGTAACCAGAACAGGTTTTAATGGTAACCAAAACAGAAACATCATGTAATGAAACCCAGTTTAGGCAATCCATGTATACTAAACAATTACATATTAACCAGGATAAAAAATAAAAGTATATGAAATCCCATATTGATGACACAATAATAGTAGCCAAACCATAAAGTAACAGTAACCAAAACACAATAAAGAAGTAACCAAATAATTATATGAAAGTAACCAAATGTAACATGTTTTAATGGTAACCAAAACAGAAACAACCTGTATATCCAACCAAGTTTAAGCAGCCCATGTATACTCTCACATATACATTTAACTATAACTTTTCCAATGAATTTTCTAGAAGATCATAACCCTTGTAGAAGATATTTGAAGGAATTTACAAAAATAATACATCAATGTATACTAAGCAAATACATGATTTATTATTTACAAAAATAATACATCCACAAACTAATAATGCCTTAAACTTCTTCAACTGTCTTGGTAATAATGTCGGGGACTTCCATGTCACACCAATATATTACTTTTCCAATTAATTTTCTATTGCATTCCTCATAGTAAAGATTCCATAACTGCAAATAAACAAAATCAGATTTACATAGTCATTAGTAATCAGATATAAACAATATTTATATCATAAACAGTTTACCAAACAAATACATTGTAAATTCAAACAACATATAAAAGTAACCAAAATCTCAATTGAGCGAAAAAAGAATGGTATCCAAATCATAAGCTAAAAGTAACAAAAAATATACTATTGAAGTAACGAAAAACAGGTTATATGTTAGTTAACCAAAACATATAGAAGAAGTAACCAAAATCATGCTAAAGAAAAGCGATGATCCAAAATCCCAACTCAAGGAAATGTAAATGGAATCCAAATCGAAAACTAACGAATAAAAAAAATATCTTAAAAAGTAACCAAATATTTATATGATAGAAACCAAAACATGTTTTAATGGTAACCAATACATAAACAACATGTACACCAAAATCGGTTTAATCGACCATGTATACTAAGCAAATACACGATGAACTATAACAACATAAAAAAGTAACCAAAATACCAAATCAAGGTAACAAAAATGGTATCCGAATTTCAAGATAACAAAGAACCAAAACATAATGCGAAGTAACCAAACAGTTATATGATAGTATCTATTTTTTATTGCTTGACGTAGCTACAACATAAGCATTACATCAAGCCCCCATAAATTGGTCTTATGTCAGTATATGATGGAGAAGTAAAAATGGCAAAATGAAGATGAGACAATCATGATCATTCAAAAGCCCGGTTAGATATATTAAGAGCCTAAACAATTTGAAAATAATTATCCACTTTAGCAAATATTATGTTGTTAAATGATGTCTATCGCAAATAACCTAGTCATAGAGATAAAGAAAAATTCCTTCAATAAAAAAAATTAACATAAACAGAATGTCGCCAGATATACAAACTCAGAGTATGACAACATAACTTCAACCATGTACATACCGCATGGTAGGTTTCCAAAGGAGGCGGTTCTACCAAAGCAAAAACTTCATCGTCTGAAGAAGTAGATTCAGTCCGCTGATGACGAGTGGCTTCAAGAGGAGAGAGAAATAGTAAGGGCAGAGAGAAGAAGAAGAAGAAGATTTTAGAGAGAGAAATGCCAGTACAAAAGATATGGGAGTTGGGAGAAAAAGAAGGAAGAAGAATATTTCACGCGTTTAAAAAAAACCCACCAGATTTGTCACCACTAATACTAATCCCCTAAATTAAGGAATCCTAATTGCACTAAAATTATAAATAAATATAGAAAAGTGTATTATTTTTGTAATTATGTTGTTTGTGTTTTATTTTTGTAATTATTTCTAAAAATGTACTAAGATATGTAATTAGTCCAATTAAATAACCATTTTGACCCAAATAAAATGTAAAGTCCAATTAAAATATTAAAAATTGATAAATAAATTTATATGTTATTTTTTATTATCATTATTTTTTTTCTGGGTATTACAATAAGCCACTGGCCGCCTGAGTGGGGTGCCTTTCATTGTGATTCTAATTATCATTCGAAGCATATGGCATTGTGTGTGTAACTTATATTTTGTTGTGTAATTAATTTTAAAAATTATAAATTCTAGGATAAAATAAAAATATATAAGTAAATTAAAGGGTAAAATATGAAGTTTTTTTTAATTACTAAATGCGAAGAAAATTTTGGGTGAGACTGATAAGCATTGGAACTTGGTTTTAGACCTTCTTAGTTATTTGTTTAGATAAAATAAGCAGAACTTCAAAACAATTATTTGTATTAATAATAGAGGTTAATCTAATAATAAGAGTAACACCTTATATAATATGGTATTAGTAGATTACTTAGGCATGGGATGCTGATAAGAGTAACGTACACCTTAATATTGGATTAAAGCATCAGATAAGAATGAGAGCAGTAGGAGGAGGAATGAAGTGGCAGAGTTCATTCAACCTGAATTGCAGGGTGAGTTTAAACATGGGAATTAAGCTTCTGAGGCTACTTGACTTCATCTACTTTGTACTCTTCTGATATCTAGTCTCTCATCCTAAATCCTGAATGAGTGGCCTTTGTTTGAAGAGTATCCTATTTAATTTCCATTTGTGCTGATTGTTATATTCATGAAATCAGACAAATGAGCTACGAATTGTAAATGTATGGAGCTCAGAAAGTTAGCAGCAGATGTTATGAGGTCTTTTTGTGCTCTCCTCATTATCTTAATCTTTTGCACAACTTTAAGTTCAATATACTTAGATTTTGATATTCGAAGATCAAGAATAGCGTCATCCCTGGTGGTCAATGTTTTGAGGCTTGTGTAGGTTTAACAATTACATGAGCATATATATATATATATATATATATGCTCCATGGCCATGGGAGCTTGGTACTACAATGTTGCCGAGGACACAATCACAAAAAGGGTGTTGCTTTTCGGAAGATTTTCTGACCAGGAGCTAGAATTGCCAAGGGGTCATAGGTGGATTTCCTCCGGCAGAAGACCTCCCACTGAGTGCCAAAGTGAGCTTTCCACTCTTCCCGAGTGTTGTAGTGGGGCAAATATTGCTTCACCCCGAGATGATCCGAATCACAGAAATCCAAAATTCTTTTGTTTTGTGTCAAAACATGCTCCAACCCATCTCTTCCTGTGGAAGATGGCATTGCGGAGGATAGGAATGCCACTAGGTAGAAAAGATCTTCCTGTGGGGTTACCATGGAAGTTTTATTGTTCCACCTAATATGCAAAAATGAGTACAAGTATCAGGTTAAGAAGATTGAGTATTAATTTCAACCTCAAGGAGTTGGTTTAATTATTGAACTAGTACCTCGATTTGTTTACTGGGTATATGAGTATAGGACCATTGCTGGTGTCTGTCAGGATATTTCCAAAAACTTCTTGGGCAAACTCATGAATACTGCTTTTAGGAATGAGTAGATTTAGCCATGGGTGAGGAACATCCCACAAGCCCATTTCTCTGAGTTTCATCTCAGACACGTGAACTCTATCGAGGAATTCCATGTATGAGACTTCTGATAGGAAGAGAGTAGACTGAATAAAACTCAATTCTGATAACAAGCTGTCGATTCTCTGTATAGTAGAAATCAGATGTCAGTCCTACAGAACATTGGATGAGGCATGATATGAGATATATTGTTAGCTCACCTGGTTTGTGATGCCACTCTCTTCTGTGTTGAAGTATTTGGCAATTTCTAGACAGTAGAGAGTTTTCCTTCAGAATGAAATTGGCTCGCTTGAAGTGGATCTTTGGGACTGAAAGAGGATCTCCAGTTGTTTAGTAGACCAGTTCTGTTTATAATGATGAATCCTTCAACATAGTCAAAAGAATTTTCGGATGAGATTAGATGCTCTTGGTCTTTGCAAAATATGCTGAAATCTGAATAAAGCATTCTAATCCATTTCACCTGCAAAACAAAATGATGGATTCAGTTCGAATCCGATACTTCTTGTTAATATATGCAATGTTGGCACAGGACTTTAAAATGAAAATAAAAAATATCTTACCCTCCTTGGTGCTGGTTCCAGAGAGATTCTTGCCCTTGTGATTACGCCGAATTGTCCTAATCCTCCAAGAACACCATAAAAGAGATCTGCATTCTGCATCTCTGTACAGGTTACTACCTCACCTGTTCCTGCACTTAATTATACAACTTATTGATCTGGTATATATATTTGGGAGGCCTTTCAAAGGCTTAGTATAGAATCTTTTGGTTGGTTACATAGATTAGAAAAAAGAGAGGCCTTTCAAAGGCTCTACTATAGAACTAGCTAAATACAAGTGGGTTTATGAGGTATTTCATCCAAAACTGAAAACTGGAGATACATTTCTTTTTTAGCTTGTTCCAAAAAAACGAAGAAGAGATAGGTCTCTATTTTAAGGTTATAAAGTGACATGATTTTTCTAATTTGCTATTACTTTTTTAATATCATTTTTAGTATAACACCCACCACTTTAGTTAATATTTTGAGGTACTTTTGGAATTTGGAAAAAATATAGTTAGACTAGACGTCATTTCATAAATGTATCAGTGCCTTTCTAGGTAACTTCGGCCCGATTGTAAGTGGTAATTACCAAAACACCCTTGCTCAAACAAGTTATCTCAGTATGCCTACATGCAGTGTGGTATGAGGTTCAGCCATGCAATTTCTGTACATGGAAGGAATAAAACTGAGATGCAGAAATGTACCTGTAACAACCTCAAGCTGGTACACATTATTAATCTGAGGTCCATGCCGGAAAGCTTGTCCACTAATTCCGGCATTTGATAGAGTTCCCCCAACAGTGAGGTGAAGATAGTCTGTCCAAGATTTTGGTGCAAGCCCATGTTTAAGACTTTCGTGCAGAATATTTATCCACAGCTCACCACCAGACACATCCACATAAGGCAGCTCTCCAGTGTGAAAGCACATTTCTTGTTTCCCAAGCGATTCCATGTTTATAACCAGTCCTTGATGGGCTTGTGCTTGACCTTCAAGGGAGTGACCATGGCCTCTGGCAGCAACAGTGAGTGCACAAGTAGTACCCAACTCAAAAATATGCTTCACGGCGGAGGATATATCACGAACTGATTTTGGGTGCAGAACCGCTGCTGGCAGGAAATGACATCTATTTCCGAAGTCCTTGGCTGCATGGTGAATGTTGTTGAAGGAAATATGCCCATCAAGACTAAGTTCTTTCAGTGATGATGGTAGAATTGTTAACTTCGAGTGAGGAGAAACTGTTGGGGTAACTGAAGAAAGTTTAGGACAAAGATCATTTCCATGAAGATTACAACTTAATAACAGGGCCATAAGAAGCCTGCTGACCATGTCATTTTGTTTGAACAAACCATGCGCTGGTGAGTTCATTTTCCTCTACTTTTCAAAGATTCTTTCCGCGGGGTGGGGGGGAGGGGGTGGAGAGAGAGAGAGAGATGGAGTCTTTATGACTATGTAAACAAAAGAATAAGAGGTGTATAAGAGCCTATGAAATGAAGTGTGTATAAGAATTTATATATATAGGGGAGCTAGCACATGCATGAAAATTTCTTATAGTGCTATATACTGTACAATGTTTTGAGCTGGATTTTCTTTTGGTTCTTCCTTTTTGTTTCTAAGCTCTAAAAGTAGTGACGATATGATTTCTTAATTCTTATAAGCTTCATATATACTTGCGCATTGTCTCAATCACCAATACGATACATATTTACCACCTCTGTGCTATTTTTCTTTCCAATTTATTTATTTATTCCTCACAATTTTGATACATTTAAGTCATTTCTTGCATTGTTGTATGGTATTCGTAATGAATTTTTGTATATGTACTTACTGAAATGCATATATCTATCTCAAAGACAATCACATTCCCGTATCGTTCATTTACTTCTTTCATGTTGTTTTAGCTTATATATTTTCGTACACATTGTTAAGTTATTTGCATGTATGTCCGTGACAATATTTGTCAGTTGTCCTGCAGATAACAATCTTCAAATTTCTCAGTGGATCTTTACTGTTCTAATTGTGGAGTGATTGATGGGGAGGCCGGCCCCTACCAAGTATTATGCTGTTAGAGCTAAGTGTGCCTGTAAGTGGTCCTGCTGGACGTATTATGTATCTTTAGAGTATATATGTTTTTTCACAAATTTTGGCTCCAAATTTGACTGCTCAGCATTTTGCTATGTTACAGTCAAAGAGATGAGGGTCACAATTATTTCAGACACAAAAAGTTATTTTGCTCGGGCATTTATTTCAAATGTTGAAAGTGGATAGACTGACAATAAATCAGGACAAGTAGTGAACTAATATATGGGTATATATATATATATATCCCCTGACCTATTAAACTAAGAAAAACAGACTGGAAATTGGCATGAAGTTTGTAGTGTTATTATTTAAAGTAGGTTGTTATTTTTCGCCACCATTATATAAAATGAAATGAAAAATTTGTGGTAGATATGTAGCTAATTCTAATTTTGGAATGGAAGGAGTAATGTTATGGACATTATGTTGTTTGTTAGTTCCTAAACATGCATGCCGTCTATAGATATATGAACTTGAAAGTTACTTGGCTTCCATATAATTCATGGTCATTGTCTCATTCAGGCATCTCGACTCTTGTTGTATTGGGCACATGCGGCATTGAGCATGTCCCTGGAGAAGGTGGTCCTTTGTAGGACCATGGGAATGACAGTTTGAATGATTCTGTATCACTTGGAAAATGCAATGTGATTTCCTTTTTAGTAGTAATATATTGTTAAACCCTTGCTTTCTGTGCCCAACAAACCACTATTTTGGGTATTATTACATTATATGTGGAGGGCTTAATCAGGCATCTATTGTTGAAATTAGTTCTTCCTAAAGTATGTTTAGTTAATAGCATAATCTAATGTATCGTTTCCAATTAACTTTTGTGTTTAATCAATCAGTGTCATACCCTGATATCATTATACGAGTATATATATTTCTGTTCCTTCTCCATTTGTTTTATGTTCTTCTACCAAAAGACGTATTTGGAGTGGTTTGTATGAGGGAGGGCCTTGAGCACTAAGAAGGGTTTACAGATTAAGTTAAAAATATGAATTGAAGAAAGTTATATATCAAGTTTATACAGTGACATACGCATTAGAATGTAGTACTTAAAAACTTTTGTTTCCTTTACTTTCTGGTCACTGAATTTTGGATCACCCGAACATCCTGCTCAGCTGCAAAAAGTGGAGATCATATTTTTGTGAGAAGGCTAGTAGTCCATCAACTAGTTCTGGAGGCCTAGATGCCAGCACTAGAAAAAGCAAATAAAATGATTCTCCTTCTTTACTACAAATTTAGAAAAAGTTTGTAATTGGGTACATGGCGAGTACCATTTTTACAGCCTTTTTGCTTTTATTGGGTATCTGGACTTAAAATGAGAACATTACATTGTTCATCTAAAAATTTCTGTCTAGGCCCCCCCTCTCTAATCCCCTAAACACTCCCGCCCGCGAATATGTGCTAGGAGGTCCTTTGCTGTCATGATTTGGTTTGGCGCATTGGAGAACTTAGTCCTCTGCTGCATCAATTCAATATATAAAGTTCTTGAAGCTCCACAATACCTAAAATGAATTTACTATCCCGTATAAGAGTGTAATTTTGGTGATCTTTCTTTCATATAATTTTATTGCCTATGCACTGCGTAACTGGCTTAGACAATAGGCACCCCCTTGTCCGCCTAGGCTATCCAATGACATTTAGAACACTTGGGGATGAAAATTACCATATGTGTGATAAAATTTTCTTAGCTAGTAATTTCCCCAGTTTCTTCTTTTCATTAATTACGGCAATTAATAATAGTAAAGGAAGACTGAAAAATCATATATCCTGTGTGGGGTGTGTGTGGGTGGGTGTCTACATATATTTGATAGGAAAATAGAAGGATTATAATTTCAAAGATTGTTGGTGTGAATCTTGCCAATGGTGTCACTTGTCATGAGAATTAGAAAAATCCAATAGCTTCATCATTTTTAGTAAGAATGGAAGACATAAAAATTGTTGGATGTCATGTTCTATCATTTATTTAATCCTTCTAACATTAGAATATACTTATATATTTTTTTATATATTTTTTAATTTGACTGAGTTCCATAAATTGGAGTTTGTGATAATTAACTTATGGTTATTTTAATATTTGCATCAACATATATACTAATGAAGGCGTTGCTGTCTGAGCTTAGTAGTATAACATGGATTAGACATCATAATTCCATAGATTTGCTCCCTATACTTTCTTTTGGATATGATCTTTTGCCTCCACTAATTCTTTTTTTTAAATCCAGATTAGAAAAGTTATCACTTATATTGGTTGCTTTTTTAAAGCTTAATTTGGCTTTAATGATTTGAGAGTGAAAATTCTTTCTAATTGCTTTCACAAATCACAATCCATATAATGTTATTATAATTTCTGGAAAGACCACTCTCATCTTGGATCGGAAAGAGTGTTCAGATTTTTTTATTTGAAAGAAGAAGAGAAGACAATAAAGAGAGCTTATAATCCCTCTAGAATCACAAGATCCAGCCCTAGGAAATCATCAAAAGAATCTTAACATTTCCTTCAAGAATAGTTCTGGGGCGAACGTGTATGGCGACCGGTTCAATTTTTTTTTTTTTTTTTTTTATAAATGTCTCCCAAATAATTTATAAGATTTATTGGAACTGGAATTGAAATTTTTTTTTACAGACATATTTTTTACATGTATCCAAATGACATCCAAAACACTTTTTTTCTCAGAAAAATTCTAGTTCCAGTAAATCTTATAAATTATTTGGGAGACATTTTAAAAAAAATAAATAAATTAAAATACGTGACAGTATATGCTTACATGGATTAAATATATAATTAAAATTGTTGTATTATTATGTACTATTATTTTATTAATTAATGTTGTCAAGCACTTTATTTACTAAAAATATATTTTTTTATTTATATTTTTAAAAGATATATTTTTGTAAAAAGGGTCTAATATTTTGAAATTAAAGGATTATTATTATTATTATTATTATTATTATTATTATCTCTATTTTTTTTTCTTGGAAATCCTAAATATCATCAAGAAGAAATATTTAAAAAGTCATGAAAATTTAGAAAAAATATTTGATAATTTTTTATTTTAAAATATATATTTTTAATATTTTGTAAAGTTAAACCTATATATTGTAAAGTTAAAACTAATAATATTTACATAATAAAATCTAATTAAACATAATAACATATTTGTTATATATTTTTTTAGATCTACTGTGCATCTTCCCCTCCATCATCATCTTCTCCCCTCATCTCCAGAATCATTTAATTCCTCATCTGCTGAGAGTTTCTTAGAAAGCCACGAATATACAACCCCTTTATAGTCATTAAGAGTTTCAATGTGCATGGGCTCTCCAGCTCCAACAATATTCTTATTATTGTTGATCATCGACTTTGACGATGAGATCTGAAGTGCAGCCTCATCTCTAATCATCTAATCATGTTCCCAAGATTTACTATTGACTTAACTCAATGAGCCATACCTCCTCCAGTTGACCCTAAACGCAGCTCGCTTGCCTCCTCAAAGTAGAGAACACCAAAGAATTTTAAAATCGCCAATAGATGTACTGAGAAGAAGATGAAATCGGAAGAAGAAGAAGATGGTATTAAAATTTTAAGTTATTTAACAGAGAAAGAAGAAGAAGGTTTTAAAATGTTTTTTTCAGATCAAATCGAGAGATTTTTCAGATCTGGTTTGGGAGATTTGACAGAGAAAGAAGAAGATGGTTTTAAATTGTTAATGTTTTGGGATTTTAAAAAAAAATTTGATGTTTTAAGTGTTTTAATATTTTACTTATATTTTTGAAATTTGAATTTATTTTTATGAATTTTAATTTTTTTAATTTGTGCTTATTATAAAAATATATAACTCAAATTCAAAATTTACCCAAATTTCTTTTATTTTAATAATATATGTAATATATCTGACTACAAAAAAAATATAAATTTGTCAAAGAAAAAATATTAATAATTTTTCATTATTAATGTTGAGAGTATTATGACAAAATTAATAATATAACATGTCATACATATATTCATATGTTATATTACTAATTTTAGTTTTATTTGAAAAGAGATTAATTAAATTAATGAATTTAATGAGTTATTTAAATTAAAAGAAAATTACATATTTATGTATAATTTATATAATTTATTTAGAATTGTACTATACTGGAAAAAAAATTGTATGCTATAATACCAAAGTTAAAGTTTTACCATACCACTCTGACATGTTAGTTTTTCTCTCTCTCACGTGGCAGCAAATGTAATTTTTCCGTCCAAAGTCAAACAATTTAATAGAATTTATAACGGTTTGTAAAAAAATTGTAGTTCAGTGAGTCGAATGAAAATAAATTCAGTTCAATGATACATTTGTAAATCGAGATCGAGTAAAATGGGAAAAAATGTATTTAACTCTATTCTAGTATGGGGCAGAGTGAGGTTGCATCACAGGGGTCGAATTATGGAGGTGTTATTAATATAGTAATCCACGTAAGAACAATGAGCCATCATGGCCGCCCGCGATAAAATTAGCCCAGATCCAAAATAGCATTAACAACTACCACACCCAGAAACAAGGACGAGATAGCATAACATATAACAATTAATCACCTGAATCCAGCCAATCAACCCAAACAATCAAAGATCAGATCAAGAAATGATTTTCGATAATAAACACCGATTATTACACCAGAATGATAAAATCTATTTGAACGAAAAACAAACAAATCAAATAAGAACACCCAAACTGATTATTGAAGGGGAAATGCAATAGAACCGCAATAAATTAGCACACGACTCCCAAATCTAGTCATGACAAAGATAAACAAATTAAAACATGAAATTCAGTTTGCACAAGCACACGGATCGACAGGATAAGACCTCGGATCCAAAGCACCGGAGCCAGAACAGAGCCCATCAATTGGACCCAGAATCCGGCGACCAGAACAAGATCGAACCAACACCTCCAAAGATCTGAAAAACACCGGAAAATGGGTTGTTTTTCGTTCTGGTCGCGGCATACAACTATTCGAAATTCAAATGGAATGGTACGCCGTACGACTGCACAGGATAAACCCCACGTTGAAGTTGTAAACTAACTGACCAAACTCCCCCTTCCAAAACACACAAACACTCTCATTTCCTCTCTTTCTCTCTCTAGAATTCACTCCCAAAATCTCTTATTCTTTGATTACTTTAATTCTAGGGTTTTGGAAGAGCTCAGATCTAGTAGAGATTGAATAGAGAATTACTAATCCACTTTTCCGGTGTTTTTTCGTTATGGGTGGGGCGAATATGAAGGAAAGGGGTTGGAGATGGAGGAAAGATAAAAAAAAAGGAAGAGAAAGTATGAATATACTAATCCACGTAAGTACATGTCATTTTATTTTTATTTTATTTTTTTTTACTAGCCACGTAAAAAAATAATATAAAATAGTTTAATTGCTGTTAAGTAAATTTAACAGAATGATCCAATTATTATTTTTAATTAATTTATTGGTGTAATTTAAAAATATTAAAAATTCAATAATATAAAAAATAAAAGTTGCCAACTATAATAACGATATCATTAGTTTTGCCTATTTATAGTGTATTGCTGAGTTGAATCAAAATATCTTATTGGATATTTTCATACCCTTTCGTACCCCATGCATTTGCAGTATTAATTAATACCGGTTCATGTAATTCTTCATTGAAAAATATATACTGAATTGTGTTTTCACATGTCATTTCTTTTATATCAATATTTTAAGTTATACAATCGTTAAGAGATTAAATAGTATTATATATGTTCTTCCTCCTCATTGTTGTAGCTGGATAATAAAACTGAAGGAGAAATAAAATAATATTAATAATAACTAAGGAGAAAATAAAAGGAGATGAAATTAAACCTTGTCTATATAAGCAATTAGTTGAAATTAATGTACTCTATTAGTTTTATATATAAAGAAATGTTCAAAACTTTATTCAGTAGTGTTTAAAAAATAATGCATATTTATAATCATCAAATAAAATTATTAAAATAGTTTGGAGGGTTAAAATTGGAAATACATTTATTCAGATGTTTCACACAAAATCATTATCACCCTAATTCATTATTAAATTGATCATTTTTAAAATAAAAAAATTATCGTCTTTATTTAGATTATCAAAATTACAAACCTTGAGCTTAGTAAATAATAAAAAATTCTTTTAGTTCATTGTAATTATCAAACTCTTTGCCAATATTTTAAAATTGAGTATAATTTTGAAGTTAAAGAAAAATGAATTTAATTTTAAATCAAATATTGTCAAATAAAATGCTACAAAAGAGCATTAATAACAGGATTTTTTTTATGGGAAAACGTTGATGTGTATGTTAATATAACCTAGATACCTAACACTCAACCAAACATATGACATCATATGATTGTATATATATAGAAGAGATACTACATACTCTAATATACAGCATCATGTTCCCTCCTCAGTAACATTCTACTCTAATCATGTCTATTTGTCTCTCCTAACTTTTTAGAGGGCTACTTAATTTATTTCTTCATCAGGCTTCTAGTTATTGTCAAATTAATTTTAATTTCTTTTAATATAATATATATATATATATATATATATATATATATATATATATATATATATATATTGTTGGATGATTTTGTGGACCTGACTGATTCGGCATGATCTATCTTACGTGGATGATTTTTTCCACGTCACTGATATATTTTAATTAGAAGATTTGATTTTAAGTAATTTGCAGTTCTGATTTTATTTGACTTCTAATTATTAAGGAAAGGATCAGAATTATAAGACGATATTTTGACTGAAATATCTTCGTACAAAGTATTTTGACACCATATTTTGGACACAGTACAAAGTATCTTCGTGAAAAGTTCGTGCGCATGAACTATTTGCACAACTATTTTTTATAATAAAAATAAAATAAAATTAGGAATGCAAGCTTCCATTAACGTTCTTCATTAAATTGCAAACAAATTGACATCATAAGTTAGGTTAAAACCCATTTGACTGAAAAGAACCTAATTAAACGTATTTTCTTTTTAATTAATTTAATTTAAG
The DNA here is from genome assembly GCA_020205605.1 of Panax ginseng. Taxonomy (NCBI): domain Eukaryota; kingdom Viridiplantae; phylum Streptophyta; class Magnoliopsida; order Apiales; family Araliaceae; genus Panax; species Panax ginseng. The sequence goes on from CM035146.1 coordinate 102,717,275, forward strand.
AAGAAACAAATCACAATAGAAAAACTAAACATATAAATTGTTGTAGTACTTTATGCGAGCAGCAAATACTAGATTATTCATAACACTACGTGACTGTCACCTTTTTTTTTAATTTAAGAACTTTATGCAGTTCCTAGTCATGAACCCGTATAAAACGTTTCAAAATAAAATTATTTGGGGGAGAAAATATAGTTGAAGTTCAGTAAATTATTTAGTTATTCTAATTTGAATTTCTTGAGTTAAAAAAATTGCGAGCGAAAGTTCTATTAAATCATTGAATTATCGGATGAACGCTGACGATCTGTTGTAAGGATGAGGACTGGTCCATTGCTAACGTTGTCAAGTAAAAGTTATCCTTACAACAGATCGTGAGTGTCCGTTCGATGATCCAACGGTTTAATAGAGCTTTTGTCCACAGTTTAATTTATATTACACAATTTAATATTACGACCGGGACAAATGTTCAAAATACCCCTCTCCATTACAAGTAACCCGTCCACAATACTAAATTGCGAACGCTAAGTTTCCTTATGAAAAAGGGACGATGTCGTTTTAATCTTAAATGTCTTTATCCCCAAATCTCTCTCTTCAAACATGCCAAATATTCTCATACTTCTGAAGTCTTTCATTTTCCTCAAAATTCTTTATTCATACTTGATGAGTTCATCTACAACGAATTCAGGTAATTTGTTGGGTCTCCAACTTTTAGTTTTATTTTGATGATAATAATAAATAGTAAATAATTTAATTAAAAGAGTAGAATCCTCTCTATAAGATTTTTTATTATAATTATTTTATTTATTTTATTTACTTTAACCAAAAATATTTTCTAAATCTTATTTAATTGATTTTATTGATCTTGATGTTTTAATATGTTAAATCAATTGGGCCATGCATTATGGGACAAAAGTCATATATTGATTATCAAATGCTTGTTTGACCGAATTTGGAAAGAAGATGAAGATTTTGTCATGTGGGCAATTTTTATTTATTTTCAAATTAATTTTATTATTTAAATATTTCAAAAATTATTTTATTTCAAAATTGGGAAAAATTACTTTATTATTTATATATATTATAAGTTTTATATTATTATATATTCAAAAACCTAATATATATATATATATATATATATATATATATATATATATATATATATATATTATCTTTGTAAAAATCGTGTATATGTACTTTATATATGAGTAATGCTATTTTATAAATATTTTACAAATCTGATGTGACATACCGTAAGACCCCAACTTTTATGAATAAAAATGAATTTTTATTAAATATAATTTTTGAATATTATGGAGTAAATTTGATATAATGTTATAGTTGTGGGTAATATGTATAAATTTTGCAAAGTATGCAAGTTGTTATATAATATTCGATTGGTCGGGGAATATTCATTTTAATAGGGAATATTCGCATAACTACACAATCATTGGTGGACCCTACAACGGAATTATTTTCGGATTTAAAACGCGACAAAATACTTTTTTATGAAAATAATGACGGAAGTTTTACAGTTAATCGTTGAAACACCCCATGTTAAAAGTATACGATGTCTGCTGTGAAGTTGCACAAGATGTTTACGCTTTGATTATTGATGCTTACGTGAGAAGTCACCGCTTTTATTCAATTATTATTACGTTAATTCTTTGTATAGTATCTCACGCTTATTTGATTCAATTATTGTCGATATTTTTATATATTATTAAATCAATAATTGAGACGACGGTTATTAATATTATTATTTGCAATATTAACGATGTCTAGAAGTTCGATAAGGAGAGGTTTGGTCACCTAAGCGCTAATGGGGAGAAATCCTTATCGAAAGCCCTCTTTTCCTGAGGGAACGACCGGTCCGATTAATATTGCGTATTATAATAATGATGATAAATGTTGTTAAAAATATTGAGGTAATTTTTATAGTATTTGTAGTAAGTATTGGCGTATTATTTAGACCTTCATTTACCCATTTTTCAAAATAATCGATAGAAGGTTTTTCAAAAGGTGGGGCCCAAATGTGGGGGCCACATGTAGAATCCATATGAGTTGTATTATGTATTGAAGTGGGAAGTAGGGGGGGGGGAAATGCCGGGTGAAAGGTTGTTATATATATATATATATATATATATATATATATATATATATATACAAAATGATCAAGTAAGGGATTCTTACTTTTTTTAAAATGAGGACTTTTTTTTTTTTTTTAAAACAACTAAAAAAAAAAGTTTAATATTTATGAACCAAATTTTCCATAATATAATGTTTTGATTTAATTTGATACCTATACCAAAAATATATACGATACCCCGCATGCATTGTTATACATACTTATTTTGTTATACGATCCAAAACACCGTTATATTATATAAAAATTTCTACCATTAAAATATTAAAAAAATTTAGTTGTTTTAAAAAAAAGCAAAAAAAAAGTCCCTCATTTTAAGAAAGTAAGGGATCCCTTATGTGATCCTAGACTGTGTGTATATATATATATATATATATATATATATATATATATATATATATATATATATATATATATTGTGAGTGAGTGATGTAGACTTTGGTGTAAGCTTTGGTGTAAGTTTTGGGTGGGAGAAATAAAGTGTCGTATAAGGCATGCAATGAATTTATATATATTATGTTTTATTTTAGTTTTTGTTTTATTTGAATTGTAGCCATACGTGAAATTGAATAACTCAACTTGTGAATTATTTCTGTTGCGTCCATTTTTTAACAGTACCCCTTATATTCTCCTATAAATAGGATGCTTAGTTAGAATTGAAATCACACCAGAAATTCTGAGAATTTTCTTCTATAATCTTGAGCGTATTTTCTTTAGAGTTTTAAGAAGCTTTGAGCGTAGTGCAAGTTTTCATAAAGAATATGTAACGCCCAAAATCCTATTTCTTTCTTCCTTTTAAATTTCAGACGTCACGAGTAGTATTTCATTCATCCAAACATACATCATTATATACTGAAATATAATAACATACATTCTAAATTCCCAGGTTCTAAAACCTTATAACCTTTCTGTAAGACCCCGAATTTTATAAAATAAAAATATTCAATTTTTTTATAGTTACTATTCATGAGTTACTATTCACGAGTTACTATTCGTGAGTACTATTCATGAAGCATGATAATTTTTTTTCGTAAGAAGGTATTACTCAATAATTGTTACAGTAATTACTGTTCAATATTTTATTTTATTGATTCGATAATTGTTGCGTTGATATTTTATATTATTGTTATTTCAATAATTGTCACGACACAGTATTTTCCATTATCGGATCAATAATTCATATTATTTGGATAATATTATTAGATAACATTATTGGCAATGTCTAGAAAGTTCTGTCAAGGAGAGGTTTGATCATCTAATCACATGGCCAAGAAAGAGAAATTTTTTATTGAAAGCCCCTCTTCCCGAACCGCACAGTTGTTAGTATTGTGATTCTGTAATATTATTTGTAAATAATTAATTATTGATTTATATGATAAGAAAAATATTCATTTTATGTGGTTATAGATGGAGAAAATTTTTTAATGTGACAATTGTTGAAAATTGATATTTTATTTTTTCTGATAAAATATATTATTATATTACAGTAATATAATAATGGTGATATTTTTACAATGAATGTGTGATATATGAATAAATGAGGAGGAAGAGTATTTTTGTTACTATAAATGCTAAACACATGTTTTGTGTGTTACAAAAAATATTTAACACATTTTAAACATGATGGTGTACACAAATTTTGACTGAAATCTGATTATAGCAGGTAAAATCGTCCGTTTGTGGATTTCGGTCAATTTCTGTTTGGAATTTGGAAAAACTTTCTTCTGCAAAGTTGTAGAAAATGGAATTTCCTATGGAAAGAACATGTTCAAATTTTTCTGAAAAAAGGGCTATTTATTATGAATTATTGAAGTTCTGAATTTCCGAAATAATTGATTTTTGAAAGTTTTAATTATTATTTCTAAGAAAAACATTTGCATGTGTTAAATGGTTAAAATCAGCTGATGGTGTGCTTAGGAATTTTGTATATAAATAATATTATTATATTCAATTTTCTGCTTTGGTGTTTTAAGCAATTTCCTATAAATAGGTGCTTAGGTTAGAATTGAAAATCACACCAAAAACTGAAGTTTTCTCTCTATTTCTCTCTCTATATTATCAAGTGTATTCTTGTGAGTATTTTGATATCTTGAGTGTTGATATACGGTGCAAGTTCGTTCAGAGTTATTCCAGTTAGAAGTATTGCTTTTTTGAGGTAAGGGATATCGTCGTTAGTATGTAAGGGTTATTAGGTTTTTCAATTTTGAAATTTTTCTGAACCTTCAAAAATTTTGGAAAAATTTGAAAAGATAATTTGATGAGCTTTGTTGATTGTGTCCAAAAATGGCGATTTTTGGATGTATAGAGTAGGAGTTATGGATTTTATGAGAAAAGACTATTTTAAAAGTAAACCCTTATAACTCTTTGTGGTTAACTCCAAAATTGATAAAATTTTTATTGGGAGTACATCTATATAATATCAGTATACCCTGTGAATTTCGGAATTTTTGGATAAAAGTATAATTTATGATAAATGTCTGAATATTCGATGGTTTTGGCCATATGAAAAATAGTAAATGAATTTTAAAAATTTCGAGAAAAATATATGTTCAATATAGGACTATATTATGCTAAATTACAGAAAAGAAATATTTTTGGAACTGATTTGATATTTTTTATGAAAATATTCTAGTTATGAGTAAATGAATTAAATATGTTATGTGAAGTAAGAAAATTGAAAAATATGATTTTATGGCTTGAGAATCACATATGAGGTATATGCAGATTTTTGTTAAGGGTATTGGTTATTGGTGGTGAGATCTTATGAGGTTGGTATTTTAAGATGGTTAAATGCATTAATTAGTAAAGTATAAATGTGACGCCCCCAAAATAGGTCCATTCCATCCAACCCATTCCGAGTCGCCAAATACATGGTACAGAAATAACTACAACTTTATTATTACAACATATAAACTGTGAGTTTAAATACAGAAATTGCCATCTAGACAATATCCACACGCAAATAAATTCACATCATAATTATTTATACATTATTTTACAAAAATGGTGAGGACTACTAAACAACTCTCTCTAACCTTCATTCCATACCCCCCATAAGACTGCCACATTCTCGCCTCCGAGAAGAAAAATGGAACAACAAGGAAAAGAGTGAGCTCAACTAGCCCAAGAAAAAGAACATTATGACTAAGATAACATAGAACAAATTATCGTTAGTCTTCAACAGGAAAAATCTAATAGAATCACAATAGACAAACCACGCTTTTAAATCAACAATCTGCGGCTGAAACAACAATTCATTAGAAGAGTTAAGTAGAGAATGCAAACTACTATCTTCTATATATGAATTTAAAAGTTCATCGTCGATATTTTATCACCGTAACATCAATCAATATATATCCGAATCAAATATTCATCTTTTGCACTACAGTGCCAAAGATATTCATCACCGGGTCATGTTCATCTAAACACCTATTCATCTTTTGCACTACGGCCAAAGATATTAATCGACCAATCATGTTCATCTCAACACTGCTCATCTTTCGACTACGCCAAAGATATTAATCGATCGATGGCCATGTTCATCTCAACACCTGCTCATCTTAAAGACTACAGCCAAAGATATTCATCAAGAAATCATTCATCTTTTGCACTACACAGCCAAAGATATTCAAGAATATCATCATTTAGGGACCGAGGATGATGAAAAATATTTTAAAGAAAAAGAATCCAAGTGAATAAAGGTCAGATATCGTGAATAATAGGTCGTATATCGTGAATAAGAACTTTGACACCAAAAGATAGAAATTTCACAAAAAACATCTTCACGCTTCGTGAATAGTACTTTCGTGAATAGTAACTCATGAATAAGAACTCGTGAATAAGAACTCCCGACATGAAAAAATTCCAAATTTGATAAAAATTTCTAACCAATATTTCGGATTATGATATTAAAGAAATAATATCATTTTCGAATAAAATAACATCCCTTACCTCGAAAGACAAGATTTCTAAATGAAACACCTGATATAGGCTATGACTTGAACTTGCACCGTATAACAATACTCAAAGTATACTCAAAATACTCACAAGAATACGCTCGATAATATAGAGAGAAAAACTTCAGCTTTACGTGTGATTTTCAATTCTAACCCAAGACCCTATTTATAGGAAAATGCTTAGAACACCAAAAGTAAAAAAATTTAATATAATAATAATATATATTAATTTGTCTACGCCCACTTAGAATCATCTGAATTCAAAGCAACTTAGCATGTGATAAAGATGCCCACCAAACACAAAAAACGTTTTTCTTAATTAAATTATTTTAAACTTCCAAAATCAATTATTTGAAGCTTCGAAACTTCAATAATTCATAATAAATAGCCTTTTTATCAAAAAAAAATTCAATCTCGCTAATTTTTATAGAAATTCAATTCTCTACAACTTTACGTAAGAAAGTTTTTCCAAATTCCAAATGTAAATTAACCAAAATCCATAAACTGGACGATTTTACAAAAGGCTATAATCAAATTTCTATAATAATTGTGTCCACCAACACACAAAATATGTGTTAAACATTTAATGCTACAAAAATACTCTTCCTCCTCATATACTCATATATCCCACATTCATTATAAAAATATCACCGCTTAATATATTATTAAAATAATATATTTAAATGAATTATTTTATCGTAAAAAAGAAAAAATATTAATTTTCAACAATTGTCACATTAAAAATTTCTCCATCTATATCCACATAAAATTAATATTTTCCTCATCATATAAATTAATAATTAATTATTCACAAATAATATTACAAAATCACAAGATCGGCAACCAAAGTGCTCCTGAGTAGGGGCTTCCAATAAGGATCTCTCCTTATCGACGCCATGAATTAGGTGACCAAACCTCTCCTTAGATAGAACTTTCTAGACATTACCAATAATGTTATCCAATAATATTATTCAGATAATATGAATTATTGCTCCGATAATGGAAAATACTGTGTAATGACAATTTATTGAAACAACAGTAATATAAAATATCAATGCAACAATTATTGAATCAATAAAATAAAATAATCGAATAAGAATTATCGTAATAATTATTGAGTAAAGCCTTCTTACGTAAGAATCAATAATTGGTGCAATACTGGTGCGCATCTTGTTCAACAACGCCAGATTAGTGTGTTTTAACCAATCGGGTATTCCAACAATGATAATTCTGTAACCACTACGCTGCTATTTATAAACAACTTATATTTGTCATTTTCTTCATCCAATCGCTTTCCAGTTATGGGGCCCATAAAAAGATCGCTACTGTTGCATTTAATATTCCCGACAAGCATTTAATATTCCACGACCAAACGAATATTCCCCACAATAATGAATATTTTATAACCACTTGCTTATTCAAAATATTTCATGATTTTTACCCATAACTATCCACATTAATCAAATCAACCCTTACTATTTCAAAATAATAAATAGAGGAAAATAAATTTTATTTATTAATAATTTGGGTCTTACAATAAACAATCTAATTAATTGTTTATAAGTTTAAGAAATGATTAAAATATTGTGGTAGTATTAATAATATTAGATTACGAGATTATTAAGTGGTTAATAATATTTGGATTAAGGTGTTATGAAATTATTGATTTATGAATCTTACTCTTGAGATTAAATCTATATGTTGATTATATTGTTTTTATTATCATATATAACATTCTTATAACCCTAATGATGATATTTCTCTTTGACTCAAGTATAAAGATGGGTAGATTATTGGTATGATCGTGACTATATGTTCTCTTTGGCCAGTAGTGCAAAGTTGAATTTGTTGACTAATATGATCATGACCATTGAATTTATAATTGAATATCTTTAGCTTAAGTGCAAAGGTGAATTGATCAACATATATGGTTATAATTATGGTTTATATAAATTTTGAAATGATTATGTATTTCTTTAAGATATGAATATCTTTGGCCTATAGTGCAAAGATCAATTATTGATGAATATCTTTGGCCCGTAGTGCAAAGATGACTTGTTGTTGAATATCTTTGGCATGTAGTGCAAAAGATGAATCATTGATGAATATCTTTGGCCGTGGTGCAAAGATGAATTTATTAGTATGATTATGAACAAGAATCGTGATTTGGTATAACCATGAACTTTGATGTTTCGTAAAAGACAATTGATGAAAATTATCTTCGCCTTGGATGCGAAGAGAAATTTAGAATCACAATTATGATTATGAGTTATTCATATGATTATGATGTAAAACCGTTGATTGAGGTTACGGTGGATAAAACATTGTTGGTGGACTTTTAACATAGAGAGATAATAGACATTACGGTCCTATTTGACTCTTCTAATGGATCGCTTGTTCTACCGTAATTATGGTTGAAAAGTTTTATTATCTACTATATGTTATAAATCTCCTGATTTATTATTGATGAAGTCTATTGATAATTTAATTATCTTTAGTCATGATATTCTTTCTTTGGCTAGTTGTGCTCACCCTTTTGCTTTACAATTCCTTTCGTGTAATACGAGTGTAAATTGGGTCGAAGCGGGATAACGAGGAATAGAATCGGTGGTTCATAAATGCTTGAGGTTCTCCCTAAATAGGTGAGGCGAACCCAACTTTGGAAGGGTGTTTTGTCACTATCATACAAGATGTCTAATGACATACAACCTCGAGTCATCATAAGATGCGGATGTGCTTTCATCCACTTGCAAATATATATACTGGCACTACCTATATAATCTTGGAGTTCGGTTGAAGTATAATTCTCAATTAGAGACTAGTGGAGATAATGATATGTCAAGAGAAGACACACCATTGGGAAGAATATGATAGTAATCTTCTCGTTTTTCTTTGGGGTCTATTGGGTCAACCAAAGATAATTCTATGGGCATATGATATCTATTATAACTTAGATGCATGGCCTCCCATGTAAAACCCCAACTTTTTGAATAAAGATGAATTTTCTATAAATATTATTTTTGTATATTATGGAGTGAAATTGATATAATAGTTGTGGGTAATATTTATAAATTTTGCAAAGTACGCAAGTTGTTATATAATATTCGATTGGTCGGGGAATATTCATTTTAACAGGAATATTAAGACAACGGCACAATCATTGGTGGACCCACAACGGAATTATTGCTTGATTGAGAAAATGACAAAAATACTTTTATGAAAATAATCTATGGAAGTTTTACTGTTAATCGTTGAAACACCCTAAGGTGTTAAAAAATGCGAATGAATAATACGAATATGGTTGTATAAGTAGCACTAGATTAATTATTGATGCTTAAGTGATAAGTCACTTTCAGTTTTGTTGGTATTATTAATGTAATAATACGAAAATCTTTTATATAAAAATGTAATACTTTTATAAAGCTATCTCTGCTTTATTAGACAATAATTAGAATATATTATATTTTATTATGCATAGTGTTTGCAGATAAGGTTCGCGATAGCGCATAGTGTTTGCATAGTAAAATCTTATATAAAGTTATTCGCTTTTATTAGATTATAAATAGAATATATTATATTTTATTTTGCTTTTAAATATGGACCGTCGATTAAAGTAAATCAATCTCGATTGCTCATGAGTTAGTTACTATGCATTCCATTTTTCATAAATAGTTTCATTCATTCATTATTTTCTTACGAATTCACCTAAACTCTAGAGAGATAAACTATAGAGAGAAAGAAGAAAGTATTCTCACTACTTCACTACTTATATATCCAAAGACTTTTCTTCTTAAGTAGGGAATATTATTTTTGTACTGTAAGAGTGTTATTATTTCTTATTCATGAAGAGAATCGTTGTTATTCCAATTTTATTATTCTTGCTGAATAACTCAGATACGCCTGGTTCTTCACCCTATACCGGTGACATTCTTCTATTATTCTATTCTGGAACATCCTCGCTCATGTGTTTTACACCCAATTCGGTTCCGCTTTTTATTATTATTCCGCTGGAACATCCTCGCCTGTGTGTTTTACATCTGACTCGGTTTCGCCTTTATTATTATTCTCGCTGAACATCCTCGTTTTACATGTGTTTTACACCTTCGACCCCGGTTCCGATCTTTATTATTATTCTGCTGGAATAACTCGTGTCTGCCAAGCACCGCATGCATGGTGATTTCTTTTGTTATTCCATTCTTTATTATACTCAAATTGGTTAAAGTTTCGACTTATATACTCCATGAAATTAGTAGAATATCCTTGATATTTGCGCTTCATCCAAAGATCTTTTCATGAAAATATTCTTCCGATCATTCTTGAATTTTACTCTACAAAAACAAAGATCATGTCGACAATTTGGACATTAATAATTCCCGGATAAAGTAATTCTTGAACTTGTTTTATTGAATTCTTATATCATTGTCATCATCCTCATGTTTATATTTTGTTGAAAGTCATCTATGGCCCAGTAGTGCATAGATGGACTTGGTATGATTATGACCAGAGATTATTCGTGTAATCATTAATCGTAATGTTACAAATGATGTGATAAAAGTTCTCATTGGCCCGTAGTGCATCGATGGACAATTGTTGGCATGATCATGACCATTAATGAATACACAAATATTCTTGGCCCGTGTATGGATAATTGTGGTCGTGATACTAAAGAATATCCTCGGTCGTAGTCACAGGTGATTCGATGATGTGGAATATTTATTGTCGAGTCTCAACGATAACAAAGGATGAAAAAACCTTTAAATCATAAAAGATAGTAGATTTTATTTTCTACTTGACTTTTTAACGGATTATTTGTTCCACCGCAGCTTAAACTTGATGTCTATTATATTTTATCGCTTTAACATTGTTGGAGACTAATGATAATTTATTCTCGCATTATCTTAGTCATAATATTTCTTATCGGGCTAGTTGAGCTCACCCTTTCATTCACCGTTTCTCTTGTGAAATGAGAATATAAATTTGACGAGTCGGGAACGGAGTGATGGTCCAAAGGATAAGATTAGTAGTCCTCTCTATTCTCGTGAAATAAAGTGATAATAATTGTAATGAGGACTCTTTTGAGTTTGTATGATCTCTAGTAGATAATATTTGTATTCAAACTCACAATTTATATCTCATCGATTGCATACCTACAACAGTATTAGTAAGTTGTATTTGAATTTCGCACTATGTATCCGACGACCCAAGATGGGTGATGTATACCTAATTTTGGGGCGCCACAATTGGTATCAAAGCTTAGGATACGATCCCCAAGCAAGATGTGAGACTAGAACTAGGAGGGAGAGATTTTGGGAATTCCTTCATTAGTATGACCTACTTAAATTTATTTTGTATTTAAAGTAGTTGGTCAGAGTTTAGAGATATTATGTTACATGTCAATTAACCTTTGTTTTGTGGAATTATCTGAAAATGACATCCGAAAATATTGAGAATAGCAATGGAGCACAAGATACAATTGAGTCTCCACATATCAATAATCAGGAGAATGTGCATCAGGCGACAATCCTCATGCAAACAAGAACACTGACCAAATGATGAATGATGGATTATTCAGAGGCTTTATGCAATTCATGCAATGAAGCATGCCAGCAGCGCCCCGTCCAAAATGTAGGTGAAAACACTGAAACTCTCAAGGTCACCGCTAAAAATGCTTCAAGGAGCCGAACCACCGGAGTTTAAGGGAGAGCCAAAACCACTTATGGCGAGTAAGCATGGATAAAGCGTATCACCAAGATATTTGATGTCTTGGGATGCTCCGAGGAGCAAAAGGTTCCTTTCGCCGCTTTTATGTTGCGCTGGAGAGGCAGACATCGGTGGGAATCGGTAAAACGTACTTAACTCGCCGTCTAAAGATGTCTTGGGAGAAGTTCCAAGAGTTGTTCAACGACAAATACTTTCCGAAAGTATTCGCCACAATGAAGGAGGTGGAGTTTATCAAATCGAGCAAAACAATATGACCGTGTCGCAATACGAGGCAAATTTTGTGGAGTTATCCCGATTATGGCCCCACTTGGTGGATAATGAAGAGAAATGACGCGAATATTTTTAAGAGGTTTGAAGTCGGAGATACGTCAACATCTTATTTCTCATAAACCGTGGTTTGTATTCGAGATGTTGTAATAGGGCTCATTGGTGGAGTCGATAACGAGTCAACGCAACCAAAAGAGAGCGGTAATTTATTAAAAAATGATAATACCAAAGAGAGAAAGATCATCGAAGCGGTGACAACAAGCGCGGAGGGAATCAATGTCGTTGAAATGGTAACCACTTCTTGGTAATCGTACCAAAATAATAAGAATGGACATTTCAAGAAGAGCAGATTCAACAATGATAGAAAGACGTCAAGACCAAAGACCCGTTGTTAAGGAAGGAGAAAGACCATATATCATATGCTTCAAATACGGAGGGAGGACACATCAATCCAAATTGCGCGATGCTCATTCCAAAGCATGTTATAATTGTGGAAGAGATATCACTTAGCCCTGATTTTTGTGCTCACCAAGACAAATTCAAATTAGGATAGAGGCACCAAAGGTCATCCCCGTAAAAGTCAAAGTTTGGTAGTCTGCGAGAGGCGTTTGTTGTGACCTCCCAGAGAGTAAGGAACCCGAATGAGGTCATCACGAAAGTAAGCTTTATCATAAAATCTAAATAAGTCTACACTTTTATTTGATCTACCGGCTTCTACCCATTCTTTATTTCTCCTACTTGCGCCAACGATTAAATTTGACTTCGAGAAATTAGACTTTGACTTATCTGTGGAAACTTCGCTGGGAGAAACCTTCATTACATCCACTATTTATAAGTCTTGTTTGGTTCAAGTTGGTACCCACACATTACTCCGTCGATCTTATTGCATTAAAATACTTGCATTTGATGTAATTCTAGGGATTGATTGGTTAACTACTCATCATGCAAAAATTGATTGTTTTCGTAAGGTTGTTAGCTTTTATATTCCTAATCGACCTATTATGCGAATTCAAGCAACCAAACCATTAAAATCAATCACTGTCATCTCAAGTCATAAAGCTATTCGTTTATCAAAACGGATGTCAAGATTTCTTAGCTCATGTCACAAATCTAAACAAAAATACGCCGCTTTGAATAATATTTCTATTGTTAATGAATTTCCGACGATTCCTCAAGAACTTCCTCGCCTACCCCGTAACGTGAAATTGAATTTTGTATCGACCTCGAACCCTAGAAAAAATCCATTTCCAAAGCCCCATATCGAATGGCTCCTATTGAACTTCGTGAGTTAAAGACTCAACCGCAGGAATTGTTAGACATCGGCTTTATTTATCCTAGTACTTTTCCTCGGGGTGCCCTGCTCTATTCGTGAAGAAGAAAGACGGGAGTATGCAACTTTGTATTGATTATCTGGAGTCAATCATGTCACCATCAAAAATAGCACCCATTGCCACGTATTGATGACTAATTTGACCATTACCGTAAGGAGCCAAATTCTTTTCAAAATTGATCTTCGCTCCGGATAACACCAATTGAAGATTAGAACCGATGATATTCCAAAGACGGCGCCAGAAACTCAAAGACGGCATTATGAATTCCTACCATGTCCTTTTGAATTGACTAATGCTCCTCGCCGCTTTCATGGATATGATGAACCGAGTATTCAAGGAATATTTGGATCATTTTGTGGTCGCTTTTATCGATGACATCCTCATATATTCTAAAAGCCGTGAAGATCATGAGGAACACTTGAGGTCGATACTCCAAAAGCTTCGTGAATATAAGCTTTATGCCAAGTTGAAGAAATACGAGTTCGCTTCGAGGAAGTAGCATTCCTCGCACGTGGTATCAAGTCATGGAATATCTGCTGACCCAAAGAAAGATTGAAGCTATTCAAAGTCGAGTAACCTAAATCGCTGATCAAGACGAAGCTTTCTCGCTTAGTTGGTTATTATCTGAGATTCGTAGGCGGGTTTTCTTTAATCGCTACTCCACTAACTCACCGACTCGGAAAGATACAAAGTTCTATGGAGCGAGGAATGTGAGAAGAGTTTTCAAGAACTCAAGAGGAGACTCATTTCAAAGACCTGCTCGACAATACCATCCGTTTCGAGGATTTGTCATCTACAAAGATGCTTCGTGCAAAGGGTTAGATGTGTTCTCACGCAACATGAAAAGTCATAGCCTATGCCTCACGACAACTCAAAGAATATGAGAGGAATTATCCTACTCATGACCTAGAGTTAGAAGTTGTTGTCTTCGCACTTAAAATTTGGAGGCATTACTTGTATGGGAAGAAAGTGGAGATCTTTACGGATCATAAAAGTCTCAAATATTTCTTCACTCAAAAGGAACTCAATACGCGACAACGACGCTGGCTTTGAACTGCTGAAAGATTATGATCATACCATCCAATACCATCCTCGAAAAGCGAAACGTGGTAGCCGATTTATTGAGTAGAAGATCAAATACGCGCACGAAAGTAATATTGTCAAAGCAAAGGCCCATTGTGTAATGACTTGCAAAGGATGGAGATAGAGATAAAGACTCTGTGACCCACGTGATGATGGCAAATATATTTAGTAGAACCGACTTTTAATTGATAAAATTAAAGTCGCTTTCAAATTACGATCCGGAGTCGATGCGATGAGGAAGAAAGTGCGAAAGCGTGCGATGCTCAAGCAAGAATCGATGAAGAAGGAATACTTCGAGTCAACTCCAAATTTTGTGCTCCTAACGACCCCGATTTAAAGTATAAAATCATGATGGAGGCGCATGACACACCGCTTGGTAATCCATCTCGAGTACCAAAATGTATCATGATCTTCGACATACATTTTCAAGGGGGCAATATGAAGAGAGAGATAACGCCTGCTTATCTCAAGGTGTCTAACATGTCAACTAGTCAAGCGGAGCATCAAGTACCAAAAGGTCCATTGCAACCACTTGAAATTCTAGAATGGAAGTGGGAGCACATTACCATGGATTTCACATCGGTCTTCCCAAGGTTTCTCAGGCATAGATGCGATTTGGGTCATTGTTGATAGATTGACCAAGTCTCGCTTTCATTTCTTATCGACACGAGAGACTTATACACTTGAACGCCTTGCTCAGATGTATATACACGAGGGTTGTAAGATTGCATGGTATGCCAAGATCCATAGTTTTTGATCGAGACCCAAGATTCACTTCACGATTTTGGGTTAGTTTGCAAAAAGCTATGGGTAAAGATTTACGATTTAGCTCTTTGATATCATCCTCAAACCAGACGGACAACAAAGAGGACTATTCAAACTCTCAAGATCTATTAAGACTCGTGTCCTTGATTTCAAGTGAAGTCGGGACAAGTTCTACCATCGGTGGAGTTTTCCCACAACAACAGCTTATCAAACAAGTATCGGCATGGCTCCATTCAAGCGCCAGTATGGAAGAAAGTGTCGCTTCCAAAGATGCTAGGATGAGGTGGGTGAAGCGACGTTGTTGGGACCAGAGTTGGTACGTATGACTACGTAAAAAGATTCAAACGATCCGCAGAATGTATAAAAACTTCACAAGATCGATAAAGAGTTATGCCGATCTTCATCGAAAGGACGTGGAATTGGATATAGAGATCATGTGTTGTTACTTGTTGTTCCATGGAAAGGAGTTACTTAGATTTGGAAAGAGAGGAAAGCTCAATCCTCGATTTATCGCCCATTTTTAATTGATCGAGTAGGAACTCAGGGCCTATAGACTCGCTTTTCCGCCAAGTATGTCTCGTGTTTCATAACGCTTTTCAAATATCCATGTTACGTAAATATACGGAAGACCCGAACCACATTATCGAGTTAGAACCCCACGAAATAAA
Source organism: Panax ginseng (assembly GCA_020205605.1). NCBI lineage: Eukaryota > Viridiplantae > Streptophyta > Magnoliopsida > Apiales > Araliaceae > Panax > Panax ginseng. The sequence goes on from CM035146.1 coordinate 102,733,206, forward strand.
TGGAAGATTTGACGATGAAGAGGTTCCCTGCTCAAATCTTGGATAAGAAGGAACATATTCTACGCACCAAGGTTATACCTCAAGTCAAAGTTTTGTGGAGAAACCACGATGTTGAGGAAATGACTTGGGAGTTAGAATCAAAATAAAATCAAGGTATCCTTACCTCTTCGACATACCCTAGCACGCACTTAATTTCGAGGGCTAATTTCATAAGAAGGGAGATTGTAAAACCCCAACTTTTTTGAATAAAGATGAATTTTCTATAAATATTATTTTGTATATTATGGAGTGAAATTGATATAATAGTTGTGGGTAATATTTATAAATTTTGCAAAGTACGCAAGTTTGTTATATAATATTCGATTGGCTCTGGGAATATTCATTTTAACAGGAATATTAGTACAAACGGCACAATCATCGGTGGACCTTATTAACGGAATTATTGTTTGATTGAGAAAACGACAAAAATACTTTATGAAAATAATGGCGAAAGTTTTACTGTTAACTCGTCAAAACACCCTTAAGTTAAAAGAAAAGCACCGGTCAAATAAAAATACACGCATTAATTATTATGGCTTAAGATAAGTCATCACTTTTTACCGTATTATTAATTATTAATGCTTTTTATGATAAGTCACTTTTATAGTTTTCTATTGGTATTATTAATGTAATAATACGGAAAATCTTTTTATAAATAAAAATGTAATACTTTTATAAAGCTATCTCTGCTTTATTAGACAATAATTAGAATATATTATATTTATTATGCATAGTATTTGTATAGTAAGGTCGCATAGTGTTTGCAGATAAGAAAATCTTTTATAAAGTTATTCATTTTATTAGATTATAAATAGAATATATTATATTTTATTTTGTTTTGTTTTAAATATGGACCGCACGATTAAAGTAAATCAATCACGACTGCTTATGAGTTAGTTACTATGCATTCCATTTTCTATAAATAAGCTCATTCATTCATTATTTTCTTATTTAATTCAATCAAAACTCTGTAGAGATAAACTATAGAGAGAAAGAAGAAAGTATTCTCGCTACTTCACTACTTATATATCCAGATTTTCTTCTTACGGTAGGGAATATTATTTGTTGTACTCGTAAGGAGTGTTATTCTTTCTTATTCATGAAGAGAACTGTTGTTATTCCAATTCTTATTATTTTGTTGAATAACTCAGTATACGCCATTTCACCCTATACTTGGTGACATTCTTCTATTATTCTCATTGGAACATCCTCGTCTGTGTTTTACACCGACCCGGTTCTCTCTTTTTTATTATTATTCCATTGGAACATCCTGTCAAGTGTTTTACAATTTTCACCGGTTCCGCTTTTATTATTCTGTTGGAACATCTCTGTTCATGCAAATTTTGTCCCGACTCGTTCCGCTATTATTATTCTCGTTAGAATAACATGTCTATGCCAAGTACCGCATTTGCATGGTGATTTCTTTTGTTATTCCATTCTTTATTATACTCAACTGGTTAAAGTTTCGACTTATATACTCCATGAAATTAGTAGAATATCCTCGATATTTGCGCTTCATCCAAAGATCTTTTCATGGAAATATTCTTCCGATCATTCTTGAATTTTACTCTACAAAACAAAGATTATATTGACAATTTGGACGTTAATAATTCCTCGGATAAAATAATTTTGAACTTGTTTTATTGAATTCTTATATCATTGTCATCATCCTCATGTTTATATTTTGTTGAAAGTCATCTATGGCCCTGTAGTGCATAGATGGACTTGGTATGATTATGACCAGTGATTATTCGTGTAATCATGACCGTAATGTTACAAATGATGTGGTAAAAGTTCTCATTGGCCCGTAGTGCATCGATGGATGCTTGTTGGCATGATCATGACCATTAATGAATACACAAATATTCTCGCCCAGTAAAGGCATGGATAATTGTGGTCGTGATACTAAAGAATATCCTCGGCCGTAGTAAGCAGGGGTGATTCGATGATGTGGAATATTTATTGAAATCGAGTCTCAACGATAATGTTGATGAAAAACTTTTAAATCATAAAAGATAGTAGATTTTATTTTTACTTGACTCTTTTAACGGATTGCTTGTTCCACCGCAGCTTAAACTTGATGTCTATTATATTTTATCGCTTTAACATTGTTGGAGACTAATGATAATTTATTCGCATTATCTTAGTCATAATATTTCATCGGGCAAAATAGTATACAACACCCATTCGAAAGTCGCCAAAATACATGGTATGTAAAGCAAAAACTACAACTTAATACATATGTCGTAGTAATACGATAATACAACCGTGAGTTTGAATACAAATATTGTTTCTGTATAATATACACACCCAAATAAGTCCTCATTAATTATTCATACACTATTTTACGTAAGTAGCGAGATAAATTAAAACATCTTCCTGTAACCATCACCCATACCCCGACTCGATCCTCGCTATGTTCTCACCTCCCGAGAAGAAAAAAAAATGGAACAAAAAGGAAAAGGGTGAGCTCAACTAGCCCAAGAAGAAATATTACGACTAAGATAATATACAACAAATTATCGTTAGTCTTCAACAGAAAAATCTAATAAATACAATAGACAACAAGTTTTAGATCAACAAATGCAATGGAAATAAAGAATCCATTGTAAGAGTCACGTAGAGAAAGAATTCTACCGCCTTCTAAGGTTTAAAAGTCCATCATCAATAGTTTATCCCTCGTAACAATCAATATATCTTTAATATACATCTTTAATCATCTTTCACTAGATGCCAAAGATATTCATTCAGATCACCAAATGTCATGTTCATCTCTCAACACTGCTCATCTTTGCACTACAAAAAAGATATTCATTTATATCACCATTTAGACCGAGGATGATGAAAAACATTTTAAAAGAAACGAATCCAAAGGAAACAAAAAATGACAAGGATTAAGGATTAAGGATTCAGATTTTGTTTTACCCATGTCCAAAAATACTTCAAAATAATCATATTGGTGTAAAATTCAAGAATGATCAAAACATGGATACAATCAAAGCTAGTATCCGTATTAGATATTTTGGACAAAAGAAAATTTTTATTTTTCTATGAATAAAGGCCAGATACGTGAATAATAGGTCGATACGTGAATAAAGGCCGATACGTGAATAAGAACTCCGACACAACAAGTTCCAAATTTGATAAAAAGTTCACTAATACTTCTAAGATAATGATATCAAGAAAAAATATCATTTAAGAAGAAAATAATACCCTTTACCTCAAAATAACCGTATTTCCGATCAATTTCTAGATAAAGGTCGATGTAAACTCGCACCAGATAAAGAACACTCAAAGTATACTCACAAGAATACGCCGATAATATAGAGAGAGAAAGAGAGAAAACTTAGTTTCGTGTGATTTTCAATTCTAACTTAGCCTCTATTTATAGTGAAAATGCTGTAACGCCAAAAGCTTATATCAAATTAATAAAATATATTATTTCTTTTTTTTTTCCTCCACGATCCTTACTAGTCAAGCTAGCCACCACCATCTTTGAACCAAAAGATAGCAAATTTCATGTGTTGAATAAAAGTGGGCCCACCATAATTTAATAAAATCATTTTATTCTCCTAAACTTCAATAATTCACAATAAATAGCCTTTTTATCGTAAAATTCAATCTCATGACTTTTTATAGGAATTTCAATTTCTACCACTTTGCAGTAAGAAAGTTTTTCCAAATTCCAAATAGAAATTGACCAAAATCCATAAACTGGACGATTTTACAAACCTATAATCAATTTTCTACAAGAATCAGGTCCACACCGACACACAAAAATATATGTTAAACATTTAATGCCACAAAATACTCTACCTCCTCATATACTCATATATCCCACAATCATTATAAAAATATCACCAAGTAATATATTATTAAAATAATATATTTAAATGTATTATTTTATCGTAAAAGATAAAATATTAATTTTCAACAATTGTCACATTAAAATTTTCTCCATCTATATCCAAATAAATATTTTCTTTATCATAATAATCAATAATTAATTATTCAAAAATAATATTACAAAATCACAAGATCGACGACAACCGTGCCGCTCCTGTGAAAGAGGGGCTTTCCAATAAGGATTTCTCCTTACCTACAAGCAATTAGTGACCAAACCTCTCCTGTAGATGTAACTTTCTAGACATCGCCAATAATGTTATCTCGATAATATTATTCAAATAATATAAATTATTGATTCGATAATGGAAAATATCGTAATGACAATTATCAAAACAATAATAATATAAATATCAACGCAAAGAATTATCAATCAATAAGATAAAATAATGAATGTGAATTATCGTAATAATTATCGAGTAAAGGTCTTCACGTAAGGATCAATAATTCAATAATATCGCAATAATACCGCGCCATCATCAGCAACCAATGCCAGACATCAGATTTTAACCACCGTGTAACCCAACAAAGGTTAATTCGTAATAATTTACGCCGTTATTTATAAAACTCAATTTTTGTCGCTTTCCTTCATCCAACCGCTTTTCCACATGGGGCCCACTAATGATCAAGGCGTAATCATTGCATTTGAGATTCCCTCGGACAAAAAGAATATTCCACGACCAAACGAATATTCCCCGACAATAATGAATATTTTATAACCACTTTATTATTTTGTAAACTTTGCACATTTCACCCATAACCAAAGAATTATATCAAATTAACCCTTATTAATTTAGAATAATGAATAAAGAAAATTCAATTTTATTTATAATAAGTCAGGGTCTTACAACCTCCCTCCTTATGAAATTTCGCCCTCGAAATCGACATACGCATGACTTCGTATATCGAAAAGCGTGGTACCTTCGCTTTCATCTCCGATTCCAACTCCCATGTCATTTCCTCAATCGCATGGTTTCTCCACAAAACCTTAACTTGTGGTATAACCTTCGCATGTAAGACATGCTCTTTCCTATCCAAAATCTCAACAGTATCTCCTCGTAGTTAAATCTTCCGCTATCTCGTCCGTTCTCTAATGCAATAATATGGTTCGGTCTTTCACATATTTACGAAGATAGATATGGAATACATCAGAACACGAGACATACTGAGGTAACGCGAGTCTATAGCTACGCTCCCTATTCTTGGCCAAGAATCTCAAATGGACCAACAAACCTCGATCGAGCTTTCTCTTTCCCAAATCTTGAACTCCTTCCATGGAGCAATACGTAATAATACATGATCTCCAATATTAAACTCCACGCCCTTTCTACGAAGATCAAGATAACTCTTTGTCGATCTTGTGAAGTTTGAATACGCTGTCAAATCATTCGATCTTTTCTCGTAGTCATGCGCATTTTAATTCGTCCCAACAATATTGCTTTCTCCCACCTCATCCCAAAGATATCGAGAAATCTACATTTTCGGCCCATACAACGCCTCAAATGGAGCCATGCCTATACTTGCTTGATAATCGTTGTCAGAGGAGAATTCCACCAAAGGTAGGTACTTATCCCAACTTCCTTTGAAATCTCAGGACACAGAGTCTTAATAGATCTTCAAGGGTTTGAATAGTCCTCTCCGATCATTCATCTGCTTCGAGGATGGTATGTCGAATCAATCAGAACTGCGCTCATAGCTTTCTCGCAAGCTAACCCAAAATCTTGTCAATCTCTCGTCACGATCCAAACTATGGATACTCGCATGCCATGCAATCGCATAATCTCATTCACGCATATACGAAAGCAAGACGCTCAAGGAAATAAGTCTCACAGACGGTAAGAAATGGGCGACTTGGTTAATCTATCAACAATAACCCAAATCAGATCTATGCCTTGAGAAACTTTGGGAAGACTCAGAATAAAATCCATAAGAATGTGTTCCCATTTCCATTCCTAATCTCAAGTGGTCAGAATGGTCCTTTTGGCACTTGATGCTCCGCCTTTACACGCCGACAAAGTTAAACATCTCGAGATAAACTCCGCAATCTCTCTCTTCATATTGTTCCACCAAAATGTATGTCAATATCATGATACATTTTGGTACTTCCAGTGATGGATCGCAAACGGGTGTCAGGTGCTCCATCATGATTTTATGCTTCAGTCGTAATCGTTAGAACGCAAAGTCTAGAATCGACTCAAGTATTCCTTCCTCATCAATTCTTGCTTCCTAATAGCTCCTTCAGACTTTCTTCTTCATACGACGCCCCTGTGTCCGTAGCTTCGAGCAGCCTTTAACTTTATCGATTAAAGTCTGCTTCTACTCAGATATTCGCCATCATCACGCTGGACCCCTCGAGTCTTTAATTCTATCTTCATCCTTTGTAAGTCGATAAAATGGGCCTTTGCGCGATAATATCAGACTCAGATTGCATATGATCTTCTACTCAATGCGCCCCACCACGCTCGCTTTTCCGTGATGATATCAATAAGCAGATCATAATCTTTAATGTACCCAACAAACGTCACGCCGATGTTGAGTTCTTTTTGGGTGAAGAAATATTTGAGGCTTTTTATGGTCCGTGATAAATCTCCACTTTCTCCCATACAAGTAAGTGTTCCATATCTTCAACGCGAATACGATCGCCGCTAATTCTAGATCACGAGTAGTAGATAATTCCTCCTCATATTCTTTCGAGTCACGTCGTGAGGCATAAAGCTATGACTTTCCCATGTCGCATGAGAACACATCCTAACCCCTTTCCGTAAGATCAGAGATAACAAATCCATCCGAACCAGATGGTATTGTCGTAACAAAATAAATGAGTCTCCTCTCGAGCTCTTTGCTCTTCTCGCATTCCTCGCCCCATAAGAATTTTACATCCTTCCGAGTCACCGAAGTTAATCTGAGTAGCGATTCGAGAAAATCCTTCCACAAATCTCCGATAACCACCAATGCCCGTAAAAAGTCACAGATTTCTACCACCGACTTTTATTGTTCCCAACTTCAGATTGCTTCAATCTTCACGTCAATGATACTCCTTGTTTTGACACCACGCGCCAAGGAATGCTACTTCCTCGCCCGTAACTCGATTTCTTCAAATTTCGCATAAAGCTTGTGTTCACGAAGTCTTTGTAGACCACTTTCAAAAATGGTGCTCATGATCTTCACTACTTTTGAATAGATGAGGATGTCATCAATAAAGACAACAACGAATCGATCTAAATATTCCTTAAATACACTGGCTCATCATATCCATGAAAGCAAAGAGAGCATTAGTCAATCCAAAAGATATGACCAAGAATTCATAATGCCCAGATCGAGTCCCGAATGCCGCCTTTGAATATCCTCGCTTTTAATCTTCAAATTGATGATATCCGTAATCTAAGATCGATCTTTGAAAAGAATCAAGGCCTCAGAATCGGGTCGAATGTGTCATCAATGCGAGGTAATGGATACCTATTCTCGATGGTGACATGGTTCAATTCTCGATAAATAATATAAAGTCGTGATACTCCCGCTTTCTTCTTTACTTAATAAATAAAACAGAGCACCCCAAGGAGACGATTAGACGAATGAAACCGGCGTCTAATAACTCCCGTAGCTTGGACTTTAACTCCTCAAGTTCAATAGAGCCATTCGATATGGGTTTTAGAAATGGGCTTTGTACCTTGCTCAAGGTCAATAAAGAATTCAACATCACGCTCGGGGTAGACCGAAAGCTCTTCAGAAAATACATCGTGGAATTCTTTAACCACGTAAATATTATTCAAATCGACTTGTTTTATTCAAATCCATAACATGGGCTAAGAAAGCTTGACATCCGCTTTTCAATAAACGAATAGCTTTGTGGGCTTGATATGACAAAATCGATCGATTTTAGTGGTTTAGTGGTTTGAATTGCATGACAGTCAAGTTAGAATATGAAAACTAACAACCTTACGAAAAGCAATCAATTTTGGTAATGATGAGTGGTTAACCAATCAATTCCTAAAATCACATCAAAAGCAAGTATCTTTAAAGAGATAAGATCAATGTGTAATGTGATAAAGGCTAACTTGGATCATGCAAGATTTATAAACCGTAGATGTAACGGGTTTCACCCAACTGAGTTTCAACAGATAAATCAAAATCTAATTTCTCCTGAGTCAAGTTTAAACGCTGAAAGACAAGCAGAGAGATAAAAGAATGGGTAGAACCCAGATTCAGTAAGGTATAAACTTCGCAAGAATTCAAGATTAGCTTACCCGTGATCACCTCGCTTGGTTCCTCACGCTTTGTCCAACACGACAAACGCCTTCCAGAACCGGCCGATTTCGACTTATCCGGATGTTCTTTCGAATCACCACTCCTCACCGAACTTGGTTTCGCTGATAAGACAATCTCGAGCGATGTGGCCTTCCTTTCCACAAATTGAATATACCTTGATTGTTGTGGATAATAATGATATGTCCTCCTTCCCGCATTTGTAATATCTAACCGGCTACCGCTTCTCTCCCCAAGATTTGTTGTTGGTGCCGGTGTCGCCGCTGATATCTTCCCGCCATCATTGAATCTTCTTTCCTCAAATTTCCACTGAGTCACCTCTCCTATTATCATGTCCACGATTACCACCGAGTGGTTACCGCTTTTGTCCGTATTCTTTCCTCCTCACCCGTTATCATCGCTCGATGACTACCCCGATCAGGGTCCCCTACGAGTATACTCACTATCTCGCTCTAATAACCGAGCCCTCGCTGACAACATCCAATACAGAGAAAATTTATGAGAGATAAGGTATCGACGAATCTCCGTTTTTAGACCTCTCGTAAACATACGCTGCCATTCGCTCCTCATTCTCCACCAAATGCGGCAAACTCGATAACTCGCGAACTTTGCCTCGATCGAGACACCGCTATGTTGTTCGCTCGAGTCTAATAAACTCTACCTCCTTCATACGACGTAATACTTTCTCGAAAGTACTTGTCATCAACAGCTTCAAATCTTTCCCAAGACATGTTAAGTGATCCGGTCAGGTACGCCTACGATTCCCACCAAGAATCGCTTTCACCACGAAAACATAAAGGTGGCGAATGGAACCTTCGTTCTCCGCACACCCCAAGACATCGAATATCTTGGTAATTTGCTTGACCCACGCTTCGCTTTGATCGGATCCGCTTCCATGGAAATCTGTGGTCCCAACTCCTTAAATCGCCATTGCGATGTATCGCGCATCGCCATCATTTCCACCCGTATTTTGTACACGAAGTCTCCTCGTTCGATTTTGCATGAACCGCAAAAAGCTTCTAAACATCCCGCTGCTCATCATTTGCTCAAAAATGCTGTTTCACAGAGGAACATTGCCACCACAGACGCTTCTCCTCGCTGCAGAGCACCCCACTGCCTCCACTTGGCCTCATAAACCCATCATTAACGCTCAAAGCCATTTTCTTAATATCGCCATAAAAACAAGGGTTAATTAAACAAATTAACATATCACATAATATCCTATATTACGACCACCAACAAATAAGCTTAGTAGACACACTAAATAAGGATTTACTCGCCTCCCCTCCTAGTTCTATTCCCCGATCTCCGCCAGAGATCATATCCCTAAGCTCGATATTAATCGCGACGCCCCTAAAATAGTATACAACACCCATTCTCGAAGTCGCCAAAATACATGGTATAGAAAGCAAACTACAACTTAATACATATGTCGTAGAATACGACAATACAAACCGTGAGTTTGAATACAAATATTGTCTTCTGCATAATATACACACCCAATAAGTCCTCATTAATTATTCATACACTATTTTACGTAAGTAGTGAGATATAAATAAAAACATCTTCCTGTAACCATCACTCCATACCCCGACTCGATCCTCGCCATGTTCTCACCTCCCGAGAAGAAAAAATGGAACAAAAAGGAAAAGGGTGAGCTCAACTAGCCCAAGAAGAAGAATATTATGACTAAGATAATATACAACAAATTATCGTTAGTCTTCAACAGAAAAATCTAATAATACAATAGATAACAAGTTTTAGATCAACAAATGCAATGGAAATAAAGAATCCATTGTAAGAGTCACGTAGAGAAAGAATTCTACCGCCTTCTAAGGTTTAAAAGTCCATCATCAATAGTTTATCCCCTCGTAATAACAATCAATATACATCTTTAATCATCTTCGCACTACAAAGCCAAAGATATTCATTCAGATCACCAATCTCAACACTGTCATGTTCATCTCAACACTGCTCATCTTCATCTTACACTACAGCCAAAAAGATATTCATTTATATCACCATTTAGACCGAGGATGATGAAAAATATTTTTAAAGAAACGAATCCAAAGGAAACAAAATGACAAGGATTAAGGATTAAGGATTCGATTTTGTTTTTACCCATGTCCAAAAATACTTCAAAATAATCATATTGGTGTAAAATTCAAGAATGATCAAAACATGGATACAATCAAAGCTAGATCCGTATTAGATATTTTGGACAAAAAGAAAATTTTTATTTTCTATGAATAAAGTCAGATACGTGAATAAGTGTCGATATACGTGAATAAAGGCCGTAGATACGTGAATAAGAACTCCCATACACAACAAGTTCCAAATTTGATAAAAAGTTCACCAATACTTCTAAGATAATGATATCAAGAAAAAATATCATTTAAGAAGAAAAAATAATACCCTTTACCTCAAAATAACCGTATTTCGATCGAATTTCTAGATAAAGGTCGATGTAAACTCGCACCAGATAAAGAACACTCAAAGTATACTCACAAGAATACGCCGATAATATAGAGAGAGAAAGAGAAAACTTAGTTTCGTGTGATTTTCAATTCTAACTTAGCCTCTATTTATAGAAAACGCTAACGCCAGATACTAAATTAATAAAATATATTATTTCTTTTTTTTTTCCTCCACGATCCTTACTAGTCAAGCTAGCCACCAGCCATCTTTGAACCAAAAGATAGCAATTTCACATGTGTTGAATAAAAGTGGGCCCCACCCATAATTTAATAAAATCATTTTATTCTCCTAAACTTCAATAATTCACAATAAATAGCCCTTTATCGTAAAATTCAATCAACACTTTTTATAGGAATTTCAATTCTCTACCACTTTGCAGAAGAAAGTTTTTCCAAATTCCAAATAGAAATTGACCAAAATCCATAAACTATTTATTTTACGCCTATAATCAATTTTCTTAAGAATCAGGTCCACCGACACACAAAAACATATGTTAAACATTTAATGCCACAAAATACTCTACCTCCTCATATACTCATATATCCCACAATCATTATAAAAATATCACCGCTAATATATTATTAAAATAATATATTTAAATGTATTATTTTATCGTAAAAGATAAAATATTAATTTTCAACAATTGTCATTACATTAAAATTTTCCCCATCTATATCCAAATAAATATTTTCTTTTATCATAATAATCAATAATTAATTATTCAAAATAATATTACAAATCACAAGATCGACAACCAAAGCCGCTCCTGTGAGTTAGGGGCTTCCAATAAGGATTTCTCCTTACCTGCAAAAGCAATTAGTGACCAAACCTCTCCTGTATGTAACTTTCTAGACATCGCCAATAATGTTATCTCGATAATATTATTCAAATAATATAAATTATTGATTCGATAATGGAAAATACTCGTAATGACAATTATCAAAACAATAATAATATAAATATCAACGCAAAGAATTATCGAATCAATAAGATAAAATAATGAATAAGAATTACCGTAATAATTATCGAAAGTAAAGGTTTCACGTAAGGATCAATAATTCAATAATACTGCAATACCGCAAAGCATCGCAAGAACCACGCCAGACATCAGATTTTAACCACCGTGTAACCCAACAAAGGTTAATTCTGTAATAATTTACGCCGTTATTTATAAAACTCAATTTTTGTCGCTTTTCTTCATCCAACCGCTTTTCCGCATGGGCCCACCAATGATCAAGGCTGTTGCATTTTGAGATTCCCGGCAAAAAAAGAATATTCCACGACCAAACGAATATTCCCTCCACAATAATGAATATTTTATAACCACTTGCTTATTTTGTAAACTTTGCACATTTCACCCATAACCAAAGAATTATATCAAATTAACCCTTATTAATTTAGAATAATGAATAAAGAAAAATTCAATTTTATTTATAATAAGTAGTCCTCTCTCGATTGTCCGTCTGCTTTGAGGATGGTATCTTTGACCCAGAATCAATCAAATCCGCGCCCATAGCTTTCTCGCAAGCTAACCCAAAATCTTGAAGTGAATCTCGGGTCACGATCCGGAAACTATGGATACCGGCATGCCATGCAATCGCATAATCTCATTCACGCATATACTGAAGCAAGACGCTCAAGGAATAAGTCTCACGTGATCGGTAAGAAATGGGCAGACTTGGTTAATCTATCAACAATAACCCAAATTGCATCTATGCCTTGAGAAACTTTGGGAAGACCTGTAACAAAATCCATAGTAATGTGTTCCCATTTCCATTCCGGAATCTCAAGTGGTTGCAATGGTCCTTTTGGCACTTGATGCTCCGCCTTTACACGTTGACAGGTTAAACATCTTGAGATAAACTCTGCAATCTCTCTCTTCATATTGTTCCACCAAAATGTATGTCGAATATCATGATACATTTTGGTACTTCCAGATGGATTGCAAACGGGTGTGTCAGTGCCTCCATCATGATTTTATGCTTCAGTCGAATCGTTAGAACGCAAAGTCTAGAATTGACTCGAAGTATTCCTTCCTCATCAATTCTTGCTTCCTAATAGCTCCTTCTTGCACTTTCTTCTTCATAATGACCACCCCGTGTCCGTAGCTTGCGGCTTTAACTTTATCGATTAAAGTCTGCTTCTACTCGTATATTCGCCATCATCATGTGGGACCACAGGTCTTTAATTATATCTTCATCCTTTGTAAGTCGATAAAATGGGCCTTTGCGTTGACAATATTGCACTCAGTACTTGCATATGATCTTCTACTCAATGCGCCGCCTACCACGCTCGCTTTTCGGTGATGATATTGAATAGTGTGATCATAATCTTTTAATGAGACTCGATGACGTCATTTCCGCATGTTGAGTTCTTTTTGGGTGAAGAAATATTTGAGGCTTTTATGGTCCGTATAAATCTCCACTTTCTCTCCATACAAGTAGTGTCTCCATATCTTCAACGCTTGAATCATTTCAGCCGCTAATTCTAGATCATGAGTAGGATAATTCCTCTCATATTCTTTTTGAGTTAATCGTGAGGCATAGGCTATGACTTTCCCATGTTGCATGAGAACACATCCTAACCCCTTTCCGTAAGCATCGTCAGAGATAACAAATCCATCCCGAACCGGATGGTATTGTCGTAACAGTCTTAAAATGAGTCTCCTCTTGAGCTCTTGGAAGCTCTTCTCGCATTCCTCGCCCCATAAGAATTTTACATCCTTCCGAGTCAGCTGAGTTAACGGAGTAGCGATTCGAGAAAATCCTTCCACAAATCTTCATTATCGGTTTTATGCGACCAACTTTCATTACCGGTTTACGGTTTCATGACATACGGAGATGTCTTACTCAAAACATTCATCATCTTTGATGATTTACATTCTTATCTTCTTTTATACTTTCAGGACTCAACACACATCGTTGTTCGCTAGTAGTCCATATGGTACTTTCGGAGTGGTTTCCGTAAACAACCAACAAACAAGTTCCCATCTAATCTACATCGCCATCACAATGAGTTAGATCGGTTTACGATTTAAATATATATACCTTCTGTGACGCCCCCAAAATAGGTCCATTCCATCCAACCCATTCTGAGTCGCCAAATACATGGTATGTAAATAACTACAACTTTATTATTACAACATATAAATCGTGAGTTTAAATACGTATATTGCCATCTGCACAATATCCACACGCAAAATAAATCCCCATCATAATTATTGATACATTATTTTACAAAAATGGTGAGGACTACTAAACAACTCTCTCTAAACCTTCATTCCATACCCCCACTGACTAGTACTTGCTACATTCTCGCCTCCCCGAGAAGAAAAATGGAACAACAAGGAAAAGAGTGAGCTCAACTAGCCCAGTAAAGAACATTATGACTAAGATAACATAGAACAAATTATCGTTAGTCTTCAACAGGGAAAAATCTAATAGAATACAATAGACAACCAGTTTTAAATCAACAATCTGCAATGAAACAACAATTCATTAGAAGAGTTAAGTAGAGAATGCAAACTACTATCTTCTATATATGAATTTAAAAGTTCATCGTCGATATTTTTTATCCTCGTAACATCAATCAATATATATCCGAATCAAATATTCATCATTGCACTACTGTGCCAAAGATATTCATCACTTGGTCATGTTCATCTAAACACTGCTCATCTTTGCACTACGGGCCAAAGATATTAATCAATCCGGTCATGTTCATCTCAACACCTGCTCATCTTTTGCTACGGGCCAAAGATATTCATCAAGAAATCATTCATCTTTGCAGACTACGTGCCAAAGATATTCAAAAGAATATCATCATTTAGGACCGAGGATGATGAAAAATATTTTAAAGAAATGAATCCAAAGAAACAAAAGAACAATTATTAAGGATTCAGATTTTAAACAATCCAAGTTCAAAATACTTCATAAGTAACTCGTGAGTGAGTAAAATTCAAGAATGATCAAAACATGGATACAATCAAAGCTAGTATCCATAATAGATATTTTGGACAAAAAGAAGAAATTTCATTTTTCTAAATTGAATAAAGGCCAGTATTCGTGAATAAAGGTCGATATCGTGAATAAGGTTGTATCGTGAATAGTAACTTCGACACCAAAGATAGAAATTTCACAAAAAAAACATCTTCACGCTTCGTGAATAGTACTCGTGAATAGTAACTCAATAGTAACTCATGAATAGTAACTCGTGAATAATAACTCATGAATAGTAACCCCGACATGAAAAAATTCCAAATTTGATAAAAATTTCCAACCAATATTTCGGCATAATGATATTGAAGAAATAATATCATTTTTGAATAAAATAACATCCCTTACCTCGAAAGACAATTCTTCTAGTTGAAACACCGGATATAGGCTATGACTTGAACTTGCACTGTATAGCAATACTCAAAGTATACTCAAAATACTCACAAGAATACGCTCGATAATATAGAGAGAGAAAACTTCAGTTTCTGGTGTGATTTTCAATTCTAACCTAACCACCCTATTTATAGGAAAATGCTTTGAACACCAAAGTAGAAAATTTAATATAATAATAATATATATATTAATTTGTCTACGCCCACTTAAAATCATCTGAATTCAGCAACTTAGCATGTGTTAAAGATGCCCACCAAACACAAAAAACGTTTTTCTTAATTAAATTATTTTAAACTTCTAAAAATCAATTATTTCAGAGCTTCGGAACTTCAATAATTCATAATCAATAGCCCTTTATCAAAAAATTCAAATCTCGCGAATTTTTATAGGAAATTCAATTCTCTACAACTTTGCAGAAGAAAGTTTTTCCAAATTCCAAACAAAAATTGACCGAAATCATAAACTAGACGATTTTACAAAGCTATAATCAAATTTCTATCAATAATTATGTCCACTAACACACAAAATATGTGTTAAACATTTAATGCCACAAAAATACTCTTCCTCCTCATATACTCATATATCCCACATTCATTATAAAATATCACCGTTAATATATTATTAAAATAATATATTTAAATGAATTATTTTATCGTAAAAAGATAAATATTAATTTTAACAATTGTCACATTAAAAAATTTCTCCATCTATATCCACATAAAATTAATATTTTCCTCATCATATAAATCAATAATTAATTATTCACAAATAATATTACAAAATCACAAGATCTTGCAACTGTGCCGCTCCTCAAAAGAGGGGCTTTTCAATAAGGATCTCTCCTTACTGCCACAAGCAATTAGGTGACCAAACCTCTCCTTGTATGTAACTTTCTAGACATTGCCAATAATGTTATCCAATAATATTATTCAGATAATATGAATTATTGTCTGATAATGGAAAATAATGTGTAATGACAATTTATTGAAACAACAAGAATATAAAATATCAATGCAAAGAATTATTGAATCAATAAAATAAAATACCTAATAAGAATTATCAGAATAATTATCGAGTAAAGGCCTTCTTACATAAGAATCAATAATTGGTGCAATACCGTGTCTTCTTGTCAACAACGCCAGATATTAGTGTTTTTAACCACCGGTATTCCAACAAAAGATAATTCTGTAACAACTACGCCGATATTTATAAACAACTTATATTTGTCGCTTTCTTCATCCAATCGCTTTCTTTATGGGGCCCATAAAAGATCAAGGCCACTGCCGCATTTAATATTCCCCGACAGATTTAATATTCACGACCAAAACGAATATTCCCTTGTAATAATGAATATTTTATAACCACTTGCTTATTCAAATATTTCGTATTTTACCCATAACTATCCACATTAATCAAATCAACCCTTACTATTAAATAGAGAAAAATAAATTTTATTTATTAATAATTTGGGGTCTTACACCTTCGCTCTCTGAAGGAATTGTTTAGCCCAGCTCCCATATGTCAACCATCAAAGGTTACGATTGTACTACAACCTAACTTTCTCTTAACTTATACAAATTATTAAATTATAATGTTCGTTAAGTTAATTTCTTATTCTTTTTGGCTTTCTAGCAAGTAATTGCCATACCTCATGATTCATTCTTATCCGATTCACATTCGGCTTTCATTAATCTCATTATCGTTCGATACGGCTTTCTTGATACCATTCGTATCTTATTTGCTACATTCAAAGAACGTCTAAGTCATACAACCAGGGTATACTTGACGTTCATCAAACGCTAATACGATTCTACGAGGATCGCTTACGTATTCAACGCTCACGTTGCTTTCGCCTCTTAATCTCTCATTCAACCTTTACTCAAGGTTTCAATTGCATTCATCGTTATCCATTCCATGAACCCCATGTTCATTATTCTTTCTTAATGTCGAAACCATACAAATCGTTGTATGCTAAGATCGATCGCTCATCGCAAATAACGTTATGTTCATAGCGTCTATACGCTTTACACTTATCTCTTATTACCATGACATAACATCTAATGTTATTCATTACCTTCATCACTCAACGTCCAAGGAATCACAATCACGGTAATCCCTCACGTTCGTTCATCGTGACTACGATTTTCAGATATCAGTTTCGTAACCCGCACCTACATTCTTTGTCTTTTTAATCTCGTTTAATCTTTCCATTCAACCTTCATTAAAGGTTTAATACCCTTGATTAGATGTTATATTACGTGAACTACATGTTCATACTTCTTTCTTGCACATCCTCTAATGAATCGAGAACTAAAAATCTCATTTCTGGGCATTTGCTTCAAGACCGACGCCAGCTGCGTCGTTGTCTTCTTTTCCTCTCGTGCATGGCATGACCTACTTTCTCTCTCTCTTTTCGGGTCGCGCATCATGGCGCGAGTCCTTACTTAGTGGGCCGCACTGCGGTGCCACACTCTCCAAGACTTTCAGATCAGATACGGCATGCATAAGCACAAATTATACTACTGATTCGCCACTGCGACGAACTCTTCTGATGTACTTTCGACATCGTTATTACACAATGGCTCTGGCCTCGGGCACAACTCTGCTTCATGCTGCGCCGAGTATGAAACCTAGAAAATTTTCTAAGTCTTTTACAAGCTTGAGACGCCGATTTCGAAATCTCATAACTTCTTCGTTATAACTTAAGCAAGGTCGTTTCTAAAGCCATTTTCTTCCTTATCTTACGTCTTTCGATTACCCACGCATGTAAATTCATTCTGAATTCGTTAACATGTCATTCAATTGGCTTAATCTTCGCTCTTCGTTCATTTTAACATTTTTAACGTTCTTCATTCGTTCGTCCGTAATTCGGTCATCCGAACTCGGAATTCGTTCGTTCTTGAGTCCACGACTCACGTTTTCTTAAAACTCTAAAGAAAATATGCTCAAGATTATAGAAGATAATTCTCTGAATTTCTAGTGTGATTTCAATTCTAACTAAGCATCCTATTTATAGGAGAATATAAGTGGCTTTCATAAGAAAGCAGACATGACGAATGTAAATAATTCACAAGTCGAAAGTTATTCAATTTCACTTGATGGCTACAATTCAAATAAAACAAAAACTAAAGTAATTAAAATAATATAATGTCCATTATTATATAATATTACTAAAATAAATAAATTAAATATTAAACTAAATTAAATTAAATATAATAACATATAAATAAAATAAAACAACAAATAATAATACAAACTAAAGTAAAGTAAAGAAAATAAAAAAATAAATGTCCTTAGTTTACTAAATTTTTCCTCGTTAAAATCAACTAAGTAGCATTTATTTAGTTTTCACTACTAAATTTATATATATCAACTAAGTAGTATTTACTTAGTTTCACAATACTAATTAAAATAATTTAAGTAGCATTAATTTACTTAATTTTACACAATTAAATAAAATAAAATAATATAATAACATAACATAAATTTATATTACTTTGTATAACATAAAGATAATATAATATAAAATAAAATAATATATCATAATATATCATAACATAACATAATTCACGGCATAACATAAAATGAAATAAGTTATTTAACTTAATTACATTCCTTAAATTTATTAATTTAAATAATAAAATATCATATAATATATTAAAAATAAATAAATAAATAAAATAATACGATTTAATTAAAATAAATAAAAGAAAGAACATACTCTATCAATAACTCAACTGCAACATCCTTAAGACCAACTTATTTTGAATTTTTTGTAACCAAATATCAACATTTTTTTAGAAAATACTTTCTCTCACAATCTCGATCATGAAAGTATAATACTCCCTCCGTACCAGGATAAAAGTTTTGGTGGACTTCTCACGCATATTAAGAAGATTAATGAATTGACAAAATTACCCATAATAATGTAATTAAATATGGAGAGAGAATTAGAATAAGAAAAGTATGAGATATTTAATGCTACGGGTATAATAGGAAAATATGTGTAAATGTTTGGTTATTAAAGAAAAATGGACATTTAACATAGGACTATCCAAAATAGTAATAAGGATTTTTATCATGGGACGGAGGGAGTATGAATCTGTGATAAACCTAATTAGTCTTGAATTTGACTTCACAAAGCAGTATTTCCGAAATATATACAACAAATTGGAGAAAGATGAAAGTGTGCACTTACTGAAAGATAACTTGTCACAATTAGATGGAAACTTCAAGTTATATATAATGTAAAATAAATACCTTCATCGTCTATGAGTAATGACTACTAGGAGAAGAGTTAAGAACTTCTTTGTTTGCAGGATTCGATATAGCAGTTGCAGCTAATACTCCAATTGGTTCCTCGACAGCAAAAAAATAATGGGTTGTAGTTCATGTTTGTGTCCCATACTCGAATAATAAGTTAATTGAATAATTATTGCGGACATTTCTCACTATTCCATCATAACAGATGACAACATCTCGAAGGAGGGACATTAAGTTGTTGAACAAAGTTTCAGATTAAGTAACCTTATAGATGAACGAACGATCACTTCTCTATTAGGAATGATTCATCAGATATGGATCTAATCCATAAAATAGATAATTTCTCATTCTATTCCAAAATATAATATCATTATTAACTTTTAAAAGTTAACATTGAATATTTTAATTTAAACTCAAAAGTGACATGAATTCCTCCAAAAGTACTAGTTATTATAAAATTTATTGTTTCATAATTTTTGATGACTCGTCTCAACTTTGAGTTTGAAAATATTTTAACTTAACTTCTAAAAGTCAATAATATAATCTTATAATTTAGAATGAAAGTATATAATATTCAATTATTCATCATAATAAAATTAAATAAATTAATATTACTTTTGAGTTTGAAAGTTTCTCAATTTGATCTTAATATTTTTAAAAATCAAAGAATTTGTGTCCCTTCAAATTATATATAGTGAGCAAGGATCGATGGATAGATATATTTAGGAAATTGATATTTCAATATTATTAATTATCCCGCCTTTCATACCAATTAATTGCATCGGACGATACTCAGAATCAATACTCCTTAATTCAATTCCCTACAAATTGTAAATTATAAATATATTTTAAATTGTAGCTGATCGAGAATTCAGATTAGTTCCATGTGTAAGGAAGCTTTCTTACTCCTTTATTAAGGCTGTATTTGTTAGTTTTGTTTCAGAGGAATGAGAAGGGAAACTCTTCCTTCCAAGTTTTTTTTTATGAAAATAAGAATTTTCTTTTCCTCTCCAAAATAAAACATATATTTTTATTTTTACTAGTTTAAGAAATAATTTAAACACGCACACCCAATTTTTGTTACTTCTAAGATTTGAAACTCCAGCCTCTTAATACACAAAGAATGGGTAACCTCTGGTAGGGATGGTCGCTAACTTCTTCGTTCCCCACAAAAAACTCATATACAAAGTTAATAAATGTATCAAAAATATATTTTTATTTCGTTTGTATTTTTAAATTTAATAAATTATTATTTAAAAGTGCAAGACTGTAACACCTCAGTCTCACATAGAAAGATATGGAAAATAAAACTATCTATATATAAATAATTAAATTACTAACAATAGTATTTTCAAGTCGAATTAGGATACTCTCCATTTCAAATGAAATGGAATTTGAAATGGAGAGTCTCCCTTTCATGGTCCAAATTTAAAATATGTTGAAACGTGACATTCTGATAATGGGAGAGAGAGAGAGATGATAATAAGGAATATACAAAGAACGGAAATTCTTCATTTCATTTAAAATGGAAAGAATCCTAGTCCCTGTGACCTAACCCAAATTTGAAAGTTTAGGAGGGGTCAAATTTGAAAAAAATCCTTAAGAATAAAAATTTAATAAAATGAATCACAAAATTAAATAATCCTCAAATATTATTTATAGTAACATTTTTCGAGGTTTCATTGCTTGAAATTGTTGCATGATAGCCTCATTTTTAATTGTTACAAAAATATCACACTCAATATATGTTATAAAATAGTCATTCATCCATTCATCTCTCATTTAGTTACGGAGTTCATTATTCACGATATTCATTGCTAAAAATGTCCTTTGAACAGTTACAATAGTAATGAGACATACATACGTTGTACGCCTCTTTCAACGTGCCTTTTTCCCATTCTCTACCTCTTTATATTATATATATATATACTACAGTTATTAATATATTCACAAATTTTAAAGCTTAATGGAACAAAATAAGTAGATGTATCCAAATCACACCCAAAATACTGTATTATGTAAAAATTCTAATTCCAAAATATTAAACTCTTTTTTTTAGTTGTTTTAAAAAAAAATAAAAAATTAAAGGTCCGAATTTTAACCCTGTCTGGGAGTCTGGACTGGATCCTTTCTCTCTCTCCCTATATATATATATACATATATATATATATATATATATGAAGAGGCTAAAAATTCAATGGGGGCATGCCCCCCCTCTGCCCTAGCTTTGGGTCCGTCCCTTCAAGTCATGACTTTTTGGATGAGTCTTTGGTGGCTTAAAATGACCCAAGAAGATAATATTGAGTCAATAGTTTAAGGCCTTATTTGAATGGATTCAATTCGATTCGAATTGGGATTTGACCCAAGATTTATTTCGGACTCGGGATTAATTTGACCAGGATTGTTTTATATGGTATCAGAGCCGAAGTCAGCCAGTATTATCAAGGAATTAAGTTACTAACAATAGTACCTTAAAGTTATGACCTTTTAAGGTGATACTGTAGTGAGTTAAGATGACCAATATTATTTTGGGATCAGTAATTTAAGGTCTTATTTGAATAAATTTAATTCGATTGATCAATTCTAATTTAGAATTTAACCCAAGATTTGTTAAATCGCTTTCATGGGATTTTTTTTTCCAGAATGGATAAAGTATTTGGGTGTCAGTTTTATGAAACTATAAGAAGCTTATCTGCAGTAAGAAAAAGACACCCACCGACAAAGACTAAGACTGAACTGAGTTAATGCATTTTCATAAACCAAAGAAAATGGCTTTTAAAGGCCACGCTTGGTACTACTATATATCGATCACTCTCCCTCTCCCTCTCAAGACTTTAGAACCATGGTACTCTCTCTCTCTCTCTCTTTCTCTTTCAATTAATACATATATATGAACTGTATCATTCATGATCAAGCTAGTTTTTGATGATGGCAACTTGGCAAGTCACCATCTTAACACATGCATGCATCAACACACCCATATACTAAAATGAGGTCCATCATCCAAGCATGCATTGTGAGATGTGCCCCCATTCATATATAATAGGCGCGCGCGGTGTTAGGTTTATATGACTCGGTGTTAGGTTTATATGACTCATGTAGCAGCCTTGGAATATATATATATATATATATGATAAAGTAGTGTTGTCGTACATATTTCACATGAATAAGAGTAGGTTAGCTAGCTAGATGGACATCAAATTCAAACCACTAAAGACAAATATTTCTATATATTTATTTGCCTGGTCGACATTAATTGACGTACTATCTTACCCAAAAAAGTAAAACATGGTGGCATAAAAATGCCCAGGGGCATGGTTCAATACTTCGCGTCAGCAATAATTTCATTCGGCACCATTAATTCAAGCATAGTGCATTTATGATTGCTAACTAGATAAAGATAGAGTACTCCCCGTCAAGGATTTCATGTCGTGCAATCCAATATAGTTTATTAATGAATTTACTTCGTGTGCCTAAAATAAGAAGAAATGAATAGAAAAAGAGTATATATATATATATATATATATATATATATATATATATATATATATATGGCGAATGATATCCAAATAATTGGAGAGAAAGAACTCCATTATAGCGATGATTTTTTTCATCGCTATAAAGATAAAAATTCCATTTTATATGTTATAAATATGAAAAAATCGTCGCTATAGTCGGTTTGTTCTTATTTCGCTCCTTCCAGTTCGCATGAGAAGCAAGCAAATAGTTATTATAGACTAAAAACTGACATATACAATAATATACCATTAAAATAGAAAGGAATGACCTGAATTAAAAACTAAAAATCATTGTCCGTGGTTAAAAAATACATATCATTTGTTACTTATAATAGCGAGCGTTAATCAGAATAAAAATTTGACTTTATTAATTAGGGTTCATGATTTATTAGTCCGAGTTACGGGTTTAATAACCAAGATTTAGGGTTTATCAACTTCTTTTTTAACATGGGTTTAGGATTTATTAATTAACCTTATTAATATCTAGTTAATAAACTCTTAACTCTGGTTAATAAAATCTAAATCTTAGTTAATAAACCTAACTCTAATTAATAAAAATAAACCCTTATTCTGATTGGTATATATTATTATTAGTAGCAGATGATATGCATTTTTTAACCGTTCGTTACTATTAGTAGCGAACGACTATTTTGACTTTTTAAAAATTTGTTCGTTAATATTTAAAATAGATGATAAAGATGGTGTACTTTCTATAAAAATATGTAGCACATAGGTCTTATAGATTATTCTTCATATATATATATATATATATAGAGTCCGGTTCCAGTCCAGACGTCCGAATTTTAGTCCTGTAAGGACTTTTTTTTTTCTTTTTTTTTTAAAACAACTAAATTTTTTTTTTTAATAATTTATGGAATTAAAAATTTTCCATAATACAATGTTTTGGGCTTGATTTGGGTACCTATAACAAAACATGTATGTACAGTCTGTGCAGACTGTACCATCATTTTTTGGTATAGGTATTCAAATCACCTCAAAACATTGTATTATGGAAAATTTTTAATTCCATAAAATATTAAATATTTTTTTTTAGTTATTTTAAAAAAAAATAAAAATAAATAAAATAAATTTTGGTCCGTTTTTGATCGTGTCCCTAATCCGGACTGATCCTATATATATATATATATATATATATATATATATATCGGTAAGGATCAAGAGCATTCTCTTAAATAACATTCCTCCTAAATAGCATTCTTTTATTAAAACTACGTGCGTTTTTTGGAGGGCGCGTGGTATTTTTGTAAATACAATGCCACCGCATATTTACAAAAATGCCAACGCTGCGTTCCTCTAAAACGACGTAATTTTAATAAAAGAATGTTATTTAAGAGAATGCTATTTAAAGAGAATGCTCTTGATCCCGACTAATATATATATATATATATATATATATATATATATATATATATATATATATATATGGGATTCCATCCACGTTAATGTTGTTGTTGAAAGAACTCCTTTTAATTGCCACCTGATAATGTAACTCATTGTTAATTTAATTTTTTATAAGCCGCTACAGTTGTGTCAGAAGCTATTGAACTAAAAAGGTTGTTGCTCTCATAATCTATTCTTTGTAGATGGAGAGACCCTATATATATATATATATATATATATATTTTTGTTGGTGGAAGACATGATATGATTTCCAGAAAGTAGAACAAACTAGGTAGGTTTGTCCAATTATAGGGCTCAGAGGCATCTAGCTAGTAATTAATTAACCTGATAGCTAGTAGCTATTACTACTACTACTACCGAAAAGGAAAAAGAATTTATTTAGGGGAAACAAGAAGAGACATGAAGGGACCGGAAAAAGTTAGTTGTAGTTAGTTAATTCACTGGCGTTGAGAATATGGAATGACAGTTAGTTTAGGCTAACACGTGTCTCCATACCAACATCCCTGATTCTTTGGGCCTAGATCCATTGCTTGACACCTCCAAATTTTGCATTGCATTTTTCCACCATTATTGTTATTATTAACACTACTACTACTCACCTTATCTTTTTAAAAGAGTTACTACTATAAAAGTTAAAACAACGGTCTTTTCATGTACTTGAGTTTTTTTTAGAAGCTTCTCTAGTTTTTTATTCTATCCGTGTTTTAATATAAGACGTTTTAGACAAGTTTTTTTATCTCTTAATATATGATATTTTTAAATTTTAAATAAGCATTAATTACTTAGTTGTCAATATTATCCTAAATATTAAATATAATTAACTTTGGTTCTTCCATTATTTTTTGACCAATAAATAACAATATCTTTTTTTCAATACAAGGACAATATAGACATTTGATATTATATATAAGGTTATACAACTAGCAACAGTCCCCGTGCCTCGGACATTATGGACGGTGAGATTTATCCCAAATTTTGGACGGCCCAGATGATTTATTAGAATGAGCGGAAAATTCAAAATTATTTGTATTTTGTTATATAGATTATTTTTTTAATACTTATATACAACTCTTAAAAATTTTATATTAAAGGACGGATGGAGTATTATGCAGAGATAATGCGTCAGTCTAGGACATATATATATATATATATATATATATATATATATATATATATATATATGGATGTGATTTAGTAGGTAAATAGCCTTGGTTGGTACCATGTGAAATTCTCACTTTATTGTTTCTGTTGATATTACGTTTGGATTAAATAAATTAAATGGTTACAAAGAATTGAATAAAAGAGAGAATAGAATAAAGAGTAAAATGATTCATTCAATTTTGATAAAAATAAGCCATTTCATATCCTACCCTTTTTTAAACAATAAAATTCTTAAATACAATTTTTTCTTCCTTTTTCTACCTTAATATATATATATATATATATATATATATATATATATATATATATATATGATTTAATCTTGATGCCCCAACCGAACCTGAAAATTTTCATATTGCTCAAGAACCTTAATATTAATTAATTCCATATAATTAAATTTGACTAATAAACTTGAAAGGGTAACAAGAAAATTGGTGCCCCCAAAGTAATAAATGTTACAAACAAACTATTCTATAAAAAAAGAAATTTTTTATGAACTAAAATAGAATAATGCTACAGACAAACTATTCTACAAAAAAAGAGATTTTTTATTCTATTTTTTATGAACTAAAATATATATGTAGCATTATTCTATTTTAGTTCATAAAAAAAAATTAAAATTTTATTAATTACTAATAATATATATTTTTATATTTTAATGACGTCACTGAGTTAATTCTCTTTTTTATCCACCCGATATCTTTTCCCATTTGATGAGTACAGATCCGAGTATGAAAACCTTGATTTTCTTCTCATTGCCAGCACATTTTTGACTATATCAAATTATATCCATCCCAACCACTTGTCCAAACCTGTTACTCAAAAACACTTTCATATAAAACATGTTGTCATCTCATTAAAACATTAAACAAACAAACACCTCCAAACATTTATTACTTTGGGGGCACCAATTTTCTTGTTACCCTTTCAAGTTTATTAGTTAAATTTAATTATATGGAATTAATTAATATTAAGGTTCTTGAGCAATATGAAAATTTTCAGGTTCGGTTGGGGCATCAAGATTAAATCATATATATATATATGAATAATACTACAGACATAAATTATTCTATAAATATTTTACAAATTGTTGATGTGACATACTCCACCTCAGCATATTGATCAATAAATTGCTTTAATATAGTCTCCGGTCTCACACAATATGCTGATTTGGAGTATGCTACATCAGCGGTTTGTAAAATGTTATCAAGTCAAATCTTATCAGCTGAGAATTTTTCAAAGATTTACTCTATTAGTCCTATTCTATTTCAAATTGTTTTTGAAAGATTTTATTTGCAGAATTTATAGTTATATTCTTTTAAAAACAAACCATTCCTTAACAGTTTTAGTATTGTGCTTTACAATGTTAGCCGTTGGTTTGTATAAATGCTGCAACAAATTTTCCTTAACCAACTCGAATTTGGTAAAACTTTAACGTTAAACTATTGAACGTTAAAATAAACTTGGCCGTTGGACTTCTTATATTCATATATACCTCACGGTCGAAGCTATAACTCTCATTCATGAATAACTGAATTACATTGAAAACTTTCTAGTAAATATTCTTCTTGCCATGTTCTTAAATTCTTCTTGCTGAAAATTATTAGTTATTAGTTATAAGTTGTAATTATTCTTTCATCTTAAAACTTGTATACAAGTCAAGTTGGTTTGTGATTGATCCAGTAATGAATAGGTGTGTATAAAGAAGGCTCAAAGTTATAATGGTGCAAAAGGTTGCAGGAAAAGAAATATTTTAATTAAAGATTAATTAATGAAAACATGTTGGGTATCAATTGATACCTGACTACGGACTAAGGGATTAAACTAAGTATAAATCTCAAAATATCATTGCATGCATGGTTTACGTTAGACTAAAGTAATACATGAAAAATTAGACGAATAACTCAAAGCAAACAACTAAAAATATACATGTTCTAAAACTAGTTAAATTTTACGTGTCTACATTACTTTTGAAACTAAAAAATTTAAAATTTGACATAGATCATTGACACACGCAAACACCTATTCACCCTCTTTGTAACGACCCCAAAATAGGTCCATTCAATCCAACCCATTCTCGAAATGCCAAATACATGATATGTAATACAACTACAACTTTATTACAAGAATTGTCGTGCAAAAATACAACAACACATATCTTGTGAGTTTGGATACAAATATATACCAAATGTGACACATGTCCCAATCGTGGACAACACCTCACAAAGAATAACACCTTACATAAAGGTATAGTCAAAGACCTGCTTTTAGAAACTAAAATCTTTGTGAAGTGCTCAAGAAACCTTCGTACATGGGAGGCCATGCGTCTAGGTTATGATAGATATCATATGTCCAGTGGAATTATCCTCGTCACTTAATAGACCCTAAAAGAAAACGAGAAGATTACTATCATATTCTTCCCAATGGTAAGTCTTCTCTTCGACATATCATTATCTCCACTATCTCTAATTGAGAATTATACTTCAAACAAACACCAAGATTATATAGTAGTGCTCGTATATATACTCGCAGTGGATGAAAGCACATCCCCTCGCTTTATGATGATACGTGGTTGTATGTCATTAGACATCTTGTATGATAGTGACAAAATACCCTTCCAACGTTGGGTTACGCTTTCACCCTATTAGATTCACCAAATATAACTACTAAACGATGACCACCGCTCTATTCCCTCACCATTACCCCCGGCCACTTCGACAAATTTACCTACACTATTATTATTACCGAAAGAATTATAAAGCAAAAGGGTGAGCACAACTAGCCAAGAAAAGAATATCATGACTAAAGATAATTAAATTATCAATAGCCTCCATCAATAATAAATCGTAGATTTAGAACATATGGTAGATGATAAAAAATTTCAACCATAGTTGCAAAGTGAACGAAGCAATCCATTAGAAGAGTCAAATAGACTATAAAGTCTATTATCTTCTCCATGTTAAAAATCCACCAACAATGTTTTATCCTCAGAACATCAATCAACAATTCGGTCCACAATCATATGAATAACTCATAATCATAATTGTAGTTCTAAATTCCTCTTCTCATCCGGGACGAAGATAATTTTTATCACCTATCTTTACCCGAAACATCAAAGATCATGGTTACACCAAATCACATTTCTTGTTCATAATCATACTAATAATTTCATCTTTTACACTACTACTAAAGATATTCATCAACAGCTTCACCAGCTTTGTCATGTTTCATCTCAACACATGTTCATCTTTGCACTCACCGCCAAAGATATTCAACAACATGTCATCATCTTTGCACTACTACCAAAGATATTCATCAATAATTCATCTTTTGCACTACAGGTGCCAAAGATATTCATCAATAATTCATCTTTGCACTACAGGCCAAAGATATTCCTCAACAGTTTATATTTGCACTATAGGCCAAATATATTATTATCTCAAAGAAATATATAATCATTTCAGAATTTATATAAACAATAATTATAACCATGTTGATCATTTCACCTTTGCACTTAAGCTAAAAAATATTCAGCTTATATATTAATGGTCATGATTATACCAAATAACAATTCAACTTTGCACCATCGCCAAAGAGAACCCATAGTCATGATCATACAAAAAATCTACCCATTTTTACACTCAAGTCAAAGAGAAATATCATCATTAGGGTTATAAAAATGTTATATATGATAGTAAAATCAATATAATCAAAACATCTAGATTTAATCTCAAGAGTAATATTCATAAATCAACTATAATTTGGTTGAAAAAAGAAACCAATTTTGTCGTGAATAGTACCCGTGAATAGAACTCGTGAATAAGAATCATGAATAAGAACTCGTGAATAGTAACCCCCGACATGAAAAAAGGTAGAAATTCCACAATAAAATCCATACCAATATTTACGATAATGATATTGAAAGAATAATATTTCTTAAGCTTATAAACAATTTATTTTAATTGTTTACACTTTACTAAATAATGCATTTAATCATTCTAAAATGCCAAACTCATAAGATTTCATCACCAATAACCAAAACCCTCATCAAAAGTCTGCATATATCTCATATAGGATTCTCAAGCCATAAAATCTTATTTTCCAATTTTCTTACTTCACACGACATATTTAATTCATTTACTCATAACTAGTCTATTTTCATGAAAAATACTAAATCAGTTCCAAAAATATTTCTTTTCTGAGATTTAGCAGAATATAGTCTCATATTGAACATATATTTTTCTCAGAATTTTTAAAATTCATTTACTATTTTTCATATGGCCAAAACCTCCGAATATTAAAACATTTATCATAAATTGTACTTTTATCCAAAAATTCTAAAATTTATAGAATATACCCATGTTATATATATGTACTCCCAATAAAAATTTCATCAATTTTGGAGTTAACCACAAGGAGTTATAAGCGGTTACTTTTAAAATAGTCTTTTCCCGTAAAATTCATAACTCTTAATCTATACATCCAAAAATCACCATTTTTGGACGCAATCAACAAAACTCGTCAAATTATCATTTCAAATTTTTCCAGAATTTTTGAAGGTCTAAAAAGTTACGAAACCTGAAAACACAACAACCCTTAAAATCCCTTACCTCGAAAGAGCAGTATTTCTGACTGGAATAACGCTGAACGAACTTGCACCGTATAGCAACACTCAAGATACAAGAATACACTTGATAATATAGAGAGAGAAATAGAGAGAAAACTTCAGTTTCTGGTGTGATTTTCAATTCTAACTTAAGCTTCTATTTATAAGAAAATGCTAGAACGCCAAAGGAGACTAAAATAATAAAATATTATTTTTCTTTTCTACACACCAACCATCCAAGACCAGCCATCCAAGCATGCCAATTCTGAAAAATATAGCAGCCCACATGTTATTAACACCAACCAAAGTGGGTCCCACCATATAATTTAATAAAAATTATTTTATTTTCTGAAACTTCAATAATTCATAGAAAATAGCCCGTTTATTAGAAAAATTAAACTCATGACTTTCCGTGGAAAATTCCATTCTCTACAACTTTGCGAAGAAAATTTTTCCAAATTCCAAATGTAAATTTACCAAAATCAACAAACGAAGCGATTTTACGCCTATAATCAATTTTCATTCCAAGAATTGTGTCCACCAACACCCAAAACATATGTTAAATATTTAATGCCACAAAAATACTCTTCCTCCTCATATACTCATATATCCCACATTCATTGTAAAAATATTACCGTTAATATATTATTAAAATAATATATTTAAATGAATTATTTTATCAGAAAAAGATAAAATATTAATTTTCAATAGTTGTCACATTAAAAATTTTCTCCATCTATATCCACAATAAATATTTTCTTTATCATAATAATCAATAATTAATTATTCACAAATAATATTACAGACTCACAGTACTGACAACCAGGCAGTTCCCAGGAAAGAGGGGGCTTTCCAATAAGAATTTCTCCTTCTTGTGCCGCAATTAGGTGACCAAACCTCTCCTCGATGTAACTTTCTGAGACATTGCCAATAATGCTATCTAATAATATTATTCAAATAATACTGAATTATTGATCCGATAATGAGAAATATTGTGCAGTTGATAATTATTGAAATAACAATAATATAAAATATCAACGCAACAATTATTGAATCAATAAAATAAAATATCGAATAAAGAATTACCGTAATAATTATTGAGTAAGGCCTTCTTACGTAAGAATCAATAATTCAAAAATCTCGTGTAATACCGTATGCCAAAGCACTTGTGCAACGCCAGACATTTTATTTTTTACCAACCGGTATTCCAATGTTGTTAATGGTAAAACTCAAACTTGTCGCTTTTCTTCATCCGGCAGCTTTATTCCGCATATGGGCCCATAAATGATCAAGGCTGGCCGCATTTAATATTCCCCGCCGGAAAGAATATTCCACAACCAAACGAATATTCTCCAAACAATGATGAATATTTTATAAATAACTTGCGTATTTTGTAAAATTTGCATAATTCACCCATAACTTTAAACTTTTATCAATTTAACCATTTACTGAATAATAATTATAAGAAAAAAATTGAATAATTTTATTTCATAAAATTCGGGGTCTTACACTCTTTCTAGGCGTACAATTTATAATCGATTTCAAATCGATTAAGATCATCTATGTAATTTTGGCTTCAGTTCTATATAAAAAAGCACGCGTGTACGTGTGTTCCCCAGTAAAAATTCTCGTACGCATAAGGTAGTGTTTGATAAAACTGAATGTTAAGATATGAACAATTTAAATATCTGAATAATGTATAGCATCTGAATAGAATTGTATCTGAATGAAAAAATATCGTTTGATAATTAATTTTTTTAAAATTAATGTCTTAATAATAATATTTTACTATATTACCCTCTCAAACTCTTTTTTCTTTCTCATGTAGCATCTGAGCACATATGTATGTCAAAACATTACTATATTGTATGTATTAATTTACAGCTAATGTCATCGTGTATAAAACAAACATTTGCATCACCTTGCCCACGCTGCCAGGCATTTGCTCCCTTGTTCTCCAAACTTTTTATTTTTTCTCTCTTTCCATCACCTTCTATATTATTCCTAAAATCACATTAAAATCTCTAAAATTCACAGATTTTTTGTTTCAAGAGGCACAATTTCTCTCTACTTTTTGAGGTATTGATTTTCCAAATTTAGAGGTAATCATTTATATTTAAGTCATTAAAACTTTGGGAGCATTATTAGTATGAATTTGCGACAGATCTGTGAGAACCGTCAATTTACCGACAAATGCTCGGCTAATTTGGCGAGTTAACGGAATATTAGGTGAGTTCTAAAATGGTTTGGTGTGGTGCAGAAAGATGGTGAATCAGATTTGACCCAAAACAAAAAAACTCAATCGAAAGGCGAAGAGTAAAGAAAACTCGATTATGACAGCTAGAGGTGTTGCGGGCCGGAGAGGTTTCGGCGGTGGAGCATGAGCAACATACACGGTTGAGGGAGGAAGAGGGAGAAAAGGGATTTTGTAATATTGAAGAGGTCATTTTTGTCCAAAAAATAGTTAATGTTATTCAGACCTAGCTACCTCTGAATAGTCTAGATTTAATTTCATATCTTACCGATTAGGAGGCATTAAAGTATTCACAACAGTTTTCCTAATCAACTCTTTATCCTTAATTTTGAAGAATACATCACATCAAAAACATATTCAAATTTAAAATTAAATTTATTTAATTTATGTCAATATAATTATAAATATTATAAAAGTACTATTAATTATAAAATTTATTATTTTCAAAATTTAAATGAAAATTAAAGGTATATCCATTAAAAAGTTAATATTGAAATATAAACAAACACAACCTAAATTACTTGATTTAAAATATTAGCTCAGAAATTTACTACTCTTTTATAAATTATATTTGCTAAAATAACAATGATCCTGTAGTTTCATTCAAGAATAAAACGGGAAGGTCGTATTTGGAAAAACAGCCAAAAACAAACTGAATTCTAGAAAATTAGTTCGAATTTTGTCCGAGCAAATTAACCTCTTCAAGGCAAGAATTTACAAGATATTTAAGGCTTCATGAACGAGCTAATGTGTAAATATAATAAGTTGATACGAAGGGGAGCAATATACTTTTTTTCAAACCAACCAACCGAGTTAAATCGGTAGTTATTCATTCTATCCAATTGAGTTGACTCGGATAATATTAAAATTTTAATTGGATTAATTTTTCAATTATCAATAGTGAGTACAAAAATCTTAACATTGGTATGGTATTTTTCAACTAAATTTTAAATTGCCCAAAATAGATTAAAGCAACAATTGTTCATTAACCAATATAAACTTTTAATATTACTTATATTTGATTAAACAACTTTTCGTTATTCTAATTATAAACTTTTGGCTTGATTATTACATATATATATATATATATATATATGATTATATATATAAAAAAATTAAATTACTCAAAAAAAAACAATGTATAGACTAGCTAGGAATAATACATACAGTAACATTTCATTTAATATGTTCAATTTTCTTAGCTCTTGATAATATATAATAAAAGTAACAGTGCAATCCATATAAAATTACGAATCCAAATTCCACTATTTTCACCTCATCTTTCATATAAATAAATATATTAAAAGCCCAATCTATATTCCATCTTCTCAAAGCTAACCTGCAGTAAAAACACCAAGCAACTGTGGTTGTGTTCACTTATAACCCACCTCTGGTAATAATTATGATGGGACAACTGCTGATGGCTTCAATTTCTTTGGTGGAGGGTTGCCTCCAGACATCACCACATAAGTATAGAAGCACAGCATCGCAGCACTGTAGTTAAAGAAAAGCAGAAAAATTCGTTTACAAAACTCCCAAGGATTTTCATGGATAATAATAATAGTACTGGTAGTGAATATTTCAGTACCTAACGACAGCATATAAGCCTGTAGGAAATATTCTTTTTGTCTGCATACACAAATACCATTTTCAAGTTAAAGTCGAATAAACGAGTGAGAATATCATTTTGGAGAATTCTGTTGTGATTACTACCATTGAGTAGGACTGAAAGTTCTTCCAGAGCAGGGCTGCAGCTAGTACTGCGAGGCCATAAGTAGACAGACATCCGAGACAGTGAAATAGATTAGTTATTGTTAATGTCCAAAGAAAAATAGTATATCTTCTGTACATCTTTTTCAATCAAACCATAAAAACTTAAGTCATGGTAATCATCCACCATTAAGAAGGTTGATGAAGTTCATGGAGAGAATGAAAGAATCAATTTGGATCATATTTTGATGAAACTTTGAAATTTTAAGAAAAAAAGGAAGAAGATTTTATACAAGTAGAAGGGAATAACAAATAAGAAGACAAGAAATCCACCAATAAACAGTGGGGTTTGTTTAATGAGCATTCTTGTATGGGTATTTTCCTTGTTCACCACTAGAAAATTTATATCATCAATTTATCCTTGAGAAAGGATACTTTATATTCCACCAGTTATTTTGGTCATCTTTATCAAAATAATGAACCCAAGGCAAAGAGTTGGCGTAGTTATGAGGATTGAAGCAAGAGAATTAAGAGATTATTGATTAAATAGTTAACATTGTTAGTTAGAGATTTATTTTAAATATTTATATTATATTATATAGATTATTTTAGAGGCTATAATTCTAGTAGATGGTAATTAGTGATTTGTTTCCTTTTAAAAGTAGATTACCCGAGTAGCATTACAGTTTTACTTGGTCTCCAAGTTTGAGGGTTTCCTTTATTCCTATCTAAATTGATGTAATCCATCATTATTTTCATTGATTGATTGGCACCTTGTTGCTTTTTATGACTTTTGTCACCATATTATTTTCCTTTATTCCTCCTTCACCCTTGTCCTGAATCACCTAGCGGTAAGGTTCCATCTCACTTGAAGGTTGAGAGCTACAGGGTATCATATGGCTGGGAGATATTTGAGCAAGGGTTCAATACCTTCCAGTATGTAGCCTAACTAGTCTGAATCAAAAAGTAAAAGAGAAGATAATGGACCCAATTCTTTATTTAGCAGAATGGGAAGGTGGGCGAGAAAAAGTATAAGCCCCCCCCCCTTCTCTCTTCTTCTCTGACTAATCAGTGTTGGGATAATTACAACCTATTTACCTCCTAGGGAATCTAAGTACCTCTCTATCAACCACAGAATGATCCACAATGGTAAACACTGACCACACGTTGAAGAAGTATATAGTTCTACCCACTATAATTCATACCCCTCAAGGATTTGTGACTAGATTGCCCCATACCCAAATGCCTAGACTAGCAACTGCAGTATTTAAGTTTATTGAATGGCATGCAATTTACACTAGATTAAAGATGCAAAATGCATGTAATTTTTTATTTTTCAAACAATGCATGTAGTGTGTGAAATTTTTTATAACAATGCTTACAACTTCCTGATACTTGATATTATGCATTTTTGGGTCTAGTGATTATTCTTAATTATGTTTTGAATCATGATGATTTTAATTTTTTTATATCCAGGGAGTAAGTCAGGATAGGTTATTTTGGTTTCTCATTTCTAAATCACATTCCAAGTAGAATTAGCTGTGTCTGCTTCATAGATTGTATAAATGATTGCAAGATCCTAAAGTTAACGATATAAATTATTGTCATTATTTTTTTAATACGTAACGTAGTTAAAATTTTTACTTTGTGAGGTGTTATACTACTTTTATCTGCCATTACAAAGCAGGATTTGTCAATCCAAAGCTGATGGTGAAGCATCTTGTTCTATCCCCATTTCTTTTATTTCCTTCATGTTCGTGTGCATGCTCCTTGATTATGTACTAAAGTTTCTTCTTTTTTTCCCACACAACAAGATGAAACTATTACATGAAGCATAGAAAGAATAAAAATGTTTCACTTGAAATAAAATCCTAAAAAGAGCACATATTGAACATTATGGAATATAGGAAGGAAAATTTCAGCATCATGACCCTTTTCAAATTATAAATATAATGCTCCCTCTGTCCCAAAAAAGATTATTGAAGTATACTTTTCATGCAAATTAAGAAACCTACAATAAGAGGACAAAGTATCAAATAATTTCTATTTTTACCCATAGTGAACCCTACATATAGTATGCTAGGAAATATTTTTCTTTCTTTAAATTAATGGTCCCCACCTATAAGTACTTTTGAGGACAAACTGACAAAGTAGTCTTTATATAGCAATTTAGTGTTCTTAAGCCATCATTTGTGGAACAAATTCTTTTGTACTTGAGCCATCTTTTATGGGCAGAGGAAATACATACCTGCTTGTCCTAGTATGAAAGGCAGGCTGGGCTTTCCTTCTCTCCAGATCTTTAAGCTGCAAGTGCTGAGGGCCAGTAAAGCACCTCCAAAGAAGACACCAGTGCCTAAAGTACCAAGGTTCCTCGAAAATATAGAACCAACAAGCCCCCCACTTAAGACAAGCCCACCTAGCATGAAGTACAGCATATAAGTGACAATATATAATCACTAAAATTGTAAAAAAAGTAAACAGTTTACCCTTCAATTTATGGTAGAATTACCTTAGTCTAATTGAACAAATTATAAAAAGAAAAAAAAAAAGAAAAAAACATAAAGTACAAAGGCTTTTTTAAAGCCCTGATTTGGGGAGGATGTACAATGAATTATCATTAATCAAGTACACAATCACAATATCAATTAACGGTGAGAAATTACAATAATTAATCAAGCCTCACATAAAGGAGGATACAAGGTTCACATAAAAAAAATAAACTCACCCAAATGAGAACCAAACATCATACCTAAAGGTCACAGGGGATCAATCTTTTTACCATCAGGCTTAAGACTTTATGGGTTGTACAAAGGTTATATAATTATATATAAGTAAAGAGATTTACTAACTTAATAGATAATACATCATGTCCACATAGCATCAATATCATCATTCTGTTTTAACGTGTGACGTGGTCTTTAGAAAAAACCAATGATACAGATCAATTAGTCAACTATTTCGAGTAAATCCATTGTTAAAATAGAATAGTTTACTTGTGCCCGTACACTCAACTTGAGCAGAGGATGAAAAACAAAATGGCATCAAATCTCTGCTTCTATTAGTGGAAGGTTCAACCACTGTAATTCGTAACTGAGAACTCCATGATACCCTTCGAACATTGCTTAATATATGTATTGCTAAGCTTTGGGAGTCAGAAAACAAGTAGCATTGAAAATTATTGATACTATCTATCTAAAATGCAACATTAAGAGTCCTAAAAAAAAGGATCACACTGTTTTGAAAAGCATTCTCCCATTTAGTGGTGTTTCCTTTAGGTCTACAAGCACTTTGGATATTGCTTGGTCGGTCTTATTATGCTTCTTTGTGGTGAGTTATTGTGATCTTTTCCTCCCTTGTTCTTGTATATATCATATGTACACTAGTTTCACTCCCTTTGGGGTCTTCATAGTAGATTCACCAATCAAACAAAACGAAATGGTATAAAAAGGACACAGTGCCAGAGGAGGGAAGGGGTGAATAAATCTCTTTTATTTTGTATAAGAAAAGAAAAAAATGACATTCAGATATAAATATGTACAAAGACCATATATAAAGAGAAATATTGATTTTGAACCTACCCCCTCCATCCCCTTTTAATCAAAGTGGCTTGGGTTTTTATTCCAAAGAAATTAAGAAGAATAACTGCCCCTTGGAAACATATTAGACAATCCACATATCAAGTGAAGATTTCCTTCTTTGTTTGGAAAGCTTGTTAGGATACCAATGTGATGATTAATTACTCAAGACAGTCAAGTCATAGGCATTGAATCCTTGCTAACAGGAAACTGTCGATGATCACCTCCTAAATAGTAATTGTGCAAGTGGGTTGTGAAAGTTACGATTTGATCCATTTGAAATAAATTAATTCAATTACATTGGTCATTATGATAAGGTGATGCACACGCTTTTGGGATAATGCTTCTTCTATGTGTTTATGGACGAATCCTGTTCTGAAGGGATGAACCCATGTTTGTGAGTAGACATACCTTTAATTGAGTGACAATCAAAAATTTCAGAGTTACCTTCCTCACACAATTAAAATGTTGAAATAAAAGATAATGATGAATCAAGGTAAAATATAGAATTACATACAACTTTCCAGAATTTTCACGCATAAAGTAGGAAAATGGGAAAAAATATAAGAGGTACTTTGAACATCTAATCTCTGTGCTGTATTTGTAAATTCACATACTTATGGAAACAGCTTTAATGCACCTTTAGATAGACATACAAGTATCTGAAACTCTTTAAGCCTCCAACAAATAGTTTGTATGTAGATGTAATAATGTAAAAATCTTCTTTTTTTCGTTTCTTTTGTTTATTTTCCATTTTATTTTATTGTGATTTAGCACTAGAAGTTCATCATTAACTGTGAAGAAAACTCACCATACGGAATTCCAAAACAAAAATCATGGATCTTTGCTGCTCTTTTTTCTTCGGTGGAAACATGATCTATGGGCTCACTCATCGATTTTCCATTGACATGCTCTTCGGAATCAGAATATATCTTCTCTGATCTGTCATTATGCGATGTCACAGCATCTTCTGTATAACTTAGGGTGACCTTCCTTTCAGAACTGTATATTTCTGTGCGACGTGCATCTTGGCTTCTAACAACCAATACCTAGAAAATGTAACTTTTCAGTCATTAATATCACCTCCAAACGACAAAATGTTATCAAATTAACACACCTAAACCATTCTGGATCTATTCCCAAGTGCCAGCAAAGTTTTGCTTAGACTTCAGATCCATTTGAAATACCAACTTTATCTTTTCAGACTCAAGCGGAAGCAACCATGCTTAGTTACATTAGATTAATAAGTATCTTCTTTTGTAGTGTCTTAAATTCATATAAATTGCTCAGATAACAGTCAACAAGTGCACAGAGTGACTTCATTAACTAATGCATATAATGCAATATTCAATCAGGATAATGTGTGACTCCCTTACCATAGGTAGCATAATTCTCATTACCAAATATTGCAATTTCAACTATTAAGTTTTCCAAGGATTTGCTCTCTCACTTTCATCATCAGAAATTACATTTCAAACTCAAATTATTTAGTTGTGGTTATCTTTATCAACAATTTCTCAGCATATCTACTAATATATGTCACATACATGTGCAATTTTAACCTACATACCTACATATTTTGAAATATACATTATGAAAAATATTTTAAGAAACAAATCAATCCCTTTACAGCAGCTGAAAACATATAAATTAGTTATCAATATAACCTCAAACTCAGAAATCCAAAACGCAACATCTAACTAGCATAGGAAAATTTTGTAATTCTCCCTCCGTTCCAAAAAAAAGAGTACCATTTGACTTTTGATCCTAGTTAATTTCCAAAATCCTGAATTTCAAAACCAAATAATTCACATCTTTAGGATCTTAAGATTTCGTAAGTTACAATTTTGTGGAATAGAGGAGTATCAAATAAATTCCACTCTGATTTTATATAAACAGAGATTACAAGGAATAATTTTCTAATATCACGTTCATAAGCAGAATTAGGGTTTAGTAAGATACCTTTGGGAAGGGGTATAATCGGGTTTGAATCT
Organism: Panax ginseng; assembly: GCA_020205605.1. Taxonomy (NCBI): domain Eukaryota; kingdom Viridiplantae; phylum Streptophyta; class Magnoliopsida; order Apiales; family Araliaceae; genus Panax; species Panax ginseng. Next base: position 102,772,780 of record CM035146.1, read on the forward strand.
GTTGTCGCCGGTGGATCGAAGAGAAGCACGACATCTGAGAGATTGCTGACGACATGAGGAATGGATGATTGAGCTGATGATTCTTATATAATTCAAAAAGAAATTCGATATTGAAGAACAAGAAATTCCAAAATTTTATCTTCTCAGAACAGGGGATTTGGTGTTTGGTACTATTGAGTTGGAGTTTGTGGGAATCTTTTGACTTTCCTACCAAATACTGCTTCAAAGTTCAAACATGTCTGCCGTAATTCATTTTTTTCAGAGGTTCCCCCGGCTAACAGATCTTAGACCGTCCAATGAATTATCTAACGAGTGAGATGGCTTGAGGCTTGCCCGACCGGCTAGTAAGACCTGCGACCCGTATAAATAAAAATAAAAAATAATGAACACAAAAAAATGAAGCATTGAACGTGGACACACTAAACTAAAAGTCTAAATTAATTCTTAACACATCTGTATTTTTCATACATACTCCACAAAGTATTTAAATGAAAATTCTTATGAAAACAAATTTCAATGAATAAATAAAGAATATCCAACTTTAATAGTCAAATTCTCATAAATTTAAATTAAGTTTAACTACATTTCAAGATTTATTTTTAATTATTTATAAGCCTTTTTGATTGATTTTAACTTTTTAAATAGTAACTTGATAATAAAAAATTCTTTGGAGTGAGATGATTGATATGAGTTTGAATTTTTTAGAGATAAATTATTGGCCGTCGGATGTTGAAGCATTGGGATTTGAGCCGCTCTGTTTTATATTATAGATCTCTAGATTTTTTTATGATTAAATGCAAAGTAATCCAAACTGGGCCCCTTCTGACGTGGCCGTGTTTTAATTTTTTTCTCAAAAATATGTCCAATTACAAGATTCGAACTTAAAACCTTCAATTTGAAATCTTGATCACATAACCACCCAAGCACCACATGCATAACTACTAATATTCTTCAAGATTAACTTATATAACGAAAAAATTCCTTTCCCCCAAATAAATTAAAAGACAAAACAGATAAATTTTGATACCCAAAAACAAGAGTTCGATAAATTGAGACAAAAAGTTAGGGTTCCAACTTATGGCAAAACTTCAAATGGCCACAAAATCTAAGCCTTTTAAAAACAGAGCATTTCCTGAAGAACCCTGAAATCCATCGCACCCAATTAGACTAAACCCACCTCTAATTGAGTTTTCGTTATTGTCATAAATTGGTAGAAAATGGGGAGTAGCAAAATCAGAACGAGAAGGGGAATTCTAATTTGTTAAGAAATTGGGTTGAAAGTCCAATAATAATCTAGAAAGGGGGATTGAATAGATTATTACAGATTAAAAAATTATTTTAGGCCTTTTTGAATTTTTGGATAATTAATTTGCAGTGTTAAAAATTAATATACAAGACAGTAAAAATTCAATCACATAATGCACAGAGATTTGTTTGGTTCATAACATACATACCGGGTATACTGCTACGTCCAGTCTCAAGCTCCTCTCCAGGACTTGAGATTTTATTACTAGCAGTAATAAATACTTCTTCAACAGGCGGAGAAGCCTTTACAAAATTTTATAGACAAACTTCTAACTGTTCCCAACTATTCTATCTTGGACAGTAAGCTCCCCGCTCCCTCCTCAAGTTTAGTTGTATCTCTTTTGAGTTATGTTCTATTCTATGACCTAGTCTTGAAACAATAGCCTCTTCCTCACCTCACAAGTACACTAGAGATCCAACTTTTCGCAGACCTCTCTAAGATTCTGGTCTTGGTCGATGAATTACTCGTCTTTCTCACATGTACATAAAATAAACTAACTCTGACCTTTTTTCTTTTTACAAATGGTTTTACAATAATATGCTTCTCAAATAAGCAGATAAGAATTTAGTACAGATGAATGCTTCTTAAATAAGCAGATATAATTTAGTACATATTGATGTTTCTCAAATAAGCAGATATCAATTAAAGTACAGATATATTTATAAAAGTTCAAGGACTTTTATACTTGAGAAAATATGCGTTTTAGTAAGCAGATATTAATTTGTTCTTTGATCAAATAATGCTTCTGTGTAAGCAAATATGTTCACTTAAGTTTGTGAAATAAAAGTTAAAATAACTTTTATATTATGCAACAAGTATTCTATGAATAAATGAATTTATGATCAAATACTTGTGATGACAGATATCAAAAATAATAAATAAATCAGTTAAGTAATACTTGATATAATAAATATATTTGTTTAACTCAAATAATATATAACAATATTTTATCTATTATGTGAACTTTTATAAATAATGTCACTTAAGACTTATAAAAATCGCATTTGCGGTTCAATTTCTCTTTGTAGAGGTGTATCTCCGTAGCCTTGCGGCGTCTAAGTACGACAAAATTTATATTTTCACAATTGATATTTATATAAATATTTTCAATAGATCACTACGATTCTCAAACTCGGTTCGGATGACTACTCTTTTTAGAGTAGTATCTCAGTGTCGTCTTGAGCTATCAAGTGTCGTATCTATTTTACGATATTTATATAAATAATATCAATAAAAGGTTACTGAAGACTATAAGGAATCGTATGGTTCGAATTTCTCTTCGTATAGGTGTATCTCCGTAGCCTTGCGACGCCCAAATATCTTTTTATTTGATAAATAGATGAAATATAGATATATAGAATTGTGTAAAACAATGTATATTCGTATATCTATAAATATAAATAAGCAAGAGATAATTCAAATAAATTAAATCAAACAACTTATCTCAATTTGCTTAGACCAATTTTCTCTTCTCAAATAATCATAACTTTTGTAAGAAGAGAGAGAGTATGTAGGAGATAAATAAGTTTTCCTTGAAAGTGAATTGGCAAAATAAAATGAAGAAAAAGCCTTCTATTTATAGATTTTTAAAGTCAAGGGTAAAATGGTAATTTTCAAAATCTGATTTAAAATTAATGGATATGATTGTTTATTTTTAAAATCAATGATATAAATGAAGATAGATCACACAGATTACCATATGTTCCGACTTCAATTTTCCGCCCAGGCCAATTTCTAATCACTAAGCAATTTAATGCTAACCCATTCAATCCGATCAATGCTAGCAAACCAATTCCACAATTTCGATCAAAGATAATAAAAGCCATCCAAATTTTATACATACACACACGGACACACGATTACTAATATATATATATATATATATATTATATAATACACATAATATATAACTTGTAAAATTACGGTTTATATATATATATAATATAATACTTATGAATATATGACATATATATATATATATTATATATATATATATATATGTAAATTCATGTATGCAATAAAATAATTATTGCCCGATTTTGAAATAATTTAAAATAATTTTTGAAATTTTTAAATAATAAAATTAATTTGAGAATAAATAGAAAATGCCTACATGACAAAAATGATTTAATCAAAATTTTCATCTTCTTTCCAAATTCGGTCAAACAAGCATTTAATGATCAAAAATATGATTTTTGTCTCAAAATGCATAACCCAATTCATTTCCAACACATTAGCAAGTATTGTCCCAATATAAGTGACCCATTTGATTTAACACTTTAAAACATCAAGATCAAGAAAATCAATTAAATAAGATTTAGAAAATATTTTTGGTCAAAGTAAATAAGATATATAAAATAATTATAATAAAAAATCCTATGGAGAAGATTCTACCATTTTAATTAATTTATTTACTAATTATTATTATCATCAAAATAAAACTAAAAGCTAGAGACCCAACATGGTTCACGGTCCAAATCGAAGCTATTGTCAAATGGAACATTAAAAAGCTAAAAGAAACTAGATTTGGGAGGGAAGAAGGGAGAATGTGATTGCGATGGGTCGAGCGTGAACACCGGTGCCAGAGAGCAAGAAGATGAAGAATCCATTGCTTGTAACAACAAATTACCATTATTGAAATCTGGGTGATGATTCGTGAGTATGTTTTTAGAACGGTTCATAGTATTATTAGCAATCCAATCAGTTTCGAGCATTGATTTGAAGCTAGTGAGAGAAACAACGTTTTCTAGTCCTTCCTTGTGGTTTTTTCTCTCTTTAAAAATTCGCCAGACAAATAGAGGAGGAGAAAGGAGAAGAATAAGGAAAATGAAAGAAGCTTTTTGAGAGTATAATAAGGAGAATAGATTTAAGAGAGAGATAGAGAATGAGGGATTCGAATTTTGAAAGAATTCCTTACCGTGGAATAAATAGAAACCACTGCGAGATTATCTCCTGCTATCTCTATGTTATATAGAGAGACCATTATTAATGCATGGAAATGGAACCTTAACTTGAATCCTTGTTTTTGGGTATATGAGAATTTTGAGTTTTTAATGAGAGAGACGACAACCAAAGAATAAAATACATTCTTGGAGTCTCAACCTTTTTTGGAATGCTTTTGAGTTGTGTACATATTAATATCGTTCAAAAATGGTTGACTTAACCTACAAAAATAATAAATTTTGGAATGAATAATGTGTTATATATAATTCATAATATTTGTTAAATTATATTGACTAAAATAAATGAATATATATTAATTTCGAGTTTAAATATTTTAAATTAACTTTAAAATATCAAAATAACTAATATATTTTTTAATAAAAAATGAGACCAATTGTGACGCCCCAAAATAGGTATACACAACTAATTCTGAGTCGCCAAATACATGGTACATAATTTAAATACAACTTCGTTTATACAATACGACAAAACGTAGACAATATCCAAACTCAAATAGAGTCCTCGTTACATTTATTATCACACTATTTCATATAATAGTGAGTACTACTATAGTCACCATCTTGGACAATCACTACATTTTCCAATTAGTCCCAGTTATATTTTCATTTCCTGAAGAGAACAATAAAAGTAAATGGTGAGCTCAACTAGCTCAGTAAAGAATATTATGACTAAGATAATGCAGAATAAATTATCGTTAGCCTTCAACAGTGTTAAACTAATAGAATACAATAGACAACAAGTTTAACTGTGACGGAACAAACAATCAATTAGAAGAGTTAAGTAGACCATGATATCTACTATCTTCTACGGTTTAAAAGTTCATCATCAATATTTTATCGTTGTAACACAACTCAATAAATAATTCACATCATCGAATTATCCATGCACTACGGGCCAATGATAATTTTTACCACATCATTGGTAACATTACATATCATGATTATACCGATACATAATTTCTGATCATAATCATACCAATCAACAGTCCATCTATGCACTACGGGCCAAAGATGACTTTTATCACAATATAAGCATGAGGATAATGACAATGATATAAAAATCCAATTAAGTGAAAACAATGATAAATTTTAATGATTTATAATTCAATTTATCCAGAGTTTAAGAATGTCCAAATTATCAACATGATAACTGCTTTGTGGAGTAAAATTCAAGAATAATATTGTATTAAAAATAATTTGGACAGAAAAAAAATCAATTTTTATTATGAATAGTACCCGAGTGAATAGTACCCAAGTGATTTTACAAATGATCATAGTTTTGCAAAATAAATTAAAGCCGCATTTTAAATTAAAAAGCCTCACAAGATTTAAACAAAATCATCAACCCAATTTATTACGAATAAATTAAGAGTACTTTTTGATATTATATCCTAAAACTTTAACCGAATATTATTTAATATTATTAAATTAAGTATTGTGTGTGTTTCAAAATAAGAATCATAATTTTTTTAAAAAATCGATTTCTTAAGTATAAAATTTTATTAGAGTATAATGTTTCAAGGGAATTTTTTTTAAAGAGAAATAATGTTTAATTGCGCTAAATAAATCTCATTTAAAAAATATAAAAAATAGAACTCCAACCTGCCACAGGGAAGGAAAAATAGAAAGAAAGAAATCAAAAAAGGCGCCTGATTTATAAAACCCTAGCTAGTATGAAGTATCGGTTGGTTCTGACAGAAGAACCCTAGAAGCAATGGTTGTTAAATTAGCTCTTCAGTTTGTTCAGTCTCATCGATTCGGTACATTCGGAACAAGCAGCCTATTGTCTATTCTCTCCTCCAGCAAACTACAGGTTCTCTGTTTCACACTCTATATCCCCCCAATTTTCTCTCTATATTCTGCCGTAGTTTTTATTTTCTTAATAATACTCCCTCCGTTACAAAAAAGTCCCATCTAACTTTCATCCTAGTTAAATCAAATCGTTATTTGATGTATTTTTCGAAATAATAAATTTGTATTTATTAATACTTTACAAATAATTATAATAATAACAATTGCATTAATTGATTTTTGATAATCAACATTAATTTCGAATTTAGGATTTGACAAGTTAATTTTTTTTTAAAAAAAATGGGGTTCTGAGGGAGTATCTAATTCGGGTTTATATGTGTAGTGTACATACATGTATTCAGCAATTTTTTTTCTTCAGCAGAACGGATTTTAACTAATTTTTTTGTTGAAGTTAAATAAAGAAAACTTGAACTAATCATAATAATGTTTACAAATTGCAATAAATATTCATAATTCAAACTAAAAAATAAATTTCAAATAAAAAATATTTAGATACATTTTAAAATTTTATTTCGGTTACTTGAATGATTATACATTTTTATTTAGATACATTTTAAATTCATAGTTCAATTTGAATGATTATCCAAATACTCAACTTCAAACCAAATTTTCTTTTTATATTCAAACAAAATCATAAAATAATTTTAAAGCATAAATCAGTTTTGGTATCTTTTTATAATTTTCAAATAAGTTTTACTTGAAATAAGAGAAACAAATCATCCAAAATTTATACTCAGAACACCAAATACAGGAAAGTAAAGTGGTTATAACAACTAGAAATGAGGGGTTGCTAAAGGCTCATAGTCATTTTTCATTAATCATTATAAAATAAAGCAAAATCATTGTAAGCTATCACAATAAAAAACTGAAACTACTCAACCAAAATGATCCCATTTTTCAATTGATAACAACTCAAAAACAAAAACTCAATCAGAGCAAACAAATAGTAAATATAGTCAACCAAATTAATAACAAAAAAAATAAATTTAAACTTGAATCAAACAGTATCTCACAGTTCACACCTCTGTTCTAAAAATCGGCCTAGGCGGTACCTGGGCGCTAGGCGGGGGCTTGGCACCCCTGGCGCCGCGCCTAAGGCCAAATCGGTGAAAAAAGCGGGCTAGGCGGAGTTTTTTTTTATTTTTAAAATTACTACCAAAATCAAATCTTGATATATTTATTTTCCTAATGATTTACCATATTCTTAATGCAAGTTGTAGCATATCAAATCACAACAAGAAGTGATCAAGATCAAGTCAAAATGGATAATTTTATTATAGTTGTAATTTTTTGAACTTGTACCAATTTGAAATTCTATAAATGATGATACATTTATAATATTTAGTTTAATTCAATATAATTCTTAAATTTATGTTTAGTTTCTTAAGTTTTAATATTGAATTGAATTCTTAAAATTTTAAATTTTATTATTTAATACCAATTTTGTTTATGAATAAAACTAATACGTCAAAAGATATGTTAGTCACACTTAGTATATGGTATTTGTCATTTTCTTTAAGTCCTCAATTTTGAAAATTACACAAATTAAACTAATTTCATAATTAATAATATCAAATTTCTCATTCAATAAACTTCACACTAATTTTTAAAAATAACATTTATTTAAATTTTTGAGAGAGAAGAAATACGATATAATTATATATATGAAAATATCAAGATACTTTTTACTAGTTACTACTTACTAGTAACACTAATTCTATAATTTAATTATTTCAAGCAATGTATATATATCTTACTAAAGTGAAATTACTACTAATTCTATAATTTAATTATTATCTTTATTATAGATTATTTTACTTTATATTATTGTTTTGTTAGAATAATGTAAGATAAAATATTAAAATTGTCTTAAAATAAAAAATCACGTCTAGCGCCTTTTAGAACATTGGTTCACACGTTGATGCTGTGTATCCTTCTAAGATTTCACCGAGCCTTAAAACTAAGTAGAGTTTTGTACTTGTATTTAGAATTGATTTATGAATTTTTTTTGTCCCCTCCAAGTTTAACTTTTCCTTTAATCTGCCCCTTAAGTGTATTAATTTACATATTTATCCCAGCCTCTATACTTATAAAAAAAATCCAGCAGGGTAGCTGCTTATTTTGCCCCTTAAATACATCTGCCCCTGCATGTACCTTTTACCACATACGTAAATCTTGTTGTAATTAGTAAATTTTCTCTTAATTGCTTGATCCTTTGCTGTTTTTTTGTCTTGTTTTGAGTTTTGAGTCTTTTGACAAAGAATTACTTACCACATTGTTATAAAAGAATCTTCTTTTGATAAGTACAACATGGTTGTCGAATTCTTTAAAACTAGAGGCAGACTCCTGGGATGTGTATTCTCTACTATGGCAGATTTATTTGTCTAATAGGTTGTTTTATATTATAGTTATTATATTCATAAGACTTGCTAAATGGAAACATTTGATGAACACATTAACTTCCAAACATGTGAAAAGTGATAACACTAAGTAACAATAGTTGAGGGATGCCATACAAAGTCGAACGAAATATAAGTTTACTGTCCTACATCAAGTGTTCCTTAGTAGAATATTATAGGGATTAGTGAGGAAGACATGGGACATATCTGAATAAATAGCTTCTGAATACCATACATTGGTTAAAATACTATGATTGCCCATTACTTATTGCAGTTTATCACGTCCTGCTATTTTCTCCAGAACAGAAGAAGAGATGCACTTGCTCGGACTGAAAAAGGCACCTGTTTTTTCTCTTCTGCAGGTAAGAAGCTTTTCATTTTCAACTTTGCATTTCTGTTTAGATTAAATATTGGACTTCTGAGTATGAATTTCCTAATCTTTTTATGTCCCGTAGTCTGTATGCTCAAATCAATCAACTTGCATATCTAGCAGCTCGTGTGAATCCACACAACTCCCAAAATTTAGAAGAGTACCCAGAGTTCCCAAGCAAGGTACAATGAAGGAATAGATGGTTGACAGGTCTTTCCTCTGAATGAAACATACAACACCTTTTAGGAACTGCCTACACATTCTTCTGACTGAAATATATTTTACCTCGTGCATGTCTTCTGAAAGACAGCCACGCTAAGCAGCACACTTATCATCGAAAGTAGTACACGAGTTATTCAAGACTTCAAGTTTGCTTGATACTGAACCTAATTTTGAAGAAAGTTTTCATTTTCTTTTTCTATATCCCCATGTTGGCCAAATTTTAATATCCCCTGCTTGATGAACACATGTGGAATAACGATTTTAGGTGTCTATGCCAAAACCTAGCTCAAGTATTTCTCATGATTGAATCAATTTAATACTCCCTCCTTGCTTCACAAAAATTGTCACTTTTGAGTTTTTCTAATGTTTAAACAGTCAATAAAAGTTATGGGTAAAATGAGACCCATTGTGCAAGTAAAGCACATAAAGAAGGAAAAGTTTTATTAGAAGAATGGGTCCAATTATACAAGCAAAACACTCATTTAAAATAACTTAAATTTTTTGTCCATTAATTTGCATAAAAATCAAAAAATTTACTTTTTTGGGAACCAGAGGAGGTAATTGTTAGTTACAACTGAATCAAATTTCTATACTAATAATAATAATAAAAAGTTATCGTGTATTTTTTTGGTTTACTTCGTTCTTTGTTTTTTTCTAAATTCTAATGGTTTAATCTGGTTGAATTTTATCATTTAATTGCTTTCATATTCTCAGCTGAGGCTTTGGTATTTGAGGCTGATGAACTACGTGATGAAGTCGAAACAACAGAAAAAGATACTGCGTTGCGCATGGCTCTCACTCAGCTTGCAGGTGATTTTAGCAAAGAATCCATGTTATCTTTGCAGCGCTTTTTTGGGGCACGACGTACATCTGTGATATCAACAGGCTCATTGAAGCTTGACCTAGCTCTTGGGGTTGGCGGATTACCAAAGGTGATCTATTAAAAAGCAACATTGTGAATCCTAGTGTCACATTTTTGTGTAAACATATCGCTGTATATTAGATGAACATGTAAATTGAAGTAGATAAACAAAGCAGGCAACAATTTTCATGCACGACTCTGATGGCACGAAACATGTGGTCCTATACAGTGAATAGGGATGTGTAGCAGGCATCTCGGACATGAAAGACTAGAAGCCTTAATATATTTTCAAATCATTCATTTTTCAAGAAGTTACAAACATGTTTAGAGAACTACTAGGTGCAAGTTACAAGCCTGTGTATAAAAAACCATATCTATGTAGCTTATAATGAAACTAGCATAGGTGGTTACTTCATAGCTAAGTACTAACTACTGAGTTATCCTAATAGATGAAAGTATCTTTGTGAGTAGGTGATAATTAAGAAGCAAATGATATTGCTTACAGAAAACCTTTTCTGGGGTAACCTAATATGAAGGTTATCTGTGGTCTAAGTAACTTGAATTTACCAAATACTATCAATTACAAGAACTAATAAATATTTCAAATCTAGATACAAATATAAAGGCTATTATCCGCTGGTTTATTTATTACTTGACTTTGAATTGATATTCATTTTTCCTGTTCTTGAATCTTCTTTCCCTTTGTTTTTTGCAACCTGCATAATTGAGTCTTCACAGTATGACTCTGAAGGAAATGTACATTCTGATTGGATTTGTTAAGAAATGTTGATTTCTCTTGTTCCGTCCAAGGGTTAATATAGTTTCGAATCAATCGAAGAATATCCATTTCTCTTTTGATATTGGTAAAATAGTGCAGCATAGGGTGTCAAAAGAGAGGAAGAGGAAGGGGGGGGAAGGGAAGGGGAAGGGGGAGATAGAGAAAACACATATTTTAGAGCTTTAGTTCTTCAAGAAACAGCATGACATGTGGATTGGTGAAGAGGAATATGAAATCAAGTTCATAACGCCTAGCTTATCATGACTTGATTTGTACAATTGTTGGATATTTTGACACTACACATAACATGATCAATATGTAATATGAGTTTTTAGGACAAGCCTATATAGGTATCCTGGTGAGTGCTAAATATAAATGGTGTCCCCTTTTTTGGTAGTATGCTTTAAGAACTGCATATTATGTTCTCAAATTTCATTAGTAGCTGCAAATATCTACCCTGTTTTCCGTAATAACTAAAGAAGAGTAGTTTTCCACTTTGTAGGGAAGGATTGTTGAAATTTTTGGGCAAGAGGCATCAGGCAAGACAACATTGGCCCTTCATATAATCAAGGAAGCTCAAAAGCTTGGAGGTGCATATTATCATTTTTGATTTTGTACTTGAAGTTACTGACATTGTAATCACGTTTTAAATATGTGATTATCAGAATTATGTAAGCCACTGAATATAAATCTAAAAACTTGTAAGATTTCTACTGCTCTTGAATTTAAGTGCTGCCTAATACGAAGATTTTGATGAAAACATCTATTTTATATATTGTTGGTATTTTTTTCACTTTCCCTGTTTGTTCTGTTGAACAATGATAATCAATGAGAAAATTAATAAGGATATCAAGTTAAGCAGTGAATACGGTATGAACAATTATGTGATTGCATTGATCATGACATATGAGCATAGATATATTAAATTAAATGTAAAAAATTGTTCCTAGTAATATTAATCAATAAATAATTGTCGTAGCTTCAAAGGTTCAAGACACACACATATGTAAGTATGTACACATATGTAAGGTCTGTAAACGGATATTTTTGGATGCGGATATTGGTATATCCGTATCGGTAGCCGAAAATAAATTTTAGTATCCGTATTTGTATCCGACGAATAATATTCGAATATGGATATTAACCGTATCCGTTTTATATAATATAATATGAATAAATATATCAAATATTTGCATATCCGTATTCGCATCCGTTCAAAATAAAATTTTAAAAGTTTCAATTTATTTATTTAATTCTTGCACAATGTTAAATTAATAACCAAAAAAATATTCACTTAATCAACTAATACTTAGAGATGATGTAATCAACCAAATAAATAATAGAAGTATATATATATATATATATATATATATATATATATATATATATATATATATATATATAGATAGATAGAGAGAGAGAAGTCGGATCTTATATATTTATGATTCGGTCATATATACTTTTAACGACGATATATGTTGTCCGTTGCTAAAAGTATAGACAGGTTGTATGATCGAACAGCCGATCCGCTCGCTAAAGGGGGTGAGCTTGGGTGAGTTGGATAAGGGTGAGCTTAAGATCCGGGTCCAGATTTAAAAAAAATTATATCGTATCATAAATAGTAATAAAAGATGTATAATCAATAGATTTTAATACTTTCATATATTGTATATTCATACTACATGAGAGATTTACACGTATGTATATGCATATATATATATATATATATATATATATATATATAAATTCAACAATATATATTGATATTAAGAATACGGATATTAACGGATACAAATACGGATAATATTCACTTTGACATGGATACACGAATACAAATAATATTCGCTTTGACGCGAATACGGATACGAATTTTTGAAACGAATATCGGATATTTCGAACTCCATTTACAGCCCTAGTTTTACCCACTTTGGGTTATTAGCTCTCACATTTCTAAAGATTTAGTGGTAACAATTCCAGATTCCTTTTTAAATTTAAAGCTATGTTCCTCACTTACAATTTTCATGATCTATTAAATTTATTAACTTCCTCCATACTGTAGTCCCATGGCAGGAGATTCTCTTTTGAATTCTGATGAAGGCAAAGGATATTAAGTCTCCATTTGAATACTTCCTCTTTGAGATGCTCTCAGATATGGTACTATCTTTTGAATATGTAATCTTTGAGTGCTATATTGTTTTTTTGGCAGGTTACTGTGCATATCTTGATGTGGAAAATGCCTTGGACCCTTCACTTGCAGAGTCAATAGGTGTAAATACAGAAAATCTCCTTATTTCGCAGCCAGATTCAGCTGAAAATTTGTTGAGTGTTGTTGATACCCTGACAAAAAGTGGATCTGTGGATGTAATCGTGGTTGACAGTGTAAGGTTTCTTCTCCTTTTTCTGACATAGCTAGTCATTGTTTGCCATCTTGTTATCCTGAAACTCTTATTGGAATCCATTTCAAATGTATTTCTTTGATGTGACTGGGCTTGGGACCTGTAAATTGTAATATATTCTTGCATTATTTTGAGGTAGGGGATGTTCTCTCTCTCTCTGAAGTTGTACTATTTTCATGAGAGCCACAATCGGGTTTCCATGCACTCATTGTTTTTTTTTGAAATAAGTTGATAAAACAACCTCTTGTCTGATTATTACTTTTTGGCCAGAAGCACTTAAATTTGCCCTAAGAAGCTAAAATGAACAGCCCAGAATCAATTATTGATTTAAAAAAGCAATAATCAGAAAGAATATATGAAAAAAAGAAGAAGTCTCTAGGTGGATTTTCTGAGAGTTACATCGTGGTTTTCCTTTCATATATAGTTTGCTCCTTGTATTTATATCAATATCATGTCTAGCCCAATGTTGAAATATTTTATGTCATACGGCTTCTTTGATCCGAGTATCTTATTGATTTTACTTAACTGCTGCTAGCTATGATGTATTGTGGTTCTTTTGATAGTTAAATGGTGATTTTCCTTTTTGAATAATTTCTTTGTTGATGTCTATTGTTGCTCATGATGTAGATGCTTTATCTTCAGATATTGACTTAACTGATTGTAGATATTTGTTGCAGTTCACTTTACTTCTGCTTTTGGAATCATTATTCTTTATGCTTTCATTATTTTTTTTACATGTATTACTTTTGCAGGTAGCTGCTCTTGTTCCCCAACATGAACTTGATTTTATGGTAGGTGAAAATTATGACAACATACAATCACGAATAATGACTCAAGCACTACGAAAGATTCAATACTCATTATGTCACTCTAGGACACTTATTATCTTTATTAATCAGGTTGGAATTTACTTATTAGAATACTCTGGCTTAATATATGTCATGTCCTCTGACTACTTGCATTAACTGTTAGATTTTTATCTCTTCTATTAGGTGAGATCACATTTAAGGTCAGGCCAAGGAATTGGACATACAGATGAGGTCACTTGTGGTGGAAATGCTTTGCAATTCTATTCCGCTATACGGTTGAGAATGATCAGAAAAGAATTGCTCAAGAGTAAGGATAAGGTAAAATTTGTACAACTATTTACACTAAGATCATCATCAATGACCTTGGAGGAACATGCTAATTAGTAATAATATAAGTAATGTGTTACCCTTGTAATTGATGCTTAATGTCAAGCAAATTGAATAGAAAGATAGATGGCAAAGAAAGGTAGTTAAGGAATAAGAGGAAGATTCATCCTTACAAGGGATCGGCTAAAGTTTCAAGCAAAGGTCACAGTTCAACACAAGCACAATTTATTAAATAAACATACTCATTAAAATTAATGTTTGACAGCAACATATGTGAAATACTAAAAACCTTAAATATCCTTGTCTTGCAAATATACTAATATACCCAAGTGAAAATGCCTAAGATAACTTAACTAAACCAACTCACCATGGACACCTAACCTCAAAACATTTCATTATACACAGTTAGTTGGATATTGCTACTTTAAATTTTATTTTCTTGTGGTGGGCTTGTGGGTTCCGATATTTATTGGCTATGGTGCTGTAGTCATAGCCCGTATTGGGGCGAGGTTTTTCTATTTGGGGCATTTTTTTTGGGTTTGAATCCATTAGTGTAATATTTATTCATGGGTTGTGGTCTGCTTTAGGATGGCATCTGTCCGTGCGTATCATTATTCTCTCTGAAAACATTTTCTTTGCCTTCTGGATACTTCTATAAACATTGATAAAAGACACGTACACGTGAGTTGGTGTGAACGTGTGGAGAAAAATCATGATTGTAATTATACTCTATACTATCACACATTCCATCATGAATGGCGCTATTCTTTAATTTTGTTGTTTATGTGACTCTTGATCTCAATTGTGTGGGAAAAACTGTGCCTCCATTTTCCACTTGCAGTAAGGAATTGAATAATGAAACAAGTTTTGGTTTGTGAGGTTGTTTATGCAATGTTTCTCTTTTAGGAGCTGGTTGAACTAGATTATCTTATCAAAAGGGGGGTGTATAAAACTAAAATAACACAACTTTGCTGGAACTTAGTGTTGAGGGGGAAAGGAATCAAAGCATATGGAAACTGATTGATGGTTAGAAAAGGAGATTCACCTGGCCTCCCCAGGCGTACTGTGGGCCGTGAGGTTGTGTTTCAGATTAGAAGCTTATGCTTTTGGAAATACTTACTTTTGTTTCTTGAGAGCCAAACTTATCTTGGAAAGTAGTACTTTAGTCAATAAGACATTTGAATATTGGTAGTAATAATTTTAAATCTCTACTATTTTCTTTAGGGCTACTCTTTGAACACTTTTAGCTGCTGTGCATTACTATTCAGTACGACTATAATGCAAAACTGTCACCTCATTTTATCCATTTATGATGTTTTCATCCATGAGTTTAGGTATTAGCCAAAACCTTCACTCAAGGTAAAATTATTACAAAACGTATAATTAGTAGTGCAAATTTGACTCAAAGGGGACATGTTAGCACTACTAATTGTATCTTGAGGGAGGGATTTGCTAATTCGTTAAATTCAAGGATGAAATATCACATTAGCAGAAACATAGGGGAGGGATAATTGTGTTTTAGTAAATACTTTTTGAAGAACTCTGCAATTTTCTTTGCAGCTATTTCTTTTTTTTCTTCTCAACACTTGGCTTTGCAATACCATTTAAATACATGTATGTAAAAATATACTCTCTCTCTCTCTATATATATATTGTTCTGAAGGTTTGAAAAAAACTTGTTTTATTTGATGTTATGTTATAGGTTACAGGTCTAGGGATTTTGATATTAGCAATATGGATCAAAGTGGTTAAAAATAAACTTGCACCTGCAATGAGAACAGCTGAACTAGAAATCCAATTTGGGAGAGGCTTTTGCTCTGAATCTGAGGTCTTGGAACTGGCCTGTGAACATGAAGTTATATTGAAAGAAGGAAACAACTACTTTATAGATGGGAATGTTTTGAACAATAGACTGGAAGCTGAAAGCTATCTGGCTAAAAACGATGAGGTTCTGAATAAAATAGTCAAAAGTTTGAGAAATCAATTGTTCCAGATAGTGAAATAGATAATGGAAGATCCTCTACTCTAAAAAGTGTTTCAAATTCAATCATACCGGAGTTGGGGCTGGGAAAATTTGGGTCATGCTAGAAGAGTGATTGCAAACTGCATTCCTTGAGGGTGGAGTCTAGAGTGATTAGTAACATCTGGTTCTTTGATATGTAGTATTTGCCGAGTTATAAAACCTTAACAAGGTTTTACGTTCTTGGTCATCTGTTGCATCCTTGAATGACGTAGTGTATTATATGGTGTCCTAGACTCCTAGGTAGGGACATATATTTGGTGTGAAGAGGAGGGATGCAGGCATACTCACTTGCCAGAAGAGCAAAGGTCTGGAAGTACTGAAATCCCCGTCTGTATGATACTTGTCTGGGAAAAAAATTTATTTGTAAAATTATTATAAATTCTTAGCTGAGCTCTATTTAACATGTACATTTGTATCATTATGGTTAGAATTATATGAAGTAAAACGTGGTTGATGTGCAACCTGATCCTTGTTTTTCATACTTTTCTTCTAGTAGAGGAAGAAACTGTCTCTATTTTGTTTGTTGCTTCATTTTTAACCATTTACTTCTTTGATTATCTTTCCTTCAAATATCTCATTTATCAGGTAAGATTTTTGATATATGTTCTCATATATGATTTGCCAAAGAAATTTTGCCAACCAAGCTGATAGCATTGAAATTCTTAATTTTTCTACCCTTTTTCTGAATTGTTATGGCCTTATTATTAGTTCTCGAATAATTAGTATTCAAATCATGCAGACAAATTGATTACTAATGCTTGAAAATTTCGTTTTATGGCATAACTTTCAGACTTTAGTTTATAGACTCGTTCAAGTCTACTTTCAAGTCCAATTTGATGTAATCATACACTGCATCACGGCAAGAAAAATTGTAGTTGACTACCATCACTTACCCAAATTCCTCGTATTTTCACAGCATTATCTCAAAATTCAAAATGCTATAGAGTTGGCATTTTAAGAATTTTCAAAGCTTTGAACAAGTCCAGAAGATGATAAATGTGCTTTGAAAATTCGAGGAAGTGATCATGTCTTGTCAATTTCTATGGAGGACTTTTCGAGTGAATTTCAATTCTCTCTCTACAAGAAAGGTAGCCAAGTTTTAGATCAAAATTATCCCTCTTAAACCACATTAAATAGCTTTATTGTTTCCTCCTCCTCCTCCTTTTTTGCTCAGATTGTTTCCCCCTTTTTTACCAATGACTAAATTACGTTTCTCGACCAATAGGCCTTCCCTTATTGCTACAAAACTGCTGCTACTACTACTTGTTTCACTTTTAGCTTTCCTCGACACTTCAGGTTTCTCTCAACAAACGTTTGAGGATCCTAGAATTTTTTTAAAGAAACAAGATTATCATCAGATTCTGCTAGTTGTTGGTTTGCATCATAATAAAAGTGCAAGAATGATATTTTATATATTGCTCTCGTTTTTTTTAATATCATTTTTTTGACATATACAAAATATTCCTTTCTGACTTTAGTATTGGTGTGAAATTAACTTGGTTTCAATACTATGGAAAGCATTGCAAATGTGCTTTCCGTTCGGATTTCAAAGATTGGAATTGAGTTGCTGATCATAGACTAATAGCCAAAACATTATTTATTGAATACTAGTATTTATAATGCAGGTGCACAGATAGGAGTTTGCTATGGAATGCTTGGCGACGGATTACCATCCAAACAAGAAGTTGTGGACCTCTACAATCACAACAGCATCCGAAGAATGAGACTCTATGATCCCAACCAAGCTGCCCTGCAAGCCCTTCGAGGCACCAACATTGAGCTCACGCTAGGCGTCCCAAACACTGACCTCCAACAGCTCGCTTCCAGCCAAGCAAATGCCAATTCATGGGTCCAAAACAATGTCAGAAACTATGCCAACGTCAATTTCAGGTACATTGCAGTAGGAAATGAAGTTAGTCCACTCAACGGGGCCACTGCCGGGTTTGCACAATTTCTTCTCCCGGCCTTGAGAAACGTGTACAACGCGATTTCAGCAGCTGGACTTGGCAGCCAAATCAAAGTTTCCACTGCCATTGAGGTCGGGGTTATAGGAGAATCATTCCCACCTTCCATAGGCGCTTTCCAGCCTGAAATTCGATCATTTCTAGACCCTATTATTAGGTTCCTAGTGAAAAACCGTGCCCCATTACTACTAAACTTGTATCCTTACTTTAGTTATGCGGGCAACTCGCGTGACGTTGGCCTAGATTATGCTCTTTTTACTTCTGGTTCAGTTGTTGTACAAGATGGACAATTGGGGTACCGGAATCTCTTTGATGCAATTTTGGATGGTGTATATGCGGCTTTGGAAAAAGCCGGTGGCGCTTCATTGGCAATTGTTGTGTCAGAAAGTGGATGGCCTACGGCTGGAGGGACTGGAGCAAGTATAGATAATGCGAGGACTTATAACAACAATTTGATTCAGCATGTAAAGGGAGGGACTCCAAAAAGGCCAGGGAAGCCTATAGAAACTTACATTTTCTCCATGTTTGATGAGAATCAGAAGAGCGGGGGGGAAATTGACAAGCATTTTGGGGTATTTCTTCTAAATAAACAAGCTAAGTACCGGATTAATAACCCGAGTAACGAAACGCACGAGCTGGGATCAACTACTAGTATAGTTTGTATGCAGCATAAAAGAACAAGTTTCATTTGTAAGCAATTATTATCTTAATCATTAATAAATAAATTAAAAAACAGGTCAAATAGTAAGTCTCATTTTAGAAATGAAGTTTTTTTCCCAATAGCTAATTTACTTGAGTTTGATGATTTTCATGTATTGATGTATTTATGACTCTATTATTGGCCTCGTAGTGGGGAAGAAAAAGGAGAAAAAGAAAGGAATTATATTCATGTGCAAATACATGCATGTGCAACGCCCTTGGTGCCATACAACTTCTAAAATGTTATGTCAACTGTTCATAGTATAGTGAGCCAGGCTCATTATTTCCATGATGTTCATATATTCATACTTCATGGAAACCAAAAACCAAAAACAGGTTTGTGGAAGTAATAACCGAAAACCAAAATTATATTCATTCCTGAACAGGGCCTTCAAATTCTTACAGACTTGTGCTGAGAAATGGCATTCTTTCCATTAATTCCAGCCAAGTCTCCATCAAAAGAAGACTAAGAATAGAGCCTTGGTTTCTATAGTGAACTATGAACAGCACAAAAATCAACATGCCCGAGCCGTTGCCTTGGGCTGCTTGCTGATCTTACCTTTGCCTAGGCAGATTCTGTGGCAGCCATGTAAGTTGGAAAAACTGGAGAGTTTGGTAAAGAAGTGTCATTTGCAATTGAGTAGTCCTGTTTATTTGCTCGACAAAATGATCTTCTTGGCAGTGAAACGGAACCGAGGAGTTCAATATCTCCGCTTGCTCTTCCTTGTGAACATTTCTCAGTTTCTCTCATTGTACATGCTGCACCCACATCTTGGCATTCTTCAAACCAGGGCCTCCTTCAATTTTCTTTGTTGGTTGATTCTTCTAGGAAAAATGAAGGTGCTAAATTATGTTTCTCTACCAATAGGCCTTCTGTTATTGCTACAATACCGCTACTACTTGTTCACTTTTTGCTTGCCTGGACACTTCAGGTTTCTCTCCTTCTCTCAACAAACGTCTGAGGATCCTATAATTTTTTAAAATAAACAAGATTGTCATCAGATTGTGCTAGTTGTTGGTTTGCATCATAATAAAAGTGTAAGAATGATATTTATAATGCTCTTCTTTTTTCTTCATTTTTTTCTTCCCTTCTTATAATCAACAATTTTTAACATATACACAATATTCCTTTCTTAGTATGTGTTAAATTAATTAAGTTTTAATTCTAGGAAACAGATATTTTCACATCATTTTTTGATATTTCCACATGTAGGGCCCATATATACGGACCCTATGTGTAGAAATATCAAAAAATGATGTGAAAATATCAGTCCCCCTTTTATGGAATTATAAATTTGCTTTCAATTCGGATTTCAAAGATTGGAATTGAGTTGCTGATCATAGACTAATAGCCAAAACATTTTTTGCTGAATACTAGTATATATAATGCAGGTGCACAAATAGGAGTTTGCTATGGAATGCTTGGCGACGGATTACCATCCAAACAAGAAGTTGTGGACCTCTTCAATCAAAACAGCATCCGAAGAATGAGACTCTATGATCCCAACCAAGTTGCCCTGCAAGCCATTCGAGGCACCAACATTGAGCTCACGCTAGGCGTCCCAAACATTGACCTCAAAACGCTCAGCTTCCAGCCAAGAAAATGCCAATTCATGGGTCCAAAACAATGTCAAAATCTATGCCAACGTCAAATTCAGGTACATTGCAGTAGGAAATGAAGTCAGTCCACTCAACGGCGCCACTGCCGGGTATGTACAATTTCTTCTCCCGGCCTTGAGAAATTACAAGCCTGAAAATCGATCATTTCTAGACCCTATTATTAGTTTCCTAGTGAATAACCGTACCCCATTACTATTAAACTTGTATCCTTACTTTAGTTATGCGGGCAACACGCGTGAAATTCGTCTAGATTATGCTCTTTTTACTTCTGGTTCAGTTGTTGTACAAGATGGACAATTGGGGTACCCGATTCTATTTGATGCAATTTTGGATGGTGTGTATGCGGCATTGGAAAAAGCCGGTGGCACTTCGTGTCAGAAAGTGGATGGCCTACGGCTGGAGGGACTGGAGCAAGTATCGATAACGCGAGGACTTGTAACAACAATTTGATTCAGATTTCAGCATATAAAGGGAGGGACTCCAAAAAGGCCAGGGAAGCCTATAGAAACTTACATTTTCTCCATGTTTGATGAGAATCAGAAGAACCCGGAACTTGAAAAGCATTTTGGGTTATTTCTTCCAAATAAACAAGCTAAGTACCCGATTAATTTTAACTAATTGGTACCAGCAATTTGTAATAAGTTTATGGTTAAATAAGGGTTGCTTGTAACCCACATGCACAAGCTGGGATCAAAGTACTAGTATAGTTTATATGGACAATAAAAGAACAAGTTACATTTGTAAGCCATTATATCTTAATCATTAATAAATAAATAAAGACATAGTTTTTTCCATTAGCTAATTTACTTGGGTTTGATGATTTCCATGTATATTGATGTATTTTTGACACTATTATTGGCCTTTTAGTGGGGAAGAAAACAGAGAAAAAGAAAGACAGATGTACATCATTGTTTTCTGTTTGGTTTTCCCCAATAAACAGAATAAATCAGAAAAATAGCTAATATATACACGTGCAAAGCCCCTAGTGCCGTACAACTTTTCAAATGTAATGTCAACTATTCATAGTGTAGTGACCCAGGCTCATTATTTCCATGATGTTCATAAATTCATATTACTTCGTAGTACAAGCACTCTTGTCATAGCCGGAATGGCAACATTTGTGGAACACAATACCAATTAAAACAAAACAAAAAAGGACGAGGAAAAACTATGTTCAACATACAAATTTTCAGGTAGAGAATTACTTTTATATCACATACATTGAGATAGAAACAAGTTGTATATGTACCTGAAAGTAAAAATGAGTTCAACCAAAAACAAGATGTTTCTGATAATTTGAACATGAAACTTTGCAAATTTCTTTGTTCCTACTTCACAGAAAGTCTTCCATAAGCAGCCTTTGATGGAAGTAATAACCGAAAATCAAAGTTATATTCATTCTTTGAAAACGGCCTTCAAATTCTTACAGACTTGTGCTGAGAAATGGCATTCTTTCCAGGAATTCCAGCCAAGTCTCCATCAAAAGAAGACCAAGAAGAGAGCCTGGGTTTATATAGTGAACTATGAACAGCACAAAAATCTACATGTCCGAGCCGTTGCCTTGGGGTGCTTGCTGATCTTACCTTTGCCTTGGCAGATTCTGTGGCAGCCATGTAAGTTGGAAAAACCGGAGAGTTTGGTAAAGAAGTGTCATTGGCAATCGAGTAGTCCTGTTTATTTGCTCGACAAAATGATCTTCTTGGGAGTGAAATCGAGGAGTTCAATATCTCTATTGGCTCTTCCTTGTGACCATTCCTCAGTTTAACTTGTCTTTTGCCAAATGTTGAAGTGTCAATTAAATTTGCATTGATGGCCGACTTTAACTTCTCTGTGTCTCTCATTGTACATGCCCCCACATCTTGGCATTCTTCAAACCAGGGCCTCCTTCCATTTTCTTTGTTGCTTGATTCTTCCTGTATTAGATGATTTCTTCTCTCCTGGAAAAGGAAAACAAATTTCTTTTAGGAAAAATGAAGAAAGTTGGAAAGCTTTGTGGTTATGAGACAGCAGAAGATTGAATCTAATTTGTTTGGTTCCTATTTCTTGTTTTTAATCAATCTTAAGGAATATGAAGAATTACTCGATGGGAAAATGAGTATTTCTTCATTCTGTCTCTTCTTGTGATTGCCTCATGCCTTTGTAACCATGAGAATTGCATATCTTCCTTTGAAAACAAGCCGTAATCCCAATTCTCGTTAATCTTGCATCCGAGCTGCAATCGACGACCAAACGTGTTTTTAGCTACTACAAATATCCAAAACATTGATACATAGCATAGCATTAACATATATCTTGATAAGTAAGATTCCTTACCTTGGTGTCCTTGTCTTCCAACATCTTTTTGGGGCTAAAAAACTGCTTTTCTTCTGCATATATACAACTTTCATCAATCCGAGGGACTCTAATTTGCTGAGCTTGCGAGTGAGCTTTTGCAATGGACTGCAGAGACTTCAAGTGACTGATGACCATTCGTCTCACATTTTGGCCTCGTACCACAACTTGAAGCCTCACCACTCCCTTCAGTGCCCTCAATGCTTTCCTTGCCTGCCAATGTCAATCGCATTGCTTATAAATATCTAATAATTGATTTAGCCAAGTTATACTAATGCAAAATTGAACTTCAGGGTAGGAACGAGAAGCTCACAAGATATGCACGAAAAGAGGCCTGGATTTTAATTGCAGCTAAATTGCGATTTCTCTTTTCCAATCCACTAGGGACACTCGTAAGACGGACAACTTCAGCTGCAGCATGGGCAGCAGTAACAGCAGCTTCAGCTGCAGCAGCTGTTGCGATGGCAACAGCCACAGCATGCTTTCTCTGCTCCTCTGTTGCTTCACTCAAAGTTCTTTCTGGCACTGAAATTTCAGGGTATTGTTTAATTTTTAGCCTTCCTAAAACCCATTTCCATCTCTTAGATTTCTGAAAACATAACCAATATTAGAAAAAGTTTTAGTACCCAATTCATCAAATGCTCACTTATCAATACAAAACTGAAAGATAATGCAGACCATTTACCTTTTCTTCCTTGGATTTTCCCTCAGGAATGAAAAGTCTCTTCACCAAACTAAACCAACTCCTTTTCTTTCCCATTGAGATCTGTACAGTGACCAAATATATCAATCAAGCACAGTTGATTATCTTCAAGGTCACCTTAAAGCAGCCATTAATCAAATTCTCATAACATTTGAAAAAAAAAAGATCATCATAACTATTCCGATACATGTTCAAGGCACCCAGAAGAAAATATGGGGGAAGATTGATCAAATTTCTAGAGAAACCTACCAGGAACTTGAAAGATTAGAAGGACTAAATGAATATGACTATTTATGAATCTCTATCCATACATTCAAAATAAAATTGATTCACAATATTAACCAGAATCAAGAGATATCTTTTCATCGGACTACAATTATATAATTGAATAATGGTATTTCATTAACGAGTGGATAAGGATAATAGGACATACAGGCTCATATGAAACTGAAGAAGAAAAAGAAAGGCACCCCATCATGTAAATACACAAAATATTTCATCATATGTTCATGAAAACACCCAAAATCCATTCAAACTGTAATAAAATGATGGTGTTCTATGTGGATTTCTCTCTCAATCTCTATTTTTCAGTGCAAATCATTAGCTCAGTGGGAGTGTGTAAAGGAAAAAAAGGGCTAAATTTTTTTCTTTAAACTAAGAGGGGTATGATACTAACTTTATAGTGACTTATGAGCAAGTTGTGTCATTATTAAGGGGTCCTCTTTCTTTGCCTCTTCCACTCTTCTCTAACTGTCATTTTCACAACTACCACTGACCACTTCAAATGTCTGTTTTAACAGATTTACTGAAATGGCCTCCTATAGAATAAACTCAATTCATTTAGATTAAATTATAGTTATATATAGTCAAACTGGGTATTTGCCATTTAATGATTTTTGAGACATACCAATTTTTTTGGTCTAATATGTAATATCTCAGTAATTCTCTACCTTTTTCTCAATCACAATTACACATATAATGGTCTTTCTTTTTTTCATCTTTACCTAACTCTGCACTCTGGCATTTAGTACAAGAGTATCTACAGTTTCATCCCAATTCAAGTCCACCACATAATGTATCAAGAAAGTACTGAATTCACCAACCCCATTTCAAATGTACCAAAAAAACTTAATTATGAATGCCAAGAAAATGCACCTGTTTGACCAAAACTTCGTATAGTTTGGAAAGGTAAGATCTTTTTCTATGTAAATTAACTATTTGTGCACTAAATTTCATGGTGCGGTCCTTTTCATAAGCCATGTGCCCTCCCCCTCTGTCTCGCTCCCCCCCCCCCAAGGTTTTAAACGCAGAATGGGTCATCGAACCGAAAAAATTCTTGTTGGATGGATTCATCTGGTCAAATCAGGTAATTGATGTTATTGGCCAGTGGCGTTATTAATATGTAATAAATAATAAATAATTAATTATATTAATTATTATTATATATTAATATATAATATTTAGTAAATATGTAAAATTAATCAATTTATCTACAAAAAAAAAACTAAACATCTCTAAGATACATTCAAATTCAAATTCAACCACAAGTTCAAGTGTTTGATTAAATGAATGCAAAAATATGTAAAATACCAAACAAAGTCTCAACTAAATTACTAAAATAAAATAAAATCCGTAATTTTTTTTTTTTTTTAATCTTTAAGGAGAGAATCATGCCAAAGTCAAACCTGGTAGGCAGGTCCATTTGGTTCAACATGGCTCAACCAGGTTCAACTCATTTGATTCTCCGAATCAGAAACGTTTTTGGCGAAGTGGTTTAGTGGTCCAAACCGGATCAGTTGAGTGAACCCAAGATGAGGTTTTTTAGATTCAACCAAATGATCCTCCTCCCCCTCCCATTGCTCCCCCGTCCCCCCTCAAGAGAGTTGGAGATATATCATAAAGTTGCTTTTGTAGGTAACTCTATTTGTCCCACGAAAAGAGTTCCCTTTGTTTTTATTTCGCAAAGAATTTTTTTATTAATAATAGTATAAAATGACATAATATAATCAATTTTTTCATCATGTTACAATTTTTAGCTTAATTTAAAAATAACTTATAAATTATTAGTTTGACCAAATATAATGTCCATTTTACTCTGTTTTGCTAAATTACATCTTTAGCCTCAAAAGGTTTTGGAAATTTAACAAAAATATAATGAAATAAGAAGGTCTGTTTAAGACAAATGAAGAGAGATCATCAAATCTATTCATGACTTCCGGTTGACTGTTGTAAGTTATTCAGCTAGTCTTTTATTTGTATATCTTGATATTATGGTTTAAATAATAAGGCTTTAACCTCACATAATTTGAATTTAAATGGGTGTTGCATTTTGAACCATCCAGTCCCTAAGCCATCCTGCACTTGGTGATCTCCCGAATGAGGAAGACCATAAGGTATGGTACATGCTGTTAAGGGTTATCAATTATTATGCTACGTACGTTTGGATTGGAGTAATGAAGGTGAGAATGTAACGACCTATTCTTATTCATATGGAATAAAAAAAATTGTGTTAAAATGAAAAAAATTGTATTTGGTTCTTTGGAGGAGGGAGAACATATGGAATAACTCATTCCAATTTTCATTTCATTCCTTCAATCCAAACGAAGCATTAGAGTATTATATTAGTTGCAAACTAAATATTATAAAGTACCTAAAAGTACTACTAATGATAAGATTTATTATTTTTTAAAATTTAAATGAATAATATAAATTTGAAATTTGAAAATTTCTAAAATTAATTTTTAGAAAGTGAACATTAATCTTAAAATTCGGAACTTTATAGTCGATATGTTTAGAAAATTTGTTTAATGAAAAAAATGGTGATTGTTATGATGGGATATTGAATCAATATATTTTTTTATTAATATCCCTTTTTAATAATTGTTATATTTTATTTCAACTTATAAGTCATTATCAACCGAAAGCCTTCACAGCTTGTTTTAACTTTTTTGACTTATAAATCAAACCGGTACAGAACACTTTTACTTTTAAATTAGAGTCTAAAATAACTTATAAATCAACTTAATTATTTATTTAGGAATCTGATCGTTTGGTAGAGTAATTGTTTTGTGCAGACAAAGTTGGAAATTTTAACAACTTTATTGTGTTTAGTTTGACTTGTATAGCTACCAGCGTCTTAAGACCAGACCAACTAATGGAAAAGTCTCTATCTCCATTATGCACTTGCTTCCTTGAAATAATTCGGAAAATAAACTGAGTTTATCTCATTGTACCCTGTCCCAAAAGCGGGTATGAAGTGAACTTTATGGTAAGTTTATTTCATGCTCAATCTGATCCTACTCAAATCATGCCCGATGTAGAGATGGTGATCTTTCTGTTTACTATAAAGATCAGATTTATTCTTAATAATTTACTATACTGGTTAAATTTCTTAAATTCTATACTAACCGAATCTCCCAAAAACAGAGTAGTAACATTTTTTACTGACATTTTAATATAGACGAAAATACAAAAGAAGGAAAATGCAAAATTTAGAATATAATTTTAAAAAATAATAATTTAATAATGTAATGTCATAAAAAATCCTGCCAGAGAGCTGTCAGCTATAATTATACACACATACAACATCCCTTAACTAGCAACATTGATGCTTGCTTTCCTCATATACTAATGTTACCCACGTAAAAGCTTATTATGCTGGTAGAAGTATGTGTCATGCTTGTTCTTTTTATGGGGAACTGCGATCTTATATTTTTAGGAGATGATGAGTGAAAACAAACTTTGGTTGCAAAAAGAGAAAGTTAAGTATAGACTATAGAGCAATAATGAAATCATTAAACACCGTTACTGACAGCTGTGCAAATGTACAATCATTAAAGCCCAAGGTACAATTATATAACAATATAACTTTTGTATGGGATTTGAATAAATTACGCTAGAAATACCATTATGTATATGAGTTGAGTAGCCATGCCATGTAGCCCTCTGAGTAATAAGTAATAACAGTATTATGTTTATCTCTGTAATAATTATATCACACCACATAATGCATGTGAGTTGAACACTGTTTTATAATTATAGGATGTATCACTTCATTTAAAAAAAAAACATTCATATATTTAACAGTGCTTGGCGAACAGACGGACTGTTACAACTCTTACAAGTCTTGATTGCCTATTTCTTAATTGATTGTCATCCCTAGCTAGCTAGCCAGCTCATTGTTAGAAGATAACCTTTTCTTTCTTTTCCTCCTTGATTACAGAAAACATGCAGATGTTTATAATGAGAGAAAATTATTAACTGAAAAAACATTTCAACAGCTCAAGACAACTTCACTGCTTAATTAATTGTTGGATTCTGATGAATAATTTTGACAACTGTAGTCTGTAGCTCCTCCCATATCCTGGGGAGCCATGCAGTATGCCGAGCAAAGCATAGCCACATCCTCTTGTCTTGTCCATCAGGTGATCACTGATCAGTAGCAGCAGCCCACCCATGCTTAATTAGGACCTACAAGTATGCCCTTCTACGTACCATGCAAAAGTAAACAACTCAATAGGACAGGACCCCCATTAAAATCACATCAACAGACAACAGGACCGGACCCCATATATATATATATATATATATATTATCAACAACACTAAAACCACAATTATATATTGGAGTATTCAAAATCAAAGCCAGCCTTATTAATATTTCCATACATCCCTCATCCTTCAAAGCTCCAAATTCATCAATCTCAATCATCTTTAGTACTAGATTTCACAATAATAATCATATATATTTTTGACTATATATGATGAAAAATAAAAATATATACATACTTAATTAATTGCCTTGAAAGTTGAAAGACTGCCTTCAGCTTCCTGAGCAGCAACACACGATCTCCACCAATATATATATAATGTGAAGCTCTTTCATAATAGAACTCCGGATAGACGTGGGTGGTATCAAATTATGACAACTACTTTTGTGCAGGTCTCCATTCAAAGTACGTAGGCATCCTAGCGATAACAAATTAATAACATCACAAAAGTATAAAGTTTGTCCAAAGATATTGCACCAAAATCAAGTTCCCAAATTGGATCCACCCGAGGACGGATCTGTATTGGGGCAGCATATATAGACAGTTGTTCTTGATAATTTTTTTTATATAGGTATAGCGTTAAGACAGATATATAAATTAATAAATTTAAGGGGTCAAATTAATAAATGAGTTAAATTTGGAGGGGGTAAATTTTTTTAATAAATCAATTCTAAATACAAGTACAAAAATATTCTTATTTTAAAGTTTGGTGAAATCTTAAAAATATTTTTTGTATAACTTTTGGTTTTGAATGTCAAAGTGTGAACTGTGAGGGATTGTTTGATTCAAGTTTGAATTTTTTTTTTTTATTAATTTGGTTGAATGTGGTTATATACTTTTTGTTTGGTCTGATTGAGTTTTTGTTTTTGGATTGTTTGATCTTCAATTGAAAATGGGATCATTTTTGTTGAGTAGTTTTTGTCTTTTATTGTGATAGCTTACGATGATTTTGCCTTATTTTATAATAAAAAATGAAAAATAGAAAATGATTATGAGCCTTTAACCGCCCATCATTTCTAGTTGTTATAATCACTTTACTTTCCTGCATCTAACTAATCGACCCTGTATAATTTTTGGTGTATTATTTTGTGTGCATAATTTATTGTATAATTTTTGTTGTATTTTTTGGTGTTCTGAGTATAAATTTTGGATAGTTTGTTTCTCTTAATTTAAGTAAAACTTATTTGAAACTTATAAAAAAATATCAAAATTATTTTATGTTTTAAAATTAATTCATGATTTTGTTTGAATATAAAAAATAAATTTGGTTTGAGATTTAATTTGAGCATTTGAAAAATAATTCAAATTGAACTATGACAAGTAATCAAAATAAGTTTCTAAATTGTATCTAAATATTTTTTATTTGAAATTTATTTTTTAGTTTGAATTATGAATATTTATTATAATTTGTAAATATTATTATATATTAAATAATATTATGATTAGTTAAAAAAAATTATTTGATTTAAACAAAAAAAATAGTTAAAATATGTCCCTGCTGACAAAACATTTATGGATCCTCCCTGTCCACCCCTCTTTTACTACGTACTAACTTCAGAAGGAGATGCATACTTTTTCTGCGCTATGAGACAAAAGATCAAACCAGCAGTCAAAATGGGTGTCGTATCCACAGCTGAAAACTGCTCACCAGACGTCTAATTCCCAACTAGATAAGATTTTATTTTAGGAGTTTATTAACAATAAGTCTTGGCAGACCGGATTCTTGGCCGACCTAAAATATTATATTTTATAAAAATTTATATTAAAATAAATACTATATATTTTTTAAAAATTACAATCAAAAAATTAAAATAAAATTAAAAATATCTAATTTTTCTGTCCAATAAATCAGTCTGTATAGAAGGACTCATTTATTAAAGTGCATTGAATACAATATTTAACTTTAAAAGTTTATATACATATATATGAGTGTTTCGACTAGTTCATAAATTTCTTCAAAGAAATCAATATATTCTTCAAAAATTTAAGTAATAATGATTGTTAGAATTATATTCTCTCTCCGTCCGTTCCATGATAAAAATTCTTATTATTATTTTGAGTAATCTCATGTTAAATGTCTATTTTTTTTTAATAACCAAATTTTTACACATATTTTCTTATTATACCCGTAACATTAAATATCTTATACTTATCTTATTCTAATTCTCTCTCTATATTTAATAATATTATTATAGATAATTTTATTATTTTATTTATCTTCTTAATATGCATAAAAAATTCATGATAATTTTTATCCTGTGACAAAAAGAGTAATAATACGTCTTTGAATTGAAACATTCCAAATTTTCACGCATCTTAATTTAACTAAAACTCGAGTCATTCCTTACTTGACAAGCAAAAGCAACCCAAATTGAATACGGGACGGACACACAGTACCTAAATCAAGGCTAAGAAAAGAATCAGTAACCTCACCAATTAATTTTGTTCCTTTAATATATAGTCAATATTTGAATTTTTTATTTTTGGGTATAAAAGATCACTTAAACCTCACCAATTTATTTTGTTTTCTGCCCATCTTAATTCAGCATAAAATGAGAGGTATTATATAATTAGAGAGATCATAGAAGAGAGATTTTCTTATATTCTTTAAGTCACAAAAATACATGGTAGTGAGTCCTTATTTATAAACTTTATAAATACATAAATGAAAGATGGAAGATCAAAAGG
This sequence comes from Panax ginseng, assembly GCA_020205605.1. Lineage (NCBI taxonomy): Eukaryota > Viridiplantae > Streptophyta > Magnoliopsida > Apiales > Araliaceae > Panax > Panax ginseng. The sequence goes on from CM035146.1 coordinate 102,803,601, forward strand.
AAATAGAGACTTAATTAGGGGGAGAATGAATAGTACTCTGTCATTTATGTACCAATAAATGAAGGAATAAAAAATGAATGGACATCCATATTTATAACTATTCTCTCCCTAGATGTCCATTATCGAAGAATATGTCTCGTTAAAATCTTATTAGGAAAAATCCTATGGAACAAAAATCTAGTGAAAGAAAAAGAGTACATTATTCTTCAAAATACGCATGAGATGTGACTTCATTAAAACTTTACCAGAAAACTCAATGAGACAAAACTATAATTGTACAATAGATATTTACTCCCCCTCAAGATTATATCACTTGTGTGACGTCCCTAAAATAGGTTCACACAACCCATTCTGAGTCGTCAAATACATGGTACAAAATTCAAATACAACTTCAATTATACAATTGTCGTGCAAAATACGACAACACATAGGTTATGAGTTTTAATACAAATATTGTTATGAGTTTTAATACAAATATTGTCTTGTAAACAATATCTAAACTCAAATTATAAAGTCATCATTACAATTATTGATACACTATTTTACAAAATAGTAAGGACTGCTATAATAATCGTCTTGAACCATCACTCCACACCCCGACTAGTCCTAGCTATATTCTTGCCTCCTGAGAAGAACAATGGAATAAAAAGGAAAATGGTGAGCTCAACTAGCCCAGTAAAAAATATTATGACTAAGATAATGTAGAACAAATTATCTTTAATCCTCAACAGGTAAAAATATGATAGAATACAATAGACAACAAGTTTAGATCAACAACTACATCGAAAACAACAATTCATTAGAAGAGTCAAGTAGAGCATGATGTCAACTATCTTGGGTTAAATGCTTATTTAGTCACTGTACTATATGTCAACTTACAAGTAAGTCACTAAACCGATTTTTCTTACAGTCAACTCACTAAACTTGTGTTTACTTACAAAAGGTTAGAAATTCCGTTAAGTCTGTTGACTTTAGACGGAATTTGCCACATCAGCTGTTAAGTCTGTTGGCTTTCTTACGTGGAAGAGAGAGAAAGCTGACATGTATAATGTGACCAATTTTGAGTGGAAATGAAAGATTTTTTTCAAAAATAAAACAAAGTAAAAAAAATAGCAAATAAAACAACATATGTTAAAATAAATTAAAAAAGTTAGCCAAAAAAGACAAGAAAATAAATGAAAAATATATTTAATTATTTTTGTAATTAATACCAAATGAATTTTTATTTAATTCTTTATAAATAATAATATTAATTAGAAAAGTTTGCTAAAAAAAAGAAGAAAATAAATAAATAAAATATGTTTAAATATTTTGAAATTAATATCAAATGAATTTTGTTTAATTATTTATAAATATAATAATATAAATTAGAAAAGTTAGTCAAAAAATAAGAAAATAAATGAAAAATATATTCAATTATTTTGTAATGAATATCAAATTAATTTTATTTAATTCTTTACAAATATTATTATATAAATTAGAAAATTTTGCCAAAAAAATAAGAAAATAAATGAAATATATATTTAATTATTTTTGTAATTCATATCAAATGAATTTTATTGAATTATTATTTATAAATATAATAATAGAAATTAGAAAATAAATTTTAGATAATTAATAACAAGTATAATTATTTAAAAATTATAAAATTAAAATATACTAAAATTACAAATCAAATCTTATTGATTTTATATACATACATATTTATAAATTTATTTTGACATTTATATGCATACATTTTTACTTGAAAAATTAATAAATTAAATGTAGTAAAAATGATTATTTTAACATTTAAATTAGCTAAATGTTGGTCTTCATTCATCTCCTTCTTCGTTTAACCTCCATGAAACCTTCAAAAGCTTCTAGATCTACTAATTGCTCAATATGTTTAACCTCCATGAAACCAAAGCCAAGGCCATGCCATTTTCACTTTCAGAATCATTAATTTCGATCTAATTGGCTATTATGATGGAGGATAAGAAGGAATCGAAACCACTCAAGACCGCGATAGCTCTTACCCCAAATTTGTTCTGCACCATCAAAAATATTATTAGATAAATAAATCATTGCGACAAGTGATGAATCTGTTATAATGTTGCATAACATGGCTAGATCTGTAAGCGGCTTAAGTGGAGAAAGAGAGACAAATCTGTAAGTGGAGAGAGAGATCTGTAAGTGGAGAGAGAGAGATGAGGAAGATGATAGATAAAATATTTTATTGAGTTAATTTTAATGTTAGATAAATGTAGTTTGACATATTTACCCTCAAATGATAAATAATTGTGAAAAAATATTTGAAATAATTTTTAAAATTACACATAAGCATGTTTAGGCCTAGTCATCAATTTATATTGAAAAAATTAAGCCACGTAAGCGCCACGTCAAACTTTTGTTAAAAATTTAACAGTCAAAGACGAAATATAAAATTTTTGTTAGTAAAGTAAGGTATAGTGAGTTGACTGTAAGAAAAATCGGTTTAGTGACTCACTTGTAAGTTGATGTATAGTACAGTGACTAAATAAGCATTTAACCCCTACTATCTTCCATGATTTAAAAGTCCATCATCAATATTTTATCCATGTAACATCAATCAATAATTATTTCCAATCAACGAATTATCTATACACTACGAGCCAAAGATAATTGTTTGTATCATCAGTGGTCATGATCATGCCAAACACCTATCCATTTTTGCACTACGAGCCAAAGATATCAATCAACAGTTTATCTTTGCACTACGGGCCAAAGATATTCATCAATCAACAGTTCATCTTTGCATTACGGGCCAAAGATAACTTTCAACATAATTTAAGTCTGAGAATTATGATAATGACAATAAGAATGAATCAAGTGAGACCATAACATGAATTCAATTTCTAGAATAAGATTAACATTATCTTAGTCATAACATTATCTTTGCACTATCAAATTTTTTCCTGTTGAGAACTAAGGATAATTTGTTCTACACTATCTTAGTCATAATATTTTTTATTGGGCTAATTGAGCTCACCCTTTTCCTTTTTGTTCTATTGTTCTTCTCAGGAGGCGAGAATATAGATGGGACTAGTCAGGGTGTGGAGTGATGGTTCAAGACGGTTATTATAGCAGTCCTCACTGTTTTGTAAAATAGTGTATCAATAATTATAATGAGGACTTTATTTGAGTTTGGATATTGTCTATAAGACAATATTTGTATTAAAACTCATAGCCTATGTGTTGTCGTATTTTGCACGACAATTATATAATTGAAGTTGTATTTGAATTATGTACCATGTATTTGGCGACTCAGAATGGGTTGTGTGAACCTATTTTGGGGGCGTCACAAGTATATATGGTACTTCAGGACCAAGAATCTCCTCATCATTTTCCTAGGGCCGGAAAGGGTCTTTATTTACATCAAGTGATCTCACGACCATTGGGGTACTCAACGGATGTGCCTTGTCCATATAAAATCATTTTAGCACCTTCTCTATATAAGTTGTTTATTGCATAAGAATCTCGCCCTTTAAATGTTCTATTTGTAACCCAAGACAAAATTTTAATTTTCTAAGATCTTTCATTTCAAATTCTCTCTTCAAGTATTCTACTGTCTTTTAAATCTCTTTAGGAGTTCCAATGATATTTAGATCATCAACATATATACCGTAATAATAACAAACTAAAATTTAGATCTCTTTATAAAAATGTATGGGCTAATGGGATCATTCTTATATCCATCATTTAACAAATATTCACTAAGACGATTATACCATATGTGACCGGATTGTTTTAATCCATATATATAAACATTTGTTTAATTTGATTGAGTAATGTTCTCGAGAATCGGATTTACATGTTCTGGCTATTTAAATCCTTCTGGGAGTTTCATATAAATGTCATTATCAAGTGAGCCATACAAATATGCTGTAACGACACCCATTAGATGCAAGTCAAGTCCCTCTTTTATTCCAGACTGATTAGAAATCAAAAAATAGTCACATCCATCACAGAAGAATATGTCTCTTCATAATCAATACCAGGTCTTTGCAAAAATCCTTGTGCAACTAGTCGTGCTTTATGTCTCACAATTTCACCTTTTTCATTTCATTTCCGAACAAAAACCCATTTGTACCCCACTGGTTTTTCTTTTTTCATAATGCAAAAAGCCAATGTTAGTACTATATCGGGTAGTTCAAAATTGATAGAAGGCTCCAGAAGAGCTAACATATTCTTGCCTGGAGGAACAAAAGTTGAAATTAATGAAGCATTATACTCTCCCAGGTCTCAAAGAAATTTATTGAGTTTTAAAGATATCCGCCGAAATGGGTATCATATTGAGACAACATGTGAAAAAAGCATTGAGTACCTTCACATTACGAGTATAATCTTAGGTAATAAAAGTGTATTAGAAAAATTATCAGCCTTTTCTTTCGGTTTGTATTACACGAGAATTAAAACAATTGAAACAAATGTGATAATTAATTAAAAGCTTATGCATCTCAAAAATTTTGTTGTTTGGCATGACCGGTTAGGCCATAATAATTGAGAATTCATGTGGACATCCATTGGAGAGCCAAAATATTCTTCAATTCAATAATTTCTCATGTGCTGCTTGTTCTCAAGACAAATTAATTAATCGACCATCACCAACTAAGATAAGGATTGAATCCCTTACTTTTCTGAAACGAATACAAGGTGATATATGTGGACCAATTCATCCTTCATGTGGACTTTTTAGATATTTATGGTTTTAATTGATGCATCAATAATGAGTAGGTTTTATACCTATGAATTCGATATTATTAAACTTAATTATTGTTATCTTTAATTGTTTTTAGTATCTTTTTATGTGTTTTGTGTTTATTTCTTGTAGGTTGGAGCTGGAGGGACAAATTGGTCATTTCGAGAAGAAAAAAAGGTCAAAAATCATTTAAAAAGAGTTGAGTGACATTTTTGTAATTACGCTGTCTCGGTCACAGTGGCGCCTTTAAGCGCTTGAAATGGTTTAATAATGAAGTAGCTTAGGCGCTCATGCTTGTGCATGAAAAGAAGGATTTTTCTCTCGCCAAATGGGTTTTTAAAGCCAAAAGGAATCAGAATGAGGTGGGAGACTAATACAAATAGGAGGAGACTTTAGAAAAGACGTATCACTTAATTTTTGAAGAGATTTGCAGAGAGGACAACGAAGAAAAACACGAAGGAGAATTGCAAGGGCTGAAGATCAAAGAGAGAGTTTTGGAGCAAATTCGGAGTTTTTCTTGTCTTCTAGTAGTTTTATCTTTTGTAATTATCTCGGGATGTTTGGATTATTAACTGGATGATGTTTTTTTCTTTATTATTATCATGAACTAAATTTTCATTAAGATTGCAACGGAACTTGGTATGTAGTTTAAATTGAACCTTCCCATTGAATGAAAGTTGGTTTTTATTGAATTATTTATTATATCTTTTGCTTATTGATTAATTGTTTGGCCAACAATTATTGTGATAATCTATATGAAATTGGAAGATGAGTATAGATTGAGATCTGGATATGATAACATTTGTTCATATAATCTGAATAGGGTTAATATGATTAGCATGTAGGATAGTAATATACCTATGTGTCTTTTGTATCCATTGAAAGAATTTATGCGTAAAACCCTAATTAACTTGATTCACATATGAATATAGTGAATTAATTGAGTAGGGTGTTCCTTGTAATTTTGTGTCTTAAAGACCAGAGTTAGGAGGATTTGTTCACGTGTTTTGGAAAAAGTGTGTGAATTTTATAAATCATTCTTGGATAATGATTCATGTAAGACCCCGAATTTTATGAAATAAAAGTATTCAATTTTTTCTTATAATTACTATTCAGTAAATGGTTAAATTGATAAAAGTTTAAAGTTAAAGGTGATATATAATTTTTTTTTAAAATAAGCAAGTGGTTATAAAATACTCATTTCTATCGGGGAATATTTGTTTGGTCGTGGAATATTCTTTCTCACGGGGATTCATATTAAATGCAGAGCGTATTTTTAGGGCCCCATAATGAGAATAACTGTCTTATGAAGAAAAAATGACAAGTATAATTTGTTTACAAATAACGGCGAAGTTGTTATCAAGTAATCTTCGCTTGAATACCCGGTTAAAAAACACAAGAATACGCGTTGTTGCACAAAAGAGAGACACCTGATTGCACAAATTATTGATTCTTACGTAAGAAGGCACTTTCTCAATAATTGTTACGTGAATTATCGCTCAATATTTTATTTTTGATTCAATAATTGTCTGCGTTGATATTTTATATTATTGTTGTTTTAATAATTGTTATTTCACAGTATTTTCCATTATCAAATCAATAATTCATATTATTTGAATAATATTATTAGATAGCATTATTGGCAATGTCTAGAAAGTTCTGTCAAGGAGAGGTTTGGTCACCTAATCATTGCTACCAAGAAGGAGAAATTCTTATTGGAAAGCCCCTATTTCCTGAACCGCACAGGTTGTCAATATTGTGATTCTCAGTAATATTATTTATGAATAATTAATTATTGATTTATATGATAAGGAAAATATTCATTTTATGTGGATATAGATGGAGAATTTTTTTTAAAGTGACAATTGTTAAAAATCGATATTTTATCTTTTCTGATAAAATACTATTTTATTATATTATTATAATATTTTAATGATATTTTTACAATGAATGTGGGATATATGAGTATATGAGGAGGAGTATTTTTGTTGCAAAAGTTGTTTAAAACATGTTAAACATGTCTGTGGGCCCATTTCTTGACTGAAATTTGATTATAGCTTGTAAAATCGTCCGTATATGAATTTTGGTCAATTTCTGTTTAGAATTTGGAAAAACTTTCTTTTGAAAAGTTGTAGAGAATTGAATTTCCTATAAAAATTCGCGAGATTCGAATTTTCTGATAAAAGGGCTATTTATTATGAATTATTGAAGTTCTGAAGTTCCGAAATAATTATTTTTCAAAAGTTTTAAATTTGTTTTAAAAGAAAAACGTTTTTGTGGTTGGTTGGTGGGCTCATGTGTTTGTTAAGCATCTTTGAAATCAATTCAAAGGTTGGCGTAGACAAATTTTAATAATTATAATATTTTATTAAATTTTCTATTTGGTGTTCTAAGCAATTTCCTATAAATAGGTGCTTAGGTTAAATTGAAAATCACACCGAAACCTAATTTTTCTCTCTATTTCTCTCTCTATATCGAAAGCGATTTTTGTGAGTATTTTAGTACTTTAGTATTGCTATACTGGTGCAAGTTCTTTTTAGCACTATATCCAATATTCCAAATGTAAGATACTATTCTTTCCGAGGTAAGGAGATTATTTTCTTCATAAATGATATTATTTCTTCAATATCATTATGCCGAAATATTGGTTTGAACTTTTTATCAAATTTGGAACATTTTCATGTCGGGGTTACTATTCACGAGTTACTATTCACGAGTTACTATTCGTGAGTACTATTCACGAAGCATGATGTTGTTTTTTGGAAAATTTTTATCTTTTGGTGTCGGAGTTACTATTCACGTATACAGCACTATTCACAAATACGAAATTATTCACAGAAAAATTAAGTTTTCTTCTCTGTGTCCAAGATTGTCTGTTATGATTCCTATCTTTGATTGGATCTATGTTTTGGTCTTCATTCTTGAATTTACTCCACTCTGGTTATTTATGAAGTATTTTTGAACTTAGGTTGTTTAAAGTACGAATCCTTAATATTTGTTCTTTTGTTTCAATCGGATTCGCTTTTCTTTAAAATATTTTGCATCATCCTCGGTCCTAAATGATGATATAATCTTGAATATCTTTGGCTGTGAGGTGCAAATGAATGATTTCGATGAATATCTTTGGCTCGTAATGCAAAGATGACTTGTTGTTGAATATCTTTGGCTCGTAATGCAAAGATGACCTGTTGTTGAATATCTTTGGCATGTAGTACAAAGATGACTTGTTGATGAATATCTTTGGCCTGTAGTGCAAAGATGACTTGTTGATGAATATCTTTGGCCCGTAGTGCAAAGATGAATTTATTAGTAGGATTATGAACATGAACTGTGATTTGGTATAACCATGATCTTTGATGTTCAGGTGATGAAAATTAATTTTGTCCTGGATAAGGAAAGGAATTTAGAACTACAATTACGATTATGAGTTATACACGTGATTTTGGATAAGAATTGTTGATTAATGTTACAGGAATAAAATATTGTTGGTGGACTTTTATCATGGAGAAGATAATAGACTTTATGGTCTATTTGACTCTTCTAATGGATTGCTCGTTCCGCTGCAACTATGGTTGAAAAGCTTTATCATCTACCATATGTTCTAAATCTCTGATTTATTACTGATGAAGACTATTGATAATTTATTTATCTTTAGTCATAATATTCTTTACTGAGCTAGTTGAGCTCACCCTTTTCCTTTTTGTTCCATTTTTCTTCTCAGGAGGCGAGAATATAAATGAAATGCTGAGTCGTGGTATGGAATGAAGGTTCTAGAGAGAGTTGTTTTATAGTCCTCACCATTTTTGTAAAATAATGTATCAATAAATGTGATGAGAATTTATTTGAGTATAGATATTGTCTAGAAGATAATATTTGTATTCAAACTCACGCTTTCTTGTTGTAATAATAAAGTTGTAGTTGTTTCATACCATTGTATTGACAACCCGTAATGGGTGATGTATACCTATTTTGGGGGCGCCACAACAGGTATCAAAGCTTAGGGATATGATCTTTGGCGGAGATCGGGAATAGAACTAGGAGGAGAGACGAGTAAATCCTTTCGCTAAGTGTGTCCTACCTAAGCTTATTTAATTTGTTAGTTGGTCAATATATAGGGATATTATGTGATATGTTGATTTCCTTAATTAACCCTTGTTCTATGGCAGATTTGAGAATGTCGACTGAGAATGATAACAGTGGAGTAAATGAGACCGTGGAGACGCCTGTACTCACCAATGAGGAGAACGTCTGCAAAGAGTCGATTAATGTTCTTCCCATGAACAACGCCAATCGAAGCGTATGATGAATGGCCAGGATGTTTAGAAGCTTTTGCAGCTTCATGCAAAATCGTGACGAAGGGAGACACGCGTACACAAACTACAAGTGGAAATGATAACAACGCACGATTTATCACGGCAAGCGCTTCAAAGAGTTGGGACCACCAGAATTGGGAAAGCCGGATCCGATTAAAGCGAAACGTAATCAAACAAATTACCAAGATATTCGATGTCTTGGGATGTACGCGGAAGAATGAAGGTTCCATTCAGCTACTTTTATGTTCCGTAATGAGGCAGACATCGGTGGGAATTGCATGAAGGCGTACCATCCAAATTGCACTCGGCATGTCTTGGGAGACGTTTGAATCGTTTCAACGACAAATACTTTCCCAAAGTATTCAATCATATAAAGGAAGTGGAGTTTATTAGACTGGAACAAAATAACATGACCGGTGTCCCAAAGATGAGGCAAAGTTTGCGTGAGCTATCCGTGTTTTGCACCTCATTTGGTGGAGAATGAGGAACGTATGACGCGGATGTTTCGAGAGGTTTGAAACCCGACATACGTCAAGATATCTCATTTTCGTAAATTTTCTCTCTATTCGAGATGTTGTCAATGTGGCTCAATTTTTGGAGCGAGATAACGATTACGGGTCAACCGAGGATCATAACCAGGATCATAATTGAGATAGCGATCAATGTAATAACGATAACCAAATGAGAAAGAAAAAGACGGACAAAATGGTAACCACTCGGGTGGTAATCATAGCCATGAGAATAGAAGAAGCGAATTGGGAGGAGGTTTTAAAAGAGGAGATTCAACAACGATAATGTGAAACCGATAAAGACCAAAGAAGAATCGGTTCCAGTGTGGGGAACGACCACCGGTCGATGCTATAAATGGGGAAAGAGGGACATATCACCAAACTGTCTCACACACAGTTAAGGTATATTATAATTGTGGAAAGGAAGGACATATCGCCGAGATCAGACGGTAGCGAAATCAAGTCCGGGGGACGGTGACTCAAAAGGTCATCCCCGAAAAGTTGAAGTCAACGGCCTTCTGGAAGAAGCGTTTGTTGTGGATCAGTTAAAAGCGAGGAACCCAAACGAGGTGATCACGGGTAAAGCTATTTATAAATTCTTACGAAGTTTATACCTTTTACTTGATACCGGCATGTACCCATTCATTTATCTCTCCGCCAGGCTCAACGCTTAAACTTGACTCAAGAAATTAGACTTTGGCTTATCTGTGGAAACTCCGTTAGAGAAACTTTCATCACATCCACCGCTTATAAATCTTGTTTGATTCAAGTTGGCACCATCACATTACCTGTTGACCTTATCTCTTTAAAGATACTTGCTTTTGATGTGATTTTAGGGATTGATTGGTTAACTACTCATCATGCCAAAATTGATTGTTTTCGTAAGGTTGTTAGCTTTCATATTCCTAAACAACCCGCTTATACTGAATTCAAGCAACTAAACCATTAAAATCAATCACTGTCATATCTAATCATAAAGCTATTCGTTTATTGAAAAATGGATGTCAAGCTTTCTTTGCCCATGTTATGGATTTGAATAAAGACACGTCAAATTTGAATAATATTCCTGTTGTTAGTAAATTTCCTGACGTGTTTCCTAAAGTACTTCCCGGTCTACCCCCAGAACGTGAAGTTAAATTCTTTATTGATCTTGAACTCAGTACAAAGCCCATTTCTAAAACCCCATATCGAATGGCTCTATTGAACTTCAGAGTTAAAGGTCCAACTACGAGAATTGTTGGACATCGGTTTCATTCTGTCCCTAGTACATCTCCTTGGGGTGCTCTGTGCTTTATTCGTAAAGAAGAAAGACGGAGAGTATGCGACTTTCATATCGACTATCGAAAATTGAACCATGTCACCATCAAGAATAGGTATCCTCACCTCGTATTGATGACTTGTTTGACCAGCCATAAGGAGCACAATTCTTTTCAAAGATCGATCTTTGTTCGGATATCATCGCCTAAAGATTAGAATCGAGGATATTCCAAAGACCGCCTTTCTTAACTCCCGGTATGGGCATTATGAATTTTTAGTCATGTCTTTTGATTGACTAATGCTCCCGGCTTTCATGAATATGATGAACCGAGTATTCAAGGACTATTTAGATCGGTTCGTTGTTGTCTTTATTGATGACATTCTCATATATTCCAAAAGTCGTGAAGATCATGAGCACCATTTGAAACCGGTACTCCAAAGGCTTCGTGAAAACAAGCTTTATATGCCAAGTTGAAGAAATGCGAATTAAGCTTCGAGGAAGTAGCATTCCTTGGGCACGTGGTGTCTAAACATGGAGTATCTGTCGACCTTGGCCAAGATTGAAGCAATACAAAGTTAGGAGCAACCAAGTCGGTGGATCAAGTCACGTAGCTTTACGGGCCTAAATGGTTATTATCGGAGATTCGTGTGGAAGGGTTTTCTCGAATCGCTACTCCATTAACTCAACCTAACTTTCGGAAGGATACAAAATTGCTTTGGAGTGAGGAACGCGAGAAGAGTTTCCAAGAGCTTAAGAGAAGACTTATTTCGACACCGTTCTAACAATACCATCCGGTTCGGATGAATTTGTTATCTACAAAGAATGCTTGAGCAAAGGGTTAGATGTGTTCTCATGCAACGTGGGAAAGTCATAGCCTATGCCTCGGGACAACTTAAAGAATATGAGAGGAATTATCCTACTCATGATCTAGAGTTGGCAACAGTCATTTTCGCGCTAAATATTTGGAGGCACTATCTATATGGGGAGAAAGTGGAGATATATTCAGACCATAAAAGCCTCAAATATTTCTTCACTCAAAAGGAACTTAACATGCGGTAACGACGTTGGCTCGAGTTGTTGAAAGATTATGACCACACTATTCAATACCATCCTGGAAAAGCGAACGTGGTAATGACGCGTTGAATAGAAGAACATATCAGGAACGAGTACGATGATGTCAAGTATACGACAGAGCCAACTTTAATAGAAAAAGTTAAGGTTGCTCAAGCCAATCAACCCGAGCCGATGCGTATGAAGAAGAAAGACAAGAAGGTGTTATTCCTAAGCGAGAATCGATGAAGCGAGAATACTTGAGTCCACTCCGGACTTTGTGTTCCTAACGACTGACGATTTAAAGTACAAGATTATGATGGAAGCACACAATAAACCATTTGCGATCCATCCTGGAAGTACCAAAATGTATCGTGATCTTCGACATACATTTTGGTGGAACAATATGAAGCGAGATATCGCGGAGTTTATCTCGAGGTGTTTAACTTGTCAACGTGTAAAGGCGGAGCATCAAGTACCAAAGGGTCCATTCCAACCACTTGAGATTCCGAAATGGAAGTGGGAACATATTACCATGGATTTCGTTAGGGGTCTTCCCACAGTTTCTCAAGGCGTAAATGCTATTTGGGTTATTGTTGATAGATTAACCAAGTCTGCTCATTTCTTGCCGATACGGGAGACTTATTCCCTTGAACGTCTTGCTAGTATGTATGTGAATGAGATTGTGAGGTTGCATGGCATGCCAGTATCCATAGTTTCGGATCGTGATCCAAGATTCACTTCAAGATTTTGGGTTAGCTTACAAAAAGCTATGGGCACGGATTTACGATTTAGTTTGGCATACTATCCTCAAACGGACGGACAATCGTAGAGGACTATCCAAACTCTTGAAGATCAATTAAGACTCAGGTCCTAGACTTCAAAGGGAGTCGGGATAAGTATTTACCATTGGTGGAATTCTCCTACAACAACAGTTATCGTGCAAGTATAGGGGTGGCTCCATTCAAGCATTATATGGACGAAAAGTGTCGCTTCTCAATATGTTGGGATGAGGTTGAGGAAGCAACATTGTTGGGACCCGATTTGAGTACGTGATGACTACGAAAAAGTTCCAAATAATTCGACAACGTATACAAACTAAGCACAGACCCAAAACAAAAGAGTTATGCGGATCTTCATCGAAAGGACGTGGAATTTGATATCGGAGATCATGTATTGTTGCGTGTTACACCATGGAAAGGAGTTACAAGATTCTGGAAGAGAGGAAAGCTCAATCCACGATTTATTGGTCCATTTCAAATTCTTGACCGAGTAGAAATGTAGCCTATAGACTCAAGCGTTACCTACGAGTATGTCTCGTGTTCATAATGTGTTTCACATATCCGCATTCAGTAAATATGTGAAAGACCCGAACCACGTTATAAAGTTAGAACTGGATGAGATAGCCAAGACTTAACGTCTTTAAGAGGTACTGCCAAGATCTTGGATAGGAAGGAGCATGTCCTACGACAGCGGTCATACCACAAGTTAAAGTTTTGTGGAGGAATCATGCTATAGAGGAAATGACACGGAATTGGAAACGAAAATGAAAGCGAGGTATCCTCACCTTTTCAAACACCAGTAATCGACGTCAATTTCGAGGGACGAAATTTCATAAGGAGGGAGGTCAGAAGACCCCAACTTATTATTAATGAAATTTAATTTTCTATTTATTATTTTGAAATAGTAAGGGTTGATTTGATTAATGTGGATAGTTATGGGTCAAATACATAAATATTTCAAAATAAGCAAGTGGTTATAAAATATTCATTATTGTTGTGACTGGTCAAAATACGAGGAACCCAAATGAGGTGATCACGAGTAAGCTATTTATAAATTCTTGCGAAGTTTATACCTTACATGATACCGGTGCTACCCATTCATTTATCTCTCCTGTTTGTGCTCAACGTTTAAACTCGACTCCGGAGAAATTAGACTTTGACCTATATACACTTATTCACAACATCTGAAATTATTCATGAAAAATTAAGTTTTCTTCTCTGTGTCCAAGATTATGCATTATGATTCCTATCTTTGATTGGATCTATGTTTTGGTCTTCATTCTTGAATTTTACTCCACTCGGTTATTTATGAAGTATTTTTGAACTTGGGTTGTTTAAAGTACGAATCCTTAATATTTGTTCTTTTGTTTCCTTTGGATTCGCTTTTCTTTAAAATATTTTGCATCATCCTCGACCCTAAATGATGATATAAATCAATATCTTTGGCACAGTAGGTGCAAAGATGAATAATTTCATGAATATCTTTGGCTCGTAATGCAAAGATGACTTGTTGTTGAATATCTTTGGGCATGTAGTGCAAAGATGACTTGTTGATGAATATCTTTGGCACAGAGTGCAAAGATGACTTATTGATGAATATCTTTGGCCCGTAGTGCAAAGATGAATTTATTAGTAGGATTATGAACATGAACCGTGATTTGGTATAACCATGATCTTTGATGTTTCGGTGATGAAAATTATTTTGTCTAGATGAGAAAAGGAATTTAGAACTACAATTACGATTATGAGTTATACACGTGATTGTGGATGTAAAATTGTTGATTAATGTTACGTAAATAAAACATTGTTGGTGGATTTTAACATGGAGAAGATAATAGACTTTATGGTCTATTTGACTCTTCTAATGGATTGCTTTCGTTTACTATGACTATGGTTGAAAAACTTTATCATCTACCATATGTAAGATCCCAAATAATTAATAAATGAAATTTAATTTCCTCTAATTATTATTTTGAAATAGTAAGGGTTGATGTGATTAATGTGGATAGTTATGGGTAAAATACGCAATATTTCAAAATAAGCAAGTGGTTATAAAATATTCATTGTTGTGGGGAATATTAGTTTGGTCGTGGAATATTAAATCATCGTGTCAGAATATTCGATGCAACGGCCTAGCGACCATGTATGCCAGCCCCCATAACGGAAAGCGATTGGAGGAAGAAAACGACAAATATAAGTTATTTAAAAATAATGGCGTAATTATTCTTTATTTGTTGGAATACCCTATGGTTAAAAACACAAGAATCTGGCGTTGTTGCACAATAAGATGCGGTATTGCACCAATTATTGACTCTTACGTAAGAAGACACTACTCAATAATGGTTACGATAATTACTGCTCAATATTTTATTGGTTCAATAATTGTTGTGTTGATATTTTATATTCTTTGTTGTTTCATAATTGTCATTACAAACGATTTTTCATTATCGAAGCAATAATTCATATTATCTGAATAATATTATTAGATAACATTATTGGCAATGTCTAGAAAGTTCGCTCTAAGTAGAGGTTTGGTCACCTAATTGCGGCGCCAAGAAGTGAGAAATTCTTATTGGAAAGCCCCTCTTTCCTGAAACCCACCGTTGTCAATATTGTGATTCTGTAATATTATTTGTGAATAATTAATTATTGATTCATATGATGAGGAAAATATTGATTTTATGTGGATATAGATGGAGAAAATTTTTAATGTGACAATTGTTGAAAATTGAAATTTTATCTTTTTCGATAAAATAATTCATTTAAATATATATATTATTATATTTTAATAATATAATAATGGTGATATTTTACAACGAATGTGGGATATATGAGTATCTGAGGAGGAAGATTATTTTTGTTGCAATAAATGTTTAAAACATGTTAAACATGCTAAATGGACCCCATTTATTGACCGAAATTTGATTATAGGCGTAAAATCGCCTGGTTTATGGATTTGATCAATTTCGCTTGGAATCTGAAAAAACTTTCTTCTCGCAAAGTTAGAGAATTGAATTTTCTATAAAAACTAGTGAGATTCAATTTTCCTCGACAAAAGAGCTATTTATTGTGAATTATTGAAGTTACGAGTTCAAATAATTGATTTTTGGAAGTTTTAATTGTTTAAAATAACAAAAATGTTTTTTATATGTTGTGAGCCTCATTAATCACATGCTAGGTGGTGATTTGATTCCCAAAGGATGGCGTAGAAATTTTTTATAAATATATTATTATATTAAATTTTACTGCTTTGGTGTTCTAAGCAATTTCTATAAATAGGTCTTTAGGTTAAATTGAAAATCACACGAGCTGAAGTTTTCTCTCTATATATTATCGGCGTATTCTTGTGAGTATTTTGAGTATACTTTGAGTATTCTTATACGGTGAAAGTTCAAGTTATAGCTTTATATCCAAGATTCCAAAGTAAATCTTGTCTTTTTCGAGGTAAGGATATTATTTTTTTGTAATGATATTATTTCTTCAATATCATTATCTTTGAAATATTGATCTGAAGTTTTATCAAATTTGGAACTTTTGGTGTCTGAGTTCTTATTCACGTATACTGGCACTATTCACGATACTCTGATCTTATTCACGAATACGACACTTATTCATCGAAAAATGAAAATTTTTCTTTTTCAGTCAAAATATCTATTGTGGATACTAGCTTTGATTGTATCCATGTTTTGATCATTTTTGAATTTTACACCACTATGATTATTTTTGAGGTATTTTTGGACATGGATAAAACAAAGTACGAATCCTTAATCCTTAATCCTTGTCATTTTGTTTCAATTGGATTCGCTTTTTTTAAAATATTTTTCATCATCCTCGATCTTAAATGATGATATTATTGAATATCTTTGGCTGTGTAGTGTAAAGATGAATGATTTACGATGAATATCTTTGGCCGTAGTGCAAAGATGAATAGGTGTTTAGATGAACATGACCAATGATGAATATCCTTGGCACATAGTGCGAGGATGAATATATGATTCCGTATATATATTGATTGATGTTACAGGGATAAAAATATTGATGAGGGGCTATTTATTAAATTCATAGATATTAGTAGATTTCATCCTCTACGTAACTCTTCTATGAATTAATATTTTCATTGCTAGTATTGATTTAAAACTTGTTGTCTATTGTATTCTATTAGATTTTTCCTCATTGAAGACTAACGATAATTTGTTCAGATTATCTTAGTCATAATATTCTTCTGGGCTAGTTGAGAGCTCACTCTTTTTCCTTTTGTTCCATTTTTCTTCTCGGGAGGTGAGAATGTAGCGAGTCACAGTCTGGGTATGGAATGATGGTTTTAGAGAGTTGTTTTGTAGTCCTCACCATTTTTGTAAAATAATGTATCAATAATTATGATGAGGATTTATTTGTATGTGGATATTGTCTGAGATGGCAATATCATTCGTATTTAAACTCACGATTTATATGTTGTAACAATAAAGTTATAGTTATTTCACACCTTGTATTTGACAACTCGGAATGGGTGATGTATACACCGTTTTGGGGGTGTCACGGTTGGTATCGAGCTTAGGGATATGATCTCCAAGTGAGATCGGGGAATAGAACTAGGAGGGAGAGACGAGTAAATCCTTCGCTAGTGTGTCCTCCTACCTAAGCTTATTTGTTAATGGTCAAGATATAGGGATATTATGTGATATATTGATTTGCTTAATTAACCCTTGTTTTATGGCGATGATTTGAGAATGTCGATTGAGAATATTAACAATGGAAATGAGACCAGGAGACGCCTTTGTCACTCACACCAACGAGGAGAAACGTGCAGCAATTTGGCAATGTTCCTCTATGAACAACACCAACGAGAGATGATGAACGAGGGGATGTTTAGAAGCTTTTTTGCAGTTCATGCAAAATCGCGAATGAGGAGACTCATGTTCAAAATACAGGAGGAAATGATAGCAATTCACGGGTTGTCACAGCCAAGCAGTTCAAAGAGTTGGGACCACCAGAATTTAAGGGAAAGCCAGATCCGATCATGGCGGAGACGTGGGTCAAGCAAATTACTAAGATATTCGATGTCTTGGGATGCACGGAGGAACAGAAGGTTCCATTCGCCACCTTTATGTTCCGTGGCGAAATGACTCATCGGTGGGAATCATGAAGCGTACCCATCCATCCGCAGCTTAAAGCATGTCTTGGGAGACGTTTGAAACTATTTAATGACAAATACTTTCACGAAAGTGTTCGTCATATAAAGGAAGTGGAGTTCATCAGTTAGAATGTAACAACATGACGCAAGGTGTCTCGAAGACGAGGCAAAGTTTAAAGAGTTATCCGTGTTTAGACCTCATTTGGTGGATAATGAGGAACGATGACGCGGAGGTTTCGAGAGGTTTGAAACTTCGGATACGACAATATCTCATTTATCATAAATTTTCTCTCTATTCGGATGTTGTAAACAAGGCTCAATTATTAGAGCGAGATAACGAAATGCACTCGGTACCGAGGGACCACAATCGAGGATCATCTAGGAGATAGCGATCAACAAAACAACGATAACCAAAGTGGAAAAAGAAAAATAGGACAAAAATGGTAACCACTGGTGGTAATCATGGCCATGAAAATAGAAAAGGAAAGTCGAGGTGATTTTAAAAGAGAGATTCAACAACGACCATATGAAGACGCAGTGCCGGTGCAAGAATCGGTTCCAAGGAGGAGAAACGACCACCGGTCATATCTTGCTATCACGGCGAAAGAGGGACATATCGGTCAAACCGCCCACAACAGCCGGTATGCTATAATTGTGGAAAGGAAGGACATATCGCCGAGATTGCACGGTAGCGAAACCTAGTTCAATGAGACGGTGACTCAAAAGATCGTCCCAAAAAAGTCAAAGTCAATCGGTTCCTGGAAGAAGCGTTTGTTGTGGCTCGTCAAAATGAAGAGAACCCAAACGAGGTGATCACGGGTAAGCTATTTATAAATTCTTGTGAAGTTTATACTTTACTAGATACCGGTCTTATCCATTCATTTATCTCTCCTCCGCTTGTGCTCAACGTTTAAACTTGACTCGGAGAAATTAGACTTTGACCTATCTGTGGAAACTCAGTTAGAGAAACTTTCATCACATCCACTGTTTATAAATCTTGTTTGATTCAAGTTGGCACCATCACCTTACCATTGACCTTATCTCTTTAAAGATACTTGCTTTTGATGTGATTTTAGGGATTGATTGGTTAACTACTCATCATGCCAAAATTGATTGTTTTCGTAAGGTTGTTAGCTTTCATATTCCTAAACAACTTTGTTATGCAATTCGAACAACTAAACCATTAAAATCAATCAACATCATATCTAATCATAAAGCTATTCGTTTATTAAAAATGGATGTCAAGCTTTCTTAGCCCATGTTGTGGATTTGAATAAAGACATGTCAAATTTGAATAATATTCTGTTGTTATTGACTTTCCTAACGTATTTCTGAAGAACTTCCCGATTACCCCGAGGCGTGAAGTTGAATTCTTTATTGACCTTGAACTGGTACAAGCCCATTTCTAAAACCCCATATCGAATGGTTCCTATTGAACTTGAGAGTTAAAGGTCCAACTACGTGAGTTGTTGGACATCGGTTTCATTAAATCTCAAGACATCTCCTTTGGGGTGCTCTGTTTTATTAATTAAAGAAGAAAGAGCGGAGAGTATGCGACTTTGTATTGACTATCGGGAATTGAACCATGTCACCATCAAGAATAGGTATCCTCTACCTCGTATTGATGACTTGTTTGACCAAATTGCAAGGAGCACAATTCTTTTCAAAATCGATCTTAGCTTACGGATATCATCAATTTGAAGATTAGAACTGTGGATATTCCAAAGACTGCCTTTAGAACTCGGTACGGGCATTATGAATTCCTAGTCATGTCTTTTGGATTGATTAATGCCCCTGCGGCTTTCATGGATATGATGAACCGAGTATTCAAGGAATATTTGGATCAGTTCGTTGTTGTCTTTATTGATGACATCCTCATATATTCCAACACTACTAGAAATTCGATATATAGCGACGAGCTATACGGATGATCGAACGGAACAAATCATTATAGAATATCTATAGCGACGGTCACATACGGAACCCTCGCTATAGGGTATATATAACAACTCTGGTCATTGTCGTAGTCGGTATAGATGTTTTTAAGAAAAACATTTTCCCCAAAATCATTTCACTTCTCCCCCCAAATCATTTGTGTCCCTCCTCTCTCAAGCATTTTCCTTCCATCACCGCCGCTCTCCACTCTAACCCAAATAAAATTAGAAGCTTTGTATGCCTCAGACTCATGTCCCGTCTTTGACAGAGTTCGACCTTCACGACCATTCAAGGGAGCCGAAAATCATCTCGACCGAAAAAACTTTGGATTAGATGTGAGTTCGCACCTTCACAAATTGCTCAAGGGCCTGGATCTAATTGTGGATGATGGTGGTGGTGCAACTTTATTGATTTACGAGGGAGTGAAGGCCGAGGAGGAGTATGCCAAGACCTAGTCTTTCTTCTCGAATCTTACTTTTATGCATATATCATTCACGATTTGGGGCAAATGCCAATTATTCTCATTATATAATTGTAAGTAGATTGGGAAAATGTTGTTGAAACTTTCAATTTGAAATATTTATAATAACAATTAAAGAATGGATGTTGTGAATGAACCGCCTTTGGCACTGATTTTGATTATATGCAATTAAATTTTTAACTTTGGCTAAATTTTTAGGGTATGATAATTGTCTCAATGTTCGTTGTGTTGAGTGTCGGTAGGAAGCTTCTCGAGGATGTTTATTGGTCCCATTAATGTCCGTGTATACTCTAAAGGATGTCCAATTGAAAGTGAAAGAGGAATATAATAGTTTCAAGAGTATGCTTTCATTGGCTCCTCATTCTTTCTTTTCTTATCTAACTGATCGCATCTTGATAGTACTTGATTAGTTTTTCCCCGCCCGAATTTACTAACCATTGCTATTGTATTATTGTAATTTTACTCTCTCTATTTATTAAATGTTTACCTTCTGAGTTTGGAAGAAGGATTCAAGCTTTTCTCGCCTTACATGCAAATTAAACTACGTTAATCTAATTGGGCATTCCAACAAAAGATTTACTTGGATGGATGTTTACCAAAGATTGCCGCCTTCAAATATACCAGTACTACATATGTGGACATATTTAAACCTTTTCGCCTTAACCAATGTATTTATCATAATGAAGATACCGCGTATGGCTTTTGCAGGCTGGTTGATCTTTCTATACAATGTGTTTGGCCTTGCGAGAGAATATTCTGAGAGTAAATGGAAACGATATTCGTCCATGGTAATTTAACCATAGTGTATAGATTGTTCAAGCCAATAGTTTAGTTCCTCATAGTTATTAGTACTTTACTTTTTCAAAAAGAATATGTGGGTAGTTTTTGGTTTGTCGTGGAATAAATCTGAAATGCCTATTAGTTTTTTGTATTTCACCTTGAATGTTGCATCATATATATCTCTGCATTTGTAGGTGGATATATCATCACTATTGTGATATGGCTATGACGCTCATCACCGACTTGGGAGATAGAAAGGCAATCGATCGCTCCTCAAAGGGATAATATCCCCAGAAATGTACCTTTTATCACAAATTTGTTATTCATGGTGTTTTTCGTCACCTATTCATGGTGTTTGGGGGACTATGTGGTGTTTTCCGTCACCTATTCATGTCATCCTTGCTTATTTGCAGTTCAAAATAAATCTATGGTTTAGACGTTTAGTTCAGGATATTTAACTCTTCAATATGTTGCAATTCAGGCAATATGTCTAACTAGTTGATTTAGCAGTTATGCCAATACACATCATATGCTTATGTCTCCCCAATTTTATCTTGGGGAGTTATTTGTTTGATTTATATCTACGTCTTTGGACATGGTTGTTTTTTTGCCATGTATTGATAATCTAGTCATATAATCTTTTAGTTTTATCTGCAGAACTATTCTCTTTTGTTGTAGTGATACCTCACAATATCTCGAATCTACCAGTAGGAAGGTAAACATTCTCGATTTTTAATAAAATTAGTATGCCTGATCATAGTAATAATTTTTTTTCTTAATGGTGCATTTGAACACCCTAAAGGCTTACATCCTTTCGGGGCGGAAATGATTACATTATGTACATAATTGTATATGGCATAGCATCTCATGATCTCAATGAGTTTTTTTTTTAAAAAAATAATAAATTTATCGTTGATTCAAAAGTACAACTAATTCTTTACCTTTCTTATATCTCCAAATGACCCTAATGATCACCCATATTCTAGTGATTATACAACCACAATTTCACGTAATTCTATGTTGCAAAATGAG
Source organism: Panax ginseng (assembly GCA_020205605.1). Classification (NCBI taxonomy): domain Eukaryota; kingdom Viridiplantae; phylum Streptophyta; class Magnoliopsida; order Apiales; family Araliaceae; genus Panax; species Panax ginseng. Next base: position 102,825,592 of record CM035146.1, read on the forward strand.
AGAATGTAATTGCATTTCTATGGGTATATTTTTGTTTGATACTTAAAAATAAATTTTACTTTATACAGAAAAAGAATACGAGAGAAGCCCTCGAGGTCATCAATGACAAGAACAAGGAAAAAGCTCAACTAATAACCAAGCTAATGGAGGTGATAGAGATCTCTATGCTTTTGTCCACACAACAAAAAATAAATTGTCACCATGTTTATTATATTTTCTTTCTCATGTTTATTCTTTTGTATGCATAATTCTCCGGATGGTGAGTGAAAGTGAGAGACCGAGAATGAAAAAGTTGGAGGAGCTGAGCAAGAACATAGATTCCATGCTACCGAAAGCGATTAATCAAGTACTCTTTGCACTATAAATATTAGGATTATTTTCTTGGATTTTATTATGACATATGATGGTTTCTTTATCGTATTACCTGTGTGTGATATGCCTTTGAGGTGCCGCTTAAACCATTAATTTTTACTCCCAAATTTTCCTTACTTTGTTCTAATATTCTTGTATTTATTTTTGAGTTAAGCATGCAAATATGTAGAGCATCCTTTCATGTAGTATTATTATTAATTTCTGAATTCATCAAAAGAAATGGCACATTATCTTTTCATATTTAACTAGCTCACTATATTCAAATTAATTCATTAATTATCCGCCAACCATAAATTATGCTTTCAATGCTCCAAAAATATGACATTACGCAAATTTGAGAGTAATTTTCTATTTTTTTAGTTTTGTGCATCTTCACATTTTGTGCATCCGGACAGACCATGTGAAAGTGGATTTAGAGGTAGGAAAAAAATTAAATAAGTCATTTGTTTTGGCAAACAAGGAAAGTGGCAATACTTTGACATTCGTCAATAATCTTCACTGTGTACTCAAATTCATTGTTTTCCGCCAACAATTTGTGTGGATTTAGAGGAGATATGCTCTTGATTGCAATGTAAATAGATGCTAAAAGAACATTTCTATTCTAGCTTATTTAGTATGTATGTATATCACTCAAATCAATTTCAAAATGGTATGACAATGATTTTTTCTTATGGAAATTACATTACAATGGTTATATTTTCAATATTTTTAAGTTTGCTAATTTTATATATAGTGGTACAAGTCTGACTAAACAAGTGGGAGTATTGAAGCAGCTCATGATGGGTCTACTAAGACAAATTAAAACAAAATTTGGGAACCCACCGCCTTGACTTTCAAATGGAGGAGTATCTGTTTGTCATGTCGACTTTTGTTGCACTAATCTTTTGATTAAACAAAACATTGGGTGGTTGGTAGTTGCTAGTTTTTCAATCAATATATGTAGTCACTATAATGTTGGTTGGTTGGTTGTTCATTCAATTATTATATTGTAATGTTGTAATGTGAATGATTTTAAATGATGTATATAATATTTTTATATTTTATTTTATATTGTATTTGGGTTTGTTAAATACATTTGCATTATTAATTTTTTTTTTAATATAAAAAGTTATATAGCGATTAATTATCGATCGTAGCTATAGTGTTCTATAAAAGCACAGACCTATAAAGCACAGGCCTATAACGACGGTCGCCGAAATCGCGTCATATATATATATATATACGATTTAGCCATGACCTATAGCTTAGGGTCGGAATTCGCTTATAAAGTTGAAAAAGATCGTCATTATAGGCTTTGGCGACGGGTTATATGATGACGATTTATCGGCCGTCGCTATAACCTATACCGACGGTCTTTTGGCTTTATAGCGATGGTCGGCGATCGTCATATAGTCAATTTTCTAATAGTACAAAAAAGTCGTGAAGATCATGAACACCATTTGAAGTTTGGTACTACAAAGGCTTCGTGAAAATAAGTTATATGCCAAGTTAAAGAAATGCGAGTTCGGCGAGGAAGTAGCATTTCTTGAGCACGTGAAGTCAAAACATGGATTATCTGTTGACGGCGAAGATTGAAGCAATACAAAGTTGGGAGCAGCAAGAGGCGGTGGATCAAGATGCGTAGCTTTTTGGGTCTAGGTGGTTATTATCGGAGATTCGTGGAAGGGTTTTCTCGAATCGCTACTCGATTAACTTCGATTGACTCGGAAGGATACAAAATTCGTTTGGAGTGAAGAATGCGAGAAGAGTTTCCAAGAGCTTAAGAGGAGACTTATTTCGCACTGTTACAACAATACCATCCGGTTCGGATGGATTTGTTATCTACGCCGATGCTTCTCGCAAAGGGTTAGGATGTGTTCTCATGCAACATGGGAAAGTCATAGCCTATGCCTCATGACAACTTAAAGAATATGAGAGGAATTATCCTACTCATGATCTAGAGTTTTCTTGCAAATAAGTTTTTGCTAAAAGATATGGAGGCATTATCTATATGGGGAGAAAGTGGAGATATATTCGGACCATAAAAAGCCTTAAATATTTCTTCACTCAAAAGAGAACTCAACATCGCGACAATGACGTTGGCTCGAGCTATTGAAAGACTACGACCACACTATCCAATACCATCCCGGAAAAGCGAACGTGATAGTGACGCGTTGAGTAGAAGATCATATCGCAGAACGAGTGCGATGATGTCAAGTATATGCGACAGAGCCAACTTTAATAGAAAAAGTTAAGGTTGCTTAAGCCACCCAATCGGGTGATGCATATGAAGAAGAAAGTACAAGAGGTCTATTCCTAGGCGCGAATTGATGAAGAAGGAATACTTGAGTCCACTCCGGACTTTGTGTTCTAACGATTCTGATTTGAAGTACAAGATCATGATGGAGGCACACAATACACCATTTGCAATCCATCCTCGGAAGTACTAAAATGTATCGTGATCTTGACATACATTTTGGTGGAAAAATATGAAGAGAGAGATTGCAAAGTTTATCTTAACATGTTTAACTTGTCAACGTGTAAAGGCGGAGCATCAAGTGCCTAAGGGACCATGCTATAGAAGAAATGACACGAATTGGAAACGAAAATGAAAGCGAGGTATCCTCATCTTTTGAAACACTGTCGTATGTATCAATTTCGAGGATCGAAATTTCATAAGGAGGAGGTTGTAAGACCCCAAATAATTAATAAATGAAATTTAATTTCCTCTAATTATTATTTTGAAATAGTAAGGTTGATGTGATTAATGTGGATAGTTATGGGTAAAATACGAAATAATATTTCAAAATAAGCGAAGTGGTTATAAAATATTCATTGTTGTCGGAGAATATTCGTTTGGTCGTGGAATATTAAATGCTCGCCGGGAATATTCGTGCGCAATGACGCAAATATATGTGGGCCCCATAACGAAAAAAAACGATTGGAGAAAGAAACGCGACAAATATAAGTTGTTTAAAAATAACTTGGCGTAATTGTTACCGCTATTTTCACTGTTGGAATACCGGTGGTTAAAACACAAGATGTCTGCGTTGTTGCACAAGATGGCACACAGTATTGCACCAATTATTGACTCTTACGTGAGAAGGCACTACTCAATAATGGTTACAAAGATTAACTTTATTCGATATTTTATTGGTTCAATAATTGTTGTGTTGATATTTTATATTCTTTGTTGTTTCAATAATTGTCATTACACAAGATTTTCATTATCGAAGCAATAATTCATATTATCCTAATAATATTATTAGATAACATTATTGGCAATGTCTAGAAAGTTCTGTCTAAGTAGAGGTTTGGTCACCTAATTAAGGCTACCAAAAGGAGAAATTCTTATTGGAAAGCCCCCTCTTTCCTAGAAACTGCCTAATTATTGATTCATATGATGAGAAAAATATTGATTTTATGTGGATATAGATGGAGAAAATTTTTAATGTGACAATTGTTAAAAATTGAAATTTTATCTTTTTCTGATAAAATAATTCATTTAAATATATATATATATATATATTATTATATTTTAATAATATAATAATGGTGATATTTTTACAATGAATGTGGGATATATGAGTATCTGAGGAGGAAGAGTATTTTTGTTGCAATAAATGTTTAAAACATGTTAAACATGCTCTGTGGACCCCATTTATTGATGAAATTTGATTATAGATATAAAAATCGCCTGGTTTATGGATTTCATTCAATTTCGCTTGGAATTTGAAAAACTTTCTTCCGCAAAGTTGTAGAGAATTGAATTTCCTATAAAAACTAACGAGATTCAATTTTCCGACAAAAGGGCTATTTATTGTGAATTATGGAAGTTTTGGAGTTCAAATAATTGATTTTTGGAAGTTTTAATTGTTTAAAATAACAAAAATGTTTTTTATATGTTGTGAGCCCCATTAATCACATGCTAGGTGGCTGATTTCCAGATTCCCAAAGGATGGCGTAGAAATTTTTTATAAATATATTATTATATTAAATTTTACTGCTTTTGTGTTCTAAGCAATTTCTATAAATAGTTCTTAGGTTAGAATTGAAAATCACACTGAAATCAAGTTTTCTCTATATTATCGAGCGTATTCTTGTGAGTATTTTGAGTATACTTTGAGTATTGCTTATCGTTGAAAGTTCAAGTTATAGCCTATATCCGAAGATTCCGGTTAAATCGCTTGTCTTTCCGACGTAAGGGATATTATTTTTTTTCGTAATGATATTATTTCTTCAATATCATTATCTTTGAAATATTGATCTCAAGTTTTTATCAAATTTGGAACTTTTGGTGTGAGATTACTTATTCACGTATCTGACCTTTATTCACGATACGTGTACGATCTTATTCACGAATCTGACTTTATTCATTGAAAATGAAAATTTTTCTTTTAAAGTCAAAATATCTATTGTGGATACTTTAGATTTGATTGTATCCATGTTTTGATCATTCTTGAATTTTACACCACTATGATTTTTTTGAGATATTTTTGGACATGGATAAAACAAAGTACGAATCCTTAATCCTTAATCCTTGTCATTTTGTTTCAATTTGGATTCGTTTCTTTAAAAATATTTTCATCATCCTCGCCTTAAATGATAATATTATTGAATATCTTTGGCTGTAGTGCAAAGATGAATGATTTCGATGAATATCTTTGGCCGTGTAGTGCAAAAGATGAATAGGTGTTTAGATGAACATGACCAACCGATGAATATCCTTGGCACAGTAGTGCAAAGATGAATATATGATTCCAGATATATAATGATTGATGTTACGGGATAAAAATATTGATGAGGATTTATTAAATTCATAGATATTAGTAGATTTCATCCTCTACGTAACTCTTCTATGAATTAATATTCTCTCTTCATGAAGTATTGATTTAAAACTTGTTGTCTATTGTATTACATTAGATTTTTCCTGTTGAAGACTAACGATAATTTGTTACGTATTATCTTAGTCATAATATTCTTCTTGGGCTAGTTGAGCTCACCTTTTTCCTTTTGTTCCATTTTTCTTCTCGGGAGGCGAGAATGTAGCGAAATGCGAGTCGGTATGGAATGATGGTTTTAGAGAGTTGTTTAGTAGTCCTCACCATTTTGTAAAATAATGTATCAATAATTATGATGAAAATTTATTTGTATGTGGATATTGTCTAGATGGCAATATCTCAGTATTTAAACTCACCGTGGCGCCCCAAAATAGGTCCATTCCACCCAACCCATTCTCGAAATCGCCAAATACATGGTACGTAAATTACTACAACTTTATTATTACAACAAGAAATCTGTGAGTTTGAATACAAATATTATCTTCTAGACAATATCTATACTCAAATAAATCCTCATCACATTTATTGATACATTATTTTACAAAAATGGTGAGGACTACTAAACAACTCTCTAGAACCTTCACTCCATACCCAGGCTCGATCCTGCATGTTTCTCACCTCCCGAGAAGAAAAATGGAATAACAAGGAAAAGGGTGAGCTCAACTAGCCCAATAAAGGATATTATGACTAAGATAATATACAACAAATTATCGTTAGTCTTCAACAAGGAAAAATCTAATAGAATACAATAGACAACCGGTTTTAGATCAACAAATGCAATGAAACAAAGAATCCATTAGAAGAGTCACATAGAATGAATTCTACCGTCTTCTAAGATTTAAAAGTCCATCATCAATATTTCATCCTCGTAATAACAATCAATATACATCTTTAATCATCTTTGCACTACAGGCCAAAGATAATCATTTGTATCACCAGTTAGTGTGTTCATCTCAACACTGCTCATCTTTGCACTTCTGGGCCAAAGAGATTCATCGATTTAATCATTCATCTTTGCACTACGGGCCAAAGATATTCATCAAGTATCACCATTAAGGACCGAGGATGATGAAAAATATTTTTAAAACGAATCCAAATATATAGAAGGACAAATATTGAGGATTAGATTCAACAGTTTTATCCAAGATCAATAATACTTCATAATAAACGATTTGAAGCGAACTCAAAAATAACGATCAAAACATGGATCCAATCAAAGATAGTAATAGAAATAGACATCTTGGACAAAAGAAAAATTTTCATTTTTCGATTGAATAGTCTCAGATTTGTGAATAATCTTAGTATCGTGAATAGTCTTTGTATCACGTGAATAAGAACCCCGACACAAAAAGATAGAAATTTCACAAAAACATCTTCACGCTTACGTGAATAGTAACTCGTGAATAAGAATCTCATGAATAGTAACTCGTGAATAAGAACTCATGAATAGTAACTCAGACATACAAAAGTTCCAAATTGATAAAAGTTCGAACAATATTTGGCATAATGATATTGAAGAAGATAATATCATTTAAGAAGAAACGACATCCTTACCTCAAAATAACCGTATTTACATTGAATTTAGGGTGTATAGTCTTTGACAAAAACTACGCACCATATAGCAATACTCAAAGTATACTCACAAGAATACGCTCGATAATATAGAGAGAAGAGAGAAAACTTAGTTTACGGTGTGATTTTCAATTCTAACTTAGCCTCTATTTATAGGAAAATGTTAAAGCATGAAAGAGACTAAATAAATATAATAATAATATTCTTATTTTCTTCCCACGCAACCTAAGTTGCCAACAAAGACCAACCACCCAAAAATCAAGCTGACCCACATGTTGTATCCACCAACCAAAAAGTGGGTCCCCATAAATTTAATAAAAATCATTTTATTTACTGAAAAGTTCAACAATTAAGTAGAAAATATCTAGGTTATCGGAAAAAAATTCAAAACTCGAAACTTTCCATGGGAAATTCCATTCTCACAACTTTGAAGAAAGTTTTTCCAAATTCCAAGCAGAAATTGACCAAAATCCATAAATCCAGGCGATTTTATATACTATAATAAATTTTTGGTCAAGAATTGTGTCCACCGAAACACAAAAACATATATTAAACATTTAATGCCACAAAATACTCTACCTCCTCATATACTCATATATATCCCACATTCATTATAAAAATATCACCGCTAATATATTATTAAAATAATATATTTAAATGAATTATTTTATCGGAAAAAGATAAAATATTAAATTTCAACAATTGTCACATTAAAAATTTTTCTCCATCTATATCCATATAAAATCAATATTTTCCTCATCATATAAATCAATAATTAATTATTCACAAATAATATTACGATATCACAATATTGACAACCGTGGCGGTTCCGTGAAAGAGGGCTTTCCGATAAGGATTTCTCACTTACTTGGCGCCATGATTAGGTGACCAAACCTCTCTCTTGACGAACTTTTAGACATTGCCAATAATGTTATCGATAATATTATTCAAATAATATGAATTATTGATCCGATAATGGAAAATCTTTGTGCGATGACAATTATTGAAACAATAATAATATAAACTAGCAACGCAACAATTATTGAATCAATAAAATATTGAGCGAAGAATTCATCGTAACAATTATTGAGTAGTGCCTTCTTTACGTAAAGATCAATAATTCAACAATACTTTATGCGTCTGGTGTATTCTTTTTGTGCAACCACGCATATTATTCAGTATTTTAACCACCGTGTAACCCAATGTGTAGTTAATTCAGTAACAATTTACTGCTTATTTATAAAACTCAATCTTTGTCGTTTTCTTTCATCCAACCGCTTTTCCGTTATGGGGCCCACCAATGACCGCTACCGTCAATACGTAGATTCCCGACAGTAAGAATATTCTACGACCAAACGAATATTCCCCGACAACAATGAATATTTTATAACCACTTGCTTATTTTGCAAAAATTGCACATTTCACCCATAACCAAAGCATTATATCAAATTACCACTTTATTAATCAAGAATAATAATTAGAGGAAATTCGATTTTTATTTATAAAAATTTGGGGTCTTACACTCACAGTTTATATGTTGTAACAATAAAGTTGTAGTTATTTATGTACCTTGTATTTGACAACTCAGAATGTGTGATGTATACCTGTTTTGGGGGTGTCACACCATATGTTCTAAATCTCTGATTTATTACTGATGAAGACTATTGATAATTTATTTATCTTTAGTCATAATATTCTTTCTTGAGTTAGTTGTGCTCTTACTTTTGCTTCACAATTCCTTTCGAGCTGAATAAAAGTGTAGTTTGGTCGAATGGGGATATGAGAATGTAATCATGGTCTATAGATGTTGAGGTGAGGTGAATTTAACTTGGAAGGGGTGTTTTGTCACTATCATACAAGATGTCTAATGACATACAACCTCGTGTCATCATAAGACTTGGTTGTGCTCATCCACTTCTTTGAGTATATTTGACAAGCACTACCTATATAATCTTGGTGTTTGTTTGGAGTTTAATTCCCAATTAGAGCAGATGGAGATAATGATATGTCAAGAGAAGACTCACTATTGGGAAGAATATGATAGTAATCTTCTCGCTTTTCTTTGGGGTCTATTAGGTCAACCAAGGATAATTACGTGGTCATATGATATCTATCATAACCTGAACACATGGCCTCCCATGCACGAAGGTTTCTTAAGCACTTCCCAAAGATTTTAATTTCTAAAAGCAGGTTTTTGACTATACCTTTATGTAAGATGTCATGTTGATGTCTTACCCAAGTTGGTGTCAAGAGTCACAGATTGATATATATATTTGTATCAAAACTCACAACACATGAGTTGTTGTATTTTACACTTCTACAATTGTTGTAATAAAGTTGCTGATTGTTTTCTGTACCATGTATTTGGCGACTTCGGAATTGGTTGGATGGAATGGACCTATTTTGGGGTTGTCACATTTGGTATCGAGCTTAGGATATGATCTGCAAGCGGAGATCGGGATTAGAACTAGGAGGAGAGATGAGTAAATCCTTCATTTAGTGTGTCCTACTTAAGCTTATTTGTTGGTCGGTCATAATATCGGGATATTATGTGATATATTAATTTGTTAAATTAACCTTTGTTATTAATTTGTATTCTAGAATAATATCCGAAATACGAGGAGATGAGCAATGGAGAAATCATAATGACAGGAAAGATGGAATCGAAATGAAAGCAAGGTATTCTCAACTCTTTGAAATACAGTGTACGTAAATTTCGAGGACGAAATTTCATAAGGAGAGGAGATTGTAAGACCCCGAATTTTATGAAATAAAAGTATTCAATTTTTTCTTATAATTACTATTCAGTAAATGGTTAAATTGATAAAAGTTTAAAGTTAAGGGTGATATTTGAATTTTTTTTAAAATAAGCAAGTGGTTATAAAATACTCATTTCTATCGGAGAATATTCGTTTGGTCGTGGAATATTCTTTCACGTGGGAATATTAAATGCACGACCAAGCACGACCATTTGTGGGCCCCATAATGCATAACTGTAAGCTTCGGATGAAGAAAATGACAAGTATAAGTTGTTTACAAATAACGGCGTAGTTATTACCGAATTAATACTTTTGGAATACCGGTGGTTAAAACACGATGTCTGGCGTTGTTGACAAGAAGATACGGTATTGCACCAATTATTGATTCTTACATAAGAAGGAACTACTCAATAATTGTTACGATAATTCTTGTTCAATATTTTATTTTTGATTCAATAATTGCTGCGTTGATATTTTATATTATTGTTGTTTTAATAATTGTTACTGCACAGTATTTTTCATTATCAAATCAATAATTAATATTATTTGAATAATATTATTAGATAGCATTATTGGTAATGTCTAGAAAGTTCTGTCTAAGGAGAGGTTTGGTCACCTAATTGCGTGCCAGTAAGGAGAAATTCTTATTGGAAAGCCCTCTATTTCCTGGGAACTGCCTAGTTGTCAATATTGTAATTCTGTAATATTATTTATGAATAATTAATTATTGATTTATATGATAAGAAAAATATTTATTTTATGTGGATATAGATGGAGAAAATTTTTTAAAGTGACAATTGTTGAAAATCGATATTTTATTTTTTCTGATAAAATACTATTTTATTATATTATAATAATATTATAATAATATTTTTACAATGAATGTGGGATATATGAGTATATGAGGAGGAGGAGTATTTTTGTTGCAAAAGTTGTTTAAAACATGTTAAACATGTCTGTTGGTCCATTTCTTGACTGAAATTTGATTATAGCCTGTAAAATCGTCCGTATGTGGATTTTAGTCAATTTCTGTTTGGAATTTGGAAAAACTTTCTTCTGGAAAGTTGTAGAGAATTGAATTTCCTATAAAAAGTAGCAAGATTCAAATTTTCTGATAAAAGGGCTATTTATTATGAATTATTGAAGTTCTGAAGTTCCGAAATAATTAATTTTCAAAAGTTTTAAATTTGTTTTAAAAGAAAAACGTTTTTGTGGTTGGTTGGTGGGTCCATGTGTTGTTAAGCATACTGAAATCTGAATTCAAAGGTTGGCGTAGACAAATTTTAATAATTATAATATTTTATTAAATTTTCTACTTTGGAGTTCTAAGCAATTTCCTATAAATAGGTGCTTAGGTTAGAATTGAAAATCACACCAGAAACTGAAGTTTTCTCTCTATTTCTCTCTCTATATATCGAGCGTATTTTTGTGAGTATTTTAGTACTTCGAGTATTGCTATACTCTGTGCAAGTTTTTTAGCACTATATCAGATTCCATCAAAGTATTATTCTTTTCTCGAGGTAAGGGAGATTATTTTCTTCATAAATGATGTTATTTCTTCAATATCATTATGCTTAAAATATTGGTTTGAACTTTTTATCAAATTTGGAACTTTTTCATGCTCCGGATTACTTATTCATGAGTTACTATTCACGAGTTACTATTCATGAGTTACTATTCACGATTCTTATTACTATTCGTGAGTACTATTCACGAAGCATGATGATGTTTTTGTGAAATTTCTATCTTTTGGTGTCTGAGTTACTTATTCACGATACTGCCTTTATTCACAATCTGAAACTATTCACGTAAAAATTAAGTTTTCTTTTACCGTGTCCAAGATTGTCTCATTATGATTCTTATCTTTGATTGGATCTATGTTTTGGTCTTCATTCTTGAATTTTACTCCACTCTGATTATTTATGAAGTATTTTTGAACTTAGGTTGTTTAAAGTACGAATCCTTTATATTTGTTCTTTTGTTTCACTGGATTCGCTTTTCTTTAAAATATTTTACATCATCATCAGTCCTAAATGATGATATAATCGAATATCTTTGGCTCGTAATGCAAAAGATGAATGATTTACGATGAATATCTTTGGCTCGTAATGCAAAGATAACCTGTTGTTGAATATCTTTGGCTCGTAATGCAAAGATGACCTGTTGTTGAATATCTTTGGCATGTAGTGCAAAGATGACTTGTTGATGAATATCTTTGGCCCGTAGTGCAAAGATGAATTTATTAGTAGGATTATGAACATGAACTGTGATTTGGTATAACCATGATCTTTGATGTTTCAGGTGATGAAAATTATTTTTGTCCTGGATGAGAAAAAGGAATTTAGAACTACAATTACGATTATGAGTTATACACGTGATTTGGACAGGAATTGTTGATTAATGTTACAGGGATAAAACATTGTTGGTGGACTTTTAATATGGAAAAGATAATAGACTTTATGGTCTATTTGACTCTTCTAATGGATTGCTCGTTCCGCTGCAACTATGGTTGAAAAGTTTTATCATCTACCATATGTTCTGAATCTCTGATTTATTACTGATGAAGACTATTGATAATTTATTTATCTTTAGTCATAATATTCTTTACTGAGCTAGTTGTGTTCACCCTTTTGCTTCACAATTCCTTTCAGATAATAAAAGTGTAGCTGGGTCGAGCGGGGAATAACAAGGGAATAGAACGGTGGTCTATAGATGTTTAGGGTGAGGTGAATTTAACTTGGAAGGGTGTTTTGTCACTATCATACAAGATGTCTAATGACATAAAATATTCATTATTGTCGGGGAATATTCGTTTGGTCGTGGAATATTCAGTCTTTGTCAGGGAATATTAAATGCGGCCGGTAGCGACCGTGTGTGGAGCCCCATAACTGAAAGCGATTGGAGGAAGAAACGACAAAAATAAATTGGTTATAAATAACTAGCGTGAGTTGCTACCAATTATCTCTTGTGGGAATACCCTTATGGTTAAAACACAAGAATAACACCGCAGATTGCACCAATTATTGATTCTTACGTAAAGAAGGCACTACTTCAATAATTGTTATAGTAATTACCGCTCAATATTATATTTTATTGATTCAATAATTGTTTCGTTGATATTATTGTTGTTTTAATAATTGTCACCGCACAAGATTTTTTCATTATCTCAGCAATAATTCATATTATCCTAATAATATTATTAGATAATATTATTGGCAATGTCTGAAAGTTCATCATTTCAAGGAGAGGTTTGGTCATCTAATTGCGGCAAGATGAGGAGAGATCCTTATTGGAAAGCCCCCTCTATCCTGGGAAGTGCCTGGTTGTCAATAATGTGATTCTATATTATTATTTATGAATAATTAATTATTAATTTATATGATGAGAAAAATATTGATTTTATGAGGATATAGATGGAGAAAATTTTTAATGTGACAATTGTTGAAAATTAATCTTTTTCTGATAAAATAATTTATTTAAATATATTATTTTAATAATATATTAACGATGATATTTTTACAATGAATGTGGGATTTATGAGTATATGAGGAGGAAGAGTATTTTTGTGGCATTAAATGTGACGCCCCCAAAATAGGTCCATTCCACCCAACCCATTATGAGTCGCCAAATACATGGTACAGAAATAACTACAACTTCAATAATACAAAATGTCGTGTGAAATATGACAATACATACCGTGAGTTTAAATACGAGATATTGCCGCCTGCACAATATCCACACGCAAAATAAATCCCCATCATAATTATTGATACATTATTTTACAAAATGGTGAGGACTACTAAACAACTCTCTCAGAACCTTCATTCCATACCCAGACTCGATCCTCGCTATGTTCTCACCTCCACGAGAAGAAAATGGAACAACAAGGAAAAGGGTGAGCTCAACTAGCCCGATAAAGAATATTATGACTAAGATAATATACAACAAATTATCGTTAGTCTTAACAGGAAAAAATCTAATAGAATCTGATAGGCACAACAAGTTTTAGATCAACAAATGCGTGAAACAACAATCCATTGTAAGAGTCACGTAGAAAAGAATTCTAACGCCTTCTAAGGTTTAAAAAGTCCATCATCAATATTTTATCCCTCAGAACAACAATCAATATTCATCTTTGCACTATAGGCCAAAGATATTCATTTAAATCACCCGATTGGTCATGTTCATCTCAACACCTGTTCATCTTTGCACTACAGCCAAAGATATTCATCAGTTAATCGTTCATCTTTGCACTACAGGCGAAAGATATTCATCAAGTATCACCATTAAGGACCGAGGATGATGAAAAATATTTTTAAGAACGAATCCAATGAGATAGAAGGACAAATATTAGGGATTCGTACAACAGTTTATCCAAGATCGATAATACTTCATAATAAACGATTTTGAAGCAGAACTCAAAAATAACGATCAAAACATGGATACAATCAAAGATAGTAGCCAAAATAGACATCTTGGACAAAAAAGAAACATTTTCATTTTTCTGAATAATTAGCATTGATTCGTGAATAGTTCCAGATATCGTGAATAGTGCCGTGATACGTGAATAAGTAACCCCCGACACAAAAGATAAAATTTCACAAAAAACATCTTCACGCTTCGTGAATAGTACTCGTGAATAAGAATCGTGAATAAGAACTCATGAATAGTAACCCCGAAGCATGAAAAAGTTTTAAATTTGATAAAAGTTCAACCAATATTTTGGCATAATGATATTGAAGAAAATAATATCATTTATGAAAGAAATAACATCATTTACCTCAAAATAACCGGTACTTACGATTGTATTTTTTCAGATAGTCTTTGTGAAACTCATAGATCAGAATATAGCAATACTCAAAGTATACTCACAAGAATACGCTTCGATAATATAGAGAGAGAAGAGAGAAAACTTAGTTTACGGTGTGATTTTCAATTCTAACTTAGCCTCTATTTATAGGAAAATGTTAGAGCAGCGAAGGAGACTAAATTAATAAAATATATTATTATTTATTCAAAATTCCTATCCACATGTTTTGAAAACTCTAGCATGCCTTCTTTGGTCAAAAACATCAGCCACCCATGTGCCAACAACCACAAAATCGTTTTTCTTATAAAATAATAATTAAAACTTCCAAAAATCAATTATTTGAACTCAAGAACTTCAATAATTCATGATAAATAGCCCTTTTGTCGGAAAATTTCAAAACTCACGACTTTCCATGGAAATTCCATTCTCTACAACTTTGCGTAAGAAAGTTTTTCCAAATTCTAAATGTAAATTATCCAAAATCCATAAATGAGCGATTTTACGATACTATAATCAATTTTCTATTAAGAATTGTGTCCACCAGACACACAAAATATATATTAAACATTTAATGCCACAAAATACTCTTCCTCCTCATATACTCATATATCCCACATTCATTGTAAAAATATCACCGTTAATATATTATTAAAATAATATATTTAAATGAATTATTTTATCGTAAAAGATAAAATATTAATTTTCAACAATTGTCACATTAAAATTTTCTCCATCTATATCCACATAAATTAATATTATATTATTCACAAATAATATTATAGAATCACATTACTAACACGAACCAGTGCGCTTCCTGGAAAGAGGGCTTTCCAATAAGGATTTCTCCTTACTTGGCAATTGCAATTATTAGGTGACTCAAACCTCTCCTTGATGTAACTTTCTAGACATTGCCAATAATGTTATCTCGATAACATTATTCAAATAATATGAATTATTGATTTGATAATGGAAAATACCGTGTAATGACAATTATTGAAACAACGGTGATACCAAATATCAACGCAAAGAATTATTGAATCAATATAATATTGAACGAGAATTCACCGTAACAATTATTGAGTAAAGCCTTCACGTAAGGATCAATAATTCAACAATACATGCGTAAATACCGTGCTACATCGCGCAACCACGATATTAATCGTATTTTAACCAACGGTATTCCAACAAGAAATCAGAATAACTACGTTGTTATTTTTAAACAACTTATATTTGCTGCTTTCTTCCTCCAATCGCTTTCGTTATGGGGCCACACATGGCATGGGCTGTCGCATAAATATTCTCCGACAATATTTAATATTCCACGACCAAACGAATATTCCCCGACAACAATGAATATTTTATAACCACTTTGCTTATTTTGTAAAATTTGCGCATTTTACCCATAACAAACCACATTAATCAAATCAACCCTTACTATTTCAAAATAATAAATAAAGAAAATTCCATTTTATTTATTAAAAAAAATTCGGGGTTTTACAACCTCCCCTCCTTATGAAATTTCGTCCTCGAAATTGACGTACGTACCTGGTGTATCGAAAAGATGAAGATACCTCGCTTTCATTTCCGTTTCCAACTCCCGTGTCATTTCCTCGATAGCATGGTTTCTCCACAAAACTTTAACTTGTGGTATGACCTTCGTGACGTAAGTACATGCTTCTTCCTATCCAAAATCTTGGCATGTACCTCCTCGTATGTTAAGTCTTCGCCTATCTCGTCTCGGTTCTATCAATAATGTGGTTCAGTCGTCCCACATATTTACGTAACATCGATACGTGAAAAGCGCTATGAACACGCCATTACATACTTGGCGTGAAACGAGTCTATAGGCCACGCTTCTACTCGATCGAGAATGAATTAATAAATCGAAGGTTTGAGCTTTCTTCTCTTCATTGACTCTTACTTCTAGAATAACGCCTTCAGACCTTCTTCTTTATATTCATCACCTTCGTGTGGCAAGCTTGAGCTTTTAACATTATCGATTAAAGTCGATTCTACTCGTATATCATCAATGCGGATACCTAGAGTTTTCATCTCCATCTCTAATATTTGTAAGTTATACTGAAATGAGTCTTTGACAATATCGTACTCAGATCAGATACGATCTTTTACTCAACACGTTAGCTACCACGCTCGCTTTTCTAGGATGGTATGGTCGTAACATGTGCCCGAAATGAGTCTCCTCTTGAGTTCTTCGAAGCTCTTCCCACATTCCTCGCTTTATTCAAATTTTGTATCTCTACGAGTCACCGAGTTAATGGAGTAGCGATTTGAGAAAATCTTTCCACGAATCTTCGATAATAACCAACTAAGCCTAAAAAAGCTACGTGATTTCGATTATCTTGACTTAGGTTGCTTTCTCAATCGTAACTCATATCCCAATCTTGATAAGACGTCACAATGACACCTATCGGTTTATTTCTATCGCACGAATATGGCGTCCCTACGAGAGTCCGGCTTTGTATTCCACAAAGGAAGTCATAAGATGGAGGCTTGAGTATCAACTTCTATAGTTGGGTTTTAACTCCTCAAGTTCAATAGGAGCCATTCGATATGAGATTTTAGAAATGGGTTTTGTCTTTGGGTTCAAAGTCGATACAAAATTCAATATCACACTTTGGGAGTAAGCCAAGAAATTCCTCGTGAAATACGTCGGGAAAATCAATAACAACAGAATATTATTCAAATCGACGTGTCTTTATTCAAATCCATAACATGGACTAAGAAAACTTGACATCCGTAATAAACGAATGACTTCATGGCTTGATATGAAAATGTTTGACTACAATGGTTTGATTGCTTGAATTGAATAACAAAGTTGCTTAGAATATGAAAACTAACAACCTTACAAAAGCAATCAATTTGGCATGATGAGTAGTTAACCAATCAATCTCTAAAATCACATCAAAAGCAAGTATCTTTAAAGAGATAAGATCAACAGTAATGTGATAGTGCCAACTTGAATCAAGCAAGATTTCTAAACAACGGATGTAATGAAGGTTTCTCCTAACGAAGTCTCCAATAATAGGTCATAGTCTAATTTCTCCGTAGTCAAGTTCAAACGTTGAGCCTTAGCAAAGAGATAAAAGAATGGGTAGAACCCGAGATCTAGTAAGGTATAAACTTCGCAAGAATTATAATTAACTAACCTGTCTAAACTTCGTTCGGGTTCCTCGCATTTTAATTTGTCCACGACAAACGCTCTTCCGAGAACCGTTGACTTTGACTTTTCTCGACATCCTTTTGAGTCACCATTCCCACCGGATCGGGTTTCGATCTGCATAATCTCGAAATTATATGTCATTCTTTTCCATAATTATAATACCTACCTTAAACTGTTGTGGGCGCTTGAAATGATATGTCCTCTTTCCGCATTTGTAATATACGACCGGGTGGTCGCTTCTCCTCCCTGGAACCAGATTCTTCTTTGGCGCCGACGTCTTCATACGGTCGTTGTTGAACTTTTCTTCTTGAAATGTCCACTTGAGTCACCTCTCCTATTATCATGTCCACGATTACCACCGAGTGGTTACTGCCTTTGTCCGTATTCTTTCCTCCTCATTGGTTATCATCGTTCGATGATCGCATCACAAATATGACCACAGTTGTGGTCCCTCGGTTGAGTATATTCACTATCTCGCCAAATAATTGAGCCCTATTTACAACATCCTGAATACAGAAAATTTATGAGATATAAGGTATTGACGAATCTCGGGTTTTAGACCTCTCGTAAACATCCGCGTCATACGCTCCTCATTCTCCACCAAATGAGGTGCAAACACGGATAACTCGCGAACTTTGCCTCGTCTTCGAGACACCGTCATGTTGTTCTATTCGAGTCTAATAAACTCTACCTCCTTCATACGACGTAATACTTTCTCGAAAGTACTTGTCATTGAACGATTCAAATCTTTCCCAAGACATGTTAAGTGCATCCGTCAAGTACGCCCACGATTCCCACCAAGAATCTCACTTCACCACGAAACATAAAGGTGGCGAATGGAACCTTTTGTTCCTCCGCACCCCCAAGACATCAATATCTTGGTAATTTGCTTGACCCACGCTTACGCCTTGATCGGATCCGGCTTTCCATGGAAATCTGGTGGTCCCAACTCTTTGAATTGTTTGGTAGTGACAAACCGCTGCGTTCTTATCATTTCCACCCCAGTATTTTGTACACGAAGTCTCCACTCGTCGATTTTTGCATGAATCTAAAAAAGCTTACAAAACATCCCGTCGTTCATCATCCGCTCGATTGGTGTTGTTAGGAGGAGGAACATTGCCACCTGTTGTACGTTCTCCTCGTTGGTGAAAGACTGCGGCGTCTCCACGGTCATTTACTCCAATCATAATATTTTCAAATCGACATTCTCAAATACCGTCACATAATATCCCTATATTATGACCGACCAACAAATAAGCTTAGGTAGGACACCTTAGCGAAGGATTTACTCGTCCTCCCTCCTAGTTCTATTCCCCATCTCCGCCAGATCATATCCCTAAGCTCGATACCAACCGTGACGCCCCCAAAATAGGTCCATTCCACCCAACCCATTCGAGTCGCCAAATACATGGTACGTAAATAACTACAACTTCAATAATACAAATGTCGTGTGAAATACGACAATACATATCAGGAGTTTAAATACGATATTGCTGCTCAGACAATATCCACACGCAAATAAATCCCATCATAATTATTGATACATTATTTTACAAAAATGGTGAGGACTACTAAACAACTCTCTACAGAACCTTCATTCCATACCCAGACTCGATCCTCGCTATGTTCTCACCTCCCTAGAGAAAATGGAACAACAAGGAAAAGGGTGAGCTCAACTAGCCCAAGAAAGAATATTATGACTAAGATAATATATAACAAATTATCGTTAGTCTTCATAAGGGGAAAAATCTAATAGAATACAATAGACAACAAGTTTTAGATCAACAAATGCAAAGTGAAAACAACAATCCATTGTAAGAGTCACGTAGAAAAGAATTCTACCGTCTTCTACAGGTTTAAAAGTCCATCATCAATATTTTATCCTCAGAATAACAATCAATATTCATCTTTTTTGCAATTATAGGCCAAAGATATTCATTTAAATCACCATTGGTCATGTTCATCTCAACACTGCTCATCTTTGCACTACTGAAAGCCAAAGATATTCATCAAGTATCACCATTAAGGACCGAGGATGATGAAAAATATTTTTAAGAACGAATCCAAAGGAGATAGAAGGACAAATATTAGGGATTCGTACAACAGGTTTATCCAAGATCGATAATACTTCATAATAAAAGATTTTGAAGCGAACTCAAAAATAACGATCAAAAAATATGGATACAATCAAAGATAGTAGCCAAAATATAGACATCTTGGACAAAAGAAACATTTTCATTTTTCTATGAATAGTCTTAGTATTCGTGAATAGTTCCAGATACATGAATAGTAACCCAGACACAAAAAGATAAAATTTCACAAAAACATCTTCACGCTTAAATGAATAGTACTCGTGAATAAGAACTTTCGTGAATAATAACTCATGAATAAGTAACCCCCATATGAAAAAGTTTTAAATTTGATAAAAAGTTCAACCAATATTTTGGCATAATGATATTGAAGAAAATAATATCATTTCATGAAAGAAATAACATCCTTTACCTCAAAATAACCGTATTTACATTGTATTTTCTCGGTATAGTCTTGTGAAAAACTCACACATTATAAAGAACACTCAAAGTATACTCACAAGAATAAACTCGATAATATAGAGAGAAAGAGAGAAACTTAGTTTACGGTGTGATTTTCAATTCTAACTTAGCCCTCTATTTATAGGAAAATGTTAGAACGCCAAAGGAGACTAAATTAATAAAATATATTATTATTTCTTCAAAATTCCTACCCACATGTTTTGAAAACTCTAGCATGCCTTCTTTGGTCAAAAACATCAGCCACCCATGTGCCAACAACCACAAAATCGTTTTTCTTATAAAATAATAATTAAAACTTCCAAAAATCAATTATTTCGGAACTCCGAAACTTCAATAATTCATGATAAATAGCCCTTTTGTCAGAAAATTCAAAACTCGCGACTTTCCATGGGAAATTCCATTCTCTACAACTTTGCAGAAGAAAGTTTTTCCAAATTCCAAACAGAAATTATCCGAAATCTATAAATGAGCGATTTTACAGTCTATAATCAATTTTCTATTAAGAATTGTGTCCACCGACACACAAAACATATATTAAACATTTAATGCCACAAAATACTCTTCCTCCTCATATACTCATATATCCCACATTCATTGTAAAAAATATCACTAATTAATATATTATTAAAATAATATATTTAAATGAATTATTTTATCGAGAAAAGATAAAATATTAATTTTCAACAATTGTCACATTAAAAATTTTCTCCATCTATATCCACATAAAATCAATATCATATAAATCAATAATTAATTATTCACAAATAATATTATAGAATCACATTACTAACAACCAGGCAGTTCCTAGGAAAGAGGGGGCTTTCCAATAAGGATTCTCCTTACTTGGCAATTGATTAGGTGACCAAACCTTTCCTTGGCCATGAACTTTCTAGACATTGCCAATAATGTTATCGATAACATTATTCAAATAATATGAATTATTGATTTGATAATGGAAAATACTGTGTAATGACAATTATTGAAACAACGGTGATACCAAATATCAACGCAGCAATTATTGAATTAATATAATATTGAACGGTAACTACTGTAACAATTATTGAGTAAAGTGCCTTCACGTAAGGATCAATAATTCAACAATACTTTTGCAATACCGTGTGCTTCTTTGTGCAACCACGCATATTATCGTATTTTAACCACCGTATTCCAACGAAGTAAATTCAGTAATAACTACGTCGTTATTTTTAAACAACTTATATTTGTCGCTTTTTCCTCCAATCGCTTTTCCGTTATGGGGCCCATATGGTTGCGTACTTGTGCCGCATTTAATATTCTCCGACAAGATCTAATATTCCACGACCAAACGAATATTCCCTTTGACAACAATGAATATTTTATAACCACTTCTTTATTTTGTAAAATTTAGCGCATTTTACCCATAACTAACCACATTAATCAAATCAACCACTTACTATTTTAAAATAATAAATAAAGGAAATTCCATTTTATTTATAAAAAAAAATTCGGTGTTTTACATTAAATGTTTAACACATGTTTTGTACACAATTATTGGCCCGAATTTTGATTATAGCTTTAATAAAATCGCTTGGTTTATGGATTTCTATTGAATTTTTGTTTGGAATTTGGAAAAACTTTTTTCTGAAAAGTTGTAGAGAATTGAATTTCCTATAAAAAGTCATGAGATTCGAATTTTTTGATAAAAGGGCTATTTATTATGAATTATTGAAGTTCCGAAGTTCTGAAATAATTAATTTTTGGGAGTTTTAGTTAATTATTTTGAGAAAAACATTTTTGTACAATTAGTGGGCTCACATGTGTTATCAATGTGATAAATTCAGATCATCAAAGGTGGGCTAAGAAAATTTATAATATATATTTTATTAAATTTTCTACTTTGGTGTTCTAAGCATTTTCCTATAAATAAGGTGCTTGGGTTAAATTAAAAATCACACCTAAAACCTTCTCTTCTCTCTCTCTCGATATATTGAGCGATTCTTGTGAGTATACTTTTGAGTGTTGCTTTACTCGGTTGCAAAGTCATAGCCTTATATACTGGTTTTTCACTAAAGTACACGATCTTTTCGAGGTAAGGGATATTATTTTTTCGTAATGATATTATTTCTTCAATATCATTATCTTTGAAATATTGATCTGAAGTTTTTATCAAATTTGAAACTTTTGGTGCTCTGAGTTACTATTCATGTATACTTCAAGCCTATTCACGATATCTTACACTTATTCACGAATCTGCTATCTTATTCATCAAAAATGAAAATTTTCCTTTTCGCTCTAAAATATCTATCAGGATACTAAACTTTGATTGTATCCATGTTTTGATCATTCTTGAATTTTACACCACTATGATTATTTTTGAGGTATTTTGGACATGGATAAAACAAAGTACGAATTTTTAATCCTTAATCCTTGTTATTTTTTTGTTTCACAGGATTCGCTTTCTTTAAAAATATTTTCATCATCCTCGGTCTTAAATGATGATATTATTGAATATCTTTGGCTGTAGAGCTGAAAAGATGAATGATTTCGATGAATATCTTTGGCCCAGAGTGCAAAGATGAACATGTGTTTAGATGAACATGATCGGTCGATGAATATCTTTGGCTGTAGTGCAAAGATGAATATTTGATTCGGATATATATTGATTGATGTTACGGGGATAAAAGATAGAGCGATGAACTTTTAAATTCATACATAGAAGATAGTAGTTTCAATTCTCTACTTAACTCTTACAATGAATTATTATTTCATTGCGAATATTGATTTAAAACTTGTTGTCTATTGTATTCATTAGATTTTTCTCTGTTGAAGACTAACGATAATTTGTTGTATATTATCTTAGTCATAATATTCTCTCTTTGGGCTAATTGAGCTCACCCTTTTCTTTTTTTGTTCCATTTTTCTTCTCGGGAGGCGAGAATATAAAAGTAGATGCAGTCGAGTACGGAATGAAGGTTCTAGAGAGTTGTTTAGTAGTCCTTACCATTTTGTAAAATAATGTTTCAATAAATATAATGAGGATTTATTTGAGTATAGATATTGTCTGAAGATAATATTTGTATTCAAACTCACATTTTATTGTTGTAATAATAAAGTTGTAGTTGTTACATACTCATGTATTGACAACTTCGGAATGGGTGATGTATACCTATTTTGGGGGCGCCACAGTTGGTATCAAAGCTTAGGATATGATCTCCAAGCGGAGATCGGGGAATAGAACTAGGAGGAGAGATGAGTAAATCCTTCATTTAGTGTGTCCTACCTAAGCTTATTTAATTTGTTAGTTGAATCAATATATAGGGATATTATGTGATATGTTGATTTCCTTAATTAACCCTTGTTACATGGTAGTATTTGAGAATGTCGAATCGAGAATGATAACAATGGAGTAAATGAGACCGTGGAGACGCTTTGTCTTCACCAATGAGGAGAAACGTCGGCGGTCGACAATGTTCCTCCCGTGAACAACGCCAATCGAAAGCGAGATGATGAACAGCGGGATGTTTAGAAGCTTTTTGCGGTTTATGCAAAAAATCGAATTTAGTGGAGACACGCGTGCACAAACTACAAGTGGAAATGATAACAACGCATTTGATTTATCACGGCTAAGCGAGTTCAAAGAGTTGGGACCACGAGTGCAGGGAAGCCGGATCCGATTAAAGCGGAACGTGGGTCAAACAAATTACCAAGATATTCGATGTCTTGGGATGTGCGGAAGAAACGAAGGTTCCATTCAGCTACTTTTTATGTTCCGTAATGAGGCGATTCTTGGTGGAATATGTGAAGCGTACCCATCAGTCTTGCACTCGGCGTGTCTTGGGAGACATTTCGAAGAACTTCAACGACAAGTACTTTCTGAAAGTATTCGTCATATAAAGGAAGTGGAGTTTATTAAACTTGGACCAAAATAACAGGACGGTGTCCTAGTACGAGGCAAAGTTTGCAGAGCTATCCAGGTTTGCACCTCATTTGGTGGAGAATGAGGAACGTATGACCACGATGTTTTACGAGAGGTTTGAAACCCGCATACGTCGATATCTCATTTTTTCAGAAATTTTCTCTCTATTTAGATGTTGTCAACATGGCTCAATTATTGGGCGAGATAACGATTCTACCAACCGAGGGATCATAACCAGGATCATCTGGAGATAGCGATCAACGAGAATAACGATAACCAATGGAGAAAGAAAAAAGACGGACAAAAATGGTAACCACTCGGTGGTAATCATGGCCATGAGAATAGAAGAAAGCGAATCGAGAGGAGATTTTAAAAGAGGAGATTCAACAACAACAATGTGAAACGCAAAGACCAAAGAAGAATCGGTTCCAGGGGAGGAACGACCACCGGTCGTGATCTTCTGAAAATGCGGAAAGAGGACATATCGATCTAAACCATCCACAATAGTTCAAGGTATGTTATAATTGTTGAAAGGAAGGACATATCGCTTTCGAGATTATGCGGTAAATAAATCAAGTCCGAGGTGGACGGTGACTCAAAAGGTCATCCCCGTAAAAGTCGAAGTCAACGGTTCCACGGAAGGCGTTTGTTGTGGTTGGTCAAAATACGAGGAACCCAAACGAGGTGATCACGAGTAAAATTATTTATAAATTCTTGCGAAGTTTATACCTTATATATATCTGGTATACCCATTCATTTATCTCTCCTGCTTTGTGTTCAACGTTTAAACTTGACTCGGGAGAATTAGACTTTGACCTATCTGCACTATTCACAAATCTGAAATTATTCACGTAAAATTAAGTTTTCTTCTCGTGTCCAAGATTATGCATTATGATTCTATCTTTGATTGGATCTATGTTTTGGTCTTCATTCTTGAATTTTACTCCACTGGTTATTTATGAAGTATTTTTGAACTTAGGTTGTTTAAAGTACGAATCCTTAATATTTGTTCTTTTGTTTCACTGGATTCGTTTTCTTTAAAATATTTTGCATCATCCTCAGTCCTAAATGATGATATAACTGAATATCTTTGCCCTGTAGTGCAAAGATGAATGATTTCTGATGAATCTTTGGCTCGTAATGCAAAGATGACTTGTTGTTGAATATCTTTGGCTCGTAATGCAAAAATGACCTGTTGTTGAATATCTTTGGCATGTAGTACAAAGATGACTTGTTGATGAATATCTTTGGCCTGTAGTGCAAAGATGACTTGTTGATGAATATCTTTGGCCGTAGTGCAAAGATGAATTTATTAATAGGGATTATGAACATGAATCGTGATTTGGTATAACCATGATCTTTGATGTTTCTGGTGATGAAAATTAATTTTGTGCTGGATAAGGAAAGGAATTTAGAACTACAATTACGATTATGAGTTATACACGTGATTTTGGACAAGAATTGTTGATTAATGTTACAGGAATAAAATATTGTTGGTGGACTTTTAACATGGAGAAGATAATAGACTTTATAGTCTATTTGACTCTTCTAATGGATTGCTTCGTTCATTAAAACTATGGTTGAAAAGCTTTATCATCTACCATATTTCTAAATCTACGATTTATTCTCATGAAGACTATTGATAATTTATTTATCTTTAGTCATAATATTCTTTTTGAAATTTAGTTGAGCTCACCTTTTCCTTTTTGTTCCATGTTTCTTCTCGGGGAGGCGAGAATATAAGCGAGTCTACAGTCGGGGTATGGAATGAAGGTTCTAGAGAGAGTTGTTTTGTAGTCCTTACCATTTTTGTAAAATAATGTATCAATAAATGTGATGAGGATTTATTTGAGTATAGATATTGTCTAGAAGATAATATTTGTATTCAAACTCACAGATTTCTTTATTGTAATAATAAAGTTGTAGTTGTTTACATGCCATGTATTGACAACTCGGAATGGGTGATGTATACTATTTTGGGGAAGCGTCACAGTTGGTATCAAAGCTTAGGAATATGATCTCCCATGGAGATCGGGAAATAGAACTAGGAGGGAGGATTTAGTAAATCCTTCATTAGTGTGTCCTACTAAGCTTATTTAATTTGTTAGTTGGTCAATATATAGGGATATTATGTGATATGTTGATTTCCTTAATTAACCCTTGTTACATGGCGGTATTTGAGAATGTCGACCGAGAATGATAACAATGGAGTAAATGAGGCAGAGTGGAGACATGTCTTCACCAATGAGGAGAACGTCTGTGGTGAGCAATGTTCCTCCTGTGAACAACGCTTGGCTGAGCGGATGATGAATGACGGGATGTTTAGAAGCTTTTGCGATTCATGCAAAATCGGATTTGAGAGACACGTGCACAAACTACAAGTGGAAATGATAATGGCCGCACGATTTATCACGCCAAGCCAGATTCAAAGAGTTGGGACCACCAGAATTGGGAAAGCGGATCCGATTAAAGAAGCGGAAGCGTGGGTCAAACAAATTACCAAGATATTCGATGTCTTGGGATGTGTGGAAAAACGAAAGGTTCCATTCGCTACTTTTATGTTCCGTAATGAATGCGATTCTTGGTGGGAATCGCAGGCGTACCAATCCATCCAACACACTCGGCATGTCTTGGGAGACATTTCGAAGCGTTTCAACGACAAGTACTTTCACGAAAGTATTCGTCATATATGAAGGAAGTGGAGTTTATTAGGCGGAACAAAATAACATGGCGGTGTCCCGATCTGAGGCAAAGTTTGCGAGCTATCCAGTTTGCACCTCATTTGGTGGAGAATGAGGAACGTATGACGCGGATGTTTCGAGAGGTTTGAAACACGACATACGTCGATTATCTCATTTTAGAAATTTTTCTCTATTCGAGATGTTGTCAGCAGAGGCTCAATTGTTGGAAGCGAGATAACGATTCTGGTCAACCGAGGGATCATAACGAGGATCATCTTTGGAGATAGCAGATCAACCGAATAACGATAACCAGCGGAGAAAAAAAAAGAGCGGACAAAATGGTAACCACTCGGGTAAATCATGGCCATGAGAATAGAAGAAGCGAATCGGGAGGAGATTTTAAAGAGGAGATTCAACAACGACGGTGTAAGCGATAACACCAAAGCAGAAAGCTGGTTCCAAGGTAGGGAACAACCACCGGTCAGACATCTACAAATGGGGAAAGAGGACATATCGATCAAACTGTCCCACAAGTTCAAGGTATGTTATAATTGTGGAAAGGAAGGACATATCGCTCGAGATTATCTGATGGCGAAATCAAGTCCGAGGGGACGATGACTCAAAAGGTCATCCCATAAAAGTCAAAGTCAATTCGCCTCTGGAAGAAGCGTTGTTGTGGTAGTCAAAAAGCGAGGAACCCAAGCGAGGTGATCACAGGTAAAATATTTATAAATTCTTGCGAAGTTTATACCTTCACTTGATCTGGGTGCTACCCATTCATTTATCTCTCCTGCTTGTGCTCAGCGTTTAAACTTGACTCGAGGAGAATTAGACTTTAGCCTATCTGTGAAACTCCGTTAGAGAAACTTTCATCGCATCCACTGTTTATAAATCTTGTTTGATTCAAGTTGGCACCATCACATTACTGTTGACCTTATCTCTTTAAAGATACTTTGCTTTTGATGTGATTTTAGGGATTGATTGGTTAACTACTCATCATGCCAAAATTGATTGTTTTCGTAAGGTTGTTAGCTTTCGTATTCTAAACAACCCGTTATGCAATTCAAACAACTAAACCATTAAAATCAATCAACGCTATATCTAATCATAAAGCTATTCGTTTATTGAAAAATGGATGTCAAGCTTTCTTTGCCCATGTTATGGATTTGAATAAAGACACGTCAAATTTGAATAATATTTACATTGTTAGTAAATTTCTGACGTGTTTCCTAAAGTACTTCCGCTCTACCCCGAATGTGAAGTTAAATTCTTTATTGATCTTGAACTTGGTACCTGACCCATTTCTAAAACCCCATATCGAATGGCTCTATTGAACTTGGGGAGTTAAAGGTCTAACTACTGAGGAATTATTGGACATCGGTTTCATTCGTCTAAGTACATCTCCTTGGGGTGCTCTGTTTTATTAAGTAAAGAAGAAAGAGCGGGGAGTATCGACTTTGTATTGACTATCGGAATTGAACCATGTCACCATCAAGAATAGGTATCCTCTACCTCGTATTGATGATTTGTTTGACCGATTGCAAGGAGCACAATTCTTTTCAAAGATCGATCTTACGTTACGGATATCATCACCAAGATTAGAAGCCGAGGATATTCAAAGACTCGCGCCTTGAACTTTCGGTATGGGCATTATGAATTTTTAGTCATGTCTTTTAGATTGACTAATGCTCATGTGGCTTTCATGGATATGATGAACCGAGTATTTAAGGACTATTTAGATCGGTTCGTTGTTGTCTTTATTGATGACATTCTCATATATTCCAAAAGCGAAGTGAAGATCATGAGCACCATTTGAATTTGGTACTCAAAGGCTTCGTGAAAATAAGCTATATGCCAAGTTGAAGAAATGCGAATTACGGCTTGAGAAGTAGCATTCCTTGGGCGCGTGGTGTCTAAACATGGAGTATCTGTCGACCCGTGAAGATTGAAGCAATACAAAGTTGGAACAATCAAAATTCGGTGGCCAAAATGCGTAACTTTACGGGTCTCACATTTGGTTATTATCGGAGATTAGTGGAAGGGTTTTCTCGAATCGCTACTCCATTAACTCGGCTAACTTCGGAAGGATACAAAATTCGTTTATAGTGAGGAGCGAGAGAAGATTTTCGAAGAGCTTAAGAGAGACTTATTTGACTTTTTCTAACAATACCATCTGGTTCGAATGGATTTATTATCTACAATGATGCTTCGGGAAAAGGGTTAGGATGTGTTCTCATACAGCGTGGGAAAGTCATAGCCTTTATGCCTCGCGACAACTTAAAGAATATGAGAGGAATTATCCTACTCATGATCTAGAGTTAGCGTGATCGTTCTTGCTAAAGATATGGAGGCCTATCTATATGGGAGAAAGTGGAGATATATTGAGACCATAAAAGCACGAAATATTTCTTCACTCAAAAGAACTCGACATGCTGACAATGACGTTGGCTCGAGCTATTGAAAGACTACGACCACACTATCCAATACCATCCTAGAAAAAGCGAGCGTGATAGGTGACGGCGTTGAGTAGAAGATCATATGCATGAGCGAGTGCGATGATGTCAAGTATCGCGTAAACCCTTTAATAGAAAAGTTAAAGGTTAACAAGACCAGGCCGGTGATGCATATGAAGAAGAAAGTACTGAAGGTGCTATTAGGGCGAGAATTGATGAAGAAGGAATACTTGAGTCCACTCTGAACTTTGTGTTCTAACGATTACGATTTGAAGTACAATATCATGATGGAGGCACACAATACACCATTTGCAATCCATCTGGAAATCTTAAAATATATCGTGATCTTGACATACATTTTGGTGGAACAATATGAAGAGAGAGATCGCGAGTTTATCTCGAGGTGTTTAACTTGTCAACGTGTTAAGGCGGAGCATCAAGTACCAAAGGGTCCATTGCAACCACTTGAGATTACGAAATGGAAGTGGAACATATTACCATGGATTTAGTTACGGGTCTTCCCACAGGTTTCTCAAGGCGTAAATGCTATTTGGGTTATTGTTGATAGATTAACCAAGTCTGCTCATTTCTTGCCGATCTGGGAGACTTATTCCTTGAGCGTCTTGCTAGAGTATGTATGTGAATGAGATTGTGAGGTTGCATGGCATGCCGATATCCATAGTTTCGGATCGTGACCCAAGATTCACTTCAAGATTTTGGGTTAAACTTACAAAAAGCTATGGAGCACGGATTTCTGATTTAGTTTCGGCGCCCATCCTCAAACGCAGACGGACAATCGGAGAGGACTATCGAAACTCTTGAAGATCAATTAAGACTCTGTGTCCTAGACTTCAAAGGGAGGCTAGGATAAGTTTTACAATTGGTGGAATTCTCCTACAACCAGCAGATTATCGAGCAAGTATAGGGTGGCTCCATTGAAGCATTATATGGGCGAATGTGTATTTCTCCAATATGTTGGGATGAGGTTGGGGAAACAACATTGTTGGGACCCGATTTGGTATGTATGACTACGGAAAAGATCCAAATAATTTGACAACGTATCTGAAAGCAGTACAGGACCAAAAAAAAAGAGTTATCGCGGATCTTCATCGAAAGGGCGTGGAATTTGATATCGGAGATCATGTATTGTTACGTGTTACACCATGGAAAGGGTTACAAGATTAGGAAGAGAAGAAAAGCTCAATCCACGATTTATTGGTCCATTTCAAATTCTTGACCGAAGTAGGAAATGTAGCTATAGACTCGCGTTACTACGGTATGTCTGTCGTGTTCATAATGTGTTTCACATATCGCACTTCGTAAATATGTGAAAGACCAGAACCACGTTATAGAGTTAGAACCGGACGAGATAATGAAGACTTAACGTCACGAAGAGGTACTGTCAAGATCTTGGATAGGAAGGAACATGTCCTACGCCTTGAAGGTCATACCACAAGTTAAAGTTTTGTGGAGGAATCATGCTATAGAGAAATGACACAGGAATTGGAAACGAAAAAATGAAAGCGAGGTATCCTCACCTTTTCGAAACACTAGGTACGTACGTCAATTTCGAGAACGAAATTTCATAAGGAGGGGAGGTTATAAGACCCCAACTTATTATTAATGAAATTTAATTTTCACTATTTATTATTTTGAAATAGTAAGGGTTGATTTGATTAATGTGGATAGTTATGGGTAAAATATACATGAAATATTTCAAAATAAGCAGAGTGGTTATAAAATATTCATTATTGTCGGGAATATTCGTTTGGTGCGGGAATATTAAATCTTTGTCAGGGAATATTAAATGCGACGACCGTGACCATGTATGGGCCCCATATGTGAGCGATTGGAGAAAAGAAAAGCGTATACTTAATAAGTTGGTTATAACTTGGCGTTATTCTTCTGGTTTAATCTGTGGGAATACGGTTGTTAAAACACGATGGCACATTTGGTATTGCACCATTATTGATTCTTACGTAAGAAGGCCTTTACTCAAAAATTGTTATAGTAATTCTTTATTCAATATTATATTTTATTGATTCAATAATTGCTACGTTGATATTATTATTGTTTTAATAATTGTCCTTTGCATTATTTTTCTATTATCGAGACAATAATTCATATTATCTGAATAATATTATTAGATAACATTATTGGCGATGTCTAGAAAGTTACATATCTAAGGAGAGGTTTGATCTCGTCTAATTGCGGCCATGATAAAGAGATCCTTATTGGAAAACCCTACTATCCCGGGAACCTGAAGTTGTCGATAATGTGATTTTGTAATATTATTTATGAATAATTAATTATTAATTTATATGATGAGGAAAATATTGATTTTATGAGGATATAGATGGAGAAAATTTTTAATGTGACAATTGTTGAAAATTAATCTTTTTACGATAAAATAATTCATTTAAATATATTATTTTAATAATATATTAACGATGATATTTTTACAATGAATGTGGGATATATGAGTATATGAGAGAGAGAAGAGTATTTTTGTGACATTAAATGTTTAACACATGTTTTGTACACAATTATTAATAGAAATTTGATTATAGCACAAAAATCGCTTGGTTGTGGATTTCGATTGATTTACATTTGGAATTTGAAAAACTTTCTTCTGCAAAGTTGTAGAGAATTGAATTTCCTATAAAAACACGCAAGATTCAAATTTTATGATAAAAGGGCTATTTATTATGAATTATTGAAGTTCCGAAGTTCTGAAATAATTAATTTTTGGGAGTTTTAGTTAATTATTTTGAGAAAAACGTTTTTTGTATAATTAGTGGGCTCACATGTGTTATCAATGTGCTGAATTCAGATCATCAAAAGTGGGCTAAGGAAATTTATAATATATATTTTATTAAATTTTCTATTTTGAATTCTTAAGCATTTTCACTATAAATAAGTCTTGGGTTAGAATTGAAAATCACACCGAAAACTGAAAACTTCTCTTTTTCTCTCTCAATATATTGAAAATATTATTGTGAGTATACTTTTGAGTGTTGCTTTATCTCGGTCTGCAAGTCATACTTTATATCTGATTTTATTTAGAAATCTTGTCTTTCGAGGTAAGGGATATTATTTTTTAAGTAATGATATTATTTCTTCATATCATTATCTTTGAAATATTGATCTAAAGTTTTTATCAAATTTGGAACTTTTGGTGTAAGTTCTTATTCACGTATATGGCACTATTCACGTATCTACGACCTTTATTCACGAATCTGACCTTATTCATCTGAAAAATAAAATTTTTCCTTTTAAGTCTAAAATATCTATTGTGGATACTAGCTTTGATTGTATCCATGTTTTGATCATTCTTGAATTTTACACCACTATGATTATTTTTGAGGTATTTTTGGACATGGATAAAACAAAGTACAAATCTTTAATCCTTAATCCTTGTTATTTTGTTTCACTGGATTCGTTTCTTTAAAAATATTTTTCATCATCCTCAGTCTTAAATGATGATATTATTGAATATCTTTGGCCTGTAGTGCAAAGATGAATGATATCGATGAATATCTTTGGCCCGTAGTGCAAAAGATGAATAGGTGTTTAGATGAACATGACCAATGATGAATATCTTTGGCTTTTGTGGTGCAAAGATGAATATTTGATTCGGATATATATTGATTGATGTTACTGAGGGATAAAAGATAGACGATGAACTTTTAAATTCATACATAGAAGATAGTAGTTTCATTCTCTCTTAACTCTTCTAATGAATTATTATTTCATTTGCGAATATTGATTTAAAACTTGTTGTCTATTGTATTCTATTAGATTTTTCCTGTTGAAGACTAACGATAATTTGTTGTATATTATCTTAGTCATAATATTCTTCTTGGGCTAGTTGAGCTCACCCTTTTCCTTTTGTTCCATTTTTCTTCTCGAGGGAGGCGAGAATATAAGTGCAGTCGGTGGTATGGAATGAAGGTTTTAGAGAGAGTTGTTTAGTAGTCCTCACCATTTTTGTAAAATAATGTATCAATAAATATGATCTCTGGCGGAGATCGGGGAATAGAACTAGGAGGGGAGAGATGAGTAAATCATTCACTAGTGTGTCCTACTTAAGCTTATTTAATTTGTTAGTTGGTCAATATATAGGGATATTATGTGATATGTTGATTTCCTTAATTAACCCTTGTTCTATGGTAGTATTTGAGAATGTCGATTGAGAATGATAACGATTAGAGTAAATGAGGCCAGTGGAGAGCGCGTATCGTATCACCGATGAGGAGAACGTCTGTGGTAGATAATGTTCCTCCCGTGAACAACGCCAACGGCGAGATGATGAGCAGCGGGATGTTTAGAAGCTTTTTGCGGTTTATGCAAAATCGAGGCCGAGGAGACACGTTCACAAACTACGGTGGAAATGCTAACAATGCCACGATTTGTCACGGCAAGCGATTCAAAGAGTTGGGACCACAGTGCAGGGAAAGCCGGGATCCGATTAAAGGCGGAGGCGTGGGTCAAACAAATTACTAAGATATTCGATGTCTTGGGATGTCTGGAAGAACGAAAAGGTTCCATTCGCTACTTTTATGTTCCGTAATGAGGCGATTCTTGGTGGGAATCGTGAGCGTACCCATCCATTTGCCTTTCGGCGTGTCTTGGGAGACATTTGAAAATCTGTTCAACGACAAGTACTTTCACGAAAGTATTAAATCGTATAATGAAGGAAGTGGGTTTATTAAGGTGGAACAAAATAACGGGGACGGTGTCCTAGTATGAGGTAAAGTTTGCAGTATCGGTTTTGCACCTCATTTGGTGGAGAATGAGGAGCGTATGGCGCGGATGTTTACGAGAGGTTTGAAACACGACGTACGCCAAGATATCTCATTTTTCGAAATTTTCTCTCTATTTAGATGTTGTCAACCCGAGGCTCAATTGTTGGAGGCGAGATAACGATTACGGTCAATCGAGGGATCATAACTAGGATCATACTGAAGATAGCAGTCAACAGAATAACGATAACCAGCGGAGAAAGAAAAAGACGGACAAAAATGGTAACCACTCTGGTGGTAATCATAGCCATGAGAATAGAAGAAGCGAATCGGGAGGAGATTTTAAAAGAGGAGATTCAACAACGATGTAAAACGCAATGACCAAAGACAAGCTGGTTCCAAGGAGGAGGAACGACCACCGTCGTATCTTCTAAATCTTGGAAAGAGGGACATATCAGTCCAAACTATCCATAATAGTTCAAGGTATGTTATAATTGTTGAAAGGAATGACATATCGCTCGAGATTGTACGGTAGCAAAATCAAGTCCAGTGGGGACGGCTACTCAAAAGGATGTCCCAGAAAAGTCGAAGTCAATGGTTCCTGGAAGAGCGTTTGTTGTGACTGGTCAAAATACGAGGAACCCAAACGAGGTGATCACGAGTAAGCTATTTATAAATTCTTGCGAAGTTTATACCTTACATGATACCGATGCTACCCATTCATTTATCTCTCCTGTTTGTGCTCAACGTTTAAACTTGACTCTGGAGAAATTAGACTTTGACCTATACGGCACTATTCACAAATACGAAATTATTCACAAAAAAATTAAGTTTTCTTCTCTGTGTCCAAGATTGTCTGTTATGATTCCTATCTTTGATTGGATCTATGTTTTGGTCTTCATTCTTGAATTTTACTCCACTTTCAGTTATTTATGAAGTATTTTTTGAACTTAGGTTGTTTAAAGTACGAATCCTTAATATTTGTTCTTTTGTTTCACTTGATTCGTTTTCTTTAAAATATTTTGCATCATCCTCAGTCCTAAATGATGATATAACTGAATATCTTTGGCCTGTAGTGCAAAGATGAATGATTTCTGATGAATATCTTTGGCTCGTAATGCAAAGATGACTTGTTGTTGAATATCTTTGGCTCGTAATGCAAAGATGACTGTTGTTGAATATCTTTGGCATTTAGTACAAAGATGACTTGTTGATGAATATCTTTGGCTTTGTGTGATGCAAAGATGACTTGTTGATGAATATCTTTGGCCCGTAGTGCAAAGATGAATTTATTAGTAGGATTATGAACATGAACTGTGATTTGGTATAATCATGATCTTTGATGTTTCAGGTGATGAAAATTAATTTTGTCCTGGATAAGGAAAGGAATTTAGAACTACAATTACGATTATGAGTTATACACGTGATTTTGGACAAGAATTGTTGATTAATGTTACAGGAATAAAATATTGTTGGTGGACTTTTAACATGGAGAAGATAATAGACTTTATGGTCTATTTGACTCTTCTAATGGATTGCTCGTTCCGCTGCAACTATGGTTGAAAAGCTTTATCATCTACCATATATTTCTAAATCTACGATTTATTCTTGATGAAGACTATTGATAATTTATTTATCTTTAGTCATAATATTCTTCTTGAAATTAGTTGTGCTCACCTTTTTCTTCTGCAATTCCTTTCGAATAATAAAAGTGTAAATTAGGGTGACGAGGGGATAACAAGGGAATAGAGCGGTGGTCTATAGATGTTGAGGTGAGGTGAATTTAACTTGGAAGGTGTTTTGTCACTATCATATAAGATGTCTAATGACATCTGACCTCGTGTCATCATAAAGACTTGGTTGTGCTCATCCACTTCTTTGAGTATATTTACAAGCACTACCTATATAATCTTGGTGTTTGTTTGGAGTTTAATTCCCGATTAGAGGCAGTGGAGATAATGATATGTCTGAGAAGACTCACCATTAGGAAGAATATGATAGTAATCTTCTCGTTTTTCTTTAGGGTCTATTAGGTCAACCAAGGATAATTACGTGGCCATATGATATCTATCATAACTTTAGATAGCCTCTCCATGTATGAAGGTTTCATAGCACTTCCCAAAGATTTTAATTTCTAAAAGCAGGTTTTTGACTATACCTTTATGTAAGATGTCATGGTGATGTCTTACCCAAGTTGGTGTCGAGAGTCACAGTTGATATATATATTTGTATCAAAACTCACAACACATGAGTTGTTGTATTTTGCACGACAATTGTTATAATAAAGTTGTAGTTGTTTTCTGTACCATGTATTTGGCGACTCAGAATGGGTTGGATGGAATAGACCTATTTTGGGGTTGTCACAATTCATATTAATTAATTGTTTTAAATGAAAAGTAAATTGGTTTAAATGAAATACCAAGGGAAGTTATAATCTTAACCTGTTAAATCTGCAGTTATTCTTGTGAAATTCTGATTTTAATTATTAGTTTTGTTAAGTTTAATTTTCAAATCACAAACAAAATTTCGTAGTTTAAAATAGGATTAATTGCATTAGAATTAGTAATTGATAAATATTAGTCTATTTTCTCGTGGGAACGATATATATCCTTGTTTGCTGAATATTACAATTGAACGCGTATACTTGCGTGGTAAAGTGTTATTAAAAAATTAGGCAACAATCAACTAGGTGGTCACATATATCTCTATTATCAACTCGCAATCTAGCACGTTTGTTAGATTATATAAAATGTCCACATATATAACCAGATTAATAAAATATTTCGTAATATCGTGTGTGTAGTGGTGATGTCTGCGAGACATATATCTCCACCACTCATCGCGAATTGAATCAGAAGAGTATCTATGTTTTTCAGTGAAAATAAAATATATAACCAAATTAATAAAATATTCCATAAATAACCAATCATAAGAAAACAACTAAACATAATAAATACATAATTAGTTCTAAGATAGAATACGGAACCAACTTGTGGAGAATTTATGCTATCGTTGTGGAGGTAAAGGCCATTAGTCACGTACTTGTCGTACACCAAAACATCTTGTTGAGCTCTATCAACAATCATTAAAAGAAAAATGGAAGAAGATAAAGACTACTTTTGCTAGTGATGATGGAAAAGATGAGACAACTCTTGATTCTAAAAATGATGATTTTAATTATGGTTGTGTTGATACCGCTCATCTAGATTTTGCTGATTTTTTCTCAAACCCTAAAGGAAATATTATTGACAACTTTTTGGCGATGTGGGTGTCCAGATATAAATTTTTTAGATGTTACTTTGATATTATTGGACTTTATTTTAAGCATTAATAAGATTTTAATTATTATATATAATACGTATTATATATATTTTTTGCATCGACAGTCTTATATGAGGATAATGCAGCATGCATTGCCCAACTTAAAGATGAATATATCAAATGTGATAGAACAAAACATATTTCACCAAAATTCTTTTTCACTCATGACCTTCAAAAGAATGGTGATATAAATGTTCAACAAATTTGTTCACGTGAAAATTTGGCAAAAAATTATTGACAAAGGTGCTTCCTACCACTACATTTGAGAAGTTAGTTCACAACGTTGGATTGCGTCGACTCAGGGATCTCAAGTGAT
Organism: Panax ginseng; assembly: GCA_020205605.1. NCBI lineage: Eukaryota > Viridiplantae > Streptophyta > Magnoliopsida > Apiales > Araliaceae > Panax > Panax ginseng. The sequence goes on from CM035146.1 coordinate 102,863,069, forward strand.
ATAATCATGAAGGGAGTAAATATTTGTTGTACTATTTTCCCTCAACTATAGTTTTGTCTCATTGAGTTTTCTGATAAAGTTTTAATGAAGCAACATGTCATGTGTATTTTGAAGAATAATGCACTTTTTTTTTCTTTACTAGGTTTTGTCCCACAGGGTTTTTTCTAGTAAGATTTTAACGAGGCATATTCTTCAGTAATAGACATTTAAGAGGGAGTGTTATGAATAGTTATAAATATGGATGTCCATTCATTTCCTATATATCCTTTATTGGTACATGAATAATAGACTATTCATTCTCCCCCTATGTAAGTCTGTATTTCCTTTTAATCTGTTATCTTTTATTCATGTATATATACAATATACATAAGAATATCAGGCACGCTTGATAATATATGAATTACTCTCAAGAAATCCATAACCAAATTGGCAAAATAAAATTACTTGAAAATTAGATCTTTGAGTTTTGAGAAGATAAAACTAGTATTGTATCACAACTTAAAAGATTAGACACTCGTGCTGATAACGTATTATAAAATTAGAGAGAACACAAGGAGAGAATAAGAAGGGAGATTTTCTTGTATTCTTCAAGTCACAAAAATACATGGTAGTGAACCTCTATTTATAAGTTTCACAAATACATGAATGAAAGATGGAAGATCAAAAGGAAATACAAACTTAATTATAAGAAAAATGAATAGTCTATCATTCATGTACTAATAAAAGAGAAAATAAAAAATGAATGAACATCCATACTTACAATTATTCATAACAAGAGGCTCATTTTTGAAATAATACTATCCTCTTTTTGCCTTTCAATGGTATTAGAAATATGTTTTGATAAACTCTCAATGTTATTACTTAGAGCATCTTCAAGAGTAGTAACAAAAAAAATTTTAAAATTGATATTTGTTGACCTATGTAGCAATTTGAAAAATATTATTTGTTATTTTCATATTTTGTATCTAATCAATCTCTTTAATTTAATGAGCTATATATCAAACTCATTAAGCGTAATAAATAATTTTAGCATTTAATTGTAAATTTGAAGAGTGAGAAGGAAGCTCTAGATTTGAAGAGTAAAAAGAATATTTGTTGACCTAAGTGACAATTTGAAGATACTGTTGGAGAGAATTTTTATGATGTGACTCATATATAAATATCCCAAAATAATTAAATAGGATGTTGGAGATGCTATTACATCAGCAATATTTACTTACTACTAGTAATAAGTTTTATATATGAATGAAATTAGTTGGAGCCGCTGAAGAATTAATTATTGCGCATTGATTTACTTTTGTTTTAATATAGAGCTGAGCTGTCAATGGCTTGGATTTGTATATTCAATGATCGACTTAAATTTGTTTTCATTAAAATTATATTTCCATATCGTATTAAGACCTGAATCCTAATTCAACTTAATTTTGACTATATACTGAATTGAATTTAGTATTCACTTAACATTTAAGTCAGATTCTGAATATTATTTTGTATTAATTTCAATATTTTTAGTTGTTTTAATTTATAATAATTTAAATTTAAATTTTTATATTACTCCCCGTCCCAGGATAAAAGTATTGGTTGATTTTTTGCGCATATTAAAAAAAATGATAAAATGACAAAATTGCCCATATTTAAATTCTCATTTAATTGCATAATTTTCTGCACATTACTAATGATGCTCCATAAATATGCATAGAGAATAGAAATATAACAATTAATAATAAGGGTATTATAGGCAAATTATTGTAAAAATATATTATTTAAGGTAAATAGACATTTAACTTGGGACTACCTAAAATAATAAAAAAGACTTCATTATCAAAAGATATACTACTATCAAACTCGTAATGATGTTTTAATTAAAATTTGGGAATGAGTTATAAGTTAAAATATAAGTTAATTTATAAGTTAAAATATGAGTTAATTTATAAATTAACTTATAAGTTATTTTAAATTGTGACTTATAAGTAAAAATATTTAAGCATCAATTTGACTTATAAGTCAAAAATTAAATTAAAACAAGTTATAAAGGTATTCGGCTTATAATGACTTATTAGTTAAAATAAATACTTCCTCCGTTCCATAGTTATAGGTTGATTTTTCATTTTAAGATGTCCCAATATATAGGCTACTTACTATTTATAAAATTTAGTTGGTTCATTATTTTACTTTTATGCCCTTATAATAAATATTCAACCATTACTCTTTTTTTGAAGAAACAACATTTACTGTCATTATTTTTATCACCACATTTAATGTTGTTGTATTCTCTTTGGTTAAAATTTTATGGTTATGGACTTTAACACGTCAATCAATGAAGTTAAGAGTTCCAGTGTGATAAGTAAGGAGTAATTAACTTATTCATTAATTCCATATTAAGGGGTATATGTGAAAAATTATGTTAAAAATTGCCACTTAAATTGATTTTCTTAAACTATGTGCCAAAAGAAATCAGCTTATAACTATGGGACGGAGGGAGTATAAAGATTACTAAAAAAATATTAATAAAAAAAGGGATAAAATAGAAGAGTGGCAAAATAGATATTACATTTGGTCAAATTAATTTATTTTAAAATAATTTATTTTGACTTTAAAATTTAACTTATAAGTCAAAAAATAAGTGGTTGACAAATAGCTTAATAGTAAAAAATAATTTATAAATTAGTTTGATTAATTTATAAGTTATTCCCGAATACGGACTCAACAAAGTCAAAAGGTGGGTTGGAGTCAAAATGTATTAAGTGTGATAAATTTTATTTCCTCCATTCTTTAATCTAGGTAGTTTTAAGGTTGTGCACAAGTATTAAGGTAATGATTGTATAGCATTAATTATAATATTAATTATCTATATTGTCCTTGTATTGAAATAAGAGATTGTTATTTATTGAACAAAAAATAGTGAGAGAACCAAACTTACATTTAATACTTTGGGTAATATTGAAAACTAAGCAATTAATGCTTACTTGAAATTCTCAAACGACTTACTCCCTCCGTTCCATAGTTATAGACTAATTTCTTTTGGCACATAGTTTAAGAAAATCAGTTTAAGTGGCAATTTTTAACATAATTTTCTACATATACCCCTTAATATAAAATTAATGAATAAGTTAATTACTCCTTACTTATCACAATAGAACTCTCAAATTCATTGATTGACGTGTACTGACCATTAAAGTCCATAACCATAGAATTTTAACCAAAGAGAATACAACAACATTAAATGTGGTGATAAAAATAATGACATTGGATGTTGTTTCTTCAAAAAAAGAGTAATGATTGAATATTTATTATAAGGGCATAAAAGTAAAACAATGAACCAACTAAATTTTATAAATAGTAAGTAGCCTATATATTGGGACATCTCAAAATGAAAAATCAGCCTATAACTATGGGACGGAGGGAGTATATTAAGAAATAAAAACATTTCTCTAAAATGATTTATATTAAGGAACGGAGAGAATACTTTTTATATATATATTTTTTAAATTATTACTCTCTTCGTCACTAATTATTTGACGTTTTAGAGTTTTTCATTTGTCCTTAATTATTTAACGTTTGTTCAAATATACGAGAATTAATGACAATTTTTCCAAAATTACCCCTCATTACTATGCCTATTTTTTTGATACTTTTAACTCTTTCTCTCTCCTTATCCCAACAAAATCCTTCTGTCTTTTTACTTTCTCCTCTCTTTTTCTCTTCTTTTTCTCTTCTAAAAATTCTCCACTAGCTTGAGATTAAAGTTATCCACCAAAATTAATATCAACATTCAAATCAAAATTATTTCTAAAAAATTCTTGATTTTCATTCAATTCATTCATTGGACTTTCTTCATCACTTGAAAGAATATTTAAATCTATAATTTTACTTGTTGCCATGTTGGAGTTAGTTGTATTTTTTCTTTCTGAAAATTCATGTGGCCTACATAGTTTTTTATAATAAAAAATGGTGGAAAAGTTAATAAATATAAATTGAACAAAAAAAATTTAAAGTGCATGGCGCCATTTTATGTGTTTAAAATGAAAAATATGAAAATGAACTTTTCAAGTTCCGTATATTATGAGGGAGAGAGAGCGTAGATAATTTCTAAAAAATTAGATACGTTTTTAATAGGGATGGATGGAGAGAGAGAGACCAATGACTAAATGAGGTAAGAGAGTTTTTGTGACGCCTCCAAAATTAGGTATACATCACCTATCTTGGGTCGCCAGATACATGGTACAGAATTCAAATACAACTTACTAATACAACTGCGTAATGCAAATACGACAAAAACATAAACTATGAGTTTGAATACAAATATTGTCTCTAGAGATTATACAAACTCAAAAGGAGTCCTCATTACAATTATTATCACACTTTATTTCACGAGAATAGTGAGGACTACTAATGTTATCCTCTGGACCATTACTCCGCTTCCCAGACTCGTCCCCGTTTATATTCTCATTTTACGAAGAGAACGGTGAAAGAAAGGTGAGCTCAACTAGCCCAAGAAGAAATATTATGACTAAGATAATGCAGAATAAATTATCATTAGCCTTCAACAGTGTTAAACTGATAAAATATAATAAACATCAAGTTTAACTACAGCGGAACCAGCAATCCATTAAAAGAGTCAAGTAGAAAATAAAATCTACTATCTTTTATGATTTAAAAGGTTTTTCATCACTGTTATAGCTGAGACTCAGCTTAATAAATATTCCACATCATCGAATCACCCCTGCACTACGGCCAAGGATATTCTTTAGTATCACGACCACAATTATCCATGCACTACGGCCAAGAATATTTGTGTATTCATTAATGGTCATGATCATACCAACAAGCATCCATCAATGCACTACTGGCCGATGAGGGACTTTTAATTTTACATCATTTGTAACATTACGGTCATGATTACACGAATAATCCTCGGTCATAATCATACCAAGTCCATCTATGCACTACTGACCCACAGATGACTTTCAACATAATATAAACATGAGGATGATGACAATGATATAGGAATTGAATAAAACAAGTTCAAGAATTAATTTATCCTGGAACGATAACATCAAAGTATCGACATGATCTTTGCTTTGTAGAGTAAAATTCAACAATACTTAGAAGAATATTTCCATGAAAGGATCTTTGGATGAAGCCTTGAATATCGAGGATATTCCACTAATTTCATGGAGTATAGAAGTCAAAGTTTTAACCAACCGAGTATAATAAAGAATGGAATAACAAAAGAAATTACCGTGCATGCGATGATAATCGCATACGAGATATTCCAACGAGAATAATAAATAACGGAACCCGGTCCGGCGTAAAACGCACAGACAAGATATTCCAACAGAATAATAAAGAATGGAACTAGGTCCGACGTAAAACACACAGACAGGATGTTCCAACAGAATAATAATATAGACGGAACCAAAGTCCGATTGTAAAACACACGACAGGATGTTCCAACGGAATAATAGAAGAATTTCACCAAGTATAGAATAAATCAGCGTATACGAGTTATTCCAACGTAATAATAAGCGATGAAAAATAACAATTCTCTTCATGAATAAGAAAGAATAACACCCTTACTTTAGTAAGAGATTGAATCTGCGGATGAGTGTAGTAACAAAATATCTTCTTCTTTCTCTCTTATCTCTCTATACTTTCTCTCTATAGCTTGAATTAATTAAATGAAAATAATGAAGCCTTTAGGCCTCTATTTATAGAAGATTTCTAAACAGCACCTTCCATATGAAAAGGCAAGTGGCTTGTATTTGGTGATGTGAAAAGAAAAGTGGTTTGGCGCTTTGTAATGTGAAGCGACAATTGGTTCGGCCTTTGTAATGTGAAACGACAATTGGTTCGGCCTTTTGTAATGTGAAGCAATAAGTGGTTTGACGTCTGGTAAAGGTAATTACTATTGTGAAGGTAATTATTATTGTGAAGGTAATTACTATTGACGAAGGTAATTACTTATTGATGAAGAGACTCTTAGATGATGACATATGGGCCCCCATAAAATAATCAAATTTACCACAAATGTCTCATAATGAGGACTCTTTATATACGCATCGAGGATTGAATAAATATTACCACAAATTATTTTATTTTTAATCAACACATATTTAATCTTTCAACAATTATTAATCATTTATAACTTGTCGTCTCAATTATTGATTTAATAATATAACATATTATCTGATGATAATCTTTGTGTGATAATTGAATCGATAATATAAGCGATATGATCACGTGATTCTATAGCAATAATTGAGTATAGGTGAGTGACTTCTCACGTAAGCATCGATAATCAATACTGAGGTGTGCTACTATGCAACCAATGCCAGCATTATTCTTACTTTTACTACCAAGGTAGTTCAATGGTTTTAACGGTAACACCTCCGTAGTTATTTTCATAAAAAGTATTTTTGTCGTTTTTCTCGATCAAATGATAATTCCGTTATGGGATCCACAGATGATTGTGTTATTAAATCGTACAAATATTCCCGATAAAAAGAATATTCCCCACCAAACGAATATTTTATAACAACTTGCTTACTTTGCAAAATTTATAAATATTACCCATAACTATAACATTATATCAAATTTATTCCATAGAAGTTTACTATTCAGACAGACGGTGACATTCCAGCAAATTTAATAATTTACACATAGATAATTGAATAGGATTTAAATAAAATTCTGGAAAATCAGTGCTTTTCTTTATACCCATCAACATAAAAAATCGACCTAAATTTCCGTAGTTATCTACATACACTGCCATACCACGGCGGGGTATATATGACGCATTGCTTTACTATTCAGATTTCAGCAGACGGTGAGGGGCAAATTACCACACACGGGGATCTAAATAAAATGTGATTTGGGCCGCCATGCTCAAACAAATCATAAAAATGATAACGATATATATTGTGAAGGTGAATTATTTTATTGTTAGTTAGTGAATATAGTAAATATTAATGATAAATTTTTAAAAAATGCATAATAAATTCGATTTATAAATTTTATCAATTTTATATATTGATATATTTTATAATTATTATTTGATATAAATTTATAACAATATATAATAACATTTAAATGATAATTAATTTAACGCCGGTTGTCTGAAATAATAAATAACGAATAAATGTGTTTAATATGACATGCCGAATCTAACACAACATAAGAACCACGCATGAGTCTATAAACATACCATCATAAAATTTGTTAAATTTATGATTTTTTTCTTATTTGTTAGACATGTTAATATTTATTAGATATCTATAATAATAAGATAGAATTCAATTTGAATTTTGGCGAGAAAGTATAAAGACGGTTCGTATTCATTCTAATTGATTTGAGCGAAAAATCACAAAGAGCCGTTCATTTCTTCTAATTTTCGGATTGTTGAAAGAAAGAAAGAGGATTTAATTCACCGCATCGCCATGCACGGCAATCCATAATAATAAGATATAACTCAATTTGAATTTCATTTGGGTGAAAAAATACAAAACGGTTCGATTCATTCTAATTAATTTGGATGAAAAAAAACAAAAAAGATTTCGGTTCGATTCATTCTAATTTTCATATTGTTGAAACGAAAAAAAAAATTCATTACATCGTGCCTTCCGGCACATGTTACTAGTAGATGATATACTATAAGTTGTACAATCAACTTTATAATTAATGTATGAATTCGCATACGTTGACTAGATATATATGATACAAAATGCTAATAATTTATAGTAGAATTTAATCATTAATTTGTATCTGGTCAATTTGTCTTATTTTATAGTAGTATAATTTTATTTGGGATCTGTTTAACATGAATTAAATTTTTTAGTAAGTTGGTCAATTAATTACTAATATAATATTGATACATAGAAATTACTTCTCAACACTGTATTAATCAATTAACTAAAATTAATTTCATATTAATCACTCCTTTCTATTCGGCACCAGTAACAACAATAGTTATGGGGCCCAAAGTTTAACTATAGAAACGTTTTCGAAATATTGAAACAAGGTTATCAGATACTAGTGTATTTTTTATGTTAATGTATAATTGTTAGTAAAAACTTACTGCACATAAAAAGTAATATATAATTTAAAGAAAATGATGTCACTCGTGAATAAAATGCCCATAACTAATCCAATTTCATACCAATTTGTTTTTTTAATTCCCTCTCTCTAAATACTAGTTCATTAACTAATTTTAGATTTTAATAAATGTATTTTAGTTAGGACAAGTAATTTAATAATAGATTTTATGACTAATAAAAATATAATAAAATAGCGTGATATATATATGTTAAAAGATGTTTTCGATATCTTAATAAATTTGTAATAATAAAATTATTCTACATAAAATTTGTTAATATATATTATCTTTAGTAAATTTGTGACCAAAAATTTTGTAATAAGTTTGGTAGAATAAAAAATAAAAAATTATTTTTTGAAATTCCTTTTGCTATTTTAGAGATAAAAACAAAAAAACACCTTCACTTTCCTTAACAGATTGGGTTTATTTTTGAATAAGTTACAAATTTGGATAATATTTTATTGTTACAATTTAGATATTACTTATACTAATTTGAATAGAAAAAAAAAACTGAACAAAAATTTGTGAAATCAAGTTTCTGTTTTTAATTATATAGTTTATTTAGTAAGTAGTATTTTTAGATACTGCCTTTTTTTTATCGATCATATATATACAAAACAAAAACAGATTAATATAATAATATCTGCATAAATTATCGATGGTCACTTGACCCACTGATATGACTCACAAAGTCGATAACAGGTGTTGAAGAAGGTTCAACAATAATAGTTTCAGAAATCAGGAACATGAGCCATGAAGATACTCATATTGTTTGCCAATGTTTGTAACAGCGAAAAGACTAAATTGAGAAAACAGGTCCACAAAAAATAATTTAATTTATGCCTATTCTTTTTGGAGGGTGGTTTATTAATTTTGTTTTGGTATGTCATTTATATCTTATTCACAAGTTTTCCTTTTTTTTGGTGATTATTATTTTTTCTTCACTTTTAACTTCATAAAAATATAGGGTTTCAAAAAAAGTTATTAAAAATAGATAAAAATAAAATGGTTGTAATAGGTTAGGTAATATAAGAGCATCTTCAGCAGTGCCGTTGTGTACATATTCTAAACTATATTTAGTCTAGGAACACATATCTTGCTCCAGTAGATCAGGTAGATGGACTAAATATAGTCCATCGAATTTTCCGGTGAGGCACAAAGACTATATCAAGGAATAAGAGTTGGTGAACTATAATTGTGACTATAAATTTTAATATATTTAAATGAGAGAGATGGCTGAAGAAGAAGGAAAATAGGAATACTGAAGAAGAAAATGAAGGATTAGAGCTATTCCAACGGATATAAAAAAAATCAGAACAACAAAAATTTTTTGGCCAGAACGGTAATAAAATATCAACGAATAGAAATTAAAAATGTAAATTAAAAAATCTATAAATATGTACAATTGTAAGTATTTTGTTAATAATAGTTTGTATTTTTATTGTATTTAATAATAATTTTTTTGAATTAATTGATTATTTTAATCTTTTTATATTAGTATAATTTACGGAATAATCGAGATATCTGCTGATGTATTAAATATAATCTAAGGATATATAGTCCATTGGAGATCCTCAAACACGCACCTTGAGATAGAGTGAGAATAGAAGGTCCGACCACTTTAGTCCTTATCAGAGAAGGAAGCAGAATAATTTTGTAATTCCAGTCTAAAACAGGGGCCTATAAATAACCCAGAAACGTAACAGCGGCTTGTTTCTTCTCAGAAGACAAGGCTCGAAACGCTTTCAAAGTTTTGGGCATTTCATCTTCTTTTTTTCATTACTCTGTTAAATCACTACACACCCAATTTTCCACCGATCAAACCATTTCCGGCTTTTGAGCGATTATTCGACAATAAATTTAGGTACCCATCTTCAGTTTTCTCGTTAAGAACTAGTCATTTTAGTGCCGGTTGAATCTTCTGGGCACCCACTTTCCAGAATCTGTTCTTGTTCTTAATTTATCTCAAGGTTTGTGGCTCTTTTTCGAACTTTGGAATCAAACCCAGATCAAATTTCAAGAACCCTTTTTAGTGTTTTATTGTTTTTTGATTTACTTTATGATTTATTACTTTTATTCCCTCGGTTCTAACCTATATTTCATGCGGTTTGTTTATCATTTTTGTTTGTGTTCATTTGGTTTTAGATTTGGGTTTGTTTTGATGGAGGGTCGGAGAAGATTCATGGGTGATAATTTTAATAAAGAAGCTCCAAAAACAAATAACAGAAAGCCACCTGTAGGTATGCATAGCTTCTAGCTTTGGTTATTATTTTTCATATTCGTGTTTGTGTTCTTTTGCTTAGATGAATATATTTATACAAAAAATAACTTTGAGATGGTTTCCTTGTTTACAATATTTGGTATAAAATGATGGCTTTCTTTGGAATTTGAGATTGCTTTGCACTTGATAGTGATATATTATTATTTTTTCCTATTTGGATAGTTTCTTAAGGTTAGGGTTCGAAAAGGTAGTTTTTTTTTTGCTTGAATAATCAGAGTGGCTTCCACAATTTTGCAGGTAAGAATTTGCGCCGTTACAATTCAAGTTTGTATGTTTTCTTGTTTGTGGCTGATTTTCATCTTTTATATTTTAATTATCTAAAGTGGCTGAAGGTCGGGTCTTTGGGACGGCAGAACTTCTTTGCTTGCATGCATTGCATCTTTATTATGAAATTCTAATCCTTTTAGATATTTGCTAATTTTGTAGTGAGGGCAAGTGTCTAGTTCATAGTTTTACTTAGCATGATTAACATTCCTATAGTTGTAATTTTTAGTTCGTATGTGTTTTCAAATCATACTGCTGTTTTAATCCCAGCATGGAAACTGAAATGGTTCTGCTTATATGTTTCTGTTTTTGGTCCATTTTGTTATGACGGGAAGTTGTGTAAGAATTATACAAAAATTCCTAATTGATACAGAATTCAGTATTAATGTCCAAAATTAATGAGGAGCTTGGCAAAAGCATGGCGGCGGGGATTCTGAAATTTTATGGAGATCAGGATTGGTTCCGTTAGTATGCATACGGTTATAATCCGTTATTTTGCATACCGTTATAATCTATTATGACGTTTGCAGCTGTTGTCTTTCGCCGATTTATCCCATAAATATTCCAATCATTTTTGTGTTCTTTATCTTTTTTGTTTATTTTTATTTCCTTATTCTGCTGGCGTTACAGTTGAATGTCATTTTGTGACAAGGCAAGGTGGTTGTTTCCCATTACCTACTACGTATTAACATTACATGTAATTTCAACAGCATCTCCTAGTCTGCTGCTTTTGGCAACTTTGTTTCCCACCATCTATCAGATTTTGTTGTGTGTCGACAGTTCTTAGATTGACTTTCAGAAAAAGAAAAAAAGGTTACATTTATCATATACGTTCAGGTAATTGGCAACCAACTGTTCCGTCGTGGGAGAAAAAATTCTGCACTTTGGTTGGCAAAGTTCCATGGAGAAAGATCTTGGATGCTAAGAAGTTTATGCACTACCATGACAATGTGGTAAAATGGAATGACTCTGCAGGTGAAGAGGCATTCAACAATGCTAAGAGCTGCTTCTATGCAAGGATGCACGGTCTTCCTTGTGAGGTTCCAGTCCCGGATCCTAATCTGTATATTGATGAAATAGATTGGGATTGCAAAATTGATCAGGAGCTGATACTAGACTTAGAGCGTGAACCTGGGGATCCTGATACAGATAGAAAAGACGAGAATATTGTGATTTTTGGTGATATTCTCTTACAAAATCAAGGATTCTCGAGCTTTGGTTGGGGAGATTGTGAAGATTATGAAGATGAGTTAAAAGCAGCTCCTAACTCATCCAATGTCAATAATGATAACTCTTGGGAACCTAATTATAGTCGGAATAATGGGCATGCCAAAGACAATGGATTGGAAAATTTTGGTAACAATTCATGGGGGTGGTACAACAATAATGAAACAGCCATGGTAGGTTATGGATGGGGAGATGGTTGGGGGAATAGTGGATGGGGAGATGGTTGGAATAATTCATGGGGTTGGTATCAGTATGGAAATTATTATGCACCCGAATATGTGCTAGATCCTAATGGGGTTTATGGCACATGGTGTATCGACGATGGGAATAGAGAAGGCACTGGTAGTTACATGTCAGGGTACGAAACTTCAAGGCATCATGGCGATAACTATCAGAGGAATCAATCAAGGAGGAATGCAAATAGTGCGAGAAAGAGGGTAAATTTTGCTTCTGAGCAGCGAACAACAGATAAAGGGACTGCTTCAAGGGGGAACTTGAAAAACTCATGTGCCCCTGTTATTCACCAAGCATCAGGCAAAGCTAGAAATCTGCGGAGAATGGAGAAACCATTTTCTTAAATGGGGAGTGAAAAATGCCGTGTAGTACCAAACTATGGCAGTCTGTTGTGTTTGGCTTGATTGCGTTTTTGTAGTTGTGAGTTTGTAGAGGGTCCTGTGAGATTTTTGATTATGTTGGTGAATATTGAGTAGTTGTAATATCAGCTTATTAGCTCTTTTTTTATTCTGTGCTAGTGATATCTCTCTTCATAGAGTGAAGCTTTCATGCTACTTCCTCTGGTAGGTTAACAGACATTGTAACTGGTCCAAGAATTCAGATTTTGAACCCTGTAAGGAACTGAGATCTGAACTCAGTCCTTACAAACTTCAAGAGAAGCAGAGATTTGTGAAGAGACCAAGGTAAGGAAAAGGAGGAGGATTAGGATACAGAGGGGAAGTAGAGATGAGATCAGAAAATTATAGAGAGAAACAAAACAATTCATTTCTTATCTTTTTACCAAATACATCTATTTGTTTCGAGTTTTAAAATGGGCCGAATGAGAGAGAATAAACAAAACAAAAGAAATGGATAATTTTTTTTTCTTTTTTCGTCTTTACCGAATGCATATTATCCTCAACTTTTAATATAATAAATTTTAAATTACAACTCATGTTTATAGACTTTAAGTTTTCTATTCTTTTCTTTTCTCGTTCTAAAACATCTCTCCTCAAAACTGTAACTACTTTTTTAACTAAATGAATACTATACTTTTATTTGGAAATAACTTCTCTACCCACACCAACTATGTTTAACTACTAAACTAACACCATAACAATTCTTTACGATCCCCCTTCTTAAAAAATACTTGTCCTCAAGGACGGAAAGTTAGGAATCAGGCATGAAGATCACCAAATTTCTCAGTAGCTTCAGAAGATAAAGTATTAGACCATTGAATTGATTAATTGATTGCTCAATAATTGGTCAAATTGAACTGCAGAACTTAAGTTTTTACATATTTGATTAAATTATTAATTTTTGTTCTCTTAGTTTAAAAATAATTTTCAAAAAACCCTCATCTTTATTTTCTATCAAAATAATAGAATAAATATAAAACAAATTATCTATTAATGGATCCTTATTTATTACCGTGACAATTGTTTGAATTTATAAATTGAAAGTGAGGTTAATTTTGATAGGCTTCTTTAATAGATGATCATGAACCCATGATCATCTAAATGGCAATACTGAGACACACTGAATTAATTTTCTTCTTTAAAAGACATAGAACCAAGATGAATTTTAGCTTCACCGGTAAAGAATAACTTATAAGCAACGTGTCCAATCCTTTTCAAGCACGTGAAATGGCCCGTAATATTTTGAATCCAGCTTAGAATACTTAGACTGTGTCATAGAAAATTATTTATAGGGTCGAACTCTTAAATATACCCTATCTCCCACATTAAAAACCCTCTCCTGCCTATTCGTATTAGCATAATTCCTCATTCTATACTGAGCCCAAATTATCTTTCAAGAGCTGCAACAACTGATTTCTGGAAGTACAAATTGCCTTGTTGTAGGATCAGAAATATAGCCATATTGATGGAAAGAAATGTGGGAAGCTGTATAGCCATATAAAGCCTGGAAAGGAGTAAGTTGGGCACCATTGTGGTAATGGGTGTTGTACCACCATTCGCTCCAAGCCTTTGGTCTTTGACTACACATACATCTTAAATAAGCTTTCAAATACTTATTTAACTTCTCAGACTGACCATCACTTTGAGGATGATAAGTTGTGCTAAGTTGCAATTTGGTACCCAATGACTTAAACAATAACTGTTAAAAATGCCTAATAAAATTTCTATTCTGATCTGAAACTATTGATGAAAGTAATCCATGCAACTTATGAATGTTGGTAAGGAATACAATAGCTACATCAGTAGCAGTAAATGGATGTTTCAGCCCAAAAAAATGAGCATATTTGGTAGGTCTGTCTATGACTACCACGATAGAAATATATCCATGAGAATTGGGTAACCATTCAATAAAATTCATGGCAATATCCTTCAACGCTGTTTCAAGAATAGGTGAAGGTTGTAACTGTGACGCCCCCAAAATTAGGTATATATCACCCATTCTGAGTCGCCAGATACATGGTACAAAATTCAAATACAACTTCATTTATACAATCGTTGAGTAATGTCAGATGGAATACGACCACGCTTAACTATGAGTTTTAATATAAATGTATGTAACTCTCATGGTGCCTCGACCCACAACCTTACAATAGTACTTTACATAAAAGTATAGTCAAAGGTCATTTTAGAATTAAAATCTTTGGGAAGTGCTCAAAGAAACCTTCGTATACATGGGAGGCCATGCGTCAGATTATAATAGATATCATATGGCCACGTAATTATCCTTGGTTGACCTAATAGACCCCAAAAGAAAAGCGAGAAGATTACTTATCATCTTCTTTCCGATGGTGAGTCTTCTCTTGACATATAACTATCTCCACTTGCCTCTAGTGAATTTCAAATAAACTCCAAGATCATATAGGTAGTACCTGTAGATATACTCAAAGAAGTGGATGCGCACAACCCCATCTTATGATAACACGAGGTTGTATGTCATTAGACATCTTGTATGATAGTGGCAAAACACCCTTCCAAAGTTGGGTTCACCTCACCCTATTTGATTCACCAAATATAACTACTAAATGTTGTATAGAATACAACACATTTTTCTATCTTGTTTAGGAGAACCTCCATGACTAGAGACCAACGCTCTATTCTATTCCTGTTATCCCCGGCCAATCCTAAACACTTTTACTAAGCAACACTTCTTATTATCCGAAGGAATTGTGAGCGAGCAGAAAGGGTGAGCACAACTAGCCCAAAAAAAGAATATCATGACTAAAGATAATTAAATTATCAATAGCTTTCATCAATAATAAATCGTAGATTTAGAACATATGGTAGATGATAAAAAATTTTAACCAAAGTTAAATTGAACGAAGCAATCCATTAGAAGAGTCAAATAGACCATCAGGTCTATTATCTTCTCCATGTTAAAAGTCCACCAATAATGTTTTATCCCTGTAACATCAATCAACAATTCATGTCCATAATCATATGAATAACTCATAATCATAATTGTGATTCTAAATTCCTCTTCGCACCCAGGACTCATCACCTATCTTCACCTGAAATATAAAAAATCATGGTTATACCAAATCACAATTCTTGTTCATAATCATACTAATAAATTCATCTTTGCAATACGGCCAAAGATATTCATTAACAATTCATCTTTGCACTACAAGCCAAAGTCATACAACTGTATTTTAGAAGAGTCAAATAGAGCATGATATCTACTATCTTCTACAAATTAGAAGTATATAACAAATATTTTATCGTTGAGACTCAGCTTAATAAATAATCCACATCATCGAATTATCTATGCACTACGTCCAAGGATATTCGTTAGTATCACATCCATGAATTATCCACGCACTACGGCCAAAGATATTCATTATTATCACATCTATGAATTAATATTTCATCGCTGAGATTCAGCTCAATAATTAATCCACATCATCGAATCACCCCTGCAATTCGGCCAAGGATATTAATTAGTATCACGACCACGAATTATCCATACACTACGGGCAAAGATAATCGTGTTTTCATCAATGATCCCCGATCATGCCATAAAACAATTCATCTTTGCACCCTTGGTCAAGAGAATCCATAGCCATAATCATACCAAAAGCGTCCATCAATGCACTTATAGGCCAATGAGGACTTTTTCCACATCATTTGTAACATTACGGTTATGATTATACCGAATAATTCTGGTCATAATCATACCAAATCCATCTATGCACTACTGAGCCCGAGATGACTTTCAACATAATATAAACATGAGGATGATGACAATGACATAATAATTCAATAAAACATGTTAAAGAATTAATTTATCCAGGAACCAATAATGTCCAAATTATCAACATGATACTTCTTTGTAAAGTAAAATTCAAGAATGCTCAGAAGAATATTTCCATGAAAAGATACTGGATGAAGCGCAAATATCAAGGATATTCCACTAATTTCATGGAGTATAGAAGCCAAAACAATAACCAACTGAGTATAATAGAATATATGAAACTGCAAATAAATTTTCGCCGCCATGCGGTAATCCACATAGACAGATCATTTCCACAATTTAATAAAGAATGAATACAAAGGATCATTCACCATACATGTGGTAGTCCACATAGACAGGTTATTACAACAGAATAATAAAGAATGGAATAACAGGAGGATTCACCATGCGTGCGATAGACTGCACAGACAGGTTATTTCCATCAGAATAATAAATAATAAAACCAGGTCAGGCGAAATTCGCACCGATAGGATGTTCCAACTGTATAATAAAGACGGAACCAGGTCCCATGTAAAACGCACGCATGGATATTCCAATGTAATAATAAAGCGGAACCCGTCCAGACGTAAAACGCATGCATGTGAGGATATTCCAAATGTAATAATAAAAATAGAATAATGTAAGAATTTCACCAAGTATAGGGTAATAGCATGATCTGAGTTATTCCAATGAAATAATAAAGAATGGAATAATGTAAGTTCTCTTCACGTGAACACAAAAGAAATAATACCCTTTAGTAGTACACAAATAATATCCCTTACCTTAAGAAGAAGATCTTTGGATATATGAGTAGTGAAGTAGCGAGAATACTTTTTTTTTTTCTCTCTATAGTTTATCTCTACAGAGTTTCAAAGGAATTAAGTAAATAAATAATGAAGGAATGAGCTTACTATTTATAGAAAAATGGATCAATAGTAACTAAATCATGAACGGTCCAGATTGATTTACTTTAATCGGATTTTATCCATATTTAAAGCAAAATTTTTAAATAAAATATAATATATTCTATTTATAATCTAATAAAACGAATAACTTTATAAAAGATTTTACTATCTGAAAACACTACGCAGTACTTATCAAACACTATGCATAATAAAATATAATATATTCTAATTATTGTCTAATAAAATGTATAACTTTATAAAAGTATTCTATTTTATATAAAAAGATTTTACTATTAGCCTAATAAAACGAATAGCTTTATAAAAGTATTACATTTTATATATAAAAAGCTTTTCTGCTTTATGACATTAATAATACTAATAAAGCAAAAGCTGAGTGACTTATCACGTAAGCATCAATAATCAATACTGGTGTCTTCTTATCAACCACGCCAGACATCTTTATCTTTTAACAACGAGAGTGTTTCAACGATTAACGGTAAAACTTCCGCCAGTTATTTTCATAAAAATATTTTTATCGCTTTTCTTAATCCGACAATAATTCCGCCAGGGGTCCACCAATGATTGTACTGAGTCGCATTTGATATTCCCAAACAAAAAGAATATTCCCCGACTAATCGAATATTCCCCACACAAATATATTTATATCAACTTGCTTACTTTACAAAAAAATAATAATTCACATATTACCCTTAACTTTAAACTTTTATCAATTTAACCATTTACCAAAATAGAAAAATTGAATACTTTTATTTCATAAAATTTGGGGTCTCACAGTAACAGCCCAGGAGTAGCATTGGTTTCATGCTTACTTAACTGACAAACCTCACATTCTTTCACAAATATAATCACATCAGACATTAAAGTGGGCCAATAAAAATATTGAGATATTCTTTCAAAAGTACCTCTTTTCCCTGAATGGCCCCCAATAGGAGAGGTGTGAAATTCTTGTAAAAGTTTGAGCCTTACCTCTCAGGAATTACCCACCACCAACTTACCCTTATACCGCAACCTTCCATTCACAAAAGAATAATCAGGGACTGAGGAAGGATCCAATACTAACTGAGAAATAATTTTTTGTAGGTCTGGATCAGTTGCCCATGTTTCAGCCAATTCTTGTACCCATTTAGGTGACACTGTAGTTAGGGCTAAATAGTTTAGAACATCAGTTTCCATTCCACACATGGGATTTCCAACAAACTGCCTAGACAATCCACCTGCTGCTAAATTCTCATTGCCTTTCTTGTACCAGATTTCATAATATAATCCTATGAGCTTGGTAACCCATTTTTGCTGGTTAGTAGTAGTGATTCGTTGATCCAACAAATGTTTGAGACTTTGATGATCTGTTTTAAGGGTTAAATACACTTTTTCGTAGTCTACTAGGGGTCGATTTACAAATGCATCATCCAACTGATTTTTT
The DNA here is from genome assembly GCA_020205605.1 of Panax ginseng. Lineage (NCBI taxonomy): Eukaryota > Viridiplantae > Streptophyta > Magnoliopsida > Apiales > Araliaceae > Panax > Panax ginseng. The sequence goes on from CM035146.1 coordinate 102,881,704, forward strand.
TACGGTTAACTCATTGAACTATATATTATTTACAAAAAGTGATTTTTTTCGTCTATGTCTGTTAACCAATTGACAGAAAAATGACGTGGTAGGAGAGAGAAACTCAGTTGGATAACTAATTAAATTAAATTAAATTAAATTAAATTATACTCAATTCTATAACAAATAATTAAACAAAATATAAATTAATTTAATATACATAACAAATAATTAAATTAAACTAATTAATTAATAATAAAATAAATTAATGAATAATTTTTACAAATGTATTTATATAAATTAACAAAATATAAATCAAATTAATATACATAACAAATAATTAAATTAAATTAATTAATTAATTAATAATAAAATAAATTAATGAATAATTTTTACAAATTTATTTATATAAATTAATTAATTAATATTTTAAAAAAAATTTAATTTCACTTTAAAAATATAAAATTATCTAATATTTTAAACTTGATGGATTATTATTATTATTATTATTATTATTTTATTTTTCTTCTTCTTCTTCTTCTTTTTCTTCTTCACCTTCACCACCACCACCACCACCGTCGTTAATTCCAAGCTCACCCATTGAACATAATTTGACGTAATGGATTCGTAATTTTTCATGGATCAACACCCAATAGACAGAATAATAATCCAATAATAATACATAGAATGATTTACAATTTTCCTCTGTTCCCGCCACTGCTGGTTCCCATCCACCGTAGCCGCCACCAATCAAACCGTGACACCATTTCCTCAGTTGCGAACGCCAGATCTGGTCTACTTAAATCAGATCTGGTCAGATCCGATTTGATTAACGCCATCAGAGCAATTGAAATCAGAATCAACAAACCAAATCATCATGAAATTCGGCGAAAAGGAGAGAAGATGGAGATAATAAAGGAGAGAGAAAATCCATTTGAGACTTCCTTGTTTTGATAGGAAAATACCCAGGGGGACATTAGAGGATGAACATTAGGGGAAATAACAATTTAAGTGAGAATTATTTTTTGGATTAAACACTTTTAATATGCAGATCACAATTTGTTTTAATTTCTTTTTTTAACTTTTCTTTTAATTTGTAATATACTAAAAATTTTAAAGCTTACCTTTTAATATATTTTTATTATTTAATATTTTTTATACTTAAGCCTAATGATTTCATAATATAACTAATAATTATATTAATTTTCAAAATAAAAAATAGTAATTAATTTTAAAGTTTTAGTTATAGTTTTGAAGATTGAATTTATTTTTATGAATTTTAATTTTTATTTGTGCTTATTATGAAAATACTTATGAATAATATTAAAGACATTACTCAAATTCAAAATTTATCCATTTAAAAGCTGACGTGGATAATGTTAAACTCATTTAATTTTCAATGTGGCAACAACTAGGATGATAACACATGAAGTCGCTGACGTGGATATTATTTTAAAAGTTGACGTGGATATTCCGTTAAAAGTCAACTCATTTAACGGATTTCGTAACGGTTTGATAAATATTTGAAGTTCAATGAGTCGATTGTAAAAAAAATTAGGTCAGTGATGCATTTGTAAACCGACCTCTAGTAGAATGGAGAAAAATGTATTTAACCCTCTGTTTTAATAATGAATTTGTTGCCCACTAGATAATGTCTCCATTTTTGCACTGCATAACCCACAACCAATAATTCCTTCTGTAAGACCCCAACTTATTATTAATGAAATTTAATTTTTTCTATTTATTATTTTGAAATAGTAAGGGTTGATTTCATTAATGTGGATAGTTATGGGTAAAATACGCAAATATTTCAAAATAAGCAAGTGGTTATAAAATATTCATTGTTGTCGGGGAATATTCGTTTGGTCGTGGAATATTCTTGATGTCGGGGAATATTCAAAATATTGCTGCGTTGATATTTTATATTGCTGTTGTTTCAATAATTGTCATTACACAGTATTTTTTATTGTCGAAGCAATAATTCATATTATCTGAATAATATTATTAGATAACATTATTGGCAATGTCTAGAAAGTTACGTCTGCAAGGAGAGGTTTGGTCACCTAATTGCGCTGGTAAGGAGAAATTCTTATTGAAAGCCCATCTTTCCTAAGAGCTATAAGTCATTCAATATTGTGATTCTATAATATTATTTATGAATAATTAATTATTGATTCATATGATGCGGAAAATATTGATTTTATGTGGATATAGATGGAGAAAATTTTAATGTGACAATTGTTGAAAATTGAAATTTTATCTTTTTCTGATAAAATAATTCATTTAAATATATTATTATATTTTAATAATATAATAATGATGATATTTTTATGATGAATGTGGGATATATGAGTATATGTGGAGGAGGAGTATTTTTGTTACCAAAAATATTTAAAACATGTTTTATGTGTCGGTGGACCCCATTTCTTGACTGAAATTTGATTATAGCTTGTAAAATCGTCCGTTTGTGGATTTCGGTCAATTTTTGTTTGGAATTTGGAAAAACTTTCTTCTGTAAAGTTGTAGAAAATTGAATTTCCTATAAAAATTCGCGAGATTCGAATTTTCTGATAAAAGGGCTATTTATTGTGAATTATTGAAGTTCCGAAGTTCCGAAATAATTGATTCTTGAAAGTTTTAATTATTTTATTTACAAAAACGTGTTTTCATTTTGTTTCCCTCATTTAACATATGATAGAAATGAGTTCGGATGATAAAAGCATGCGATAAAGTTTTGGAAAAAAATATAATAATATTTAATAAATTTTCTACTTTGGTGTTAAGCATTTTCCTATAAATAGGGTCTTAAGTTAGAATTGAAAATCACATCGAAACCTAATTTTTCTCTCTATATTATTGAGTGTATTCTTGTGAGTATTTTGAGTATATTTTGAGTATTGCTATATCTGATGCGAGTTCAAGTCATAACCTATATCCAGGTGTTTCACTTAGAAATCTTGATCTTCGAGGTGGTGGATATTATTTTTTTTTATAATGATATTATTTCTTCAATATCATTATCTTTGAATATTGATCTAAAGTTTTATCAAATTTGAAACTTTTGGTGTCGAGTTCTTATTCACGTATCGGCCTTTATTCACGTATACGACACTTATTCACGAATCACGGCCTTATTCATCTAAAAATGAAAATTTTCCTTTTAAGTCTAAAATATCTATTGTGGATACTAGCTTTGATTATATCCATGTTTTGATCATTCTTGAATTTTACACCACTATGATTATTTTTGAGGTATTTTTGGACATAGATAAAACAAAGTACAAATCCTTAATCCTTAATCCTTGTCATTTTGTTTCAATTTGGATTCGTTTCTTTAAAAATATTTTCATCATCCTCGGTCTTAAATGATGATATTATTGAATATCTTTGGCTGTAGTGCAGATGAATAATTTCGATGAATATCTTTGGCCCGTAGTGCAAAGATGAACAGGTGTTTAGATGAACATGACCAACTGATGAATATCTTTGGCTTGTAGTGCAAAGATGAATATTTGATTTTAGATATATATTGATTGAGGTTACAGGGATAAAAGATAGACGATGAACTTTTAAATTCATACATAGAAGATAGTAGTTCAAAGAGTTGGGACCACCAGAATTTAAGGGAAAGCTAGATCCGATCATGGCGGAAACATGGGTCAAGCAAATTACCAAGATATTCGATGTCTTGGGATGCACGGAGGAACAGAAGGTTCCATTTGCCACCTTTATATTCCATGGCGGTGCTATCACTCTTTGGTGGGAGTCGTGAGTCTGTACCCCATCCAAACACTCATCATGTCTTGGGAGATGTTTCGAAAACTATTTAATGACAAATACTTTCCGAAAGTGTTAAATAAATATGAAAGAAGTCGCGTTCATCGATTAAAACAAAACAACATGGCGGTGTTTCAATGCGAGGCAAAGTTTGCGAGTTATCCGAGTTCGCACCTCATTTGGTGGATAATGAGGAACGATGATGGCGGATGTTTACGAGAGGTTTGAAACCCCATACGACATATATATCATTTATCATAAATTTTCTCTCTATTCGGATGTTGTAAACAGGGCTCAATTATTAGAAGCGAGATAACGAGTACGGTCAACCGAGGAGCACAATCGAGGATCATATCGGAGATAGAAGTCAACAAAACAACGATAACCAAAGTGGAGAAAGAAAAAGACGGACAAAAATGGTAACCACTCTGGTGGTAATCATGGCCATGAAAATAGAAGAAGCGAGTCAGGAGGAGATTTTAAAAAGAGGAGATTTAACAACGACCATGTGAAGACGACGGTCTTGCGTAAAGAATCGGGTTACAAGGAAAGAAATGACCACCGGTTATATGCTATAAATGCGGGAAAGAGGGACATATTAGTCCAAACTGCCCACAACAGTTCAAGGTATGCTATAATTATGGAAAGGAAGGACATATCGCTCGAGATTGTACGGTAGCGAAACCTAGTTCAGCGGGGACGGTGACTCAAAACACTGTCCCATAAAAGTCAAAGTCAACGGTTCCTGGAAGAAGCGTTTGTTGTGGTGATCAAAATGCACGAGAACCCAAATGAGGTGATCACGGGTAAGATATTTATAAATTCTTGCGAAGTTTATACCTTACTTGATCTTTGGTCTACCCATTCATTTATCTCTCCTGCTTGTGCTCAACGTTTAAACTTGACTGGAGAAATTAGACTTTGACTATCTCATGGAAACTCCGTTAGGAGAACTTTCATCACATCCATTGTTTATAAATCTTGTTTGATTCAAGTTGGCACCATCACCTTACACTGTTGACCTTATCTCTTTAAAGATACTTGCTTTTGATGTGATTTTAGGGATTGATTGGTTAACTACTCATCATGCCAAAATTGATTGTTTTCGTAAGGTTGTTAGCTTTCATATTCCTAAACAACTTTGTTGTATGCAATTCAAACAACTAAACCATTAAAATCAATCATTTGTCATATCTAATCATAAAGCTATTCGTTTATTGAAAAAGCGGATGTCAAGCTTTCTTAGCCCATGTTATGGATTTGAATAAAGACACGTCAAATTTGAATAATATTCTGTTGTTATTGACTTTCTGACGTATTTCTTGAAGAACTTCGGTCTACCCCGAGCGTGAAGTTGAATTCTTTATTGATCTTGAACACGGTACAAAGCCCATTTCTAAAACCCCATATCGAATGGCTCTGTTGAACTTGAGGAGTTAAAGGTCCAACTACGGGGAGTTGTTGGACATCCGGTTTCATTCGTCTAGTACATCTCCTTGGGGTGCTCTGTTTTATTAAGTAAAGAAGAAAGACTAGTAGTATGCAACTTTGTATTGACTATCGAGAATTGAACCATGTCACCATCGAGAATAGGTATCCTCTACCTCGTATTGATGACTTGTTTGACCGATTGCAAGGAGCACAATTCTTTTCAAAAATCGATCTTAGATTACGGATATCATCGGTGAAGATTAGGCGAGGATATTCCAAAGGCGCTTTGAACTTCGATGCGGGCATTATGAATTCTTAGTCATGTCTTTCGGATTGACTAATGCTCTGCGGCTTTCATGGATATGATGAACCGAGTATTCAAGGAATATTTGGATCGATTCGTTGTTGTCTTTATTGATGACATCCTCATATATTCCAAAAGTCGTGAAGATCATGAGCACCATTTGAAATTTGGTACTCGAAGGCTTCGTGAAAACAAACTATATGCCAAATTGAAGAAATACGAGTTACGGCTTGAAAGTAGCATTCCTTGGGCGCGTGGTGTCAAACATGGAGTATCTGTGGACCCTGCGAAGATTGAAGCAATACAAAGTTGGGAGAAACCAAGTCGGTGGCCAAAATCGTAGCTTTTGGGCTTATTTGGTTATTATCGGAGATTAAATGGAAGAATTTTCTCGAATCTCTAATCCATTAACTTTCAAATGACTCGGAAAGATATAAAATTAATTATGGAAGCGAGGAATGCGAGAAGAGTTTCCAAGAGCTCAAGAGGAGACTCATTTCAAGGCTGTTTCTAACAATACCATCCGAATGCGGATGGATTTGTTATCTACAATGATCTTGAGCGAAGGTTAGGATGTGTTCTCATGTAGCGTGGGAAAGTCATAGCCTATGCCTCGCGACAATTTAAAGAGTATGAGAGAATTATCCTACTCGTGATCTAGAGTTAGCGGCGATCGTTTTTCATGCTTAAAGATCTGGAGAGCCTTGCTATCTATATGGGGAGAAAGTGGAGATATATTCGGATCATAAAAGCCTCGAAATATTTCTTCACGCAAAAGGAAACTCAACATCTTGGCGATGACGTTGGCTTGAGTTGTTAAAAGATTACGACCACACTATTCAATACCATCACCGGAAAAGCGAACGTGGTAGTGGTGAGCGTTGAGTAGAAGATCATATCACGGGAATGAGTGCGATGATGTTAAGTATACGCGTAAAGCCAACTTTAATAGAAAAAGTTAAGGTTACTCGAAGCCACGCAGGCCGGAATGTCGTTATGAAGAAGAAAGTACAAGAAGAATGTGCTATTCGAGCGAGAATTGATGAAGAAGGAATACTTGAGTCCACTCCGGACTTTGTGTGTTCATAACGACTCTGATTTGAAGTACAAGATTATGATGGAGGCACACAATACACCATTTACAATCCATCTTGGAAGTACTAAAATGTATCGTGATCTTCGACATGCATTTTGGTGGAACAATATGAAGAGAGAGATTGCAAAGTTTATCTCGATGTGTTTAACTTGTCAACGTGTAAAGGTGGAACATCTAGTACCTAAGGGTCCGTTGCAACCACTTGAGATTCCGAAATGGAAGTGGGAACACATTACCATGGATTTCGTTATGGGTCTTCCTACGGTTTCTCAAGGCATCAATGCCATTTGGGTTATTGTTGATAGATTAACCAAGTCTGCTCATTTCTTGCCGTCACGGGAGACTTATTCCTCGAGCGTCTTGTTAGTATATATATAAATGAGATTGTGAGGATGCGTGGCATGCCATTATCCATAGTTTGGATCGTGACCCAAGATTCACTTCAAGATTTTGGGTTAGCTTACAAAAAGCTATGGCACGCAGTTCCGATTGATTCGGCATACCATCCTCAAGCAGACGGACAATCGAGAGAGGTATTCAAACTCTTGAAGATCTATTAAGAATATGTGTCCTAGACTTCAAGGCGGTTAGGATAAGTATTTACCATTGGTGGAATTCTCCTACAACAACGATTATCGAAGCAAGTATAGGTGTGGCTCCATTTGAAGCATTATATGGACGAAAGTGTATTTCTCCAATATGTTGGGATGAGGTGGATGAAGCAACATTGTTGGGACCCAAGTTAAATGCGATATGACTCTCTAGAAAGATCCAAATGATTCGACAACGTATATACAAGCGGCACAAGATCGACAAAAGAGTTATCGCGGATCTTCATGAAAGGGCGTGGAATTTAGTATAGGGGATCATGTATTGTTGCGAGTTGCTTCCATGGAAGGGAGTTACAAGATTTGGGAAGAGAGAAAGCTCGATCCACGATTTATTGGTCCATTTCAAATTCTTGACCAGAGTAGGAAATGTAGCCTATAGACTCGCGTTACCTCAAAGTATGTCTCGTGTTCATAATGTGTTTCACATATCATACTTAAATAAATATGTGAAAGACCGAACCACGTTATAGAGTTAGAATCGGATGAGATAAATTGAAGATTTAACGTCTGAAGAGGTACTGTCGAGATCTTGGATAAGAGGGAGCATGTCCCTACGCATGAAAGGTCATACCACAAGTTAAAGTTTTGTGGAGGAATCATGTTATAGAGAAATGACACAGGAATTGGAAAGCGGAAATGAAAGCGAGGTATCCTCACCTTTTGAAACACTAAATGCGTCGTCGATTTAGAGGACCGAAATTTCATAAGGAGGGAGGTTGTAAGACCCCAACTTATTATTAATGAAATTTAATTTTCTCTATTTATTATTTTGAAATAGTAAGGGTTGATTTGATTAATGTGGATAGTTATGGGTAAAATCGCAAATATTTCAAAATAAGCAAGTGGTTATAAAATATTCATTGTTGTTAGGAATATTCGTTTGGTGGTGGAATATTCTTGATGTCGGGAATATTAAATGCGAGCGACCACGATCTTTTATGGGCCCCATAAAGGAAAGCGATTGGATGAAGAAAACAACAAATATAAGTTGTTTAAAAATAACAGCGTAGTTATTCACAATTATCTTTGTTAAAATACTCGGTGGTTAACACACATTGCAGCGCACGGTATTGCACAATTATTGATTCTTACGTGAAGAAGAGCCTTTACTTTCGATAATGGTTACGATAATTCTTATTCGATATTTTATTTTATTAATTTAATAATTGTTGCGTTGATATTTTATATTCTTTGTTGTTTGATAATTGTCATTACTGTATTTTTTATTATCGAAGCAATAATTCATATTATCTGAATAATATTATTAGATAACATTATTGGCAATGTCTAGAAAGTTACATACAAGGAGAGGTTTGGTCACCTAATTGCTTGGCATGATGAGGAGAAATTCTTATTGGAAAGCCCTCTTTCTGACGAAGCTGCACAGTTGTCGATATTGTGATTACATAATATTATTTGTCAATAATTAATTATTGATTCATATGATGAGAAAAATATTGATTTTATGTGGATATAGATGGAGAAAATTTTTATGTGACAATTGTTGAAAATTAAATTTTATCTTTTTACGATAAAATAATTCATTTAAATATATTATTATATTTTAATAATATAATAATGATGATATTTTCTACGATGAATGTGGGATATATGAGTATATGTGGAGGAGGATATTTTGTTACAAAAATATTTAAAGCATGTTTTATGTGTTCGGTGGACCCCATTTCTTGATTGAAATTTGATTATAACAATAAAATCGCTTGGTTTGTGGATTTGATCAATTTACATTTTGGAATTTGGAAAAACTTTCTTACGCAAAGTTGTAGAAATTGAATTTCCTATAAAACTTCGAGAGATTGAATTTTACGACAAAATTGCTATTTATTGTGAATTATTGAAGTTAGAGTTCAAAAATAATTGATTCTTGAAAGTTTTAATTATTTTTATTTACAAAATGTGTTTTTCATTTTGTTTCCCTCATTTAACATGTGATAGAAATTTGAGTTAGGATGATAAAAAGCATGCGTGTATGAAGTTTTGGAAAAAATATAATAATATTTAATAAATTTTCTACTTTGGTGTTACAAGCATTTTTCTATAAATAGGGTCTTGGGTTAGAATTGAAAATCACATCGAAATTGAAGTTTTCTCTCTCTATATTATCGGCGTATTCTTGTGAGTATTTTGAGTATATTTTGAGTATTGCTTTATCACGGTGCAAGTTCAGTCATGCTTTATATCAAGGTGTTTAATTTAGAAATCTTGATCTTTTCGAGTAAGGGATATTATTTTTTTTAAATAATGATATTATTTTTCAATATCATTATCTTTGAAATATTGATCTAAAGTTTTATCAAATTTGGAACTTTTGATGTCGAGATTCTTATTCACGTATCTGACCTTATTCACGTATCTGACATTATTCACGAATCTGACCTTATTCATCGAAAAATGAAAATTTTCCTTTTAAATCTAAAATATCTATTGTGGATACTAGCTTTGATTGTATCCATGTTTTGATCATTCTTGAATTTTACACCACTATGATTGTTTTTGAGGTATTTTTGGACATGGATAAAACAAAATCTGAATCCTTAATCCTTAATCCTTGTCATTTTGTTTCACTTGGATTCGTTTCTTTAAAAAATATTTTTCATCATCCTCGGTCTTAAATGATGATATTATTGAATATCTTTGGCACATAGTGCAAATGATTTACGATGAATATCTGTTTAGATGAATGAGCATGATGAACATGACCAGTGATGAATATCTTTGGGCTGTAGTGCAAAGATGAATATTTGATTTCGAGATATATATTGATTGATGTTCTGAGGATAAAAGATGAGCGATGAACTTTTAAATTCATACATAGAAGATAGTAGTTTGTATTCTCTCTTAACTCTTACAATGAATTATTATTTCATTGCGAATATTGATTTAAAACTTGTTGTCTATTGTATTCATTAGATTTTTCCTGTTGAAGACTAATGATAATTTGTTTTATATTATCTTAGTCATAATATTCTTCTTGGGCTAGTTGAGCTCACCCTTTTCTTTTTTGTTCCATTTTTCTTCTCGGGAGGCGAGAATATAAGCGAAAAGTGCAAGGTATGGAATGAAGGTTCTAGGAGAGTATGGAATTTTTGAAGGTTCTAGAGAGATTTGTTGTTTAGTATTTGTATTCACCATTTTTGTAAAATAATGTATCGATAAATGTGATGAGAGTGATTTATTTGAGTATAGATATTATCAGAAGATAATATTTGTATTCATTAACTCACCTATACCACTAGCAGCAGTTTTTTCTTGGGATGTAATAATAAAGTTAGTAGTTGTTTACCACAACTGCCATTGTATTGACAAAAACAATCTTTATAAATTTTTATAATAACATGAATGGGTGATGTATACATTCCACTATTTTGATACACATTTAAAGTAATAAAATGACTAAGTCTTTGTACATTGTGACTGTTTGAGTCCTAAAAGCAATTTTAAGAATATCCGGAGGATGAACTCTAATCTGGTGATAACCAGACCTCAAATCCAACATAGAATACCATTTTGCACCATAAAGCCCATCTAACAGCTCATCAATGCAGGTATAGGAAACTTGTCCTTAATAATAACATCATTTAGAGCCCTATAATCAATACACATTCTCTATGTGTTATCATATTTTTTAACCAACAAAACTGGGAAAGTAAAGAGACTACTACTATTTTAGATAACCCCAGTTTTTAGTAATTCAATAACAATTTTTTCAATATCTGATTTCTGGACATAAGGGTACCTATAGGTCCTCAAATTAATAGGTTGGCTACCCTCTTTCAAGTTAATGTGGTGATCATGAGATCTCACATAAGGCAAACCCTATGGATCTGAAAATACATCAGAAAATGAAGCTAACAACTCTTGCAATTTAGGACAAGAAGGATTCGTAGGATTGCACTCCTCACATTCCATAATACACACACTTGAGTGTTGTATACCTAGAAGCCATCAGCCACATACATTGTTACTAGATTAGTATCCTGAAGTTTGACCTTAAGTCTCTTAGCAGCTTGTGAATCCAAAATATTTCTAGTACTCTCATTATCAATGAGAATACTCACTGGTTTGTTATTTACTGTTCCTTGCACTATAATAGTGTTGTTTGCATTGTGGCCCGACAAAGCATATAAAGTAATATGAACATCATCCAACTTACCATCTGACAACAATTTATTTTGCTCTACCTTTGGCACCAAATCTTGCTCACACACAATTTGTTCCTCTGAATCTCAATTTAATTCCTCTTCTTTAGAAGGTATCATCATAAACAAGTGGGATTGCTTGCAGACATATCTTGGAACATAGGGTTCATCACATGAGAAACACAAGCCTTTCTTCATTTTCTTAGAAATTTGTTCTCTGGTTAGGTTCCTAATAGGTAAGATCTTTTTAAGTTCAACTATATTAACTCTCATTGTAATATCTGCATTAGTATTTCATGAGTTCCTCATTCGTACACCGCTAGGAAACCTTTGCACACAAGATGTTACAATAGAAGTTCTGCTCACCAGATTATTGCTGGTAGAAGGCCTCAAAACAGTTCTACTCCTTTTAATCCAAACTTCTAATTTTGCTTCCTCACTCTAGCTAAATAAATAGCTTCTTTAAGAGTTGTAAAACCCAAACTCTTGGATACCTAACTGAATCTCCTCACGTAAGTCCCCAACAAAACAGTCAATAAAAAAATCTCCATTCAATTTAGAATTCTTTATTAAAACCCAACCCTTGAGCTCTTCAAATTTAACTATGTATTCATCCATAATTCTAGTTTATTGTATTTTTTTGAGCTCAGCTATGGGATTAACTTTAGTTTCAGGACTAAATCTAGCCAGTAGTTCATCAATTAATCCATTCCATGTCAATTCAATTCCACTTTCAACAAAGCTAGAATACCAAATTTCAGCTTCTCCTTCAAGATGCATAGTGGCTAAGTAAAGCTTCTGATTCTCAACAACGTTATGATGAGAAAACAATTTATTACACTTCTTCATCCATGACCTAGGATAATACCATAAAATTTAGGAAATTCGAATTTGATCGTGTGAAATATTCCTTCAGAGTTACTAAATGAAGGAACAACTCCTTCATAAGGTCCAAGGACAGATTCAGTAGCATACTGAGTTGAAGATAGAGGAACAATACCTGAGGGTTGTCGGTCAATTCCAGATGGACTCGAACCTTGTTTCTTATAATGAGCTAATAACATAGCTTCAAATCCTTTCAACATTTGTTTCAATTTCTCATCGAATCCTTTCTTCAACGTTTTCACAGAGGATTGCAGCTGATTTTGTAAATCATGAAGTTACTCTCAAAGTTAGTTAATCGTTGATTATTAGTAGTCATGGTTGCCGATCGACTGGACTCTGATACCAAATGTAAAGAACTGAGATCTGAACTAAGTCCTTACTTACAATTAACTAAACTTCAAGAGAATTATGAGAGAAACAGAGATTTGAGAAGAGACTAAGATAAGGAAAAGAAGGAAGATTAGGATACAGAGAGGGGACGTAGAGATAAGATCAAAAAATTATAAAGAAAGAAACAGAACAATTCATTTCTTACCCCCAAATCAACTCTCCTATGTACCTACTTTTTGAGTTAAATAAAATACAATACTTTTTATTGAAAATGACATCTCTACCCAAACCAACTATGTTTAACTACTAAACTAACACCAAAACAATTTCTTACTAAATCATGTACAAACGTATGAATAATTAATTTTGCAATACAAATCTTTTCCAAGAATAGTTAATTGTAACGTGTCTGTTCGGAATAAGAGCTGATATGTTATGATTGCAATACAAATCTTTTCCAAGAGTTATGAAAAATAGCAAGAAAAATAAAATTAAAAAAACGGTGACATTTTCCCAAAAAAAAAACATGCAAACAAGTAGTGGCATGTACTTGCACTTCTAATTTTTATTGTCTTGAATTGTCAGTGTTTGTAGAAGTTAAGGCCATATAGTGCCGACTGGATTCTTTGTCAGGCATCTTGCTATCTCTTTTTAGGATCCGGTTACCATGAAGTTAAATTCATGGTAAGTTGTAAATCAACCAATACAATGGTGCAGGAAAGAGATCACCTCCCGATTTGCGTGTCGACATCTTGTATAGGTCGATTAACCATTTATTAACTTCATGCTAATCACTCCCCTCTTTTTATAATAGAAGGAGGAGTAGTCAAATATCCAGCACCCTATAATTGGGACAATCACTCACGGTTGTCCCAAGAGATGGTGACTGCCTCAAAATCTTAAATATCAAAACCTCCGTCACTTAAAATGAGATTTTATCCATTTCATTTGTGATGTGATAAAAATAAGTAATTACAAGTGTATAATGTCAAATTGAAGAACTAACAAGTACATGTCGAATCATAAAAACTAAATTAATTTTAATGTATCCTTAATATCTATTTCAGGCGAAGTATAAATAAAGATCGAGAATCAATTAACTATAATTAAACTAACTAATAATAAGGAAGCAATCTATCTAGTAATCCGAATCCATTAAACAATAAACATAAATAATCTAATCTCTTCTATTTTTATAACTTAACTATAATTTTGGTTTCTCTTCCTTTTAAATTAGTAATTTTACAATTAACGTAGGCAAACATAAATTATGAAAATTTAAGGAGTAACTATAACCCATCAAAACTTCTTCGAGTAAACATGTATCATGAAAAAACATATCTTAATAATAATATATCAAAACCTGTTAATTAATTTAAAATCACATAACTATAAGACGAAGATATTTCAATAACGAAACATAAAGGCGAAATCAATTAATCATAAAAACATAAATAATAGAAGAGATGAAAAATATTATCATGAATAATTATTTAATTTCATATTCATCCTAGATTAAAGAAATTAACTAGACATTAAAATAAAATAAACCTAATAATTCTCAATCTCTCTTGATAAATAGTCATCTATTTATAGGCAACAATGCTCAATTAATTCTTCAAAATTAACTTCCTTTGGACTTCATTCAAAGAGATCTTCTTTTGTTACTTTCTTTTCATGAATAGGAGGAGTATTAAATATTATTTGATCACCAATATTTTGACTTTATTGTAATAGAATATTAAATCATACAAAACAAAATAAAATATATTAATTAAATAAATTAAAATAATGAAAAGGACAAAATAAAAAATAAAAAATACATGAATTATGTATCTATCAATTTGTCTTTTATTTTATTTTGTGCTAAAGTTCACACCTTCTGAGACTCTGACTCTATCAAAGGTTTTCAATAACCCCTATCTCATAGGTAATATTACTAAATTTTCTACATAGATATCAGAGCATCTTTCCGGAAGTGATAATATTTTTAAAATATTATATAATGTTTAATTAGTTTAACTTGAATTATATTAACTCAAATCAATTTAATTCAATGTTTGCGATTATATTAACTCAAATTTTAGTTAAAAAATTTTTTGTATTTTGCAGGCTAACAAAACTCAAAATACAACTCTTTCTGTAAAATGAAAGAAAGGCTACCTTTATCTCATGATAAATTTATTCAATTAATTTTTATGGTTAAATTGACTTTTTTTTAAATTAATATATTATTGTTTTAGATATTTAAATATAATGATAAAAATCATATTATAATTTAATACTAATTTCAATGTTATTGAGTTTGACATTTTAGAATATATATATATATATATATATATATATATATATATAAAGACCCCAAATTTTATGAATAAAAGATTTAAATTTTTTGAAACATTTTTTAATATTATGGTGTGGATTTGATATAATGTTATAGTTGTGGGTAATATTTATAAATTTTGCAAAGTATGCAAGTTGTTATATAATATTAGATTGGTGAGGAATATTCTTTTTATCGGGAATATCCGATGCGATTACACAATCATTGGTGGACTCCATTAACGAAATTATTGTTTGATTGAGAAAACGACAAAATATATTTTATGAAAATAACGGCGGAAGTTTTACCAATTAACTCGTTGAAATACCGTGTTAAAAGTATATGCGATTACGCGCGTGGTTGCAAGTAGCGCACGGTATTGATTATTGATGCTTACGTGAGAAGTCACTCGGTTGTTCAATTATTGCTACGATAAATTAATGCATAGTATCTCACGTTATTTGATTCAATTATTGTCGATATTTTATATAATCAATAATTGAGGCAGCGAAGGTTATTAATATTATTATTTGCAATATTAACGATGTCTGTAAGTTACATCGAAAGAGGTTTGGTCATCTAATCATGCGCGATGAGGGAGAAATCCTTATTAGAAAGCCTCATCTTTCTTGGAACGACACAGTGCCATTAATAGTGTGAATTATAATAATGATAATGAGTTTTGTTTTATTAGTATTATTAATGTAATAAAATGAGAAAGTTTTATATATAAAATGTAATACTTTTATAAAGTTATTTATTTTATTAGACTATAAATAGAATATATTATATTCTATTATGTATAGTATTTTACATAGTAAATTTTTTTATATAAAAGCGAATACTTTTATAAAGTTATTCGTTTTATTAGATTATAAATAGAATATATTATATTTTATTATGCATAATTACTGCATAGTATTTTGTATAGTAAAATCTTTTTATATAAAATGAATACTTTTATAAAGTTATTTTTTTCATTAGATTATAAATAGAATATATTAAATTTTATTTAAAAAAAGATTTTGTTTTATTAGAATATTTTATTAAATCAATATGGATAGTCCGATTAAAAGTAAATCAATGCTGACCGCTTCATAAATTAGTTACTATTCATCCATTCTCCTATAAATAAGTTCATTCCTTCATTATTTCTTACTTAATTCACTTTGAAACTCTGAGAGAAACTATAGAGAGAGTTCTTCTTCGTAATCTCGAAAGCGTTCTTTTAGAGTTTAAAAAGCTTTGGCGAGAAGATAGTGCAAGTTTTCTTCAAGTATATTTCCGCCTCACCCGTTGAATACTCTTCTTTCAAAGGTAAGTGATATTATTTGTTGTTGTACCTGTAAGAGGTATTATTCTTTTCGTATTCATGAAGAGAATTATTTTCTTTCAATACTAAAAGAACCATTATTCCATTCTTCATTATTATGTTGGCATATAACTCGTTTATGCTGAAGCACCGCATATACATGGTGAAATTCTTCTCTATTCTATTCTTTATTATTATGTTAGAATAACTTTACGCGGGTGTATCGCAATATGATGAAATTCTTCTATTATTCCATTTTTATTATTCTCGCTTTAATATCCTCGATGTATGTGCGCTTACGCATGACCTGGTTCTATTATTTATTATTTTGTTGGAATAACATGTCTGTGCGGTCTATCGCATGCATGATGAATTCTGTTGTTATTTCATTCTTTATTATTCTGTTTAATATCATGTCTACGTTCGCTGGACCGATTCTATTATTTATTATTCTTGAGAATAATAATTTGTATGATCTATCGCATGCATGGTGAATTCTTCTATTATTCCATTCTTTATTATTCGTTGGAATAACCTCGCCTATGTTTACCACATGCATGGTGAATGATCTTTTGTATTCATTCCTTATTAAATTGTGAAAATGATTTGTTTACGTGGATTACCGCATGCGGTGAAAATCTATTTGCGCGCTTTAATTTTTCCTCAAAAAAATTGAAAAAATTTGAAATGATAATTTGATGAGTTTTCTATATTGTGTCCAAAGATGGCGATTTTTGGTTGTATAGATTAAGAGTTATGGATTTTATGGGAAAAGACTATTTTAAAAGTAAACCCTTATAACTCCTTGTGGTTAACTCCAAAATTGGTAAAATTTTTATTGGGAGTACATGTATATAATAGGAGTATACCCTGTAAATTTCGGAATTTTTGGGCAAAGGTACAATTTATGATAAATGTCTAAATATTCGGCAGTTTTGGCCATATGAAAAATAGCAAATGAATTTTAAAAATTCTGAAAAAAATATATGTTCAATATGGGACTATATTCTGCTAAATCCCATAAAAAAATATTTTGAGACTGATTTGATATTTTTTTTATAAAAATAAACTAGTTATGAGTAAATGAATTAAATATGTTATGTGAGATAACAAAATTGGAAAATAGGATTTTATGGCTTGAAAATCCTATATAAGGTATATGCAGATTTTTGGTGAGGGATTTGATCATTGGTGATAAAATCTTATGAGTATGGCATATTTGGATGATTAAATGCATTATTTGGTAAAGTGTAAACAATTAAAATAAATTTTTTTATAAGTTTAAGAAGTGATTAAAATATTATTATAATATTAATAATATTTGATTATGAGTTTATTAAGTGATTGATAATATTTGGATAAATTTAAAGTCTTTAATATTTATCCTTATTTTCGTTTGATTATTGCTTATATCATTGTCATCATCCTCATGTTTATATTATGTTGAAAGTCATCTGTGGCCTGTAGTGTACAGATGGATTTGGTATGATTATGACCAGGGATTATTCGGTATAATCATGACCGTAATATTATAAATGATGTGAAAAAAATTCTCATTGGCGTAGTGCATTGATGGACAATTTTTGGTATGATTATGACTATGGATTCTCTTCGGCCAAGGATGCAAAGATGAATTATTTTATGGCATGATCATGATCATTGATGAATACACGAATATCTTTGGCCCGCAGTGCATGGATAATTTGTGGTTGTGATACTAATGAATATCCTCGTCAGAAGTAGAGAGATGATCTTGATTATTTATTAATTTTCGAGTCTCAAATGATAAAAATTGATGAAAATATTTTTAAATCATAGAAGATAGTAGATTTTATGCTCTACTTGACTCTTCTAATGGATTGCTTGTTCCACTGCAGTTAAACTTGATGTCTATTGTATTTTATCAGTTTAACATTGTTGAAAACTAATGATAATTTATTCTGCATTATCTTAGTCATAATATTTCTTACTGGGCTAGTTGAGCTCACCCTTTCTTTCACCGTTCTCTTCGAAATGAGAATATAAGCCGGACGAGCCTGTAAACCGGAAGCGACTGGCCTGTCATGATATGATAGCATTATTAGTCCTCACTATTCTCATTAAATAGTGTAATGATAAATGTAATGAGACTCCTTTGAGTGTGAACATTGTCTACATGACAATATTCTTATTAAAACTCTCCAATATGTTTTGTCGTATTTTTTTACACGATGTTTGTATAATTAAGTTTGTATTTGTATTTTGTACTATGTATTTGATTTACTCAAGATGGGTGATATATACTTTTTTGGACAATATATATATATATATATATATATATAAGTATATTATTCATAATTAATTTAATTATAAAAATTAATAAAAACATTTATTGTCGGATGAAAATAGTATTAAATATAAAAGAAAAGAAAGGTTAATTTTTTTTTTTTCAAGCTTATTTATCCACTCTATCCTTATTGGTGAATAATTGAGTAGTCCGCGCGTACCACAAGACATTAATACACATATTTGAAATTCAATTTAATCAAAAATCTTAAACCATTAAATCTTGAGTTTATTCATATATATATATATATATATATATTTTATTTATAAATAAATTATTGACTCTTTCATTATTTCTTGTGAGACTTATAAGTCACTTGTGATATATAACTCATTAGTCTCATTATTCATTATTCTCCGCTCACTACGTATTGAGAATGACTCATTGATAAGTTTGACACGTGACTTTTGCTTATGTTGTGATTAATTTTTTTTTTCATAGGTTGCTTATATAGGTATTATTATTATTATTAATATTAATATTATTATTATTATTATTATTATTATTATTATTATAACAAGTCAAATAATATAATCATTGTATTTGATTCGAATTTAATTTTTTCCGAAACTCAGAATGGGAGGAGAAGGATAGTACTACTATTTATTAATTACATAATTCAAAAATAATTTGAGAATGTAAATATTTTTGTGTAAAAGGGTTATATATTTTACGAGTGTATTTTTGTTGGGCTTTATAGTTAGGAGGTCGGACAATCTATTAATCAACAATCGAGAGTGGAGTTTTGGGCTTGGCCCAATTAAGACTGACTCCTTTATACTGGAAAGGAGCTGAGGTTTAAGAATTCATCACTACGATCTTTCCAGATTCACTAGGTACCACCATAAACTCAGGTATGCTTCTCTCTCTCTATATTATATAATAATACTGAATGAAGAAGGAAGGCTGCTTCAATTTAGTAACATACATGCGTAACTGTTAGTTAGGGTTTGCTAGTTTATGGTTTCTCCTATTGAATCAAATCAGGGTTTGTTTCAGTTGGTGGGAGTAATTTTGGTAGATACTGTATGCATTATGTGTTCGTCTTTGGTGGATTAGAAATTGAATGAAAGTGTACCTCTTTAACTCAGGTTTAAGGTGTGCCAGAGAATAGAAGGATTGAATTCAAGATACTGAAAATGAAGCTTGATTGACTAACAAGGAGTTCATCTAACTTGATATATTATTCCACATTCTGACAACCTGAAAGTGTAAGATAATTAGCTCTAATTACTTGTTCTGGCTTGCTTTCTGATACTGCCATTGGTTTTGCTATGTTATAGGGAATAAAGTTGTTGAACTTTAAGTTCCTATGATTTTTGCCTAGCTATTGGTTTCAAGTTGTATGTTCAGGTTTAGACTTGATGGATTATATACCTCTGAAATAAAATGTGTGAATGCTGTTATCTTCTTTAGTCTTTAGATGCTAACTATTGTAATAAAAAATAATTTTTATTTTATTTTAAATTTTAAGTAATTTATGGAGTGAGTTTTGGATTGTAATTGTAAATGTACATAAGATCAATATTAACTTTTAAAAGTTAATTTGTGATATTTTTTAAATTTAAATTTAATATGATTCATTTAAAATTTGAAAATAATAAATTTATAATTAATAGTACTTTTATAATATTTATAATTATATTGACATAAATCAATTTTAAATTTGTTTTGAATTTATTCTATTAAGTTTATAATTTGAAAATATAAAATATATATATATTCTCTCGGGGAGTCAAAAAAATAGAGAGTCAAATAAGGATAAGAGTGTTGATTTTGTATATTAATTAGAGTTTTTACCTTACTCTGTTTCAGTGATTACCAGTTTGAATTTATTCTATATATATATATATATATATATATCTAATGCTTATATAGTATTGATCGGCATTAGGATCAGGCATTGGGCTAATGCTTTAGATGCTTGGCTTTTATATGCAAATAATAAGCTCGTGAGACCTGATGTTCTTCTGTTTATTTGTTTGCTTTTCTTCCATCTGTATACACTTGTTTATTTACTAAGAATAATATGATGTAATATAAAAGAGAAACAACACTAATGTACCTAATCTTGATGGCAGGATGAACTTTATTAACTTTGTTGTACGTTTGGTTTATCAGGTATCAAGTATCATGGACATAGACGAGGAAAATTCTGCCTCAACTTCACTTGCATGGAGCCTTCTGTAGCAGTTCCCGACAGTCAGACTGTGGGTTCTGCGATTGATTCAATTCCAGCCCAACTGGTTCAACCTGCCATTCCACCATTGATCCCAACTCCAATTTTGCCCACTATTGCTCCGATACCTGCAGCTCCTCCCTCAATTCTTCGCCATTGGCACCTCTTCCTGTTCGTTCGCCCATCCCCAGGCCACCCCAGCCACAAAATGGTGGCATTAAGGGCAGTGATTCAGATTCTGACCATGATGATTCCGGAGCTCTTCGGAACACTGCAGGCTCTTCTGAATATGAGATCTCAGAAGAGAGCAGACTGATTAGAGAACGCCAGGAAAGAGCCATGCAAGATTTTCTGATGAAAAGACGTGCTGCTGCTCTTGCGGTGCCAACAAATGACATGGCTGTACGACTCGCCTCTTGGCGTCTTGGTGAACCCATAACTCTCTTTGGAGAAAGAGATGGAAAGATTTAGACCGTTTGCGCATGCTAATGGCAAAGCTTGATTCTGAAGGACAGTTGGAAAAGCTGATGAAAGTTCATGAACAGGAGGAAGCTGCAGCTTCTGTGTCAATGTCAGAGGGACCGGAAGAAGAAATGGTTCAGTATCCTTTTTATACTGAAGGCTCAAAACTCTTTTAGAGTCCCGTGTAGAGATTGCCAAGTATTCTATTGTGAGAGCTGCTATCGTCTTCAGCGTGCAAGAAGGAAAAGGGATGATCCGGATGAAGATTTGGACGCAGAGACCAATTGGGCTTTGGATCAAGCTGGGAGTTTGGCCCTGGATTGCAGTGAAATTGGGGATGATCGACCGCTTTCAGGGTGTTCCTTCTCACATGATGGGAAGATGCTTGCCACATGGTTTCTCTCTCTCTCTCTCTCTCTCTCTCTCTTTGTTTGTGTTTTTTAGTTAATTAGTTTAATGTTACTGTTAGGATTCCATGTTTAGGCTTTGCTACTTATGCTTTACTTGCACTATTCTGCTGTATTCTAACTTAAAATTTTGGTATCCTCATTTTTTTGTTTAGTCACATAAGTTATTTGTGATTGATATTACACTAATATTTACACTGTTCATGTGATTGCTTCAAAGCATTTTAGGTTTCGTTTCTGAATATCACGTATCTTTTCTGATTAAAAGACTTATTTTATTGGCTATAATAATGCTGATTTACTTAATGAGATTATTTCTTTTAGTATGACTCATCTTCTGAGTTATTTCTGTATCACAACACCAAAACAGCATCCTGCATGTACCGCTTAATTTGTTTACATATTCTGACCTGCAAAACTTATCTTTGATCTGTTCTTCTTTGTTTTGTGTTTTAATTTTTCTTTAGTGCTTTGAGTGGAGTTGCTAAGATATGGAGCATGCCTCAAGTAAAGAAGGTTTGTACTCTGAAGGGGCATACAGAGCGTGCTACTGATGTTGCCTTCTCTCCCATCGACAACCACTTGGCGACTGCCTCTGCTGACCGCACTGCAAGGTTATGGAACAGTGAGGGATGTCTTCTGAAGACTTTTGAGGGACATTTGGACCGCCTGGCCCGTATTGCATTCCATCCATCTGGGAAATACTTGGGCACAACTAGCTTTGACAAAACCTGGAGATTATGGGATGTAGAGACGGGTGAAGAGTTGCTTCTACAAGAAGGTCACAGTAGGAGCATATATGGATTATCGTTTCACTATGATGGGTCTCTTGCTGCATCTTGTGGACTTGATTCACTAGCTCGGGTATGGGACCTTCGGTCTGGGAGAAGGGTTCTTGCCTTGGAAGGCCATGTTAAGCCTGTGAGACATTTTCTGTCATAACATCATGATCTTTTTCTTCTCCCACCCCCTCTCTGTGTGCTAGGTGAACTGATGATTAATAATTTTTGGCTGCATTTCAGGTTCTTGGAATTAGTTTCTCTCCAAACGGCTATCACTTGGCAACTGGTGGTGAAGATAACACTTGTCGAATTTGGGATCTAAGGAAGAAGAAATCATTATACATTATACCAGCTCATGCAAATCTTATTTCTCAAGTCAAGTTTGAGCCTCAAGAGGGATACTTTTTGTTAACGGCTTCCTATGATATGACTGCCAAGGTATTTCTCTCGGTAAACTACTAGTGTTGTGGATGATGAATTTCTGACTTGATTAATTCGTGCTTGTATGTTTTTCACTGAAGCATAAAATTATATTTCAGGTGTGGTCATCCAGAGATTTTAAGCCTGTCAAGACGCTGTCCGGTCATGAAGCAAAGGTTACATCCTTGGATGCAGTAGGTAAATTTCTAAAAACCAAAATTCAGAACCTTTAAATTTGAATGACACAGGAAATTTTCAACTACAATAAGAAGAGCTAATCAGTTGGAGGAAGTTTAAAATCTAGGAGAACCCCAGGTTGGAACCTATTGTTATTATGTGATTTCTTTCCCACTCTCTATCCTCACGTGACCTATGAAGGAGTAAAATTGAATGTTTGAGTATATAAATCCGGTAATGAGAAATATAAGATATTGCCTTTTAACGTGAATTTTTAAATTATATATGGTTTGGTAGCTTGCCATAACCTTTTTGGACTACATTGCCTCAAATGTCATCCTGATTTTACCCTTTTTATTAACAAGTAATCCATGTATTACAGTAAACTAGTTTAAAATTTTAGCACTAGACATCAACAGCAATTAAGGAGCTCTCTTGAGGAAGTGGTAATGATAGAATTAAGTAGTGGTATAATAATTGATATGCTTTTTCTCTACCCAAAGTTAAACTGGATTCATTTAATGGCTCTTTAATAGGGGTTGTTAATCTTGTCCGCTGTCATTCTTAGATTTATATTGTTCAAAAATTTCTAGGTTTTAAAAAATCTGAATATATTTGTTCAATGCAATGCTGTGGCATGACACTTCATATGTCGTGCAATCTGTTGAACAATTGTTTTTCATGAAAAAAGCACTCTTGTTAACTGAAATGTCTCTCTTATATGTCATTCCTGTCATTGCTAAGGCCTCTCTGTTTTCTTTCTGTTATTCACAACTACTGTTGCTTCTGTTTTTGTTGGAGCAGATGGCCATACTGTTGCTTCTGTTTCACATGATCGGACCATCAAGCTGTGGTCAAGTAGAAATTATGAAAAGGAAAAGGCTATGGATGTTGACTAAATAGCTTTTGGCTTCTAGATGAATTTTGGTGAGAAATGTCAAATATCTATGCGTCCTGCTCTAGCTTTTTCTAGCAGCTTGATATTCTATAACTGCTACTTGGAAATGTGATGTTGTTCCAGGAATAAAACTTAAAACTTGGGATTTCATTATTTATCAAGACTGGAAAGTTTTCAACATAACTTTTGTGTCAGGTCCTTTATAATTGCATTTTCCTCTCTTGATTCACTGTATTTGCCCCTTCTGTCTTTATATTTCCCTCTCATTCTTGTTATCTTCCTAAAATTTTAGAACTGCTTTTTGGCTAAAATAATGTTTTTCAGATCATCTGTATTTGATTTTTTATCTTGTTGATACCATCAATCATCCCATAAATTGAGGGAACAGCATATTGAAGTTACCTAGTTAGTTATAATACATGGTGGTTGCTGTGCCATTTATTTGTTCTGGCCTGCCTTCAATGAATCATTTGCATGAGCCTTTAGAATTGCATTTTGCTCTCTGGGCTCACAGTATTTACCCCTTCTGTCTTTATATTCCCCTCTTGTTCTCGTTATCTTTCAAAAAATTTAGAAATGCTTTTGGACTAAAATTAGTTTTCACCTTCATGTGGTCTTCTTTGTTTGATATATTATCTTGTTGATACCATTAATCATCCCATATTGACGCAGAACGGAGGAAGAATATCAAGAACTTAATTATTTATTATTTTGTGTTATTTTGAGATAAATAATTTACTATTAATGTAATTATATTTTGATTAGATTAATATAATATTCTATAAGTCTAAAGATAGTAGTAGAGTATAATTAGGTGTAGCTCCCTTTTTATTAGGAATTTTACTTGCTCTCCAAGTTTAGGATTTTATTATAGTTCTTCATTGTTTTTAAGATTTGAATTATGAATTGATGCGAGATTAAAGTTTTGTGCATTGTTTGTGTGCTTCTAACAATTCCAAGCTTAGATAGGTTCCCTATCATCCCTTACAACTCATCTTAATCTTTATTCTGATCCTTTTTCTAACCGTTTACATTGCATATATTGTGGGAAAATCATAATGAAGTTACCTAGTTAGTTACCATATGTGGTGGTTGCTGGGCCACTTATTTGTGCTGGTTTTTCAATGAATCATTTGCATGAGTCTAAACCGCCCTGCCATTCCAAGTTGCGATTCAAATTCTTTCTATCTAGTTAGTTTGTATCTTACAGATTATAACCCTAAAAGTTAAGAGAATGTTAATTTATAGGGATTTGGCTCCCCTCGATTACACCTTTTTTCTCCAATTCCATCTAATACCATACACAAATTATTTGATCTTAATAATTTTGTTAGTAATGATCAAAATATGTTAATAGATAGTTGATGTCTTGAACTCTTGATGATGTTAAGATCAATCCTATTAAAACATTGAATCATTAAAAATACTTTTACCGTTAAAATTTTAAAAGAATTTCATTGAAATTTTGATAAAAAATCCACATGTTCATCAAATAGTGAAAAAGTGTGATTTATTTCGTTTTTGAAACAATTATACTACTCAATACTATAAATTAATTTACTTGTGTTGATTTTAAGTATACTATCTAAAATTATAAAAATATGGTGTATTGGATAAAATCAAAGGAAAGGTGTAATGGCGGGGAGACAAGTCCCCTTGTTACCAGTTGATAATTATTTTGGAAATCTAATTTTTTCTATTCTTTTTCTTTATTTTTAAAAGGAAGCAGGAGATAAAGATTTCCTTTTAATAGCGTGGTATTAGAAGTTTTCAACGATGTTTCAACTCACAAGCCGAGTATATAATGTTATATGAAATTAATTGAACATTCTGAAAAGGTGTAGTCGAGGGGAGCCAAATCCCTATAAATTAACATTCTCTTAACTCTAAAGGATATAATAATTGAATCGCAACCTGGAATGGCAAGACAGTTTCAATGTTCTAAAACGCGGGAGGCCGGGAGGCCTAGCGCCTCTAAGGGGCCTAGGTGGAATTTTTTATTTTAAACCAATTTTAATATTTTATCTTACATTTATCCAAACAAAACAATAATATAAAGCAAAACAATCTATAATAAAGGCTTTTACTTAAAGTTCAAACACATATCCATATTGTTAATGTCAAAGTTCAAACACAAATATGCAATTGTTCAAAGTTTAAACATATTTTTAACGTATTAGTTTTATTCATAAACAATATTTCTATTAAATAATAAATTTTAAAATTTCATGAATTTAATTCAATATTAAAACTTAAGAAACTAAACATAAATTTAAGAATTATATTGAATTAAACTTAATATTACAAATGCATCATCATTTATATAATTTGAAGTTGGTACAAGTTCAAAAAATTACAACTATAATAAAATTATCCATTTTGACTTGATATTGTTCACTTCTTGTTGTCATTTGATATGCTATAACATGTATTATGAATATGTTAAATCATTAGAAAAATAAATATATCAAGATCTGGTTAAGGTAGTTATTAAAATAAAAAAACCTCTCTGCCTAGACTACGCCTAATTTTCTGGAGGGATTTTTTTGCCACCTTGGGCCTAGGTGAGACGTCAGGGGGGCCTAGTGCCTAGGCAGGGGGCCTAGCGCCTAGGCAGAGATTTTTAGAACATTGGGCAGTTTAGACTCGTGCAAATGATATTAATAATTTTGTTTGTAATGATCAAAATATGTTAATAGATAGTTGATGCGTTGATGATGTTTTGATCAATCCTATTAAAAGAATCACTAAAAATACTTTTACCATTAAAATTTTAAAAGAATTTCAACCATTTAAATTTTAATGAAAAATTCACATGTTCATCATACATCAAATAGTGAAAAAGTGTCGGATTTCTTTTGTTTTTTGAAACAATTATATTACTCAATACTATAAATTAATTTACTCTTGTTGATTTCAAGTATACTGTCTAAAACTATAAAAATACGGTGTATTGGATGAAATTGGAGGAAAGGTGTAATGGTGTGGGAGCCAAGTCCCCTTGTTACCAGTTGAGAACTATTGTGGAAATTTCAGTTCTAAGATTCTTTTTCTTTATTTCTAGAAGGAAGCAGGAGATAAAGCTTTCCTTTTAACAGTGTGGTATTAGAAGCTTTTGACGGTGTCATAACTCACAAGCTTAGTATATAATGTTATCTGAAATTAACCAAACATTCTTCATTTATAATGTTAGAATTGTGAACCTTCAAACTACTCATAAGGCTTTGGGTGCATGAGGTCTTGAGATCCATTCTTGTTAAAGGCAAGAATGTTAAATTTCAGTCGAATATAGAAGAAAAAAAATTGTGAACCTTCAATGAAATGCATAAAATCTCACAATGTTGATGGATGTTCCAGCAATGCAACATATATAATGTTTAAGGTCTGGATTACTGGACATGGACTTTCTCAACTCAACTGCACAATATAAACCCTCATGGCACGTATAGTTTAATATTTGCAGAATATCAACCTGTGGGTTTGGCTTTGGTTTGTGTATGTTTTTTGGTACCTTTTTTGCAAAATTTCGTTGGTGGTTGAGGATGGAAACAAATATTGAGTTGCTTTCTGATATGTCAAAGTACTGCTTAATTTTTCCTTATCATATGGAATTTATGCCAATGCAGGTACAGTATGTGCCAGTGTTGACCAACTTCTGGTTCTTGTGAGACACGCAGCTGCTCTTTGATAAAGCTGAATCGTAGTCTTCTTGAATTTTCCTAGGCTTCAGTAACTTTGTGCATAGCAGGAAATACAGGGTCCAATTGACATTCCAATTATTTATTCTTAAAGAGAAGGGTCTTATCTTAGGTCCTTTTCTTTTTCAAGAGAGTATTCCTGGCACAAACTAATGCTAGGGCCTAGGGGGGCCTAATGAAATTGTATCTCAGATCATTGAAATGTTTATGTTTCAGAACCTGGAGTAAACGTGTTGTGCTTTTGGAAGAGAATAGTGAGCCGACTTTAGATAACATGCTTTTATTTATTTTTACTCTCATTAGATGAAACTGTAGATCTTGTTGAGAAAGCACATGAACAAATAAGAGAGAAGCATAGTTGGTCCATAAACTTGTTAACCATCAAAGAAAGGAATAGAGAAATAGCTTCCTGCTTGGGTTTGATCATTTTTGCCAAAATCATGAGCAGAAAAATGAAAATAAACAATGTTTCTTGAGACTAATCTGAACAATGAAAAAGAATAAACATGAAGAAGATGCCAAGGAAAAGGAACAAGTTATTCATCAGTAACCAACCATATCACCACAAGGAAAGTAATGATTCTCTTAAGAATTTACCGAGTCACAAAGGAAAGATGTTCAAAAATAAAATACGGTTCCTGTTACAATGTGCACAGCAGGTGCCTACCCAAGTAAAGTGAGTTGTTAGCTTCTGGCTTTGGCAGTCGCTAGGTATACTTTGAAACTTATTTTCTTGGATCTAATTTGCTGAGCTGGCTGATGGTATTTTGTTTGAAAATAATATTATTATCACATAAAAAAGGGTCACATAATACTCATATATACACACATGCTTATTTGTGGGTTATACACGTATTGAACATTTATATTTTGGACCCACGTATCGTGTGTGTATGTGATGATGCGAAGATTTATGTGAGACTTTTTTTATGGATTAGCATTGTTTGCTTGATCACAACATTTGAGCCATTCTATAACTACCAGCAATGTGTGTGATTGTTTTAAATTGATATTTAAATCTGAAGGAGATTTTAAATAGAAAGTTTAAATTTACAATTGAATGTTATCCTGCTAATCCATGAGGGAATGGAGTCTTGTACGTAGCAAATTTTTTTTTGTTTGGAAAATTATCCAGATTTAATGAAGAACACAAGCTCTTCTTTTTTAATCTCAAGCAGTAGAGATAAGTAAGCAGTAACACTTGCAAATTGGACAAGGGACTTCAAAAATAATTAATGTGTTGAGGTCTTACAATATTCTAGTTTTTAAATTTTTTGTTTATCAAAGTTGACCCACTTATCCGGACTAGGTGTGAGCAAAAAACTGATAAAACCGAATTACTGAACACAACCGAATTTTTTAAACCGAATTATTTCGATTTTTCGATTTTTTCCCTAATTTCGGTTATATCCGATTTAATAATCGGTATTCGGTATTTGGATACAGTTTTTAAAAATAGGTTATTCGGATACCCGAATAACCAAATTTTTAATTAAAAAAATAATAGTTTTATAATTGTATTGTGTCTTGTCTGTATGTATTCGCAATATTTTGCATTTTGCTTACTGTCATAGGCCTAGCCCTAGCCCCTAATTTCCAAATTCCAGATCTTGCCTCTTGCGCTTCTCTGGGCTCTGTCTCTCTTCGACATCCTTTCCGCCTCTCTGGACTCTGGCTCTCTCCCTGGCTATCTCCCTGGCCCCTGCGAGTTGCGACCATTTCCGAGTTCTGAGTTTTTCAATCTTGATTGCTCGATCTCTTCCGAGTTCTTCAATCTCGATGGCTCGACCTCTTCCAAGTTCTTCAAGATTGAAGTGCATGTTGTTTAAGATGGAGAACTCTCGTCTATTTGACCTTTGTACTCTATTTTGCATAAATTTTTACTTTTTTAGTGTCATGATTTCCGAGAGCCGAAGATTTTAAGCCTTGTGTAGTTATGTATCATGTATCATGTATCATGTATGTATAATGTTTTACCCAAA
The DNA here is from genome assembly GCA_020205605.1 of Panax ginseng. Lineage (NCBI taxonomy): Eukaryota > Viridiplantae > Streptophyta > Magnoliopsida > Apiales > Araliaceae > Panax > Panax ginseng. Next base: position 102,911,243 of record CM035146.1, read on the forward strand.
TAAAGTGCCATATTTTGGCATTGATTGTTGTTGGGATTTCACGGGATTGAAAATTAAATTTTGGGGTTTTTATATTTTCTGGGAATTTGATTTCTAGGCTGGTGCCTGGTGGAGATTTCAATTGAGAGGTTTTGAGGATTGATTTCAGAACCCTTCTGGCTGTTAATTGTTGGGCGTATTGAATTTTGAGTCTCTGTAAATTTTGTTCAACCATTTTAGTTTTGGTTATTACCCGAATACCCGAACGTACAATTTGGTAATTCGGTTATTACCCAAATTTGGTTAGTAGTTCGGATAGTTAAATTACGAAAATTTTGGTATTCGATTATAACTGAATAACCTATTCGATTCGGTTATAACCGAATGATCAGTTTTCTAGTGAGTAGTGGTTCCCTATGTTAGGGGTGTAACTTGGGCGGTTTTAGGGATAGTTTCAGTTCAATCCACACTAAATTTGTTGGGTATGGGTTGGGCAGATCTAAAAGTCGGATTGTCTTTCTTTGTCCAAGTATTAGTTCGTTCGTGATAAAGTTTATGAGTTCGGGTTAAGTTGGGCGAATTTGGACAAACGACAATTAAAATATATCTAAAGTTAAATTAGATTTATTTCGTCAAAAAAACAAAGTTGATTATTATAGATTGTTGAAAGATGACAATTAAGAGATGCAATCAATGAGATTAGATAAAAGAAATACACCAACTGATTACTGAAGAAGAAAAGATCGCATTTCTATTATGCCTGGATTTAGACTTATAACATTCCCTCGGATATACTTCAAAAAAGACTTCTTATAACTCCTCTGTTTATGCCGTGTCAAAATCACTCCTCCCTCCTTATTTGTACCAACCAGTAAGGACCCATCTCAGCAGAAAGCAGAAACAGCAGCCTATAGCCTGTAGAAAAGTATATAATTCTAATTACAATGGTGACATCCATCCCACTTCATAAGAAAATTAATTTTTCATCTCTAGACATGCCAAAAGCACATTTACACGTTTTTTAAAAAGAATTTTATGTATACACTAGTTTGAAATTCAATAAACACAACCTAGGGAAGGAAAGAAGGAACACAACCCCCTGTTTAAGTCAGGTTGGGGGGGCGTCCGGTACAGATGTACCGGACGGTACCGGTCATTAAGATGCACCGGACCGCCCCCAATTAGTTTAAGTCAAATTCTCCAATCAATACTACATGTGTAAGCCTGAACAAGGGTTCGATATTTTCTTTTTCACTCTATTCCTTGCAGATGAAATGTGAAGATACTACCTGGAAAATAAGTAGTAGGATGCAAAGGGACTTTTCAGACATCCTACCAAATTGTCTCAAGGACAAGTTCACAAGGGCGTATACAATTTTTTATTTTATTTTATTAAAATTTAATTTTAATATTACATGAAGAAGAAAGTAGAGTAGAGGAAGACTACATACACCAAAGCCAAAGGCATTAGGCCATTAGTTGAAGACAACCAAATGTTATTCTTGCTAATGCCTCTAAATATATGAAATTATAAAAATTAATTTTAAAAATACTGTTTCCAAGGTCCAACATAAATAAATTTCACAAGTCAGAACAGAAAGCTTATCATAATAATCAAGAGGTGATTGCATGCATTAGCGCCATTAGATCCCAGTTTGAGCATATAAATACAGTAGGTATAGATGTTCGGAAGAACCCCATGTCTATGGTTCATAGCCATATCATCTAATCATGCCAATATTCTTTCAAAATAATAAAGAACCAAATTCTAGAACTATGTTCAGATTCTATACTATGCTGGAGTTGATCTTTAACAAAAAGAAGTGGGAGTCCTGCACTTCCATCAGCAAAATTGAGGCGAAAACAAAGTCAAAATCCTGCTCGGAAACGTGTTCCATATTTTATGACTCCCAAACCAATTCTTCCTAATGATAGGTCTTTGTGCCATCAAACCGAAACAAACATTAATCAACCACCCAGGAGCAATGCTGACGAACCTACAGCTTAAGGATGAGACCTACAGGGCTATGATCACTACCACCAATATCTGGGAGTATGTACGAGTCATAAACTTCATCTGCAATGGACTCAGAGACGAGGAAGTAGTCTAGCCGCCATCCTGTTTCACATTCAAGACAATATAAAGTACATGAATAGAAAAAAGGTACATCACACACTTTAAGGTCTTGCACGGAAATGGTGCTGATATACTAAGATATATAATTAGATAATACAACTGCATCAATTATAAAGGTCTTAAACTCTTAACTGCGGCTCAGGGTATTCAGTTTCTGCTCTATGTACTTTGATTTACATGACATGACCATCCAAACTATTATAAGATGTGCAGCCACTTCAATTTTTTGCTGCAGCAACTATTATACCAGGAAATGATAAATTCTTTTATATATAACTAAAACATTCTGAAGTATGACATAAAAGACAAAAATAAATTTATGACTTTTCATAGTTATGTTACTACAACTCACAAGTTCATCGATCAGCTCAGTTTCCTAACATAATATCTCACCAAGTTAGACAAAAAGTCATAAAAAATCATAGCGTGTTGCCTACTTAGCCTGAAAGAAAATTTTGAACGATATTAGAACACAAGGAAAGAGGGAAGAAAATCAATGTCTATTTTTAGTTTTTCACCCAAGAGGAAACTTTTCCTTTTCCACTATGTTCGTTCACTAATCAAGTATAACTCTGAATATTCAAAAGCACGTGCCAAAAAGAGTAGCGACAAGAAAAAAGATAAGGAGAAACATGTTTACAATATCCTTTTTCTTTCAACCAAGAATGGGAGAAATGGCAGAGGGCTTGAAGAATAACCTCAAGGTCAAGGTTGCTAGTTTCAATCCCCATACTTGGGCCAAAATTACCAATCTAAAATGTGTGTAAGTGTGATATATATGTATATGTATGTGCGTGTGTGCGTGTGTGCGTGTGTGTGTGTGCGTGCGTGCGTGTATATATACATGTATATATCCTCCCAACACAGGATTAGTACACTCAACTATGTAGTCAACTTGGTATAAAAACAACAGATCCATTTTTGAGCTATGTGCATGTGCACACAACGAAAGCAATAGGATTGCAAATAATGATGCAATGATTAAGACTCTACACCGTCAATAACAAATTAGTTCTGTAGAAGACAATAAATAAGGTGAGAAGAGGTACAACATATCAACTCTTGTATTAATTATTACCTCTGTCCCAAAGTACATATCCCCTTTCCTTTTTTGACTGTTACAAAATTATGTCACCCGTAGTTTCTTACTTATGTGAACACTACCAAGTTGCCCTTTGTTTACCAACTGGAGTAGGGTCCTTCAAGCAAGGTAATTGGAACTTAACAAAACTATTACACCATTTTTTGAATTTCCTCAAACTGCGTCAAATATTAAACGAGACAAGTAATTGGGAAATAGGATTAATTAGGAACAATAAAAGTTTAACTTACCCCTAACATGATTTTATAATTCAGAAATTCAAATGATAGAAAGGAAAAATATGATATAAAGGAAATAAAGACTAAGAAATACCTTTATTTGTCTTGCGCCCATTATGCCTGTAACCCCAGTAAGTATAGCCAACAATGCCAGGGTGCTGCTTCCTAAACGTGTCCACAAAACCCATATTTAAGAAGTTTTTCTTAAATGATTGTCTTTCTTCATCTGTAAAACCAGCACTTCTTTTATTTCCCTACAAAAATAATGAAACAATTAGAACAAGCATCAACAAAATGCACAATGAAACAGTTGAACAAACTTCCATAAAAATAATTATAGTTATAATATTCTCTTCGAATTTTTATTAAGAAGGATCCTGGATATTAGTGGCCGTGTACAATGGAGGTCAATGGCTGGTTTTTGGTGTACCAATAACCATATGAAAGTTTCCTAGATGAAACCAATTCATTTGAACCTTTTTTAATTTTGAAAACTAGCTTGTCAGATTTGACCTTCTTCACCAACACAAGTGCACCACGAGGTTCCCCAATGGTACTTACCCCCTTTAAGATAAGTCCATAGCCAGTACCTATCCAGCTATTCAGATAAGGAGTGAAGTCATATGCATTGAGAAAATTCAAGGTTGGGGGTGGGAAGAAAGCTTTAGATATTAGAATAACCATGCAGAATCATGTTAACATTCAAGGTTGCTTTAAGAGAAATGTGAGTTTTTAATACTACCTCCGTTCCAAATTATAAGATCGTATTGACTTTTGAAAGTCAATTTGAAACATTTTCAAACTAAAAATTGAGATTGTTAACGCCAGGATCTTCTGCCACGTCCCAATCACGTAAGACGTCCTGATCCTGCACAGTAAACACGGTAAACACCACAAGCTTGACGGCGGTTCCGTCGGGGGATAGCTCAGGCGTGAGAATTAGTATATGTTCACAAGGTTAACAATGGAGGAATGTACTGTCTAGTGTCTAGAGAGATATAATAAATCTCGGTTGTGTGTATGTGAGAGAATATGAAAATCAAAATGTACGAGAACGTACCTCTAGACGATGGCTTCCTTGCTAGGTTATACTATCTTTGCTTGGATTATTGCACACCCACTACTACTACACCGACACCCCTCTCGATCCGATGGGCTCACCGATCAGATAAGGTTTATCTACTGCTTTTGGCCACTGTTTTCTACCGCCGGCCGGCTATGATCCCATCCACATTAATGCATGGCAGGAGCCTTGGTCAACCGTCATGCTTTTTCATCATCACAAGTCAAAGTAACAGATATTAAAATATCTAATGGGTCGATCCACTGGACCGACCCGACCTTAAAGATTAAAACGGATATAATATGGTGACTGGGCCCAGTGACTTTAACGGATTAAAAATAAAGGCCCAATGTTCCCGGCCCAAAGATAAGAAATATCACGACCCAACATTGCCCCCTAGTTTTTTGTTAAACAGAATGTTTAGTAGAAAACTATGAATGGCCCAAGATAGTTTACTAAAGGTCCATAATAGGAGATAATTGAAGTATACCCAATCGCTGTTCACGAAATGAAAGGAGAAGAGAATAGAGGCCCAAATCAGAAAAGCCCTATTTAATAGATACATGGACCCGGAACCGGACCCTTCCCATTCAAATTCCAAATCATTACTAACATTTAAGAGCCGGCCTTGAACACCGTGTAACCGTCAGTATAAAAGGTAACTTTACTAACTTTGATACGCTTTACACGCCCATTTGAAATTCGAGCGCCTTACAACTCTCTAACTTTCTCGAACTTTCTCTTTTCTTCTGAATTGTCACAACAATGGCTTCCCAAAATTCAAACAAGGTTCTCCCATACTAGTAACAATCGATCACGGTTGTTCCGCCAAAACCCTACCGGCTCACGAAGAAACTTCGCCCTCGAATCCAAAGGGGTCGAAACCGACAAGAATCCTCTCCCAAAACTCCCAAAATCCTCTCCGAGTACTACAGAGAGCATCGAAGCTTCTCGTATGCCAATACTCCTCTATCGCGATCGAGGTCGAAAGTTACAGAGATTCGATCCCTGCATACCACATTCCGGATACCCACGCGATTAGGGCTCCCAGATCCGGTGAGAAGATATATCAACGGCGAGAAGGTTGGACGGCCGTTCCTGTGACTCTGTTGGAGAAGGGGGTTCGTTTCCCTTTGCATATCTTCATAGTAAACTTGCTGGGGTTTCTGGAGGTGGGGTTCACCCAACTAGTACCGAACTCATATATCCACATCTTAGCCTTCGTGGCCTTCACGCGAATTAATCATGGAGCCCTCCCTGGACTTCTTCTTCACAGAGATACAAAAAATAGTACAATCTAGGGAGAAGGGGTTCAAGGCCATTAGTGAGCATTCTCCGTCGGAGAGAAGTTCGAGAGGCGTCATTTGGTGAACACGCCTTGAGCAACAGCATGAAGCGAACGTGGTTCTCACGTCAAAGGCCCCAAAATCTCTTCCCTACCGAATCGGGCCAATCGACGAGAAGATCTCTGCGACTTTGGAGACATTTCTCAAGAAAGAGAAATAGAAATGATGGAACTTTTGACAATTTCCCCGAGGAGGAGTGGAAATATGGACTCTCTCAAGCAAAGTATGGTTATATGACCATAAATGTAAGTATCGGTCTATTTTATATGTATATCAATTTTTTGAAAATACTTTTATAATGTGAATTCTAACACGAGTTGTATTGGTTATACGAAGATCTTTGATCAAACCGAGCTCTTTAGAGATAAAGAGTTCAAGATTTTTATCAGGTCCTTGGTCTTCTAAGTCATGAAACTCAAGCGAGGTTTACTCCCAAGTCGAACCGATTCCGGAGATACATACGAGATGAGTTCGAATCGATTTAACGAAGTGTCGATGAGGTTCCAGCTTCCGGGACGAAACCCTCCGTCTCGTCGAAAGAGGAGGCAATCGAAAACCAAGATCAACAACCTTTCCAATCCTTCCGAAACCACCCCGTGTCGAGCCATCTACCACATCCATACCTCGACGAGGAGGCTTACTCGATCGTCCGATCGAAGAAGCATCCTTCGAACCAAAAATTGAAAAGCAAAATAACACCTCGGCCAGCCAAGAGCTTAGGGTGCCCCGATCTTCGATCGTTCCTCCTTTCGTGCCCCCAGTAGAGATACAGATTGCGAAGAGGGTGATCAGATGATGATCTTATCAAACCTGTCCCAAGAAGAGAAGCGACTCGACAGCCTTTATCCGAGCTCTGCGTCGCAGCCTTTCCAAGAATCCAAATTTCAAACAAATCTCCATCTCTCGAAGCGTATGCATTTGAACTCGAACCTACTCTCCCGAAAGCAACAAGTTCCTTCCCGGAAAGGTCGAGACCTCGCTTTGACGACCTTGGCCTTCGTGTCGGGGTTATCATGCCGAGGCCATGGGGTCTCCGACTCGTAGCCCAGATTCAATGCTAACTTTCCTTCGACCTTTTGGGCCTTCGTAAGGAACGCCGACGATCATCGGTTCAAGGATCACACGACGGAATCTGCTTTCGATGAAGGGATGAAATTATCGCTAAGGTAAATAATCATTTCTTTATTTTTCCGCTTTTTCGTTTTAATTGTATATCCGGTACCGGCGAAACCTTTATGCGACATAAAAGAGTTAATCTTGTCTTTGGGACGTTTAAGTCCCAAGACATATAAATGGGGAAGCCGAGGAAGATTTCATGAGACAGAGATCAATATCTTTGAGATCGACCTTGGCTCGAGAAAGGGCCGATCGAGAAGACGCTTTCTCATGTCATCGATGGCCTCAACGAGACTTGGATCGAAGCCAAGATGGACTTCAAGACGTCGATGATGAACTAAGGCCACAAGAGATGGGTTGGCCCGAAGCCAACCAACAAACTTTAACCGATCCGAACGCCATTGTCGAAGAAAACTCACTCTCGAGGGCCAAGAATGAGGAGTTTTCTTGACGCCAACCAAGCTCGCTATTCAACTTGGCGAGGCTCAATCAAAGGCCCAGGATGAAGGATCGGAGACATAAGAACAAACGCCACAAGTTTCGTCTTAAAATAAAGGAGCTTGAGGAAGGGGTCCTCTTCCGATCAAGAGCTCGTAAAGCGAATCTGACAGTAGAATATAGGGATTCGGACGAGCTTAACGTCCGAGATCATGAAAGTCTACTCTTCGGAAGGCTACGAAGATCGCTAGAGAGAGGCAAAGAAAAAAGCTCTCGCTCAGCTTTCAACTGGATCCAACTTTGCTCGACTCAAGACAAAGGTGGTGCACTAGTGTTCTTCCCCGCTTATTCTCGACTTATGTAAAAATTTATCTGCATTAAACTTTTTACGTTTTGGGATTATTTTGAAATTTTATATATTTTACGCTTATATATTGGTGTATTTAGTTCATGAATGAATGGATCGAATGAATGTTTTAGTTTTCCCGATGAATCTGCAATTTCCTTAATCAGTGAACTATGTTTTCGCTTAGTTTCTTGTCAATAATTCAATATCGGTAAAATGAACCTAAATAAAGGAATCGAGTTAAGACATATAATAGTTAATGTATGAGACGAAGTGAATTGAATTTCATGGACGATGAATTTAACTTAATCGAACTAAAAGGACCAACTCAACATTTAAATAAAATAAAGTAATACATACTCATCGATTCAAAGTGTGAGATCGGTCATTTGTTTACCACTCGGGTGAAACAATTATATAAGGACCAAGATATAAGGATCAAGATATAAGGACCAATTGTGACCATCGACTTACCACCCCGGTGAAATCAATATAGATCCTTTATCTCACCACCTGGGGTAGAACAACAAATAAATTTTGCCATCGGATGGCCAATGAGTCCTACCATACTTCCTTACACCATAGTGACCATAGGACAAATAGACCAGGACTAATAAGTGACTCATCGATTTACCACCCCGGTAAAATCAATATAGATCCTTTAATACACCACTCAAGGTAGAACAACAAATGGCGGCTTTGCCATCGGATGGCCAAATGAGTCCTACCATACCTCCTTACACCATAGTGACCTTAGGACAAATAGACCAGACTAATAAATGACCATTGATTTACCACCCCGGTAAAATCAATATAGATCCTTTAATGCACCACTCGGGTAGAACAACAAATGGTCGCCATCGGATGGCCCACCGAGTCCTACCATACCTCCTTACACCATAAAATGACCATAGACAAATAGGACCAGGATCAATAGTGAAAAAGTGACTTTTTATTGATAATGAACAATAATATACAGACTTCCGATGAATTAACTTGATCTTTATTGAAAGTATTTCCGAAGTCTGCCAGCATGCCAAGTGTTTTTGATTTCGGAACCATCTAATGCCCTTAACCGATAAGTGCCCGGTTTTGGTACTTCGATCACTTCATACGGCCCTTCCCAGTTTGGCATTAATTTTCCCGTGTTTTGAGGTGTAGAAGCTTCGGCTTCTCTGAGGACGAAGTCTCCTACTTCGAATCTGCGAAGCTTGACTCCTTTGTTGTAATGCTTAGCTACTCTTCGTTGATAAAATGACCCGGTTTAAGTAGAGCCACCTCGCTAACTTCTTCCAATGAGATCCAAATTAGCCTTCACCCTTCATCATTGTAGATATCTTTGTATTGATTGACCAAGACTTGGAGATCCAATTTCGACAGGACTAAGACATCGATTACCATAAGCTTTAGTCGAAAAGGTGAATCCCGATAGAAGAGTCCTCGTGTATTCCTAGTAAGCCCACAACATCGAGCAATTTCTTCCGCCATCTTCCTTTAGCCTCATCCACCAAGCGCTTGATCCTGCTCAATGACGTCTTGTTGGTCACCTCAACTCGCCATTCGAATCGTGGATGAGCCACCAAAGTCTTCTTATCTTTGAATGCCCAACTCCTTTAAAAATGCTTCAAATTTTGATCCCACGAAATCAAGCGTCCCGGATTCCGATATCAATACTTCAGGGATCCCAAGCGAAACACTACTGGACTCTTTTATGAACTTCAAACATTCTTGCTCCGTTATTAACCGAAGTGGCTTCGCTTTTACCCACTTAGTCATGTAATCAATGGCAACTATGACAAAGCTAACCTCGACCTTTTTAAGCTTTAGGCAATCGGACCCAATATATCTACCCCTGCATAAATGAGGGTATAGGAGATAAAATCGAGTATAACTCTTCCGTGGGGTAATGGATCGGACTATTGAGTTGGCACTTTTCACATTTCTTGACATACTCTGTAGCTTCCTTGAAAATTGTAGGCTAATAAGTATCCTTGTCAAGTACTTTGTAAGCCAAAGATTTAGCAGACCGTATATCACCACCGCAAATACCCTCGTGAACTTCCCGAAGAGCATATTCCGCCTTCGGATGGGACCGGACACTTTAGTAATGGTGAAGAAAAGGCCAATCGATAAAGATCCCCATCAATAAGAACGAAGTTGAAGCTTCTCTTGTATTTGATCTTCTTTAAACATCCGATCCGGCGAAGGACGCTATCCGCCAAATACTCGATGTAGGGGTCATCCAAAGAAGCTAGATCGCTCGATACACATCATCGCTTCATGTCAACAACACTTTCGATTGCAGAACTTCCAAGTAAATCGATCCGTTAAAAACATCTGCGATCCGTAGTAGCCCATTTTCGACAATGCATCGGCGATAAATTGTCATTACGCTCTATGCCTACTGAATTCAATGCGAAGCGAAATCATCAAGTTGGTCCTTTAACTCCGCGGATACTTGATCATCCGAGTTCCACGAGCTTCATAATCTCCGACAATTTGCTTGACGACCAACCGAGAGTCACCAGAAATGATAAACTTCGGACCTCTGAGACTCTTTGCCAATCGAACACCCGCTAAGATCGCTTCATACTCGGCCGTTGTTGTTTCGCTTTTAAATCCAATCATGGCTCGTTGAACTTTGAATCATCCGGACTTGTCAAGATAATTCTACCTACTAATGCTTAGGGTAGAGGAACCATCTGCATATAGAGTCCAAACATTCTCGCTCCTTGTCAAGAATCAGAATCGCTTTCGATCGAACGATTCACTTAGGTAACTCTAAGATCTGCTTCGTGAACGAACATTCTACCGTGAAATCGGCCAAAGCTTGACCTTTGATAGCGGTTCGTGGATGGTATTCGATGAAAAATCGGGACAACTCCATAGTCCATGCCGCTTAGTCTTCCCAAACTTCGCTTCCCGTCATCACTTCTTCAATGGTCGATCTGTAGACGACCAGGGAGCCGATTTTGAAAATATGCCAAGCTTTCTACTAGCAATTATTAAAGCAAAGGCAAATTTCTCAATATTCGGATATCTGGTTTCAAAGATCTCGCAGACGCGATCGACATAATAGTATCGGATCTTTGCTTTCCACCGACCTCCCGAACCAAGATCGCTTCCAACCGCTAACGAACTTGCCGCAAGCGTACGATATAAGGTCTCTCACTGGAGCGGGCTTCACCAATAAAGGAGCCAAGAAAGATGCCTTTATGCGCTGGAAGGCGTCTTCACACTCTGAAGTCATCATCGAATGTCTTCGCATTCTTTGACCTTTCAATGTATCAAAGAAAGGAAGGCACCTCTCTGCAGATCAAGCGACGAACCTCCTCAAAGTTCGCAATCCCGCCGATCAGACGTTGGACATCTTTGAACGATCGAGGAGTCTTCATATCGAGAATGGCACTCATCTTCTCCGGATTGGCCTCGATACCCCTTTCGATCGACAAGATAACCCAAAACTTCCTCGCACCGAGGCGAAAAGTGCACTTGGCGGATTAAGTCTCGATTGACGATAACTGACACCGAAAGCACTTTTCTAGATCGTCGTCAAATGATTCTCAACTCAATGCTCTTCACGATCATGTCATCGACGTACACCTCCATGTTCCTTCCCAAATGCTTTATCGAAGATGAAGTTCATCATTCTTTGGTAAAGGGCTCCAGCGTTTATAAGGCCAAAAGTCATCTTCTTGTAGCGTACAATCCGAATCTGTGTAATAAACGCGGTCTTTGGGATGTCCTCTTTACGCATGGATATTTGGTGATAACCGAAAAAGCATCCATAAAGCTTAGTAATGCATACCCGAAGTGGCATCGATAAGTCGATCAATATGGGCGAGGATAAAGTCCTTCTACAAAGCTTTATTGAGGTTCGGTGTAATGATGTCTGACCCGCCATTTTCCATTCTCGCTTCGCACTGACACCACATTCGCCATCCACTCGGATAATCAATTTCATAGATGAAGTCGGCACCCAACAAACTTTTCGCTTATTTCCTCATCAATAATTTTACGTCGCTCGGCGCAAAGATCCGCCTTTTCCGCTCGCCGAACTGCTTCTTCGAGGATCTACATTCAGGCTGTGCTCAGCTATCTTCCGGCTAACTCTAGGCATGTCCTTCGGTTCCCATGCAAAAATATCCGCATAGCAGCGTAAGAGTTCTATAAGGTTTGTCCGAAGAGGTTCTGCAGAGACTAAACCGATCTTCACGGTCTTGCTTTCCGATGATCAATTCAACCTCCTCCGTCCCACACGCAGGAATCACCATTAGTTCGAACTACTTTCTCAGAAAGGGCTCAATCTCAATTGCCATCGTACCTGCTTTTTGTTCACGACCCCACCTGGAGGAAATAACAAGATTCCCAGAAGATCGTCGGGCCAAATCCAAGTCTCCCCACCACCTCTCCTACCCCATGTGCCGGGGGAACTTGATCTTGAAATGAGGGATGGAGGTCACAGCTTGGAGAAGCGATTAAGGTAGTCTTCCCAAAGATAATAGTTAGTAAAATCAATCAACGTCTGCAACATAGAATTTGCACATTATTTCGACTCACTGGGGGGTCTTGTCAAGATAACTGGGAGTTCAATGGTGCTCGCAACTTTAACTTAGGATCGTTCTTTGAAGCCGTATAAAAGAGCCTCCCTGCCCGACTTTCATTTTCTCGCCCATCAAGATGCATCCTCCGATAGGCAATGGGCGATAAAATATCCATCAAGATCCATTATCTATCATCACGCTTTTTACGTATCCACCGAGCCCACTTGTCTTTGTGATCACCAAGGCCCCTCACGTGGCTCGATTGGCTCTGAAGGATAGTCGGCGTCGATAAATGATATGACATCCGGAATGGTCATCCACCTTCGGAGAGATTCCACATGATCACGACCGAATCCGTGTAAGCCCTTCTCTTCCTCCCTATCAACTTCCCTGCAGATCCACCGGTTATCACATCGATGACATGCCTTGCACATGGCAGATGGGGCCATTTGAACCGTCTCCAATAAAGACGGGTTAATATTCTCACGATCACTCGAGGCCACATCTCGCACTAACAAGCCATCCTTAATCTTCCTCTCCACAAAGTCTTTCAAAATTGCAACACTCGTTAGTGTAAGTGGCCAATGACTTTGATGATAACCACAATACTTACGAGAGTTACCCCGCCCAATCGGTGAAGTTATCACGGGTGGCTCAAGAAAGGTTGATTTACGATTTGGTCCGAAATTATAGATCTATCGATGTTTAGTTTGGTGTAGACCTTATTCACCTTCTGGTAGGAATCGGAGGGATGACCGCTTCTTGCCGCCAGAATTATTGTATTTTTTCGAATCGCCTCATCGATCATCATTATACCCCCCGCTTTTCCTCTGCTCAACTTTGGCCTTAGAGCTACCGACTCTTTCACCGATCCGGGGAGGATGCTTCAGTCGCTCATAGCTTCTTCCATTAACGATATAGCCTTCGCTTGTGTCAAAGGCTTCGGCAAGCTATTCTTGGATGGTTGAACATCAACTTCTTCACCAACTTTTCTGACTTTACAGATCCAATCCATTCGGAACAAACCTACAAACTGGAGATCATTAAGATCGGACACCTGACCGACTGCTTCTCTGAACCTCTTCACATATTGGCCCAAAGATTCGCTGGTAAACTATCGGATCTGTGCCAAAGAACCCGTTGGCTTTCCCCTCCTCCGGTTACTCCCGAAACGGGCATGAAATTTATCACAGAGCTCGGTCCAAGAGGATATCGAATTTGATGGCAAAGTTCCTATCCACTGTCTTGCATCTTTTCTCAGTGTTGTCACAAAAGTGTGGCACTTGGCAGCATCAGTGAAATCATAATAGTTCATCAGCCGGTCGAACGCCTGGCTATGGTCATAAGGATCCCCATCCCATCAACTTTCCATGCGAGGCGCTTTTTTAGTGATATCCGCCTTTCCTCCTTGAGAATATCTCGAGGAAAAAGGGGATGCCTTCTTTCCCGGGCGTCCTTCACCACCGAACTTCACCATTGCTTTCGAGCTCTTTCGACTCCTTCACTTTGAAAATCAACGCCTTGTGTGGGAGACCTCTTTCTCACGAACAACATTCCGTCTTTGAGAGGATCGACCTCCTCCTGCCCGATCTACACCACCTCGTGGGACTTCTTGATCTACTCCGGTACAAAATCTATCTTTATGGTGAGAATGATCACGCTTGATAGTCCGCGCTCGACTTCGCACGATCTCACTCGATATGCTCCTTTGTCTATAGTCGTCTCGATGCTGAGAGGTGACGGCCATTATTGCCTTCTTCGAGACCACGGGAGTTCTGCTCCTTGATCTCCTCCTACTGCGAGAACGATCCCTAGAAACATGTGCAGAATGCTTCGGCTCCTTACCCTCTCGCCGTGGCACCTCCTTATGCCCACTTCGACCTTCGGATCGATCATGATTAGATGCTTCGTCCCGTAATTCCGCCACCCGAAGCATCTGTTCGGCTATATCCTCTCTTTGTTTTAACAGGACCTCCATGGCTCTATCTGCTTCGTCCGCCATCCTTGCCAACTCAAGCGGCTCTACCTTCCCCGACCACTTCTACGATAAGTCTTGGTGGGTGAGCCTTCCACCCGCCTCGACCATGATCTCGCTCCTCATCCGCACCAAAACCAATCTTCGTCGGCCCCGCCATTAATCTTCTGACGGAGATCTCTCGAATTATGCTTAGAGGCCGTGCTTCTCGTGAGCACTTTGGAAGGACCTGCACGATCCTTCACTGAAACACGAGGCAATGACGAAGCTAATACCATCGCCGCCTTCTTCTCAGCGTACCATCCCTACTCCTCATCATCTTCCGGGTAGGTTAAACGATTGTGATTGAAAATTTTAATGACACTTCAGAGCTCAAAGCCCTCCTTCTAGCCAATGTTAACGCCAGATCTTCTCGCCACGCCCCAATCACGTAAGACGTCCCGATCCCGCACAAGAAACACGGTAAAACACCACAAGCTTGGACGGTTCCGTCGGGGATAACTCAGCGTGAGAATTAGTATATGTTCACAAGGTTAACAATGGAGGAATGTCTTTGTCTGAAGGTCTGAGAGATATAATAAATCTCGGTTGTGTGTATGTGAAGAGTATGAAAATCAAAATGTACGAGAACGTGCACTCTGGCGATGGCTTCCTCACTAGGTTATACTATCTTTGCTTGGATTACCGTGCCACCCACTACTACCCGACACCCCTCCGATCGATGGGCTCATTGACCAGTATAAGGTTTATCTACTTGCTTTTGGCATCGTTTTCTACTGCCACGCTTATGATCCCATCCACATTAATGCACGGCGGGAGCCTCGTCAATCGTCATGCTTTTCATCATCACAAGTCAAAGTAACAGATATTAAAATATCTAATGGGTCGATCCACTGGACCGACCCGACCTTAAAGATTAAAACGGATATAATATGGTGACTGGGCCCAGTGACTTTAACGGATTAAAAATAAAGGCCCAATGTTCCCGGCCCAAAGATAAGAAATATCACGACCCAACAGAGATAATTTAGGAAAAAATATGAAACAAGAAATATTACAATATGTAGTACATTTTAGATAGTTTATTGATCATTCTTTTCTTTAAACCCTCGTCGTTTGAAAATGTCTCAAGCTGACTTCAAAAAGTCAATAATAATCTTATGTTTTGGAACGAAGGGAGTATTATTTCTCTCTCTCTCTCTCTCTTTGGAACATATTTGAGTTGGAATATGTAGATTGAAATTGCTTGTGAGAAGGTGAAGAATATGAGTGAACTCAGTGAGGGTTACAACTTAGTTGCAGAATCCCAAGTGAGAAACAAGGCTTTATTTTCTCTCCAAACTGTTTTGTTTGTTATATATGACAATAAATTTATGTTTGATATTAAATAAACGACGTTGTGGATATATGAGATAGAAGAGCGTATGTATAAAATGGGAGCGGTTAGCATGGAGTTAACTTTGGTCAATTGACAGTGTCGACACACGCAGGCGGGAGGTGATCTCTTTCTTTACGTGTCAACACTGTATTGGTAACCATGAAGTTAACTTCATAGTAACCGGATCCGTATAAAAGGGATGAAATATTATTATTATTATTATTATTTCCTCTTTGAAATATGATTAGAATAAAGTGTGTTATTGGTGAAAGTTTACCCTATCTTTGATTTTTCAGGGCAACATGATTGGACGAGGGGTCATTGAGTTGTGTGATGGAGGGCCTCCTGTAAGAATTAACTTAACAAAAGGATTTAATGTAGCACTTAATGGTTGATCTTAATTTACTTGTCATTAATCATTTTATTCTCAAAATCTTATGTTTTAGATATATATATGTTTTTTGGGGGAAGAGGGGGGGAGGGGTTGGATCGCAAATCAATATGACATCATCTCTTCAACCTTAAGAAAATAGGTGAAAGAAACACAATACCAAATAGGATGCATACCAGTTAGCAACTAACTATGGATCTGACATCCTGTCCTTTTAGGAAATGAACTAATTCAATCATTCCCATTAAAAATTAATAATTTCATAAGCATAGAAGAAAAAAATATATTATAATTGTTATTTAGTTGGCGTTTTATATGTATATCTCTTCATCAGGATATACATAGTATAACTTGAATAAGAAAGTTGACAGTGTTAAAACTATTTAACTTACCGCGGGATTAAATATATCGATTTCTTCATGAGCACAGTTCAGATCTCCAGTTAAAACGACAGGCTTTGACTTTTCTAGCTCCTGTACTAGGCACGAGCAGCCAACACATTAGATCATGATAACAGGGGTGCAACTTAATGCTTTTTTTTTTCTACCCCAAACTAGTTTGGATAGGTCAAAAATGAATCTCAACAAATAAGAAAAAAGAATTAAATAAATAATTCTTATTATTTTACTCCCGGATTTTATTTATTTTTTAAAAAAAATTGAAAAGATATTTTACTCCTGGCTTTTATGTGAAACATACCAACATACACTCAAATTATAACTTCTCAAACGGGAAATAAGGCCAATATAAATTATGAGTACAAATCCCAGTGACTCCGGATAAATTATGAGTACATAGCCCAATAAGGCCAGGATAAATTATAACTCCGTTATATAACTACAACACAATGAAAAGAAGAATAGATATCTCCAAAACAATATTTCAAAAAATGAAAAATTAAAAAAATGTGGAAAAGATGGGGTAAAAGTGATGCACGTGGATGCATGCAATGATGTGAAAATTTTATTATGAAAGAAGGAAAGACTAATAAAAGTGACTTACTTTCATGTAACTGCTAAGAGAAGGATCCCACTCTGAAACTCTGTATGACTAGATTCAGAGACAGACCCATTAGTCCAGGAAAATTACTTCCTAGAAATTACAGTCAGATTAAAAAACAAGAAAAAAGAAAAAAGAAAAAAGAAAAAAGAAAAAAGAAAAAAGGATTATATTTTCTTTTAATTCGAAGAAGAGAATCATGCAATGATAGATTAAGAGTGTGGAGTCACTTACTAATCTTCTAAGACCATCTCCAGAATTAGGAACATATCCACTTATTAAATAGAAGGTATCAAATTCTACTGTCACAAGACGTCCTTCACTATCATGATCTGATATGCCAAGGCCATATCTGACTGAAAGTGGTTTTATCTGTCAGGCAAGTCAAAATTGTCAGTCAAGTATAAACAGATATCACCTAATTTCTTAAGCAATGTTATATTGACAGCTCAAATAACAAGGCCAGGAACCTTAAAAGATGAAGACTGCAAACAACAAAAGATCAGATGTAATTTCTCTGACATGAAACTGAAAATTTAGCTCTTGAATGGCATTTGAGTAGGAAATAAAATGTTATATCTAGGGTAAGATATAAGCCTGCCTTTGTAATTGTTAATTTCAATCACAAATTCTGAACCCCGCTATGGTGGTTCCATTAGGTAAGCACATTGTATTATTTTACTAAGATTTAGTGAATACAAATACAGTAAATATTTCTTCAGGTGAAATGGTTATATTAGATTGTAAGGATCTGTTAACTGCATATAAAGACTGCAAACAAGAAAAGTATGACTACCAAGGATACAAAAATTGCCACCGTAGCCTCCAGAGAAGGTTGTACTGATAAGTGATAAGATATGCATTGCATTCTATAGTAATGCCGAGGAAAATAAAGCAGAACTGAATTATACAAATATGTAGGTTAAAACTACAGCAGAACTATACTCGTCGTTCACAAAAGTTTGCATTAAACAAGGACAGGTCTGAAGCCTTGATAGCCTTCAGACCAATTTCTATTCTTCAGTATCATAGTTTCACCATTCACAAAAAGCTCAAAGTGTGCTTAGACAAATGAAGTATTGGAATTTGATTCAACAAACACTCTCCCTCGCCAAAACTCCACATTTTCCTCCATTACGTAGTACAAGAAACAGCTGATTAACAAGACTCATAGTTTGGCTAGTATCTTTTGACCAAGGAAGGCACGTATTGGTTTGTGACGATAACAAGTGACTCAGCATAGCATAAAAGAATATATCGAAGTTTATCGGAGGAAAGTCATACCCTTGAGATAATTGCAGTACCGGAATACCCAAGCTTAGAGACGCTACATGTCCAAAAGCTATCTTCATATCCTTCTAGAAGAGAGCTTTTGATTGCCTCGACATCTTTCTCCTGCTTTTAGAAAGAAAATCTCATTACTTAGAAAGAAATTTATGCATGGCAGACCTTATATTGGCAACAATATAATATGAAAACCCGAAATGCTGTCATTTGCAGTATAGATATTAACTAGATGGTAAAATTCATTGATACTTCATTATCAAGTCTTTTAAAATTAACTTAGATAAGTAAGTTTATAAGCTATACATCTCTATTATACAATGTTCTTTTCTTTATTACAGGTGACAACTAACCTACTGCTAGTGTAAACATTATGAATATTAAGATATAAAAATTTGACAAAATGGAAAATATATATTCCACCTTCAAAGTACATCCCGCTGTCCCGGTACTCTAGGAATATAAAAGTGTTGAAGTATTAAGTATAATTTCAGTCATGGTAATAGCTGGAAAGAGAAAAAAAAAGGTACGATTGCAAGTTATTTAAATGGACAAATTTGCTATAATATACGGTAGAACAGTTTGCAAAGTTCCATAACTAGTATATATATCACACATGAAATTTCTCCAAGAGCATGTTTGGCTCAGTATCAACAGATACTTTGAAGCAACTAGAATAATGTCCAAGGAGTTTTCAGATTTATCATATTTAAACACCATTTGCGGTTCTCATGACTAGAATGTGATATAATAAAACGATTTACATTAAAAAGACTAGAAAGGTAATTAATTCAATGTGGTAACATTTAGTGCTCATGAATGCTTAAGCAAGAAGTATTCACTATCCACATGCTAAACGATTTCTTAATAAATGTAGATTCAAACTGAGGCTGCTACAGAAATTTGCTCATCTTCAATTATTATCAATAACAGATACACCACGTACACAATTATTTTTAGCATCCCCAAAAATGTCCTCGCTTGAGTTCAGCAAGAGAATGACACTACATCTTTCTGAAGTCTTTTCAAGTGAAAAATGTTGTTTTATGACATAATATCCCAATCAAAGAAACTAATAACAAATTCACCCTTGATCCAGACAACAGGATTAGGAAAAGCTTGCCTGTAGTTTAGTTTCTTGCAAGCACAGGACATCAAAATCTTCTCTTTGTGCAAGTTGCACTGTGGAAAATCCTTCCAACTTCAGCAAAGCTCTTAACCCATTGACATTCCAAGACATTAATTTAACATGCTTCATATCAGCAGTAAGAGGAGGAGACCTCATAGTGCGAGGATTGTAAGGTACCCACCCTTTTTGCGGCTTCTTGTGCGTAAGAATAGTCCAAGGCTCATATTGAATCTCAGGAAGATCAACCATCTTAGAAACTACATAAGCTCCAGAATTAATATCTGATGGAACTTTTCTCTTTGTGCGGGAGGATTTCTTAGCTGTAAACATTAAACACGATAGAACCATCAGTTTTACTTGGCATTAGGAGGATGGGAGAAGCAAGTTCACTTCCTAAGAGAAAGGGTATAGAAACACCTGTCACTTCGTTGGTTCTCAGCTCTTGCTTTGTTGCAAGTAGCTTGGTTTTAACGTCCACAATGGTTTCCTCGGCTCGGGCCTGTTTTACTCCTTTCTTAGTCTGTTTAACAGCAGAAACCTTTGAAACAGTGCTTATATTCTCAGCATGGACCTCAGCAGACAAACTTTCAACCTTCCTTTTTGGATTATTCCTGGAACAAATTGGTTTGATTTCAGGGGATCCACAATCTTCTACCACCAGAGACTCTTTACCTGCATTCACAAAAATTAAGTACGATAAATATTGCAAATAACACTTATTTTTATTCTCTACTGCTGGCCAAGGAGATGAAGGAATATCAAGGTCCTCCTTATCAAAACTTTTTTAAAAAATAAAAGCTCCACCCATCTTACCAACCAACTCAAAGTTATTTATATGATATGTATAGAGCATGGGTTTATTTTTGCTTTAAATTTGAATACCGCTGGAATTGCTGTGCAGAGAATCCTTCAACGCATCCACAAGATCACGTTTGCAACCTTTGGCTGGGACACCAAGACTCCTACACTTCAAAAACCTTAGTAAAGCACGTCAAACCATAAGACGTACTACTGCAAAGTGCAAACTATAATTCTGTGCCCTATACATTAAAACAACTTTGACAGACTGTTCAGAAAGAAATTCAAGAATCAATGTGTGACAGACACCCTCTTTTAATATAACAAAAAGTGTCGATAATAAATGTGGGGGTCCCAGACTCACGAGGTATATAAATTCAACTCAACAAACATGTGTAAATAATACATTTTAGAAAAGATACACATTGCTATAATTTGAGGGGGTTGAACGAGTCTGATTTCATAAAGTTTTGTCTAGGCACACAGATAGCTGTCAGATAGACCATCCAAGCATATGGATCCAAGTCATTATAGCATATCTTTATGCATCATAATACCCCATATTTGCAACTTTGCAAAACTCAACAGAATATTAGAACACTGGCAATACATACATTTATTCTTGAATAGAATATTACAAAGGCACAGCCAACAGAAAATGATGCACTGGCACCTAAGACGCCTAGGAGTATTTAAATTATAGCTTATTAGATTGTGCTATCGTGTGTTTTTCTTCTATTGTTGTGTCTGAACTTAAGTCAGAGAGTTTTCGACTTTTTCCTTTACTAGGGCAACGGGAGTAATATTGTTAGTATAAATACTGCATAATAGAATAGAAGAGCCATATTTATCAAGTTATTCCAAAATCTAATTATTTGACGTAATCTTCGGGTTCAAACTTCAAACCCTTCTAGTCTATTTTCTGCTCCCTCTTACAAATTATACATTCTTTAAGGTGTTTCTGTACTTATTCTCTGTGCCTTTATTGACCCTGTAGCAGGTTCAACTTGTCTGATGAATCCCAAATAGGCAAATACACCCTCCCAAACAATTTTTTTGTTACAATATAGAAGTAATTTGAACGCCAGAAAACTATAGTCTGAGTAACAAGGCTTTCACAGTGTTTAAAATAGAACAGGAGAAAATAAACAATATTCAACGTTTCATGTTAAATTATTTTGACCTATAGGCACATTAATTTCTTCCACAATCATTACATTATATGTTTGCCCAATGTTGAGATTCAAAAGATTAAATGCTTAGTCTGATATACATAGATTGTTGTTTAACATTGCGCAAACAATGTCAAAGGTGATAGCCTAGTACTGGTAAGACCACTCTCCTTCAATTTATCCCATAGCAAAGTTAGCACATTCGCTACATACCATTCCCCTAGCTTCCCATATTCCCTCCTGTCCCCTCACACAGAACATAAATAAACATATATATATATACACACACACACACACACACACACTGATACACACACAAACCTCAATTTTTTTCTCAATTCTTGAACCGTCATTCTCTGGATGCTATCCGGATCATTCTCAACATTCTTAATTTCAAGTGCTGTGCATTTTACATCAGTTTCCTGCAAGCCCAGCAAATTCCAATATCAACAATCAGTTAAAAAAACGAGCTTAAACATATTAATAATACCCTGTATGAATAACAATTAATTACCTTGGCAATACTTGTATCAGCTTCACCGTCAATGCCCATAACTTTGCTAAGTTTTACAGATGAGGCGGATGAAACTGAGCGAAGTTTCAAAGACCCCATTGTTCTAGGTTTCTCAAAAGTTAAAGTCCCAAGTTTCAAATTCCTTCGGACCACTGCAAAACTACAAATATTATCTTTCAAGCTTTAGCTGGTTTAACGGAAGTACTGCTACTACTACATAATTCCGTTTGTTTTAGAGGAAAGTTAGTGTTTTTAAAGTAAGGAAAATCAACAAGGTTTCACCCTAGAGTAAGATTAATGCAAAGAAGTAAAAATGTTTACATATACCTTGTAAGATTTAGGAAATTCTGAAACCCTAATCTCAGACTTAGAGCTTGATTCATGGATTTTAATTAGAGAGAGAAATGGGAGTGGGCGTAAGTTAACCCGGCGCAGGACAGCTGCATGCCAAGTGAAGTTGGGTTATAGGCCATCATCCTCTGCACAGAAAGCGTCGGAGGTCCGTGAGTAAAGGCCACGTGTAATTTCATGTGTAAAAATAGAAAAACTCTATGCATATAATTGGACATTAAAATGAGCAATCAGATTCATACTAAAAATTTGACATTTTTTATTAGCAAATAGAGGCCCTCATTATCCATTACTCTTAATTATTCTTTCACACTAAATTATTTTTTTATTTACCCACACAATTGTGTGTCAAATAAATAAATAAAAAATTCTAATTAAACATGAATAATTTATAATTTTATATATTTATATTTTGACCTATACACAATATATTATTTAGTTTTTCGCGTAAATCAAAACTTGCAAGAAAAATGATCAACTGTTTCGTTAAAAGTTTTATCTGTAATTAAAAAAATGACGATAAATTCTCCGTCCCAACTGCCCAAGTTCAGTCTCTCAGGTAGCGTCTGAATCCATTCTGTTTGGAGCCACAAAATCAACTGCTCAAAAGAGGTGCTTCATAAGTTATATGCTTCAATCTATTGTTGATTTACTTGCACTCACAGTTGTAGTATACTTATACTTGGAATTATAACCAAATGGGCTTAACATTTTCCTACAAGTTAGGATAAAGGATTATGCTAAGATCTGAGAATTCTATTACTTATCAAATTCAGATTTCTTTTTTCTTTTATTTTTTTCCGCTTGACTTTTTGGGCGTTTGTATTGTTAAATTTCTGTAATGGGTTGAATTTAATCTCACAAGGTTTGCAGTGGTTGTGTAGGGTCTGAACTCAGTTTTCACAATCATTGTTTACAGAATTTGTTGATTGATAGTTGGAATGGGAACATCTTTTTCATTTTTTAAAATTTGATACTTCCCTTAATTGTTTCAACCTACATGTATTTTTTTGCTCTGTAATGTGTGTGTCTGAAAGAGCTTTAAGTGCATTATCTGTTTAAGGAGGAGCATAGGTCATAACCTTCGAATCAGATTCAAGTGCAGAGTTTGTGGTTATTCTTGCTGCTTTTATACAAATCTTTTACTAAAAGTTCAAAATTTACTTGAATTAGAATGTTATCTTTTACATATTCAATAATATTATTTTTCATGTGGAATTTAGGTAGGTATTCTTCTTTTTAAATAGATGTAAAAGGTATGTGGAGTGTCTATAGCATCTATAAGACTGCCAATGGCACCACACTAGTCGCTGCGTAGTACACGAAGCAGATTGGTCTTACTGTCTTCTATTCTTCCTGAAATTGATTGCAGGAAACTTGTCCAAAAATCGACCGACTTGGTGTTAGTCTAAAGGTAGGCTGTGGAAAATGGTGGGAGCTCAGACATCTCAAGGAAGTGGCCATCCTTATGTTCCGAGAGAGCTGAATCTTCCAGGTTTTGTGCCTGGTATCCTCTCAATGTCAACCATTCTCGGAGTTTATGGCGGGTCTTCGCTGCTTGTTGTCTCCTTGATATGGATTCTCTCTGGTAATTGCATTGCATAAATACTTGTAAAAAGCTCTTTCATATGCAACCTAAACATGTTATACTCTAAATCTGATTTTCAATATGTATGTACATTTTTACTTTTAAAATTAAAAAAAAAAAAATATATATATATATATGTACAGTTTTCCACTTTTACTAGAAACAGGAAAATAATCTAGGTTGACCAGCAACTGAACTGTTTTTAGTCAACTATCTCCCTGGTCAGTAAATTATGGTATAAAGTTTGTTTAGTGATAAGAACTTATAAAAAGATAGTCTTATCACTGGTGAAAGGCAGTTGGAGATAGTGTGTAGATTTGACTAGTAGAGAGTTTGCACTTTAGATATAAATCTTGATGTTAGAGCCACACATTTTATAGATTTGGTGAAGATATCTATAATTAACATAATAAGTATATAACTTATGCTTTTTTATGTTGAAGGCATTCTTTTTAAGTACGTCATCCTTAACATTGTGAAATTTCATGGAATAGAAGGTTTAACTAATAATTTCCATTGATTGATTAAACACTATACTTTTGTAATTAGATTAATGCTTAGGTCATTAAACTTGACTTAACCCATGATTGAAACTAAATCCTATAGCTTGGATTTTGATTAATACTTACAAATACCATGGTAAATAACCAATTTCTTGCAGAGGAAGTTCAGGGTTTGATAGTTTGGTATAATTTCCCCTTCAGAGATGTTAAAGGTTCAGCTCTTGCTATTGTCTAGGTTTATGTGAGCACTGGAATTTACTATCCTAATTCCTAAGTAAGACTTGTTCAATTACGTATCAAGGGATAACCCCATCAGACAAAGATCTAATAGTATATTCTCTCTTATTTTGTAAGTGAAACTAATCACTTTGCCACTAGTAGCTTTTCCATCAAATGAGTTTAAAAGAGAAACAAAAATGGACTTATACTTTACTTGTGTGACTAGGAGGTTGTTTTGGGACTCGAGTCTGCAGTACTATGACAATCATTTTAATTTGACATGTTTTTATCATGTTCAACTTAGAAGAATTGATCTTGGCAAGCCAATAAAAGTGTGTTTTCATAGTTACTCATAGTTGTGTGCGTAAGTTAAGGGGAGGCATGTCATGTTATAATTGTGCAACTGCAGTAAGGACATCTAACACTGTTGTGCCTTAGTCTGTGTCAAGGAGAACAAGGTCCCCTCTTACTAGGTCAAGATTGAGATCCATATCCTTCTCCTGGCGTTAGGTTCCACAAAGTTAATAGAGGCATCAAACTATTAGAACTTCCTAAAGTATCTATCTTTTGGTATAATAGTACCTTTGTAAGAAGGGACTGTAATCTCCTTGGCATAGTTCTAACCATGTTAGTGCAATGTCACTGGCTCATGAGGCAATGCCAATAACAAAAAAGATAGGGGCACAAGAATAAATCCCAGAAAAATAGTATGGATGCAACTTTTTTCCTATGCGACATAGGGTAAATTTTGCATATGTTTGAACTTGTTTTGATTCAACAGATGTAACACTTTTCCGTATAATTGTATAGAAAAAAGTTGTATTCGTACTATTTTTCCGAGATTTCTTGTGGTGCCTGTAGTTTTATCCATGCCAAGTAATTATTATTCGAATTGACTATAGTGGCTTTGTTACTTCAGTGGAGAACTGAAATCCTCATGAGTTGGTTTCTTGGGGACTGTCGTATGTTCAACTTTATGCTACCAACATGGCGGTGATTGACGAGACATATAGCGTAATAGATCCGCCGACTAAAGTGTGCATTCTCATATATCGTGTTTGTGTATATTGAAGTTTGTGCTTGAAGGTTGATGTTTTGTGGTAATAATGTAACTAGGCACTTAAGTTAAGATGAGCTGAATATGTTGGTAATTGAAAAAAGCAACCTTTTAAAGCAAATAACTGGGTGTTTAGTAAACTTTTTATTTTCTAGTCCATAAACTTATGTTTGATTAATGGAGTTTGGTTTTACTTTTTGAAAAATACATAAACAAATTTATGGGGTCTGGTCTTACTTATCAAAAATATATAAACAAATTTATGGGGTCTGGTCTTACCTAAAAACAAAAATAATAAAATAAAATAATGGGTTCTAGTGACTTATCATCAGCTGGTTCAATGTCCTTGTATGTAGAACCTCTCTCTCTCACACACACAAACACACACGAACACGCACTCTCACTCTCACTCTCACTCTCACTCACTCTCACACACAATGGCACACCCATTCCCATTCCCATTTTTTTGCCTTCTGAACGTATCCACTATGATATTTATTGTAACATTGAAGGCTTGAAAATGGCCCTTAGTGTTATTGTCATGTTTGAACAATGATTTATTAATTCTGGTTACATCTTCTTGTATGGTGGTGACCCTTACACAACTAAAAAACATTGTTGGAGTTTCAACTGATTTTTTAATGTTTTTCTTATTCAAGGGAGAGTTGCTAAATTATCAAAGCTCGATAGAGTGCTCATGTGCTGGTGGGTTTTCACGGGTCTGACCCACATGATCCTTGAGGGTTATTTTGTTTTTTCTCCCAAATTTTACCAGGAGAAGAGTCCCCAATACCTTGCAGAAGTTTGTAAGTTTGCTATTGTTTTTCATCTCTTACCAAAGCCAATATAGTAATTGGGTCCCCATTATGTATAGGGCTTCTGATTGAAAATTGGCAGGGAAAGAATACAGCAAAGGTGATTCGAGATATGCAGCAAGGGATGCTGCAGTAGTTGCTGTTGAAGGACTAACTGTTGTTTTGGAGGGTCCAGCTTGCCTTCTAGCAGCGTATGTATATACATTCAAAGATGCTTTCATGGGTTTTCTGGAACTAGAATGCATCGTCTCTTTTTATAAATAGATATGTAAAAGGATAGAATCATGCTTTACAAAAAAGACAGAATAGAATAGTAAATCTCTATTTTTTAGGCCAAAGAGGATGGGCATGCCGCATGACTAGTGTTATATTGGTGGAAGCCCCATTTCCATCTTTAGAAGTAAGAGCTTGCTTTCTTAAAAGATTAAATAATTAACTAAACTCAAGTTTTTAAAGAGAGAAAACTGGAGGTCAGAGTAAACAATTAACTGCAAATGCATTAAGGATTGACTTTCCTAGATAGGCCTAACATTTTCAATAGTCCAATAGAGTGGTTCATACTGAATTTATTAACCTATAATTAGTTTCTGTGAATGAAATCCTGATGTACGCCACTTCTAATCTTACTAAAACAAGATTTTTAACTCTTGGCAGGTATGCCATTGCCACAAGAAAGTCATATAGCCACATACTTCAGATTGCCATCTCTATTGGACAGCTCTATGGAACTGCTGTTTATTACATAACTTCTTGCTTGGATGGGGATAACTTCGCTACAAACTCTTTCTATTATTATGCATACTACATATTTGCAAACTCTTTTTGGGTTTGGATACCCACACTTATAGTAATCCGGTGCTGGAACAAGATATGTGTGGCATTTAATGCCCAAGAGCAGAAAATCTCGGCTAAAGAACACTGAAGATTGGATACAGACTGTTGTTTTTCTGAGATTTTAACATTTGAAGACTTGTGTCTTGATTTCATGATATTTCATTGGTTATGTAATAGGATATGTGCATTATCTGTATGTTTGTCATATAATGGTTTATTTGGATGGAATCAGTGGACGGAGGGCAACTTAGCAAGGGGGGATTGCTTGAAGATACTATTGACAGAAAAATCTTCACCTAGAAAGAATGCGGTCAGAGGAGTAGATGATGATCAAAGGATACAAGAGAGCAAACTGCTGTCATGTAGAATGCGTAAGCTCTGTTACTGTAAACGAATGAAGTTGTCTCCAAATATTGCATGCTTATATAACCCAGAGAGAGATCAAGGAGACAGAATATTGTTGATTTAGTGGAATTTATTGCCTGCTATAGACCATAGCAATCTCTGTATGTCATCGCCGTGTTATAATTTTATGGATGCTGAAAATAATTATCTTGAGAAACAGTGGAACCAGCTGAAACATTTGTCTCCATGTTAAGTGACCCTTTGGCCTATAATAACAGGTAATTGTGAACATCTCTGTTTGGAAACTATCAACTTGATATTTTTATGGTATCAAATAATTGATTAGATTTTCTTCATCTTTGTCCCTTGGTTATTTTAAGTTTTAACCATAAACACATGATCTTTGGTAATAGTGCTTTGGTGGCTAAAGAATAAATACTAGATACAAAATAATGTGTAGGATTGTAATTATTTATAACCATCGACTCCACCCATGCATACTGAATTATCAACAAATTACATTTCTACATGCCATTTTGTAAATTACTTTTTTTGTTAAGAGTTTCTTCAATGCCAATGAGGCTTCGCAAAAATGACCATTGAAGGTATGCAATCCTCTTAAACCAAAGGCCCCAAGAGTTCGTATCATTTTCCTGGAAGGAGACGGCAAATGCATATGCAGAGTGTTTTGATGTTGGCATATAAATGATATGTTTGTTTGCAAGTATTATAAGTCCCAAGTCGACACTTGAAATTAATATTCATATCCCAAAAACAAACATAGCCTTAGAATTCACATGTGCTCAGGCTACCAAAGATTAATACGCCTCAAAACCGCCATCAAATGCAAGGACCGAATTTTAGAAAGTCATTTATCTGGATGCTCTGTTCTCAGATTTTAGAAAGTCATTGCCTTAAATAGCAATGTGCCTTCGGTCAAGACTATACACAAACCAACTTTAAGTTAATCATGGAGCTAGTACCACCATTTCTCAAACAAAACTATGCAAAGAAGACATGTTTGAAGAATAACCAAACATTTCCAGTCCGTTCATTTGTTTTCATATAAATTATAAATTGATGAAACATAATATTATTTTTTTTGGGTGGGGTGGGGTGGGGGGGTGTGGGTGAAAGGTAAGAGGTGTATACATAATCACATAATATTATTTTTTTGGGTGGAGGTGGGGTGGGGGGGTTGGGTGGGGGTGAGATGGGGTGGTGGTGAGGGGTGTATACATAATCACATAATATTTTTTTTTTTTTGGTGGGGGTGGAGGGTGGGGTGGAGGTGGGTGGAGGTAAGGGGTGTATACATAATCACATAATATATTTTTTTGGTGTGGTGGGTGCGTGGCGTGGGGTGGGGGTGGGGTGGGTGGTTGAGCTTCTTGAATATGTAAATATGGATGAAAATAACTTTTGATTTGGATTTGGAATAAAATATAGGTCGAAAAATGGTTAATCGAGTTCAAACCCATTTGGTTCTAGTTAATATGGGTTGACTCGACAATTAACCAACTATATTCCCAGGTCTAGTTCTTATTAACTTGGACTCTTAGATAGAAATCCCACCTCACTGAAGAGAATGTGTCAAACAAGCCAAGAAATTATGACTTACGTGAAGGTGATGCACACCATGCTGGCTAACACTGCAATGCCATTAGCCATTTAAGTACCAAGTAAAAGTACATAGATATTATTTTTGGAGGGGGGGAGGGGGGGAGGGGTTGAAACACAGTAAGCTTGTTTTCTCAGTTGGGAACAAAACCGCAAAACAAGAGATTTGATTAGGCAGCCTGGTTTCATCCCAAATCACATCTTTGTCTAGTATTTATATGAGCACTAATAAGAGGTTCAATATTTCCATCTAAAACAGAATTTAGATTAGGCAGTTGAATGCCAGTTTTTACATCTTGTACAAGCTTGTTTGGGTGAAACACATACCTTCGAGTTTCTTGATGCCACATATTGATGATGGATTTTCTATTTATGCTTGTTATATTGGAAATTCCTTGGTCCTTCAAAATTATGAGAAGTCTGGCCCTCAAGCGATTAAGGGCCTTGATCTTATTTGCGAAGCGACTTCTTTCACCTGCACATTAAAAATATAGTTTTTATATTCCCTTATTGCCAATTAAAAATTTTAAATCATCAAGGAATTGCCGAGGAAATTGGAACAGGAAGATTTGGGGAAATTAGTTTCCTCATCGAAGTAGTAGTAGTAGTATACAAGGAGGGTTTGGGTCCTAGTAGAAGAGTACAGGGTGGGGGGGAAAAGTTTGACGGTAGGGGAGAAGTGCTCTTTTTGCCCACAGTACGAGATCCAAGATTAACTAAAACCAAATACTTGCTCTACCATTTTATTTTGTCCCAAAAGAGAATTCAGTTTGAGATTAAGGTACCAATAAGATGATATTCAAGGAAGTTTTGATCTTAACCATTTATTATATACAATTCAGTTTTCCTTATGTTCAAAAATGCTTCTTCGAGATAATAATAATGCTCCTGTTCTGCAAAAGAGAGTCTCATTTACCAAATTTTTTTGTTCCATAAAAAAGTCCTCTCATTATGGATAGTATTATAAAATGACAAAATATCCTAAAATTTGCCCTCATAATTTAATTATTATGTCATCACTACTAAACTAACAATTTATCAATTTAAGGGTAACAAAAATACATCCTTAATATTTGCAAATTATTGACTCTTTTTGTGGAACGGAGGAGTATAAGCCTCAATCAAATGCTTCTCCCAACAATGAGCAGTTTGACAACAAGAAGTTCTTGTTTTTTTTACTATAGTAACTCAGAGAAGCTAGCAATATACACATTATACCAGTGTTCTAAAAATTCCTATATAGGTCCGATTAATCCCCGTCTAGGCGCAAAGCGGTCCTCTACTGCCTAGATTTGGTTGGGCGCCTAGGCCTCCACCTAGGCAAAACCAAACCTCTGCTTTGAAGCTCTACAATACTTCAAATGATTTTTTTAAGTCTTAAAAGTTTTTTTTTGATAATTTTCATGTAAAATTTTAAAAAATACATCTATTTTATATTTTGTACAGTATAATAAGCATGAAAAATAAATAAATAAGACTGCCTAAGAAAAGGCTTGGTCCATCTAGGAAAATGCTTAAGCACCGCCTAAGCAACTTCTAGAACACTGCATTATACAAAGCTGTCATATTTCCAGTTTTTCTCTAACATCTCTCTTTGCAATGGTATCTATATTTTGTGATTAAACAGAACGACCTCTTAGAATTTGTCCTCTTTGATATTAAGCCACTAGAGGCAGCGTCAACCACCCCTGTTATCTGTTACATGTGTGTGTCATGACAGCCTTTGCACATGTGATGTTGTGTACTTTTGTGTTCATGGCTAGAAACTCGGTCCAAAATAGACACACAGATTACATAGATTCATAGAAAAATAAGCTAAACATTTATCTTCGAATTCCATTTGTAGCAAGATTAGAGAAATGGGCGTTTCTCACTTACCTGATGATTGGACTTTCAAGCCAGTTGGAATATGCTGGATTCGAACAGCAGACTCAGTTCGACGTTGCTTCCCTTCAGAAGATGAGTGAAATGAGATCGCCAAATCCATGTCATGAATGAGTAGGTCAGGAGCTGTGTCAAGGAATAGAGGGATCACATCCACAGCAGCCCAGCTAGCCTGAAAATAATTAATAAGCGAAGATAACTATATAAGGAGACTTTACGTCAAGATGAATGCACGAAGAGTTGTGCAACATTCATCAAGGACAAAAAGGTGATAATATTTGTAATTTGAGAACATTAAAATGTCAACTCAACAACAAATTTTATTTCAAATCAGATGGGTAGGTTGAAATGAATTCCAAATAAAAGCTTAAACGTAGAAAGGCAAGAAGAAAACTAAAAAGATAAAACAAATTAACTAAGAAAATAATAATATAAATAATTTTAAATAAAACATTAAAAATGATGGAGATGAGTAAAATAAAAACACAAACCACATATAAAAATATACATAATACATATATATAAAAAGCTAAAATGCAAACAAATAATCAAAGGGGAGGGAAAAGAAAGAAACACAATAGACAACAGAAAAAGGACGAACAGGGGCCAAAAAAAGCTGAAGTCATAAGCATTTAAGCATCAAAATCCATGAGAATAAAGGTAAAATAATACGAGAGAGAAAGAGAGAGAGAGAGAGAGAGACTGGCACTTGTACCTCAGGAGACATGGACTCGTTGCGACTACCTTTTATTAAGCGGTGAACACCTCTTTCCCCTGAAAGACAACCATAAGCATACTTGGATTCAAACTCTATTGTTGCAGACTTGATACCACCTTTCTTTAAAACACACTTCTCAACTATCCTTCCCCCATAACCTTGCTTTCGAGCCCATTTTGTATACATTTTTATGAGTTGTTCTGCCCATATCTGGTTTTGAAAAATTGTATGATCATTATAATTTATAAGAGTAAGAGAAGAAAAAGTCAAATAAACATCTTCACCCACAACTCAAACAAACCATCATATAACTTTTCAGCAACAGTAACAAGCAAACAATTTAACAAATGCCCCAAAAAGCTTGCGCAACAATCATGAGAGGGATGATATTAGTACAGTGACAGACAGCAAGTGTGATATATTTGAAAGAAGATGAGCTTCTTTCTATGTGAATTTTTTTCAACTCCATCATAGAAGAAGAAATAGACAAGGATATGAACATTTGAAACTCTTGCCATAATACACTAGAGGCCCGGTAAACAAAGAGAAGATGTATGCATCAGCGAAGACTTTATTTACATTATAGTGTGGAAATTAAAATACGAAAGATAAAATGAACAATTTCACATGTAGAAGGATCAAGTACACTCAAAATCTCCCCTGGGATGAGCCACCAATTTTTTCTACATTTGATTGTGATCTTTGCTATCTGATGCACCAGGTATGAAGGGTTTGTAATCCCAGCCAAGAGATAAGGAATTTTTAAGAAGTTCCACATCTTCTAGTCAATGTGGCCACTGGTAAGTGTCCTTGATTTATACCATTGTGTTGGCAATGTTTAGTCTTATTTAGAGAAGATGTATTTGCTTCTGATTTGATACGTGTCCTCTGGGTGTAGGCAAGTTTTAGGCGCTACCTTACCCTAGGGATTAGTCCCTGGCAATCAGTTGATTACCATTTACAGAGGCACTATTTCCACAAGAACCTCAAAGGCTTACACAACCTCAGACATCGCACACAGAAAGTACTGACATTTAACTTTCTGGTTTCCACTTTAAATTAGGAACTGCAAAACCAAAAGTATTAAGAAAGGCATTTCATAGTAAGTACTCTAATTCAAATATGAAAATGTGTAGATTGATGAATTGGCATACATAAACTAACCAAACAAGATTAGATACATGCTCCAAATATGTAGCCATCGAAGGAAATAATACTCCCTCCGTCCAACTTTACTTGTCCTAATTGACTTTTTAAGGTCAAATTGACCAATTTTAAATTTAATAATTAAACAAATGTACTACAAATTTGAAATCAAATAAGTTGACTTTGATAGTATATTCTATGTATTTTATCATAATTTTGTGCCTATATCTAATAAACTTAAGAATGATTTTTTATTCTAAATATGGTTAATTTGACTATAAAAAGTCAATTAGGACAAGTACAACTGGACGGAGGGAGTACAAATGTATATAATAAGCATACAAAATTCCCCACATACTTCTTAGAATGTAGTGTAATGAAACCAACAAAATAAAAGGCTCAGAGTTCACCCATTATAAGATTCCTTATCCTTGCTAACCATTTAACTTTTGCCTGGTGCTTTTTTATTACTCCCTCTGTGCCAAAATATACAATCAATATTGACTTTTTAAAAGTTCAAATTCAAAATTAATATGAATCTATTTAACATATGTTAATACAATTATGAATATTATAAACTATCTAAAAAGTACTACTACTTATGAGGTTTATTATTTTCGATACTTAAATGAACTATGTCAATTTTAAGTGTGAATTGACTTTTAGAAGGTCAATATTGATCTTATTTTTTCTGTAACAGAGGGAGTATATCAATAACTCAAAAAGATAATCATAGACGATCTGAAAGCTAAAGTATTTCAATGATTCAGTACAATTACTTGGGAATAAAATTATTAACTAGGTTATGTATTAAGTTTTGACTTTATGTTAAGCATGTAACTATCATGGTTATATCCTCAGTATTTCATTTAAATTTGTTATGAGGAAGTAAAACTCTGCTCGCACATCTGTTAGTTTCATAGCACCCTATTTGAAGGCACAGCTAACGTACTTTAAAGTATAAATAGTTATCAAACCTCGGGACAAATGCCTTCTGATCCAGCTTCAACTATTACACATGCTCCCTCAGCGTCATATGGACCCTTAAGAAGTTTAGACATCTCATATTTATCCAAGAACTTTCTTACATCCACAGAGGCAGTGTATGCCTGCTTAAAAAGGCCATAATTTATAACGTCCATGTCCGCCAATTCTGTAATAAGCTTAGCTTCTTCAGCCTGAAAATTTAGCATATAATCAAACAAAATAGCATGACTTCTAGCCTTCATTTAAAATATTTCACCTTAGAAATTAGAAAAGAACATGACACAGCCAAGGAAGCACATTGATTTAAAGGATTCTGATACTCCAATCTATATGAAGTTTAAATCAAAATTTCAAAAAAAGACTAGTGGCCCAGACAATGAAGTTATGAAGACATGGAATTCTTATGGATCAAAGGCAGGCAAGGTCGCAAGGGCCACATTTGGTAGTTTCTCATACAATCTGTTGACCCAGCCAGAAGAATCAAAGGCATTCCATATAAATGACTGTTTAGTGTATAGTAAAATAGATTTTCCTTTACTTGAACCCCATGACAACAATATGCACCAGAAATCACCTTATATTTTAGGTCTTTAAGAGCATCAACCACCTTGGCACTATCAGCTAACTTGACAAGGATTTCATTTGACTTAGCAAGGTCATCCCATAAATTAAATTCATGAATCATTTCTTCCTGTTTGATACGTTTTGCTTCTTCAACTTCCAATGCACCAGGTGCCAACATTTCCGCACGGTTAACAGAATCTTCTATCTTCTTTTTCAATGAAAACAAACCTACACCAAACCCAACATTAGTATCAATAACTGTACAGAATCCCTGAACTTTCACCTTTAATAATATGACATTAATTTTTATTATAAAAACAGAAAAATAGACTTAATTTTTTACAAATGTAAAAAGCAATAATAAAACTACACTGCCTAGAAAGCCGCCTGGGAAAACGCATAGGCCCCAATTACACAGCCTAGGCGCCCGAGGGGCGAGGGTCCATTTGATGCCTAGGTCCGCCTAGCACTTTTCAAAGCATTGAGTAGTGTGCTTACTGTTGTTAGCAAGTATTATCAAAAAAGCAAAACATGTTAAAAATAAGCATTTCCAAAGAACACAGTTTTACATGTCAAATCCCTTTCCTTTTCATGATAGTTAACAATGGAGAAAATTTTGCAAGT
This sequence comes from Panax ginseng, assembly GCA_020205605.1. NCBI lineage: Eukaryota > Viridiplantae > Streptophyta > Magnoliopsida > Apiales > Araliaceae > Panax > Panax ginseng. The sequence goes on from CM035146.1 coordinate 102,946,427, forward strand.
ACAAAATAAGGAGAAGAAAGATGAGGGAAACACATTTGCTATAGCTTTTGTTGATAAAGATTAAAATTTTAGTATAACCATAGAGTTTTGGATCAAAAGACTTATAAAGCTGTACATATATCTTCACACGTTAACATTCATGCTTATGTTTAAATACAAATCCTTTCGATTTGATGATTTTTGAGAAACACAGCATGATAACAGGGTGGACTAGAACATACATGAAGAGGGTAGCATAAATATATATGTATATGTAGTTAGTGTTATGTTTGAGGTCAGCAGGCATTTTCGCGCAATAAAGCATACATTTTACATTTACCATAACTCTAATAATCTAATTAAGTGCATCTGCAAATTGATTATAGTACTAATGTACTATCAATTCAGGAAGGTCCCACACCAATCAAATTATCAAACGTCTCCAAGTTTCACCATGTCATAACAAAATTCAACCAAGGAAATACCCTTTGAGCACTCATAAACCAACATTTGACACACTGATCAATAGAAGAACTACCATTAAACACCCTCTTAATTTAAGGGACAAATTTCAGCATCAATTCCCCTCCCCCCAGAAACAGAAAAAAGAAGAATTGACAACAATCAGAACTCCTTGTTGTGGGGATGCATATCCGGGGAAAGTGGGGTGGGAGAGAGATAAGAAGAAGTCCTTGTGGTGTTGCCAACACAACCCTAACAAAAAAGGGGCATCAGCCATACAAACCCCCGAAACATATCTCTTCCTCAAAGTACTTATACCATCTTAGGCCGGCTCAGCCGGGTCAGCCAAAAGGTCATGACTGAACTATTGTTAGTAACTTAATTTCTAATGACAAATGTTTTCCATATCTTTCGATGCGGGACTCGAGTGTTACAGTACTCCAGACAAGCATAGTGAAACAAATCAACAAGAGAGACATAAAAAGAATTAGCAACTAGTGCCTTAACAGCCATATGTATGAACCAAAAAAAAAACTTTTAGTACATTTGAGAAAACACTTAAAATGTCAGTATAGACCCATCAATAAAAGTTGATTGTTAGTCATACCCATTACGCTTGAACTCCACAAGCAAAAAGATAACAAACAATAAATGGAATTTCAAAAAGAAAGCTCGACTATTATACTAGAGTCTGAAACTCGCTGCAAATTCTCACAGTAAACAATAAACATGTATAATTTACTAGGGGGTTTACATATACTGATAAACATATATATATATATATATATATATATATATACATATAAATAATGTATAAAAGATTCATAAATATAGAGGGAGGGAGAGAAAAAGAGAGAGACCCAATTCATTGTAGAACTTGGTCTTGTCATTTAAGGACTGACAAGCTCGAATTGATGAAGGTAGAGGACGGTGATTCTGTAATCGGCAACTTGTGGAAGCTCTCCATTTGCCACTCAATGGAGCAGGCGAACCAGCTGTGCGTACACATACCAGTTCAGCAGCCAAATTAGCCATTGAAAAAGAGTTGAAAGTTGTGTTCCCTTGCTCGCTAGGTGATACTCAAATTGCAGTATCCGTATCCCGGCCTCGGCCTAAATAAATGCTTGTGTAGGAAAAAATAAAAATAAAAGCCTTGACAACATCTTGTTGATAAACATGTTTTTTATTACATCTTGTTGGAGTATTATGTTTGTTTATTTGAAAAATCTGTGTATATATTTGGGTGAAATTTTTGATGATATAAGAAAAGGAATTTTAAAATACTTTCTGGTTTCAAAATATAAAATCATGTTTGAATTTTAAAAATAAAAGTATTTTAAATTAATTTTTGGTAATAAACTATTTCTGAAGTGGAAAGAGCAATTATTTTTGGTAAAAAATTGGATTTGAATTGAATGAGTATGAAAATGAAAGTTCAATAAAATTAAATAAAACCTTTAAAGAATTTATTTAAGGAATAGATTCGGGTAAAGAAGAGAAGGAGCATAATCCAGAGGAGTTGGAGTATTTTTTGTGACAGTGTGAAGTAGTGCAATATGATTATTCTTGCATGCAAAAATAATTAAGAAAACACTGGGAACTAGTAAGGTTAATTAATTTCATTATATAAAAAAAATTCCTTAGGAACGAATTTAAAAATACGATAATAATAATAATAATATATAAAAAAAGATATTTAGAACTTTATGTTGTAAATGTACTTGGTTCATATATGTTGAAGAATAAGGTTGTAATTATAGTATTATGTATTTCTGATTCAGCTTGAACATATATATATCAAAGAAGATAAGTTAGTATAACACTCCTTTGTGAATTTAGTCAATTTGGACCATGAAAAATGGTGTCCATTTAATTCGTAATTATCCCAAAAAATAAATAAATTATGATCAATTGCTGTTCTGTTTTGTGAAATTATTGCCACAATAGATATATAAGGCTCTGTTCTTATGAATTATGGCTAAGACCCAATATATAAGCAGAGCAACCAGACTAGATATAAGGCTCTGTTCTTATGAATTATGGGTAATACCCAATATATAAGCAGCAACCGGATATAAAAACAGCAATTTCGAATCTCTCACGTTAATCTGGTAACTTCACATAACAAACACACTGCCAAATAAATGGTATAACAAAAAATGCAGAGATTCTGGTCCTAACAATTAATCAAAGAGCAAAGGAGATGTAGCATAAGCATAAAAGAAAAAATGTTTTTCATTGAAATTCTACTGTTTGTTTTTCTTTTTTTTTTTTACATTAATTACCACAAAAGACGTCAGAATATGAACAAGGCTAGATACAAGAGTTGAGACCTTGCCCTATACAGAAATTACAGGAAACGGAGAATACTACGTCAGAATACTGCTTTTTGGGCTAACAGACTTGGCTGGCTTCTCCCAATACTTTAGCTGATTCGGCCGGGGATTTTGGGATTTCTTTCCTTAAAAGAATTTGACAAGCTCAGGCTCTTCATCAGTGCCACATGATCAACTTCAATACCTGTTTTGCAATCAAATACAACAATCAATCGGGATGAAGCTTTTGAGTAAAGATGTAAATAAACTGAGTTAAGCCGAGTATTGAGTTGCTCAAATTTGATTAACAAAATTTATCGAATAGTATAAAATAAGATTTGATTAAAACTTTTAGCTACCGAGTCGAGCCTGATCTCAAATCAAGCCTGAACAGTTTGAATTTTTCGAACGAATATGATGAATATCAATAGAAAATTACAATTTGAGGAGGTTGAGTAATTTATCAAACTTTAAAATTTGCTCATATTTGAATCATTTATATTTCGAATCGAGCTCGAATCGAACTTTTAGTCGAGCGAGTATGAATCGAGCCCAAACTGTTTGCTCATTTTACGGCCTTACTTTTGAGTATTTACTCCAGCTCAAATTCAAGAATATGTTTACCGTTTGCTTGCTACATTAATGGCTTCCCATCAACTAGCAAACACAATAATGGTAAATTTTTTGGCTTTTACTATTAAGCAAGGCACTTCCAATATTAGAAAGCACAAGTGCACCATAACACAAACAAAAAAAATTTAACTTTGTACGAGCAGATCTTAGTTGCAACAAATTTCAATTTGTGACACCACATTATAAAGTTAATGAGCAACATACCATTTTCAAGCATTCCCTTCTGATCAAATAGAAATGATTTGGTTCCTGCTTCAGCTTTAGACGATTGAATGAATTGCTCAAACTGGGCTTCCATGTTTAAAAATTCTTCCTCAATACCAAGATCAATGGTATCCGGTAGCAGGCCAGTAATATCTTCCAAGTCATCTTCATTATTACCATAGAAACCATCATCACCCTGTTGCTGGTTGAGCCAATAGTCATGAAACCATGTTGATGTTGTTACCAACTGCCACCATTCTGGCAAGAAGTCCTCCACTTGGTGAACAGCAGCTGGAATAAAGAGAGGAGCATTTGGATTCAACGTAGACCTTCCTCCTGAGACTAGTGCCATTTTTCAGTAGTCTTAACTATGTTTACCAATCTTGTAACCTAAAAAGATATAGAAAATAATATAATAGATTATCAGAATTAAAATTTTAAAACGCAGAATGTCAAGACATTTCACTAATTTTTATCAGAGAATGTCAAATCTGTTGAACTGAGCATTGTGGTTCCTATAGAACTTCTACCTCTGAAATGGCAACTAAACAACCAATTTGGTCCTAAACTCAACAGTGAATAAAGAAACTAGATACATACATTTTGCTTAGAACACACTACACACATCTCATTTATTATGCTGCAGACCCAAATTCAGATCGAGATATCACATAATTGGGCTATGTTAATATAAAATCAAACAAAGATAAAAAAAAAAGAGACTACGTGGAATCTTTAAGAGAAAAAAAACAGAAAAAAAGAAGAATTTAGAACATCGCATTTCACTGTAAATAGTATCTCATACTCTACCTTGAACTTAATCAAAAACCAATTTAGAAAGTCTATTACATATAATCTTCAAACCAAAAACCAAGCTACTCACAACCACAAATCATAAAGTATAATTTGAATATCGATTCTAAACAGTATCATGAACACGATTTGTAAACAGCCTTGGCCAACAGATCACCAAGAAATACTATTTAAGATCTTATTGAACTTTTTTTAACGCTACAACGTTTCAAAATCCCAGGTTATAAACCAACCAACAACTATACATCAGATGATCAAAACATACCAAAAAGTGCAAAATCTTACTGGAATCTCCAGAAAAGTAAAGATCAATACCAGAATCAAGAAATTAAACAAGAAATCTTACTGGTATCTCCAGAAAAAAAAGAAAGTATTGTTGATATTGAAGAAACCACAATAGCTAATGAGTACAAATCCTAATCGATCATTAAAATCATAGATCTCATAAATTCAGCAAAAGGCCACCACATGAGCCATGATTCTAATTATGTGTAGTTAACTAAAAAAAGTTACTGCAGCTAAATTAATCAGGTCAAACACTTCCAATCTAATCGAATTCATCATCAATTAAAAGACCATCTTAAATTCCCAAGAAAACTAATTCAAATATCATCAGAATCCCTAACCATATCAGATCTAACCAAATAAATATCGGGATTTCCTTGGTGAAAAGTATTACCTGATAGCGTAGAAGAACAAATATCAAACCAATTCGGCTAAAGATTTGTTTCGGACCGTTCACCGTGAGATGCGTTACGGGGTATTTGTAGTGTCGGAAGGGCTATCCGAGTCTGTTAGCTTCGGATTTACGAGTCTAAGGTTAGGATAGGAGTGCTCGGAACGTAAGCTTGGATATTGACACTTTAGTCTTTAGACGGGGCGATAGGCGGTTTAGACGGGAAATAGCCGGTCAGTCGCCGGTCGTCAATAAAGCGTGTACAGGTGTTGTATAGCCAGTTGTAGCTTGATGTTGAAAGTGGGACCCACATGGATAGATCGACGGTTGAGAATATGTTATTGTGCGAATTGACGGTTGTGATACGGTAGATTAGCTCATGATTTTTTTTTGTTTTAATGGCGGGACCCAGGAAGTCCTCAATTCCACTCCCCCAATTATCCGCATTGTTTTGAACTATGCTAGTCTTGGTTGGTGTCTTACTATTTGAGAAATTCAAAAAAGAAAAAAGAAAAAACATAGTAGTCCAGTCCTTATCTAGGATGGAAGATGGAGGGAGTATTTAGTAAAATTTGGCAAATATATATTACGAGTAGTATTGGCAATATTGAAATTTTGTTCATTTGTTTGGACAGTACAATATTTCCATTCCAGGGAGTACTCTCCTAGATACAACAATGACAAACATTTAACGGATGGGTGGGCGGTGATTTTTAGAACATTCAAATTATTATTATTATTTTTCTTTGACTGGGATATCTTTAATTAATTAATTAATTAATATTCATTGGAATATATATATATATATATATATATATATATATATATATATATGATCGGATAGTTACACCGTGTCAAACAATTTTGCGAAAAAGTCAAAGTTATCTCGAAGCAATAGGTTGACCGTGTTACATCATAAGAAGATTTTCATATTTTTATATTGTTCTTGTTAAGTGTAGCTTACAATAAAAACCATTAATTAATCTAGCTACTCGATCTGTGGGGGTCTTCTTTTTGTTTTTTCCACATAATTTTTTTAACAAATACTATAATAATTTTAATTGAGTAATTTAATTTGTCAAACTTTAATATTAGAATAAATTACCAAAAAAAATTATCAATATTCAAAATTTAATAATTAATTAATCACAAAATTAGCAACCATCCAACAATAGATCAAATGAGATTTGTACTAGATATATTTTTTTGTTTTCTTTTATTTTAATTTATGCGAAGAAACCCTCAACCAGTACCCTTTATTTATTTTTTTGAAGTTTTATTTTACATTTGTTAATTATTAATTTCCAAGATTCAAATTATGAATTTTCTTTTGGATGGTGGGAAAGAATTAATATATATGAGATGAGAAAGAATTAAAGCTTTTTGACGTAGGGTGATATATCAAAGAAGAAGGATGAAATATATATATATAAAGAACAAGACCCTCTCGATCAAAACAAAATCTTTTTATAAACTCTTGTTATATACTATATATATATATATATATATATATATATATATATATATATATATATGTATGTATGTATATGTATCATCAATTAATGTTTCTTGGGGATCGGAACTATGCTGGTTGGCAAGGAAGAATAAGTAGTCTTGAGTAGCTTGTAGTTGCTGTGGGTGTTGCTGCTAATCATCATCTTCACATTATTATTTGGCTTCATCCTCATCATCTCATCATCATCATCATCGCTGTTATTATTATTAATAACATGATCACCATCGGACGATAGAACTTCGAATTGCTGCTGCTGTTTGTTGATGATGGTGTCTGCAGGTAGGGGGCGGGGGTAATAGAAATCTGTGGGGAAGAAGTAGTACTGAAGCCCAGCCATTAATTAATTGATTATATGCTCGCTCGATCTCTCTCTCTCTCTTTGTTGTCTGGAATATCTCTAGCTAAAAGTTTTTAATTTTGTGGTGCTTCTGTGATCACTTTATGTTAATTTATAGAGGGATCGAGAGGCCGAGAGGGAGAGGGAGAGAAGAATATTCAAAGAAACTAGTTAGTTTATGTACGTATTCAATATTACTGACTTGGGCACTACGTTAATCTGTTTGTTTTCTTGGCTATATATATATATATATATATATATATATATATATATATATATATATATATATATATATATATATATCTCTTTCTTTATATACCTTGAATCTTTTTCTATTTACTTTTGGCTTAATTAAGACTTTCCTAGCAATTATCATTATCCTTTTCATATTAAGATTTTCTATCCTATTGCCTAAGTTGCCTTTAAATAAATATGTACGTACGTGTTCTATTGTTTTGAACGTAGAAATTTCTCAAATAATATAAGTATGGACAAAATAAATAAAAAGATGTGTATGTAGAAATTTTTAGTTGACATTAGAAAAAAATGAATTAGAGTTCCACATTGGAGAGATTAAAAGAATGAATGATTATGTAATAGGATAGGATGAAGATATTATGATCATTTAAATATATGAATTAAAATGAGTTCTAAACATTTTTCGTAAATTAACTCTATGATATATATATAACGATTCTGATTCATGCATACATGTATAATAATCACATACATATATATGTACATGCAGATATAGAGAGAGAGAAAGTGGAAAATGATGTTAATTATTACTATGTGAAATTGCTTGCGTGTTTTCATAGTTAAGGGTGTTAATCGAAGCGAGTAAATTTCGATCTTCGACTGAGATCGATTCAAAAATATATGATCTAAAGTTCAATTGAAGTTGATTCGAGTCGAATATGATCCAAACTCGTTTTCTATTTAATGATACACGAAGTCGAATTGAATATACCAAAGATTCGCTTTCGATTAGGGTTCGAGTATTTCATTTTTTCTCGAACCATACTCGATACCTGTTCGATGGATCATATTCAAATACTGGTCTGATCCATACTAATAAGCTAAATATGTGATATTTGTATCAATCTTTATAATTTATAAAGTGTAGTATTAAATTGTGTAAGCTTGTACTTGAATAAATCAGTGAATTGATTATTGTCAATTCGTATTACATTCTTTGTAATTTCTTTACATAAATAAAAGTAAGAGACTTTTATATATAAACATTAGTTCAATAATCAATTTAGTATGTAGTGGTTCAAGATAAGCGAAATGGTTCAAATTGAAACTCGATTTGAAGGCTCATGAAGAAACTCGTTTTGTAAGCGAATTCGAGTACTTCTGAGCCAAGTAGGTCCGAAAGTAATGATCCGAGTCGAATCAAAGGCGCAAAATTAGAAATTTCTTATCGAATTCGAGCTCAATTTTTTTTGTCGTCGGGCGAATCAAAGCATTAGAGTGTTCGCTGAGATTCGACTCGTTTTCACCCCTATTCATAGTGTAGTTCTTCTTTTATATAAATTATAATTATATTACTATGTGTTGGGTCATGATATTTCCCTTCTTTGGGCCGGGTAGATTGGGCCTACTCATTTGATTTGTTCATTGGGTCCTCCTTATAGAGTCTTAAAGTTACTGGGCCTAGTCATTATATTATTCCTGTTGGATCCTTTTAAGATCGGGTTGGATCAATGGATCGACCCATTAGATATTTTAATATCTCTATCTTTGACTTGTAATGATGAAAAAGGATGACGGTTGACTAGAACACCTGCCATGCATTAATGTGGATGAGATCATAGCCGGCCGGCGGTAGAAAACAATGGCCAAAAGTAGTAGATAGACTACATGCAGTCGGCAGAACCCATCAGATCAGGAGGCTATGTCAGATAGTAGTGGGTGGCACAGTAGTCCGAGCAAAGAGAGTATAACCTAGCACGAACGTCTTCATAAACAGGTACGTTCTCATATACGTCTTCATTCATAATCATATACACACAACTGAGAAGTATTATATCTCTCAATACACTAGACATTACATCCTCCATTGTTAACCTTGTGAACACGTATACTGACTCTCACGCCTGAGCTATCCCCCGACGGAACAGCCGTCAAGCTTGTGGTGTATATCGTGTTTACTATGGAGGATTAGGGCGTCTTACGTGATTGGGACATGGCAGAAGATCTTGGCGCTAACATTGGCGCTAGAAGGAGGGCAGAGTTCTAGTGTCATTGAAATTTTCAATCACAATTGTTTAACCTACTTCGGAAGATGATGAGGAGTAGAGATGGAATGCTGTTAGAAGGGCAAGCGATGGTACATTACTCGTCACCGCCTCATGTTTGATGAAATGATCGTCTGGTCCTTCTAAAAGTGCTCACGAGAGCACGACCTCTAAGCATAATTCAAGAGATCTCCGTCCAGAAGATCCATGGTGGGGCAGAATTTAAAGTTGGTTTCAATGCGGATAAGGAGCGTGATCATGGTCGAGGGAGGCGGAAGGCTCACTGAACCAAGACTCATCGTCGAAGTGGTCGGGAGGATGAGTCGCCAAGTTGGCGAGGATGGCGACGAAGCAGCAGATAAAACCTTGGAAGTTCATTTGAAGCAGAGAGAAGATATATAAATGTACGAGATGCTTGGATGGGCGGAATTAAGGGGCGAAAAACTAGCCATGTTCAGTCCGAAAGGCGGAGTAGGCATAAGGAGATGTCATGGCGAGAGGGTAAGGAGCCGGAGCATTCTGCACATGTGTCTAGGAATCGTTCTCACAGTAGGAGGAGATCGAGGAGCAGAACTCCCGTGGCCTCGAAGAAGGCACTGATAGTCGTTGGTTCTCAGCATCGAGACGACGACAGACAAAGAAGCAGGTCGAGGGAGATCGTGCCAGAAACTAGAAAAAGAGAGTATCAGCATGACCATTCTCATCACGAGGATAGAATTGTACGTCGGAGTAGATCAAGAAGCCCCACAAGGGCAATGGGATCGGCAGGGGGAGGTCGATCCACTCAGAAGAAGAATGTCGTTCATGAGAAAGAGGTCTCCTCGCGGCCCGAAGGTGTTGATTTTCTGGTAAAGGAGTTGAAAGAGCTCAAAGCGGTGGTGAGGTCAAACAGTGAAGGACACTTTCGGGGAAAGAAGGCATCCCTTTTTCCTCATATATTCTCAAAAGAAGGCGGATATCACCAAAAAGTTGCCTCGTGTGGAGAGTTACGATGGGTCCGGAGATCCTTATGACCATAGTCGAGGCGTTCGGCCGGTGATGGACTATTATGACTTCATGATCTTGCCAAGTGCCACACTTTTGTCACGTATTTGAGAAAAGATGCGAGACGATGGATGGGGACTTTACCATCGATTCGATATCCTCTTGGACCGAGTTTTGTGATAAGTTCCATTACGCGTTTTGGAACAACCAAAGAAGGGGAAAGCCTCTGGTTCTTCAGCACAGATCTGGCGATTCACCAAATGAATTTTTAGGCCATATGTAAAGAGGTTCAGAGAAGCGGTTGGTCGTGTGTCGACCTTAATGATCTCTGGTCATGGTTTGTTCCGAGCAGGCTAGATCTTTGGTAAAGTCAGAAAGTTGGTGAAGAAGTTGATGTTCCACCATCCAAAAGCTGACGAAGACTTTGACAAAAGCGAAGGTTATATTGTTGTAGAAGAGGCTATGAACAGCCTGAAGCGTCCTTTTTCAGACCAGTTAAAGGAGATAAAAGTTCCCAAGGCCAAAGGTGATCGAGGAGGAAGCGGGGGTATAATGATCGGCCAAAGGCGATTCAAGAAATCTGATAACTTTCGGCGGCGAGAAGTAGTAATCCCACCTATTTCCGCCTTGAAGGTGAATAAGGTCTACACCAAAACCGAACACTGAGATAGGTTTGGTGATTTTGGATCGGATCGAAACCAAATTTTTTTCGAGCCACCTCGTGATAATTATAGAGACGAGAATGAGGCAACTCTTGTAAATATTGTGGCTATCATCAAGCCCAGCGCGATACCATGACACTAATGAGTGTTGCAATTTAAAGGATTTCGTGGAGAAGAAGATTCAAGGTGGCTTGCTGGTTCAGTATGTGGCCGAAAAGGACAAACAAGATCAGCAGAATATCGACCGTACTGTTCAGATGATTCAAATTGTAAGACCCCAAATAATTAATAAATGAAATTTAATTTCCTCTATTTATTATTTTAAAATAGTAAGGGTTGATTTGATTAATGTGGATAGTTATGGGTAAAATCACGCAAGTATTTCAAAATAAGCAATGGTGGTCGTGGAATATTAAATGCTGTCGGGGAATATTAAATGCGACGCCGTGATCTTTTTTATGGGCCCCATAATGGAAAGCGATTGGATGAAGAAAGCGACAAATATAAGTTGTTTAAAAATAATTCACGTAGTTATTACAAGAATTATCTTGTTAAAATACTCGGTGGTTAAAACACGATGTGCACTACCGGTATTGCACCAATTATTGATTCTTACGTGAAAGGCACTACTAAATAATGGTTACGATAATTCTTTATTCAAGATTTTATTGATTTAATAATTATTAGTTGATATTTTATATTCTACTATTTCAATAATTGTCATTACACGGTATTTTTCATTATCGAAAGCTAATAATTCATATTATCTGAATAATATTATTAGATAACATTATTGGCAATGTCTAGAAAGTTACATACTAAGGAGAGGTTTGGTCACCTAATTGCTTGGCGATGAGGAAAAATTCTTATTGGAAAGCCCTCTCTTCCTGAGGAGCTGCACAGTTGTCGATATTGTGATTCGTAATATTATTTGTGAATAATTAATTATTGATTTATATGATGAGGAAAATATTGATTTTATGTGGATATAGATGGAGAAAATTTTTTAATGTGACAATTGTTGAAAATTAAAATTTTATCTTTTTCGATAAAATAATTCATTTAAATATATAATTATATTTTAATAATATAATAATGGTGATATTTTTACAATGAATGTGTGATATATGAGTATCTGAGGAGAAAGAGTATTTTTGTTGCAATAAATGTTTAAAACATGTTAAACATGTCGATTGGACCCCATTTCTTGATGAAATTTGATTATAGCTTGTAAAATCGCCTGGTTTATGGATTTGATCAATTTACATTTGGAATTTGGAAAAACTTTCTTACGCAAAGTTGTAGAGAATTGAATTTCCTATAAAAACACGCGAGATTTGAATTTTGTGATAAAAGGGCTATTTATTATGAATTATTGAAGTTCAGCACTATTCACGAATCGACGACACTATTCATCGAAAATGAAAATTTTCCTTTTAAGTCCAAAATATCTATTACGGATACTAGCTTTGATTGTATCCATGTTTTGATCATTCTTGAATTTTACACCACTATGATTATTTTGAGGTATTTTTGGGCGTGGATAAAACAAAGTACGAATCCTTAATCCTTGTCATTTGTTTTCACCGGATTCGTTTTTTAAAAATATTTTTCATCATCCTCGGTCTTAAATGATGATATTATTGAATATCTTTGGCACGTAGTATAAAGATGAATGATTTACGATGAATATCTTTGGCCGTAGTCTGAAGATGAGCAGTGTTTAGATGAACATGACCAATGATGAATATCTTTGGCACATGTAGTGCAAAAGATGAATATTTGATTCGATATATATTGATTGATGTTACAAGGATAAAAGATGAGCGATGAACTTTGAAATTCATACATAGAAGATAGTAGTTTGCGTTCTCTACTTAACTCTTCTAATGAATTATTATTTCACGGCTATGAAAATTGATTTAAAACTTGTTGTCTATTTTATTCTATTAGATTTTTCCTGTTGGAGACTAACGATAATTTGTTGTATATTATCTTAGTCATAATATTCTTCTTTGGGCTAGTTGAGCTTACCTTTTCCTTTTTGTTCCATTTTTAACTTCTCGGGAGGCGAGAATATAAGCGAGTACTGCAGTCGGGGTATGGAATGAAGGTTCTAGAGAGAGTTGTTTAGTAGTCCTCACCATTTTGTAAAATAATGTATCAATAAATGTGATGAGGATTTATTTGAGTATAGATATTGTCTAGAAGATAATATTTGTATTCAAACTCACGCTTTTTACTATTGTAATAATAAAGTTGTAGTTGTTTTACATACCATGTATTGATAACTTTCGAGAATGGGTGATGTATACCTATTTTGGGGGCGTCCACAGTTGGTATCGAGCTTAGGATATGATCTCTGGCGGAGATCGGGAATAGAACTAGGAGGGAGAGGCAGTAAATCCTTCGCTAGTGTGTCCTACCTAAGCTTATTTGTTAGTTGGTCATATATAGGGATATTATGTGATATATTGATTTCCTTAATTAACCCTTATTTTATGGCGATGTTTCGAGAATGTCATTTGAGAATATTAACAGAGAAAATGAGGCCCGTGGAGAGCGCTTTGTACTCACCAACGAGGAGAACATGAAACAGTTTGGCAATGTTCCTCCCGTGAACAACAACCTGCTGGCGAGATGATGAGCGAGGGGATGTTTATAAGCTTTTTGTAGTTCATGCAAAATCAGACGAGGGAGACTCGTGTTCAAAATCTGAGGAGAAAATGATAGCAATTCACGGGTTGTCACAAACAAGCGGCTTCAAAGAGTTGGGACCACCAGAATTTAAGAAAAAGCCAGATCCGATCATGGCGGAAACATGGGTCAAATAAATTACCAAGATATTCGATGTCTTGGGATGCATGGAGGAACAGAAGGTTCCATTCGCCAGTTTTATGTTCCGTGGGCGAAAGGCGGACTCACTGGTGAGATGCAGAAGCGTACATCCCATCCAAATGGCTCAAAGATGTCTTGGGAGACATTTCAGAAACTATTTAATGACAAATACTTTCCCGAAAGTGTTAAATATATATGAAGGAAGTGGAGTTTATTAGATAGAATGAATAACATGATTTGTGTCCCATCGACGAGGCAAAGTTTGCAGAGTTATCGAGTTTGCACCTTATTTGGTGGAGAATGAGGAACGTTATGCGGATGTTTCTTGAGGTTTGAAACCCGGCGTACGTCGATATCTCATTTCTCATAAATTTTCTCTCTACTCTTCGGATGTAAACAGGCTCAATTATTAGAAGCGAGAGATAACGAGTACGGTCCAACCGATGGACCACAACCGAGGATAATCTAGGAGATAGCGATCAACAAAACAACGATAACCCGGTGGAGAAAGAAAAAGACGGACAAAAAATGGTAACCACTGGTGGTAATCATGGCCATGAAAATAGAAGAAGCGAGTCGAGGAGATTTTTAAAGAGGAGATTTAACAACGACCGTGTAAAAGACGACAGTCTTAACAGCGAATCGGTTCCAAGTTCGGAGAACGACCACCGGTCGGATCTTATAAATCTTGGAAAAGAGGGACATATCGATCAAACCGCCTGAACAGATTCAAGGTATGCTATAATTGTGGAAAGGAAGGACATATCGCTCGAGATTATCTGATGGCGAAACCTAGTTCAATGAGGATGGTGACTCAAAAGATCATCCCCGAAAAAAGTCAAAGTCAATCAGTTCTGGAAGAACGTTTGTTGTGATCGGTCAAAATGCGAAGAACCCAAACGAGGTGATCACGGGTAAGGTATTTATAAATTGTTGCGAAGTTTATACCTTACTTGAGGTCTTTATACCCATTCATTTATCTCTCTGCTTGTGCTCAACGTTTAAACTTGACTCAGGAGAAATTAGACTTTGACCTATCTATGGAAACTCAGATTAGGAGAAACTTTCATCACATCCACTTGCTTTATAAATCTTGTTTGATTCAAGTTGGCACCATCACCTTACCGTTGACCTTATCTCATTAAAGATACTTGCTTTTGATGTGATTTTAGGGATTGATTGGTTAACTACTCATCATGCCAAAATTGATTGTTTTAAATAAGGTTGTTAGTTTTCATATTCCTAACCAACCTGTTGTACGAATTCAAGCAACTAAACCATTAAAATCAATCACTGTCATATCTAATCATAAAGCTATTCGTTTATTGAAAAATGGATGTCAAGCTTTCTTAGCCCATGTTATGGATTTGAATAAAGACACGTTAAATTTGAATAATATTCCTGTTGTTATTGACTTTCCTGACGTATTTCCTGAAGAACTTCCCGGTCTACCCCCAGAACGTGAAGTTGAATTCTTTATTGATCTTGAATCTGGTACAAAGCCCATTTCTAAAACCCCATATCGAATGGCTCCTATTGAACTTCAGGAGTTAAAGGTCCAACTACAGGAGTTGTTGGACATCGGTTTCATTCGTCTTAGTACATCTCCTTGGGGTGCTCCTGTTTTATTCGTAAAGAAGAAAGACGGTAGTATGCAACTTTGTATTGACTATCGGGAATTGAACCATGTCACCATCAAGAATAGGTATCCTCTACCTCGTATTGATGACTTGTTTGACCAAATTGCAAAGGAGCACAATTCTTTTTCAAAATCGATCTTAGCTTACGGATATCATCACCAAGATTAGAATCGATGATATTCTAAAAGACGCGCCTTCGTAACTCCCATGGGCATTATGAATTCTTAGTCATGTCTTTCGGATGACTAATGCTCCTGCGGCTTTCATGGATATGATAAACCGAGTATTCAAGGAATATTTGGATCAGTTCGTTGTTGTCTTTATTGATGACATCCTAATATATTCCAAAAGTCGTGAAAATCATGAGCACCATTTGAAGCTGGTACTCCAAAGGCTTCGTGAAAACAAACTATATGCCAAATTAAAGAAATGCGAGTTCTGGCTTGAGGAAGTAGCATTTCTTGGGCACGTGGTATCAAAACATGGAGTATCCGTGGACCCGTGAAGATTGAAGCAATACAAAGTTAGAACAGCAACCAAGTTGGCCGATCAAGACGTAGCTTTTGGGCTTTAATTTGGTTATTATCGAAGATTCAGTGGAAGGATTTTCTCGAATCGCTACTCCATTAACTTTCGGTGACTCGGAAAGATATAAAATTCATATGGAAGCGAGGAATGCGAGAAGAGTTTCCAAGAGCTCAAGAGGAGACTCATTTCGGCACCTGTTCTAACAATACCATCCGGTTCGGATGGATTTGTTATCTCTGATGATGCTTTGGGCAAAGGGTTAGGATGTGTTCTCATGCAACGTGGGAAATTCATAGCCTTATGCCTCATGACAACTTAAAGAATATGAGAGGAATTATCCTACTCATGATCTAGAGTTAGCGGCGATGCGTTTCTGTTAAAGATCTGGAGGCACTATCTATATGGGGAGAAAGTGGAGATATATTCAGACCATAAAAGCCTCAAATATTTCTTCACGCAAAAGGAACTCAACATGCGACAACGACGTTGGCTTGAGTTGTTGAAAGATTACGACCACACTATTCAATACCATCCTGGAAAAACGAACATGGTAGCTGACGCGTTGAGTAGAAGATCATATGCAGGAATAAGTGCGATGATGTCAAGTATACGCATAGAGCCAACTTTAATAGAAAAAGTTAAGGTTGTTCAAGCCAATCAGGCAGGAAATGATGCGTATGAAGAAGAAAGTACAAGAAGGTGTTATTCCAGAAGCGAGAATTGATGAAGAAGGAATACTTCGAGTCCACTCTAGACTTTGTGTCCCTAACGACTCTGATTTGAAGTACAAGATTATGATGGAGGCACACAATACACCATCCATCCTGGAAGTACTAAAATGTATCGTGATCTTCGACATACATTTTGGTGGAACAATATGAAGAGAGAGATTGCAAAGTTTATCTCGATGTGTTTAACTTGTCAACGTGTAAAGGCGGAGCATCTAGTACCTAAGGGTCCGTTGCAACCACTTGAGATTCCGAAATGGAAGTGGGAACACATTACCATGGATTTTGTTACAGGTCTTCCTACGGTTTCTCAAGGCATCAATGCCATTTGGGTTATTGTTGATAGATTAACCAAGTCTGCTCATTTCTTGCCGATACGGGAGACTTATTCCCTTGAACGTCTTGCTCAAATGTATGTAAATGAGATTGTGAGGTTGCATGGCATGCCAATATCCATAGTTTTGGATCGTGACCCAAGATTCACTTCAAGATTTTGGGTTAGCTTGCAAAAAGCTATGAGCGCAGATTCTGATTGATTAAGCATACCATCCTCAAACTGAGACGGACAATCGAGAGGACTATTCAAACTCATGAAGATTTATTAAGACTACGTGTCCTAGATTTCAAGGGCGGGTTGGGATAAGTATTTACCATTGGTGGAATTCTCCTACAACAACAGCTTATCGAGCAAGTATAGGTGTGGCTCCATTTGAAGCATTATATGGACGAAAGTGTCGCTTTCTTGATATGTTGGGATGAGGTGGGTGAAGCAACATTGTTGGGACCCGAAAGTTAAATGCGTATGACTACCGAAAAGATCCAAATGATTCGACAACGTATAAAATGGCACAAGATCGACAAAAGAGTTATGCGGATCTTCATCGAAAGGGCGTGGAATTTAGTATAGGGGATCATGTATTGTTGCGAGTTGCTCCATAGAAGGGAGTTACAAGATTTGGGAAGAGAGGAAAGCTCAATCCACGATTTATTGGTCCATTTCAAATTCTTAACCGAGTAGAAAATGTAGCCTATAGCCTCACGTTACCTCCGAGTATGTCTCGTGTTCATAATGTGTTTCACTTATCTGTACTTCGTAAATATGTGAAAGACCGAACCACGTTATAGAAAGTTAGAACCGGGACGAGATAGCCAAGACTTAACGTCATGAAGAGGTACTGTCAAGATCTTGGATAGGAAGGAGCATATCCCTACGCACAAAGGTCATACCACAAGTTAAAGTTTTGTGGATGAATCATGCTATCGAGAAAATGACACGGAGTTGGAACTAAAATGAAAGCGAGGTATCCTCATCTTTTCAAATACCAGAATATCGTGACGTCAATTTTCGAGGACGAAATTTCATAAGGAGGGAGGTTGTA
Organism: Panax ginseng; assembly: GCA_020205605.1. Taxonomy (NCBI): domain Eukaryota; kingdom Viridiplantae; phylum Streptophyta; class Magnoliopsida; order Apiales; family Araliaceae; genus Panax; species Panax ginseng. The sequence goes on from CM035146.1 coordinate 102,964,364, forward strand.
AGACCCCAAATAATTAATAAATGAAATTTAATTTCCTCTTTTTATTATTTTAAAATAGTAAGGGTTGATTTGATTAATGTGGGCGATTATGGGTAAAATACCAAGTATTTCAAAATAAGCAGTGGTCGTGGAATATTAAATCGTTGGGGAATATTCATACGATTTTTGCGCGATCTTTATGTGGGCCCCATAACGGAAAAGCGATTGGATGAAGAAAACGACAAATATAAGTTGTTTAAAAATAACGACGTAGTTATTATTACTGATTATCTTGTTAAAATACTAAATTGGTTAAAACACGAAGACACCAGTATTGCACCAATTATTGATTCTTACGTGAAAGGCACTACTAAATAATGGTTACAGAATTACTTTATTCAAAGATTTTATTGATTTAATAATTGTCGCGTTGATATTTTATATTGTTGTTGTTTCAATAATTGTCATTACACGAAGATTTTTCATTATCGAAGCAATAATTCATATTATCTGAATAATATTATTAGATAACATTATTGGCAATGTCTAAAAGTTACATCTAAGGAGAGGTTTGGTCATCTAATTATGGCCAAATGAGGTGAAATTCTTATTGAAAGCCCCTCTTTCAGGAACCGCACTGGTTGTCGATATTGTGATTCTGTAATATTATTTGTGAATAATTAATTATTGATTTATATGATGAGGAAAATATTGATTTTATGTGGATATAGATGGAGAAAATTTTTAATGTGACAATTGTTGAAAATTAAAATTTTATCTTTTTACGATAAAATAATTCATTTAAATATATTATTATATTTTTAATAATATAATAATGGTGATATTTTACAATGAATGTGTGATATATGAGTATACGAGGAAAAAGAGTATTTTTGTTGCAATAAATGTTTAAAACATGTTAAACATGTCGGTGGACCCCATTTCTTGGTCGAAATTTGATTATAGCTTGTAAAATCGTCTGGTTTATGGATTTGGTCAATTTCATTTTGGAATTTGGAAACACTTTCTTACGCAAAAGTTGTAGAAATTGAATTTCCTATAAAAACACACGAGATTTGAATTTTCTGATAAAAGGGCTATTTATTATGAATTATTGAAGTTCTGAAGCTCCGAAATAATTGATTTTTGGAAGTATAAAATATTTAAAATGACAAAAACGTTTTTTGTCATTATTGTGGGTCTTGCATGTGTTAGAAGTGGCTAAATTCAGATCTCTAAATGTGGGCGTAGGAATAAAAATTAATAAATTAATATTTTATTAAATTTTCTACTTTGGTGTTCTAAGCATTTTCCTATAAATAGGGTGCTTAAGTTAGAATTGAAAATCACACCAGAAATTGAAGTTTTCTCTCTCTATATTATTGAGCGTATTCTTGCGAGTATTTTGAGTATATTTTGAGTATTGCTATATACGGTTGCAAGTTCAAGTCATAGCCTTTATATCCTGTGTTTAAATTAAAGTCTTGATCTTTCGAGGTAAGGGATATTTTTTTTTTCATAATGATATTATTTCTTCAATATCATTATCTTTGAAATATTGATCCAAAGTTTTATCAAATTTAGAACTTTTGGTGTCTGAGTTACTATTCACGATATACGACCTTTATTCACGAATCGACACTATTCATCGAAAAATAAAAATTTTCTTTTCGTCCAAAATATCTATTCGGATACTAGCTTTGATTGTATTCATGTTTTGATCATTCTTGAATTTTACACCACTATGATTATTTTTGAGGTATTTTTGGGCGTGGATAAAACAAAAGTACAAATCCTTAATCCTTGTCATTTTGTTTCAATCGGATTCATTTTTAAAAAATATTTTTCATCATCCTCGGTCTTAAATGATGATATTATTGAATATCTTTGTCTGTGGTAGCAAAGATGAATGATTTCGATGAATATCTTTGGCCGTAGTCTGAAGATGAGCAGTGTTTAGATGAACATGACCAATCGATGAATATCTTTGGCTGTAGTGCAAAGATTAATATTTGATTCCGGATATATATTGATTGATGTTACGAGGGATAAAAGATGAGACGATGAACTTTTAAATTCATACATAGAAGAAAGTAGTTTGCATTCTCTACTTAACTCTTCTAATGAATTATTATTTTCACGCGCGAAAATTGATTTAAAACTTGTTGCCTATTGTATTCTATTAGATTTTTCCTGTTGGAGACTAACGATAATTTGTTGTATATTATCTTAGTCATAATATTCTTTACTTGGGCTAGTTGAGCTCACCATTTTTCTTTTTGTTCCATTTTTCTTCTCGGAGGCGAGAATATAAGCGAAAAGCACGTAGCCTGGGTATGGAATGAAGGTTCTAGAGAGAGTTGTTTAGTAGTCCTCACCATTTTGTAAAATAATGTATCAATAAATGTGATGAGGATTTATTTGAGTATATAGATATTGTGCAGAAGATAATATTTGTATTCAAACTCACGCTTTCTTTGTTGTAATAATAAAGTTGTAGTTGTTTTCGCATACCGTGTATTGACAACTCGTAATGGGTGATGTATACCTATTTTGGGGGCGTCACAGTTGGTATCAGAGCTTAGGGATATGATCTCTGGCGGAGATCGGGAAATAGAACTAGGAGGGGAGAGACGAGTAAATCCTTCGCTAATGTGTCCTACCTAAGCTTATTTGTTGGTTGGTCAGGATATAGGGATATTATGTGATATATTGATTTCCTTAATTAACCCTTATTTTATGGCGATGATTTGAGAATGTCGATTGAGAATATTAACAATGGAAATGAGACCGCTGGAGACGCTTTGTCTTTCACCAACGAAGAGAACGCGTCTGACAGTCGGCAATGTTCCTTCTGTGAACAACACCACTGAGCAGATGATGAACGAGACCATTCCCAGGAACCGTCATATCATTTACGGACGCAGATTATCCTTCAGAGCCCATCGAGCCACATGAAGGGGCATTGGTGATCACAGCACAAGTGGGCTCGGTGGATGTGAAACGCATGATGATAGACAACGGGTCTTCGGTGGATATTCTGTATGCCCACGCCTATCAGAGGATGCATTTTGATGGGCAAAAGATGGAGGTCGGGCATGAGGCTCCTTTATACGGCTTTAGCAACGATCCAGTCAAAGTTGCAGGCACTATTGAACTCCCAGTTATCTTCGGCACTGCACCTTGGCAGGTAGAAATAACGTGTAAATTCTATGTTGTGCATGTAGATTCTGCTTACAACGCCATACTGGGAAGGCCTACATTGACGGCTTCTCAAAATCGTGACCTCCATCCTCATTTCAAAATCAAGTTCCCACTACTGCATGGAGTAGGAGAGAGGCGGGGGACTTAGATCCGCCCGACAATGTTATCGAATGTCATTATTTCGTCCCCGAGTGGGGTCAAATAAATGTAAATGCAGACAATGGCAATTGAGATCGAACCCTTCACTGAGAGCAGCTCGGAACCATTGGTAATCCCTGCAGGAGGGACAGAGGAGATCGAGTTGATCATCGGAAAACCGGACAAGACAGTGAAGATCGGTTCGGGCCTACCAGAGCCTCTTCGGACAAACCTTATAGAACTCCTACGCTGCTATGCGGATATTTTTGCATGGAAACCACAGGATATGCCTGGAGTTAGCCGAAAGATAGCTGAGCATAGACTGAAGGTAGATCCCTCGAAGAAGCCAGTTCGGCAGAAAAGGCGGATCTTTGCGCCAGAGCGATAGAAGATCATTGATGAAGAGATTAAGATGTTATCTGCTGACTTCATCTATGAAATTGATTATCCCGAGTGGATGGCGAATGTGGTCTTGGTGCAGAAGCAGAATGGAGAATGGCGGGTTTGCATCTACTACACCGATCTCAATAAAGCTTGTTCGAAGGACTTTTACCCTCTGCCCCATATTGATCAGCTCATCGATGCCACTTCGGGGTATGCATTACTAAGATTTATGGATGCTTTTTCAGGTTATCATTAAATATCCATATGCAAAGAGGACATTCCAAAGACAGCGTTCATTACACATCGTTCGGTGTACGCCTACAAGAAGATGACTTTTGGCCTTATAAATGCTGGAGCCACCTACTAGAGAATGATGAACTTTATCTTCGACAGGCAGCTAGGGAGGAACATGGAGGTTTATGTAGATGACATGATCGTGAAGAGCATGCAGTTCGTAAGAATTTGGACGATCTGAGGAATGCTTTCAAACCGTCTCGACCTCGTCAATCGAGACTCAATCCGCCTGAGTGCACTTTCTACCTCGGTGCGGAGAAAGTTTCGGGATATCCGTCACCGTAGGGGCATCGAGGCCAACCCGAGAAGATCCGTGCCATTCTTGACATGAAGACTCCTCGATCGTTCAAAGACGCCCAACGTCCGACCGGTAGGATCATGACTTTAAGAAGGTTCGTCGCCAAATCTGCGGAGAGATGCCTTCCTTTCTTTGACACATTGAAGGGGCCGAAGAATGCGAAGACGTTCTAGTGGACTTTGTAGTGTGAAGACGCCTTCCAAGGCATAAAGACATATCTGTCTTCTGCTCCTTTATTGGTGAATCCCGCCCCAGCAGAGACCTTATATTTATACCTTGCAGCAAGTTCGTTGGCAGTTGGAGCAGTGTTGGTTCGGGAGGTCAGTGGGAAGCAGCATCCAATATATTATGTCAGTCACGTCCTCCGAGATGCTGAAACCAGGTACCCGAGTATTGAGAAATTTTTCTTTGCTTTATTAATTGCTAGTAGAAAGCTTCGACAATATTTTCAAGGTCGGCTCCTGGTCATCTACACGGATCAGCCATTGAAGAAGGTGATGGGCAAGCCAGAGGTTTCAGGAAGACTAGCAGTATAGACTATGGAGTTGTCCCAATTTTTCATTGAATACCATCCCCGAACCGCTATCAAGGGTCAAGCCTTGGCCGATTTTATGGTGGAATCTTCGTTCACCGAAGCAGATGCCGAGTTGCCAGAGGTCAATCGTCTTCGATCGAAAGCAAATGCGCTTCTTCAACAGGGTCAGAATGCTTGGACGTTATATGCAGATGGATCCTCTACAGTGACTATTAGTGGGGCAGTTCAGGAATTATCTTGATGAGTCCGAGGGATTCAAAGTTCAAAGACGCCATCGATTCGGGTTTAAAGCGACGAAACAACGGTTTTCGGTATGAAGCAAAGTTGTTAGCAGGTGTTCAATTGGCAAAGAGTCTAGAAGTCTAGAAAGTCGATCATTTACAAAGACTCTCATTTGTCGTCAAACAAATTGCCGGAGATTATGAAGCTCGTGGGACCCGGATGATCAAGTATCCGCGGAATTAAAAGACCGACTTCAGATTTCGCTTCAGATGAGTTTCTGTGGCATAGAGCGAACGACAATTCCATTCACCGATGACCGTCGAAGTTCGCCACTCATGGATGCGTATGTTTTCAACGGATCGGTTTATTTGGAAGTTTTGCAAAGAAATTTAGTGTTCAAAGACGGCGGTGATGATGTATCGAGCGATCTAACTGCTGGATGACTCCCTACATCGAGTATTTGGCAGATGGCGTCCTTCCTTCGGATCAGATGTTGGCAAAGAAGATCAAGTACAAGAGTGCCAATTTTGTTCTTATTGACGGGGATCTTTATCGATTGGCATTTTCCTCACCATCATCAAGTGTCCGTTTCCATCCGAGGCCGAGTATGCTCTTCGGGAGGTTCACGAGGGTATTTGCGGTGATCATATGGCTGCCAAGTCTTTGGCTTATAAAGTACTTCGACAGGGATACTATTGGCCTACAATTTTCAAGGAAGCTACAGAGTATGTCAAGAGATGTGAAAAATGCCAGCTCAACAGTCCGATCCCACATCAGCCACCGGAAGAGCTATATTCGATTTTATCTCCTATACCCTTCACTGTCTGGGGGGTAGATATATTGGGTCCGCTGCCAAAGCTAAAGGTCGGTCGTCACTTTTGTCATAGTTGCTATTGATTACATGACTAAGTGGGTAGAGGCGGCTTACTTCTTGCTTAATAACGGAACAAGAGTGTTTGAAGTTCATAAAAGAGTCCGTAGTGTTTCGCTTCGGATTCCTAGAGTGTTGATATCGGACAACGGACGCCAGTTCGTGGGATCAAAATTTGAAGGATTTTTAAAGGAGCCGGGATTCAAAGATAAGAAGACTTCTGTGGATCACCCACAAATAAATGGGCAAGTTGAGGTGACCAATGTGACGTCACCGAATCTGGATCAAGCCAGATCGGATGAAGCTAAAGGAAGATGGCCGTAAGAGTCGCCAACAAGGTGCAGGCTTACCTGGACTACACCGAGGACCACCACAGGGGATTCACCTTTTTCGACCGCCTATGGTAATCGATGCCTTAGTCCCATTTAAATTGATCTCAAGTCTTCTGGTCACCAATTCAAAGAGATCTACAATGACGAAGGACCAAGGCCAATTTGGATCTGCTAGAAGAAGTCGAGAGGTGGCTTTACTCAAATTGGTCGCTTATCAACGAAGAGTAGCTAAGATTACAACAAAGGGGTCAAACTTCAGATTCGAGTAGGGACTTCGTCCTCGTGAGAAGCCAAGCATCTACACCTCAAAACACGGAAAGTTAATGCCGAATCGAAGGGCCGATGAGGTGATCAAGTATCAAAGCCGTATACTTTATCGCTTAAAGGCATTAGATGGTTCCGAGATCAAGAACACTTGGCATGTCAAGGTGCTTCGTAAATATTTTCAATAGATCAAGTCAATTTATCTAAGTCCGTATACGGTTGTCCATTATCAATAAAAAGTCATTTTTTCACAATTGATCCTGTTCCTATTTGTCTTAAGTTCACAATGGTGTAAGGAGGTATGGTAGGACTCGCTGGCCATTCAATGGCAACCCACTTATTTGTTACCCCGTGTGGTAGACAAATCCTATGTTCCTATATTAATTTTACCAAGGGTGGTAAGTCAATGGTCACAATTGATCATGTTCCTATTTGTCCTAAGTTCACAATTGTGTAAGGAGGTATGGTAGGACTCACCGCCATTCGATGGCAAATTTCACTTATTTATTACCCCGTATGGTAGACAAATCCTATGTTCCTATATTGATTTTACCAATGGTGGTAAGTCAATGGTCACAATTGATCCTGTTCCTATTTGTCCTAAATTCACAATGGTGTAAGGAGGTATGGTAGGACTCGCTGGCCATTCGATGGCAGCCCACTTATTTGTTACCCCGTGTGGTAGACAAATTCCATGGTCCTTATATCTTGGTCCTCATATAATTGTTCTACCCCGAGTGGTAAACAAAGGTCCTTATATACTTGTTCTCCCCCGAGCGGTAAGCAAGATCTTGTTGTTGCAAAGAGGATCAGCTGAATTCACCTCACACATGACCGATCTCACACTTTGATACCGATGAGTATATATTACTTTATTTTATTTAAGTGTTGAGTTCACCATTCAATTCAGCCATTAAATTCTCATCCATAAAATTCAATTCACTTCATTTCATAAATTAATCATTATATGCCTTAGATGATTCACTATTTGAGTTCGGGCCATCGATATCAATTATTGATAAAAAACTAACCAAAATGTAAGTCATAATCAAGAAAGTTGAAGATTCATCAATAAAATAAAACATTCATTCACTCGATTCATCCATAACATTAACTAATTACACAAACATAGAAACGCTCATCAAAATCCATATAAAAAGTTTCAAACAATCCCAAAGACATAAATAGTTAATTTTACATAGTCGAATAAAGGTGAAGGACATTCAGCACCACCTTCGCCCCTGAGTTAAGAAGATCCGGATCCAAATGAAAGCAAAGAGATAACTTTTCTTTACCTCGCCTCTACAGCCTTTCATACCCTCCTCCTCATAGACCTTCATGATTTCGCATTAAGCTCATCCGAATCCCTATAGTCCGCTTTGAATCGCTGCAGCAGCTCTCTATCGTAAGAGGGCCCCGCCCCTCAAGCTCTTTTTATTTTACGACGAAGTTTGTGACGCTTGGCCTTATGTCTTCGCCTCGTCTCCGGGCCTTCGCCGAAGCCTCGCTTAAGTTGAATCGCCAAGCTTCATTGGTCAAGAAAACTCCTCATTTTTTGGCCTTCAGAGAGGGTTTTCTTCGACCAGCCGCTGCGCTCATATCGCTTAAAACTTGTTGATCGGCTTTGATGCGCCCCATCCTCAGGGCTCCTTAGCTCATCGTCGACGCCTTCAAGTCCATCCTAGCTCGATCTAAGTCTCTTTGAAGGTCGTCGATGGTATGAAGAAGGCTTCGATCGGCCCTTTTCTCGAGCTGTGGTCGATTTCAAATGTTGATCTCCGTCTCATGAAATCTTCCCTATTCCCCCATTTTTTATGTGCCTCTGACGCAAACGTCCAAGAGACAAAGATTGATTGCCCAAGATATATGTTCAATAAGTTGTTCAAATCAGTGTTCAGATATCTAAACAAGAACAGAGAAATAGAAAATAAAGAAACTGTTATTTACCTTAGCCAGATAGCTCATCCCCTCGTCAAGCAGATTTCCATCCGTATGGTCACTGAACCGGTGGTCATCAGCGTTCCGGACGAAAGCTCCGAAAAGATCGAATGGGAAATTTGCATTGAATCTAGGCCACAGAGTCGGGGACCCCATAGCCTCAGCATGATAACCCTGACCTGAAGGACCGGGTCGTTCGGGGGAGGGTCTCGGTCTTTCGGGAGAAGGGGCTGGCTGCTCGGGAGGGGTGGGGTCCGCATATACAGTTTTGGGAGAAGGAGATTTATTTGGAATGGGTTCTCGGGGAGATGGGGCAGAGGCAGAACTTGGATGGTCACAGCGACGCTTTCTTTCTTGACAAATATTGAATAGCTTTCATTCCGCCACCTTCTTCTTGCAATTTGTATTTCTACAAAGCTGCACGAAGGGTAGGATGATCGAGGACCGGGGCACCCCGAGTTCTTCTTGGCCATCGGGGGTTATTTTGGTTTTAATATCTTGGTTCGGAGGATATTTCTTCGACGGACGATCGAAAGCAAGCCTCTTCGTCGGGATTGATTTGATCGGCCGGCTTAAGGATGGCTTCGTATAATTTGGGAAGAGGTGTTGATCTGGTTTTCTAATGGCCTCCTCTTCCGACGAGGACGAAGGGTCTCTTCCGAAGATATGAACCTCATCACCTTCTCTTTCTTCTCGCTCGAGTTCATCGGATATGTATTTCGTGGTCGGGCTTCACCGGGGTAGCTTCATTGCAGACTCTCAACAACTTCAAGACTTCCCAGACATAAAAAATCTTCAAACTCCTTTATTTCTAAGGAGCTCTATTCGATCAAAGATATCGCATTTAAACAAAATAAATTTTATGTTAGATTCCACATCATAAAAACTTTTTCAAATATTTATATATAAAATAGACCGATACTTACATTTATGGTCATATAACCATGCTCGCTTCGAGAGGAGTCCATACTTCCACCCTCCTTAGAAAAATTATCAAAAGCTCCATCATCTCAACTTCCCGCTTCTTCGAAATATCTCCGAAGTCAGCAGAGATCTTCTCGCCAAGGGCCCAATTCAGAAAAGAAGAGATTTCAGACCTTTGACGAAGAACCACTTTTCGTACCATCCCCTATTGCTCAAGGAGTGTTCACCAATGAACGCCTCTCAAACTTTTCTCCCGACTTCTGAGAGTGTTTGCCGAGGGCCTTGAACCCCTCTCTCTCGATTGGACGATCTTGTACACTCAGTGAAGAAGAAGTCGAGGAAGGCTCAACGCCCAACTCATGGCAGTGAAAGCAACAAAGGCCGTGATGTGAATATAAGAATTTGGTACCAATCACGAACCCCACGCCCAGAAACCCCAAAGATAGTCACTATGAAGACGCAGCAGAGGAAAACGGACCCTTCTCAAGCAGGTCACATGGACTACCGCCCAACTCTCTCGTCATTGCTGGTACATTTTCTCACCGGATCTGGGAACCCTAACCGCGCGTGAGTATCCTAATGTGGTACCGAGATCGAATCCTCTTTAATTCACCTTCAAAGATGATAGAGGGGAGGTTGGCACGCGAGAAATGATCCCAGATTCCCAGAGTATTTGTAAGGAATTTTGGGGATTTTGGAGGAGGATTCTTGTCGATTTTCGTTCTTTGGGGGTTCAAGGTCGAGGTTTCTTCATGGGTTAGGGTTTTGTGAAACTACGTTGATCGGTGTTATTAGAGGGGTGAACTTTGTTCGTAATCTTGGGAAGCCATTTTTGATAGTTCAAGAGGAGGACAGATAGTTCAGAGGAGAAGAAAACTCAAAAGGCGCTCAATTTCAAATGGGCAAGGTAAATCACAAATTTGGTAAAAGTTATCTTTATAATCGACGCCATACACGGTGTACAAGGCCACATTATTAAATGTTAGTAATGATTTAGAATTTGAATGGAAGCGTCCCTGCCCGGTCCAGATATTTATCAAAGTAGCTTTTCGATTTGGGCCTCCGCTTCCTCTCATTTCATCTCATGAATAAGAATCGCACATTTCGATTACTTCACTACGGACCTTTAGTAAAATATCATGGACCATTTATAGTTTTCTATTAAACATTCCGCTCAACAAAAAAACTAGGGGGCAATGTCGGGTCATGATATTTCCCTCTTTGGGCCGGGTAGATTGGGCCTACTTATTTGATTTGTTCATCGGGTCCTCCTTATCGAGTCTTAAAGTTATCGGGCCTAGTCATTATATTATTCCCTCATTGGATCCTTTTAAGATCGGGTTGGATCAATGGATCGATTCCATTAGATATTTTAATATCTCTATCTTTGACTTGTAATGATGAAAAAGATGACGGCCGATTGTAACACCACCGCCATGCATTAATGTGGATGGGATCATAGCCGGCCGGCGGTAGAAAACAGTGGCCAAAAGTAGTAGATAGACTACATGCAGTCGGCAGAACCCATCGATCGTGAGGTCGTGTCGATAAGTAGTGGTGTACAAGAATCCGAGCAAATAGAGTATAACCTAAAGAAGGAGGTCTTCACAAACAGTACGCTCTCATATATTCATTCATTCATAATCATATACACACAACTGAGAAGTATTATATCTCTCAATACACTAGACATTACATCTTCCATTGTTAACCTTGTGAACACGTATACTGACTCTCACGCCTGAGCTATCTCCCGACGGAATAGCCGTCAAGCTTGTGGTGTATATCGTGTTTACTGTGCAGGATCAGGGCGTCTTACGTAATTGGAACGTGGCAGAAGATCTTGGCGTTAACACTATGATTTCTACATCCTCGATTATTTATAAATATGACAGAATGCTCAGTTAGGAAATCAATTTAATTAGGCCATTCAATTGGAAAAGAAAAGTCAGGTTTGATCATATATAGTTAAATTTTTGTTTCTGGTGCTCGATCTGCTAGTAATTTAATTTACTAAACTGGGGCTTCTAATTCTGCTACATGGTCCAAGTCATTAGATGAATTCAATTTATAGAATGCTTAACTTTTACCCTTATGGATATTACTTATAATGATCTTATAATTCCAATATATAAAATCACTTGATTAGTATTTAACGATAAAATCACTAAAATACAAGCAAATATATTTATTTATCTTCTTTTGAGTACACACATATATAATCCAATCCACAACAACCGTCTAGTTTTGAATAAGATATACTACAAAACACGTTTTAAATAAATGAACCTAAAAATAATCCTATACCTTAGCTAAATTCTGACTTCCGAAAGCTTTTGAAATTTTAGCAATTCTATTTCCACAAGACTTTTAACGATGGAAAATATCAAAAAATCATGTAAGTTTCCTTCTACTTATTGTCCGTACCATATGATATCCATCAACTTGTAAAATGCTTAATTCGTACTGCTTTACAACAACCTCCTTTACATAAAAAATGATATACATTTAGTTGCTCCGCTGAGACAGCTGTCGCTACTTATGATGATCCACTAATACAAATATTGATGCCTTACCTGCACATTTACAAAAGAATAATAACCCATCCTTCATATATTTACGGCTTGATAATAGATTTATTGACTGACAAGTGTGTTAGTTTATTTTCATTAATAGGAGTGCTTGCTTTGCTTTAACTATAACTGAAAAATGTGAGACAATATTGTGCTTACCTTTCTGGGAAATTTAGTTTCATTCTGATTCAAACTTCCGGCAGTGGAACAACTGCTTCAAAAGCTTCAACAAGCATTGCTACTCTTCTTTTCCGAGCTGGAGTTAATTTAGTGACAATATGTTGAACTGCGTAATCCAGCATCCACTGCTCCGCTTTTTTCCTCTCATCCATCATTTGACGTCTTAAATCAATCTTTTCTTCCTCTGGATCACGTGTCTGGGGCACTTGTTGTGGTGGTCGCGAGTTGAGTTTCCGAACATTTTCTAATGCCTTGATGGATCTCTTGAGGAGGATTAACTTTTTTAGCTTACTCCAGTTCCTAGACTTTTGCTGCTCCAATCTGTTAGCAACCATTGACGCTGCTCTCTTATCTTCCTCGGTACTGATATTACCAACTGGAGACCCTCCCTTTTCTTGATACAATGAGACACCATCTTCAACTTTGCTTTTCTCACTTTCCTTGAAGCTGTCATCAGCAGAATCTGTGGAATTTAAGACGCTTGATTCCCCACAATCCCCATGATGCTTTTCTATGACTTCCCGGTCTGGAAGTATGTCACTAGCAACTGATTGAGAATCCGATGAATCGTTTTGAATTTCTGGGAGAAGGATCTCATCAACTGCTTCTTGTACTAGTTTAACAGCAATACTCTTGCTGAACTCAATCTTTTGATGGTTTGTATCATGATTTTCCTTGCCAGCATCATGATCTGTTTTCATGTTTTCATGAAAAGAACCAGAAGATTTTCTTTCTGGCGACATGTTGGCGTCGTCTACCTGTTCTTCATCTGCTCCGTCAAGTAGTTGGGATCCAACTTTCGCAGCAATACCTGATACTACGTGCTGATATATCATGTGCCACATTTTGATATTTTGCTTGTCCAACTGGGTCTTATGTTCTCTATTGGCCATGCTGTCGGGTTTGAAACTTACCAGAAGTGGAAATTCTCGCCCAGATTCTCTGTTAGTCTCTTCTTTGCCTGCTATGACTTTCTCCAGGGGATCAGAATCTGAGGTTGGTAGAACGATTTCGGCTTCATTTTCTTCTGTATTTCTTTCTGTGGCTGAGCTGTTCACTGCACAAGGTGGCTCGCCAGCTACATCACTTGACTTATCCAGCTCCATAAATTTATCAGTCAATTCAGGAACCCCACTTTCATAGTTCAAATTTGAAATCATCCCTTTGATTTCTTGATCCTTTAAATCCACAGACACTTTCTCATGTAGGTAGCTCACAGTATCATCTGACTTCAAGCTAGCATTACTACGTAATTGAGAACCTGTTAGGGTAGGCGTGCTGAGATAACTTACATCAGATTTTACATAAGAAGCAGGATTTGATGCAGCGAGATCCTCAATCTTCTGGTCTGTATCCCTGGCTTCAGAAACAGATTCCTGGGGAGGCACCACTGTTTCAAAAGCTTTGACAAGCAGTGCCACTTTTCTTTTCTGAGTGGGAGCTAGTTGACTGACTACCTGTCGAAGAGCATAATCAAGCATCCACTCCTCTGCGTTTTCTTCTCTCACCCATCATCTGAGGTCTCAGAGAAACTTTTTCTGCTTCTGATTCAAGCACTAAAGGCAGATGTTGCGGCTTTGCTGGATTGAATTTTTTCACCTTTTCCAGTTCCTTGACAAATCGCTTAAGAAGGATTATTTTCCTCAGATTACTCCAACCCTTGAGTGTTTGCTTGTCTGATTTTTTTCTTGCACTCTCTTCTTCTGGGACCGAAATAGTATTCTCTGCCTGACTTACCTTCTCTCCATCAACTGATTTATCACCCACCAGTTCCTTGTCGTCGGTCCCTCTGAAATTTTGTTCAGCAAATACCTTGGAATTTGAAATGCTTTGTTCCTCATTTTTTTCTTGATTCTTTTCGGAAAGCTCTTCATCAGAAATAGCTTCACTTGTCATGGATATCATATCAGATGACTGATCTTCTACTTCTGGAAGTAGAATTTTCTCAATGGCTTCTCGTACCAGCTTGATTGCAAAAATCTTGCGAAGTTCGAGCTCCTGACTTACTGGAACAGGACTTTCAGTGCCCATTTCTGAATTAGTTATATCTGGACTTAAACATGTACTGTTTGTTTGAGGCAATGTGTTGGCATCATCCACTCGCCCTTCCTCATCTGTAGGCTGAAATTGCTGGTTTTCAGCTTCTTCAGCAAGACCTAATACCATTTGTTGATGTATCATATGCCACATGCTGATATGGTTATTTTTCTTGACCCGAGGTTTTCTTGTTTCATGAATGGTGCTCCTTGCTTTATCTTCTTTTAGTGGGATAAATCCATTAGTTTCACAATCTCTGGCTAGAGTGGACCCACTGATGATTGCACCGTTTGGATCAGGATTGCCATTCTTCTCTTCCCTGGAGGCACCCAATTCCTCAAGAGGGTGACAACTTGTTAAAGAAATTTCATTATTTTGTTTTGTTGTTTCACCAGAATCTTCTGAGGATGATACTTCTTGTATTGAGGTGGACGGTTCATCCTTGATCAATCCTGAGTTCAAAATTGAAGTTTCATTGGGTTCTGGGATTGTGGGGAACTCAAATTAGTGAAAGAAGAATTTTTACCTGTGAAAGTGGCGAAGTTGATGCCATTACCAGAATTTGAGGCAAATACTTCCTCACCCTTCAAGTGTACATTCTTGACTTCAGAAATGGATTCATCCTGTTTTGATTCAACGCGACAGCAATATGAAGTTTCCTTGAGCTCTGTGAGCACCGGCTCCAGTATATCTTTTTCTACCGCAGGAAACTTTTTGATTTGGTTCAGATTCTCATTGGCACTTTCCGCAGGGTGTGATATTTCGCCAAGCAGGATCCCGGCAACATCTGCTTCTTCATTTTCTTGGCTTGCTCCTCTGTAAGACTCATCTCTTGGTTTGACAATGTTCTTTTTTGTAAAATCAAAACCCTGGTCATTTTTTACAAGAGAGCTCCCTGTGCTGTAATTGTTTTTTGCCAAAGCAGGTTCTACATTAGAGACCATTTTGCTTGTATGAAATGCTTTCTTTTTATCTCCAGAAGACGCTACTCCATCTGTGGATAAGCTTTTCGGTTTCACACCCTTCTGTGTCTTTATTGAGTTCCTCCTTTTGTATAAGAAGCGCTTTGGTGGGGGCTCAGGAGCATGTGAATGGCCATGGAGGGAACAGTGATTGTATGGACAAACCTTCTTGACTGAAATTATTTCAGATTCACTCTGACCAGGATAGAGCTCAGCCTGCTTAGGGAACTTTGAATCCTTGAGAGTGGAGGAACAGGTAGCCCTATTAAGACTAGAGTCTTGAGACATCTGTGAGCTTTTCTTCACCGAAGGGCTCTTGGATTTGAAACTAATCTTGGTTCGCAATTTTCTCACGCTTCTCATACTAGATGATTTTGTTAAAGTTTGCAAAGATTTGTGACTTGAAGCAGCCGAGTTTGATTTCGAATAATGTGAACTAGTCCTGCTATGATCACTGCTAAAAAAGCTTGAATCTGAATGATGGGGACTTGCCTGAATTTGCATCTTCAGCCCAGCAGAATGACTAGGCGATGCTTCTGATTCCACTTCATTCGGTAGTACAATAGAAGGATTATTCAATCTTGATTTAGGGCGTCTACCGAAAGGCCTGAAGCAGTTGGGACATGCATGCTTGTTCGATTTGGATATCCTCTTCCGTTCATTCCCTCCATTTATACCTCGATTCTGATTCAGAGAAAATGGTGCAGTGGCTGCTGATCCATAGAATGATGAAGTTAGTGAAGTGCCTCCAGATTCACTTTCTCCCTGTAAAGGGATCTCATAATTAAGTGGAAGAAAGTTCAAGCTAAACATTTATAAGAAATAGAAATGTATATGTCAGGTTGATAATTCAATTATTTTCTTCTTTTTTTTAGCTGATTTGAATTATTTTTTCCATACGGGTGATATATTTAAGAAAACTGGATTGAAAATTACAAGGACATACCTGAAAAGTCTCCTTCTTTCCATCAGAAAAGCTTATGGCCTTTATACGATCCGGGGTCGATTGGAATGAGCTTGAATCATTGGTGGATGAATCAGTGGACAACCAATTTAACTGAGATGTTTCGGATTGCTTTAAGCTGCAGAGCTTATGAAGCTTGATTGATCTCATCTTCTTTAACATTATTTTGTTTGGCTCAGTTTTTCCTCTGTTTCTGCTGTTGAGATATTGAGGAAGAGGTGATTTATATGGCATCGAGATATCCTTAGTTTCAGGATTTTTGGTGATCCTTCTTCTGGGATTTTCCTCTTGGATGGACATGAATCAGAGTAAGGAAACAAAAAATGGTTTGAATTGATTGTGCTACTGCTACTGCTACTGCTACTGCTACCGCTACTGCTACCGCTATGGTGGAGGAAGTAAGATTGGAATGAAGGCAGAATAGTAGTCTGAGATGAAATTCTTGCAAGGAAATTTTTCAATGATTTCAAAAGGTTGATGTTGGGCTAAAGTGAATGGCTTTTGACTTGACTTGGCCTCAGCCAACCAACTTTTTTTCTTTTATTTTTAGCCGTTCTGGTGAAAAAAGAAAAGAAAAAAGAAAGATGCCTGGGATCCGAGAACATACAACTGAATGGATGGAGATCTGGTTTTTTGGACTATTAAATAGATGCTCTTATATATACATATATATATTATTTTATTATATAATTTAATGTATTTATTATTATTGCATTGTTGTCACTAACTGGATTTAACGTAAAGTTTAGAATAATATTGAGTGGTAATAAGTAGTTATATTTATGTATTTCAAGAATTAATTGAAGTTGGGGAGGAGAAGATGAAAAAGGGAAATATAAGTTGAAAATTCCCAAAGCTGTTATTTAAGTTGAAAACTGATTGGATTGGAGAATGGAGGAGTAAATCGTGATATTATAAAAATTCATAAATAAAAATACTATATATATATAGAGAGAGAGAGAGAGAGAGAGGGACCAAGAAAGTTGGAGCAGTCTAGTTGTAAAGTTGGGCATATGGAGCGACCGGAATTGGCTGAAACGCAGGCAAAGCATGCAGTTGTGGTGGTAGACTTTGGTCTTCCGACAGTTGTATTTGATAAAAAGGAAGGCCAGGGACATAACTCGTCCCTCTGAGTATTTTTAACGCGTGGACCCCTCAATACACCAATATTCATTGATTATAATTATGTCCAAAAAAAGGTACTTATTTATTATAATAAAAATATAATATAATTTTAGATAATAAAAATATACAATAATATTTACACGTAATCTGTTTGTAAATACAAGAGTGGATGGAACTATTCTATGAGTTAGATCAGTACGTATCAAAATTATGTGCGAAAAGTATAATTTCTCTTTTTCTTTTAGAGTAATGTTATAGACACACATTATTTTACAAATATTTTATAAATTACTGACGTGACATATTTTACCTCAATAAAGTTTTTCAATATATTAAGGTGGAGTACGACCCATCAATAGTTTGTAGAATAATTTATGTGTCTGACATTATTCTTTTCTATTACCATCATTTATATCAAAAGTCAAAACCGACTGCTCTCTGAAAATTGTCAAGAAAATAAAAAAAGTGAGATTGAGATTGAGATTGAGATTGCATCGCAAATACTTACGTAGTCTAGTAGACTGACTAAATTATAGTGGGAATTCATTCTTCTAGAGAGAGGACTTAGCTTGGCACGGGGACTTTAATTTGTGGGTAGCAGCTCTGCTCGCTTCTAAATTTGTGTTTGTTCGAGGCTTTGAGCTTGTAGGCTGTAGCCCAGCTGACTGAATCATTATGTAATGAGGAAAATAGGAAAAAAGAAATAAAATAAAAGGAATTGGGCACCCAAGTCATAGCAAACAAGTATGACACAAGTAAGTTTGTTTCAAGTGTATACATATATATTAATTGGAAACTGACGGAAAAGTGTTAAATTTATGAAATAAAATTACTTATTTTCATTAAAATAATATTCTTATAGTTTTTATTATTAAAAAAAATAATTCAGGAATTGGATAATCTACGGCACAACTTTTAGCAATTAATAAAAAGTACGATAATTTAAACTATTTTTGAACAAAGTGTTTCCATTTGATGTACGATTATTGTTTAGTATGCTTTTAGAAGAGTTCATAAGTTTTTTATTTTTTTCACCTAAACACCCTTCCATCTAAAAAATAATTACTTATAATATATTAACGATTAAATACCAAACAAAACATATTGTTTCTCTCTACTATTGCACCTAACTTTTATAATTATTAAATAAAACAATTATACTATAACAATAAATCTTTTATCAATAATTTTTTTGATAAATATTATGACACATTTATAATTATTAAATATAAATTTCAAAACAAATTTAAAAGTAAAATTTTTTTTTATACACATAGAACTAACAAAAAACCCAACATCAAATAAAAAAAGTAATAAATTAATATGAATTCAACTAATTATGCACAATCAAATTATTAAAAATCGTAATATAAAATAACACTCGCCTTGCAAGGGTAAGAAAGCTACAAATACAAATTTAGTTAAATTTTATAAGTGAATAAGAATAAAAATTAAGAAGAGTGTTTAATAATAACTCCATATACCGTATGATACCGTATATCATTCGGATTCCCAAGGTAGGAATTATGAACGTTGATTTTTGCTTTCTCCTTAATATTGATCGCATCATGTGGTAACAAGTTATTTCCAACAACCACATAACTTGCGATTAATGAAATATCACAATAATCTATCTCATTGTCAACAATTTGCCACATGGACTTCAAACTGTATATTTGAACAAAAAAACAAAATATAAATTTGTCAATATTTTTAAAATTTTCTTTATTTGTTTTTAAAAATATTGAGTTCACCTTTAATAATAGTCGTATGATGAATTTTTTTTAAATTTATATTTTTTTCGTTCAAAATATATGATCAAGTTTGCTTTGTTTAAAACAATTTGAGATATATTCAATTTTAAAATAAATTATACTGTTATTAGTACCATTTAGATAAAATAAAAATAGTAAAGTTTATAAGTTTGGAAATTATCTTGTCTAAAATTAATTAATTTATACTAATTTTCAATTTAGAGATATTTCATATTGAATTCAAAATGATAATATAAAAATAAATAAATAAATAAAAAGAAGAAGAGTATATTTTTTACACCAATTTTAAAAATTAAAAATAAAACAAATGAGGAGAGAGGAGAGAGGAGAGAGAAAATCAGTTTTAATAGGTGAAAAAAAATTGAGGGAACACATTTGTATGACTAACTCATCTACGAGGAACAATTGTGCTAAAAAAATTTAGGAACATTGGAGGAATACCTTTACCTGACTAACGCAACTATGAGAAACAATTATGCAAAAAAAGAAATTTAAGGAACAGTTTAGCCAAAAATATGACAAATAAAATGGACAAATTTATAATTTAATCTATATTTTACACCCAAAAAAAGAATGGAGTATTTAGTTTTACAAGAATTATTGAACCAGTATTATGGGTTACCACAAGGAACCGACCTTCATGAGGTGTAATGCTAATTTAGCATTAGCTTGAGACAAAGAAATTAATCATCCAATGATCACTATATATATATATATATATAAAATACAGTGTTAAAAGTACTGACATACAAATGAGAGGATAATTATTATTTTTTTATTTGGGTGTATTTAATTCCACCAAAACCATTTAAAAGAACGTAATAATTGAAGCAATTGGTTACCTATTTATTTTTTTATTTTTGTCTTTTTCAGTTTTTTTATTTTTGGTTAGAAATCTTGGAGCTTCACAAGGGGAGGCTTCAAGTGCCCAGACTCATAAAAGAATACATTGATGAAGTCTCAACTCAGTTGAGAATGGTTTGTGACTCGGATTCGGAGGAGCTTTTGTTGGAGGAGAAGCTAGCGTTTATGCATGAGACAAGACATGCTTTTGGGAGGACCGCGCTGCTTTTGAGTGGGGGTGCTTCACTAGGAGCATTCCACGTGGGAGTGTTTAAAACATTCATAGAGCATAAGCTTATGCCCCGTATAATTGCTGGGTCTAGTGTGGGATCTATCATGTGTTCTGTTATTGCTACTAGGTCTTGGCCTGAGCTCCAAAGTTTTTTTGAGGATTCTTGGAGCTCTCTGGAGTTTTTTTGACAAGATGGGCGGGGTTTTTGCAGTGTTTAAAAGAGTTATGACACAAGGTGCAGTTCATGATATTAGACAATTGCAGATGATGCTAAGGCATCTCACAAATAACCTCACATTCCATGAAGCTTATGACATGACTGGTCGAGTCAGTATGCTCCCCAAGAAAACACGAACCTCCTAGATGCCTTAATTACTTGACTTCACCTCATGTTGTAATTTGGAGTGCAGTAACTGCCTCTTGTGCCTTTCCTGGCCTTTTTGAAGCTCAAGAACTAATGGCGAAGGATAGAAGTGGAGAGTTTGTTCCTTATCATATATCCTCCATTTCATTTGGGACCAGAAGAGGGTTCAAGTGCATCTGTACGTAGGTGGAGGGATGGTAGCTTGGAGATTGATTTACCCATGATGCAACTGAAAGAGCTATTCAATGTCAATCATTTTATTGTGAGTCAGGCAAATCCTCATATTGCCCCTTTACTGAGGCTGAAGGAGATTGTGAGAGCTTATAGAGGCAACTTCGCTGCCAAGGTGTGTTTTTAACTCGATATTTATTCTTCACTCAGGAGTTTCCTGTATCTACATTTTCTCACATCTAATATAAATGCCATGTGAAAGCATCAACTCAGTATCTCATGTTTGATCTCTCTCTCTTTCCCTCTCCCCTTCCCTTCCACACACATAACCGCAAAAAGGGAAAGACATTCAATCAAATAAAAGGGGATAATAGTGTGGATAAAAGAAAAGAGAAGGGGGTGTGTCGTTCACAGGTTGTGTTCAAGTCTTTGTTAATTCAAGTTATATATATTCATGTTTCTGAACTTCTGATGATCTACTGTAGCTTAAACAAGGGTTGCAAGCTGTAATTAGCAAAACCAGCACATATTTCTCGACTATTAAATCCTACTTTTATGATATCTGTTTTGCACTTGTGTTCTCCTATTGCAAATAATGAAGTAATATATTACATCCAAAAGGGTAATACTTAAACTATATATATTGGTTTACTTCTTACTGGTTCCAATCCCCATAATTGCGGCCAAATTTACCTATCAAATGAATATATCTATTTTCTTTTGACCTAATGAGTTGTAACTTCAGTTAACCATTATACATTATAACGGTGGTATAAATATAGTTCTTTTCCCCTTGGCTAGATGAAGTTATCGCTAGAGGATAATCTGGAACAGTTTGCACTACTATATCGACACTCCCCCATCCCCCTCCCCCCCTATCGTCTTTCCTCCTTCCAAACCTCCAAAAAAAAAAATTATATATATATGGGTATTCATCTATAAAGAAACGTTTATTATGGATGACATTACTCAAAGAACCAAGTTGATTACCGTTGATCTCGACAATAAAGACCGAGATTGGTCAAATATTCTCCCCCCTCTACAACTGGCGGCGGTCCCTTTTTTTTTTCCCTTAGGCTTATTACATTAATGCCCCTACCATTTAATACATGTCACATATTCACAGTCATTGTAAGAAGATGTCGGTCTCACCATATGGCTATAAATAAAATCAATTTCCTCTAATTATTATTGTGAATAATAAGGTATTAATTTGATATAATTCTCTCAGTTATGGGTGAAATGTGCAAATTTTACAAAATATGCAAGTGGTTATAAAATAATCATTGTTGTCGGGGAATATTCGTTTGGTCGTGGAATATTCTTGTTGTTTTAATATTCAAATACGACTGCTAGCTATCCATTTGTATGGGCCCCATGTGACGCCCCAAAATAGGTCCATTCCATCCAACCCATTCTCGAAGTCGCCAAATACATGGTATGTAAATAACTACAACTTTATTATTACAACATATAAATCGTGAGTTTAAATACGGATATTGCCATCTGATAATATCCACACGCAAATAAATTTCCATCATAATTATTGATACATTATTTTACAAAAATGGTGAGGACTACTAAACAACTCTCTGTAAACCTTCATTCCATACCCCGACTAAGACTCGCTACATTCTCGCCTCCCCGAGAAGAAAAATGGAACAAAAGGAAAAGGGTGAGCTCAACTAGCCCAAGAAAGAATATTATGACTAAGATAATATACAACAAATTATCGTTAGTCTTCAACAGGAAAAATCTAATAGAATACAATAGACAACTAGTTTTAAATCAACAATCGCAATAAAAACAACAATTCATTGAAGGGTTAAGAGAGAAATCTGCAAACTACTATCTTCTATGTATGAATTTAAAAGTTCATCGTCGATATTTTATCCCCGTAACATCAATCAATATATATATCTCGGAATCAAATATTCATCTTTGCACTACAGGCCAAAGATATTCATCAGTTGGTCATGTTCATCTAAACACCTGTTCATCTTTGCACTACGGGCCAAAGATATTAATCAGTCGGTCATGTTCATCTCAACACTTGTTCATCTTTGCACTACGGGCCAAAGATATTCATTAAGAAATCATTCATCTTTGCACTACGGGCCAAAGATATTCAGTAATATCATCATTTAGGACTGAGGATGATGAAAAATATTTTAAAGGAAACGAATCCAATGAAACAAAAGAACAAATATTAAGGATTCGTATTTTAAACAATCCAAGTTCAAAAATACTTCATAAGTAATCAGAGTGGAGTAAAATTCAAGAATGATCAAAACATGGATACAATCAAAGCTAGTATCCGTAATAGATATTTTGGACTTAAAAGAAAATTTTTATTTTTATGAATAAGGTCTTAGATTCGTGAATAAATAGTCTTGATATCGTGAATAAGAATCTCACACCAAAAGATAGAAATTTCATAAAAAAAATCATCTTCACGCCGTGAATAATACTACTAATAAGAATAGTGAATAAGAAATAGTAACTTACGTGAAAAAAGTTCCAAATTTGATAAAAATTTCTAACCAATATTTTGGCATAATGATATTGAAGAAATAATATCATTTTTGAATAAAATAACATCCCTTACCTCGAAAGACAGTACTTCTAGTTGAAACACCGAATATAGGCTATGACTTGAACTTGCACCGTATAGCAATACTCAAAGTATACTCAAAATACTCACAAGAATACGCTCGATAATATAGAGAGAGAAAAATTCAGTTTCTGGTGTAATTTTTAATTCTAACCTAAGCACCCTATTTATAGGAAAATGCTTAGAATACCAAAGTATTAAATTTATTAAATATTATTATATTATTATTATTATTTCTACAACTTCCTACGCCAACCTAGAATCTGATTTCAGCAATTAAAACACATGCAAGACCCACACTCAAATCACCAAAAACGTTTTTCATATTAAAAATATTTTAAACTTCCAAAAATCAATTATTTCATAGCTTCAAAACTTCAATAATTCATAATAAATAGCCCTTTTATCGTAAAAATTCAATCTCGCTGACCTTTTTATAGGAAATTCAATTTTCTACAACTTTCATGTAAGAAAATTTTTCCAAATTCCAAACAAAAATTGACCAAATCCATAAACCAGGCGATTTTATTGTGCTATAATCAAATTTCATCGATAAATGAGGTCCAATCGACATGTTTAACTTGCTTTAAACATTTATGGTAACAAAATACTTCTCTCCACATATACTCATATATCCCACATTCATCGTAAAAATATCATCATTATTATAGTATTAAAATATAATAATATATTTAAATGAATTATTTTATCGTAAAAAGATAAAATTTCAATTTTCAACAATTGTCACATTAAAAATTTTCTCCATCTATATCCACATAAAATTAATATTTTTCTCATCATATGAATCAATAATTAATTATTCACAAATAATATTACGTAATCACAATATTGACAACCAGTGCGCTTCTGTGAAAGAGGGGCTTTCCAATAAGAATTTCTCCTTACTCGGCCGCAATTAGGTGACCAAACCTCTCATTAGATGTAACTTTCTGAGACATTGCCAATAATGTTATCTAATAATATTATTCGATAATATGAATTATTGCTTCGATAATGAACAATACCGTGTAATGACAATTATTGAAACAACATCAATATAAAATATTAACGCGGCAATTATTAAATCAATAAAATAAAATACTTCGAACAAGAATTATCATAACCATTATTGAGTAAAGGCCTTTCACGTAAGAATTAATAATTGGTGCAATACCGGTAATCTTCTTGTGCAACAACGCATATTACTGTGTTTTAACCACTGGGTATTCCAACAGTATTGACGGTAACAACTACGCCGTTATTTATAAACAACTTATATTTGTCATTTCTTTCATCCAATCGCTTTCCGTTATGGGGCCCACAAAAGATCTAACTACCGTCGTATTTAATATTCCCCGACAAAGATTTAATATTCCACGACCAAATGAATATTCTTTAACAATAATGAATATTTTATAACCACTTGCTTATTCAAATATTTGCGTATTTTACCCATAACTATCCACATTAATCAAATCAACCCTTACTATTTCAAAATAATAAATAGAGAAAATAAATTTCATTTATTAATAATTTGGGGTCTTACACTCATAATGTAACAACTGCTTTATGAAGAAAGCGACAAGTTTGAGTTTTTATAAATAACGGCGTAGTTATTCTGAAGTAACATCGTTGGAATACCCGTGGTTAAAATACGATGTCTGCGTGGATGCATGAGATTGATGAATTATTGATCCTTACGTAAGAAAGCACTACTCAATAATTGTTACGATGAATTCTTTATTGATATTTTATTTTATTGATTCAATAATTGCATTGCGTTGATATTTTATATTATTGTTTTTCAATAATTGTCATCGCACAAGATTTCCATTTATCGGATCAATAATTCATATTATTTGAATAATATTATTAGATAGCATTATTGGCAATGTCTAGAAAGTTCTCACATCGAGAGAGGTTTGGTCACCTAATTGCACGCCAATAAGGAGAAATTCTTATTGAAAGCCCTCTTCCCGGGAACTACTGGTTGTCATAAATGTGATTCTGTAATATTATTTGTGAATAATTAATTATTGATCCATATGATAAGGAAATATTTATTTTATGTGGATATAAATATTGGATATATTTATTGTGGTTAAAATGAAGGAGTTAATGTTGAGGTGTTTTATCAGTATTTTTGTCGGAATGAATGTATTAAAAATTAAACTAATTTTTTTGAGATATATTGTGTGAGTTATAATTTTTAATCCGACCGTTGGATCGTTGTAATTTTTGGATATGTTATACATATATAAGTTGAGTATATGTCCACAAAATTTGAACCGTTAAAAATGAACGTATGATTTGTTATTAATTTTAAGAGGTGACTGATTCAGAAATTAGGTTTATAAATGATTTTGGTGGAAAATTCTAGAATTGAGTGGGCTCCACTTGTGGTTGGTGAAAAAATGTGCTTTGAATTTATTTCAAATGTGGTGGGTGGGAATAGTAGCAGTAAAGCCATCGGGTTGCACAGTCAAGTCTCGCTAACATTTTCCTATAAATAGAGGGCTAGGTTAGAATTGAAAATCACACCGTAAACAAGTTTTCTCTTTTCTCTCTAGATTATCGAGTGTATTTTGTGAGTATTTAGATACTTTGTGAGTTTCTATTCATCGATTGCAAGTTTTCTTGACTTTTATACCGATATTCCGATCGTAAGTACTTATATTTTGAGGTAAGGGATGTTATTTTCTTCATATATGATATTATTTCTTCAATATCATTATCTCAAGTATTGATCCGAATTTTTATCAAATTTGGAACTTTTTGTGTTTGGGAGTTACTATTCACGATACTAAGACTATTCACGTATACTTACACTATTCAATAGAAAAATGAAATTTTCTTCTTTTGTCCAAGATGTCTATTATGGTTACTATCTTTGATTGTATCCATGTTTTGATCTTTATTTTGAATTCTCGCTTAAAATTGGTATTTATGAAGTATTATTGATCTTGGATAAACCAAGCTATACTCTAATCCTACTATTTGTCCTTCCGCTTCACCGGATTCGCTTTTCTTTAAAATATTTTCATCATCCACAATTCTAAAATGATGATATTACTAAATATCTTCTACCAGAAAGTGCAAGATAAATGATTAACCGATGAATATCTTTGGCCCGTAGTGTAAAGATGAACAGTGTTGAGATGAATATGACCAACCGGTGATACAAATGAATATCTTTGGCTCAGAAAAAGATGAAATATTTGATTAAAGATGTATATTGATTGTTGTTACAGGATAAAATATTGATGATGGACTTTTAAATTTTAGAAGATAAGCAGAACTCATTCTCTACTCGACTCTTCTAATGGATTCTTTAGTATCACCTGCAGCTTATTGATCTAAAACTTGTTGGCTATTATATTTTATCATTTTTCCTCGTTGAAGACTAACGATGTGACACCCCCAAAATAGGTCTACATCCCCCATTCCGAGTTGTCAATACACTGCATGTAAACAACTACAACTTTATTATTACAATAAGAAAACTGTGAGTTTAAATACGATATTGCCATCTGTATAATATCCACATACAAATAAATCCTCATCATAATTATTGATACATTATTTTACAACAATGGTGAGGACTACTAAACAACTCTCCTAGAACTTTCATTCCATACCCCGACTTACGTCTTTATATTCTCGCATCCCGAGAAGAAAAATGGAACAAAAAGGAAAAGGGTGAGCTCGACTAGCATTTAAAGAAGAATATTATGACTAAGATAATATACAACAAAATTATCGTTAGTCTTCAACAGGAAAAATATAATAGAATACAATAGACAACAAGTTTTAAATCAATATTCAGCAATGAAATAATAATTCATTAGAAGAGTTAAGTAGAGAATGCAAACTACTATCTTCTATGTATGAATTTTAAAGTTCATCGCTCTATTTTTTCCCCTTAACATCAATCAATATATATCTGGGATCAAATATTCATCCATGCACTTTTGTGCCAAGGGACATTCACCACTTGAGTTGGTCATGTTCATCTAAACACTGCTCATCTTTCTTGCACGGGCAAAGATATTCATCGAAATCATTCATCTTTGCACTCATCGGCCAAAGATATTCATCATAAATCATTCATCTTTGCACTACAGGCCAAAGATATTCAATAATATCATCATTTAAGGCTGAGGATGATGAAAAATATTTTTTTAAAAAAACGAATCCAGTGAATCAAAATGACAAGGATTAAGGATTAAGGATTAAGGATTCGTACTTTGTTTTATCCACGTCTCTAAGATCCCAAATAATTAATAAATGAAATTTAATTTCCTCTAATTATTATTTTGAAATAGTAAGGGTTGATGTGATTAATGTGGATAGTTATGGGTAAAATACGCAAATATTTCACAATAAGCAAGTGGTTATAAAATATTCATTGTTGTCGGGGAATATTACGTTTGGTCGCGTGGAATATTAAATGCGACGGCTAGCGACCATGTAATGCCCCCATAACGCAAAAGCGATTGGAGGAAGAAAATGACAAATATATCTTTGTTTAAAAAATAACGAGCGTAGTTATTCTGAATTTACTGTTGTTGGAATACTCCGTTAAGGTTAAAACACGATGTCTGGCGTTGTTGCACGCATCTAGAAGCACGGTATTGCACCAATTATTGACTCTTACATAAGAAGGCACTACTCAATAATGGTTACGATAATTCTTGTTCGGTGTTTTATTTTATTAATTCAATAATTCTTTGCGTTGATATTTTATATTCTTGTTGTTTTTAATAATTGTCATTATACGATTATTTTTTATTATCGAAGCGATAATTCATATTATCCCGAATAATATTATTAGATAACATTATTGGCAATATCTAGAAAGTTCATGTCTAAGGAGAGGTTTGGTCACCTAATTGCGGCCATGAAGGAGAAATTCTTATTGAAAGCCCCCTGCTTTCTGACGAACCGCACTGGTTGTCGATATTGTGATTACATAATATTATTTGTGAATAATTAATTATTGATTCATATGATGAGGAAAATATTGATTTTATGTGGATATAGATGGAGAAAATTTTTAATGTGACAATTGTTGAAAATTAAAATTTTATCTTTTTACGATAAAATAATTTATTTAAATATATATTATTATATTTTAATAATATAATAATGGTGATATTTTTACAACGAATGTGGGATATATGAGTATCTGAGGAGGAAGAGTATTTTTGTTGCAATAAATGTTTAAAACATGTTAAACATGTCGGTGGGACCCCATTTATTAACCGAAATTTGAGTATAGCCTCTAAAATCACCCGTTTGTGGATTTCTACCAATTTACATTAGAAATTTGGAAAACTTTCTTCCGCAAAGTTGTAGAGAATTGAATTTCCTATAAAAACTCCCGAGATTCAAATTTTCTGATAAAAGGGCTATTTATTATGAATTATTGAAGTTCAAGCTCTCAAATAATTGATTTTTGGAAGTTTAAATTATTTTAAATTAGAAAAACGTTTTTTTATTTTTCTAGAAGGTTGGCATGTGTGAATTCTTTGAGATTAAGATTTCAAGGAATACGTATAATATTTTTATATATATTAATATTATATTAAATTTTCTCGCTTTTGGTGTTCTAAGCGATTTCCTAAAATAGGTGTTTAGGTTAAATTGAAAATCACACCGTAAACTGAAGTTTTCTTTCTCTATATTATCGAGCGTATTCTTGTGAGTATTTTGAGTATACTTTGAGTATTGCTATACTAAGTGAAAGTTCAAGATATAGCTTTATATCCGATATTCCAGCTAAATCTTGATCTTTCGAGGTAAGGATATTTTTTTTTCCGTAATGATATTATTTCTTCAATATCATTATGTCAAATATTGATCTGAAGTTTTTATCAAATTTGGAACTTTTGGTGTCGGAGTTACTATTCACGTATACTTCAGATTATTCACGATACTTTATTTATTCACTTATCACTATCGGACTATTCATCAAAAATGAAAATTTTTCTTTTCGTCTAAAATATCTATCAGGATACTAGCTTTGATTGTATCCATGTTTTGATCATTCTTGAATTTTACACCACTATGATTATTTTTGAGGTATTTTTGGACGTGGATAAAACGAAGTCACGAATCCTTAATCCTTAATCCTTGTCATTTTGTTTCACCGATTCGCTTTCTTTTAAAAAAAATATATATTTTTCATCATCCTCGGTCTTAAATGATGATATTATTGAATATCTTTGGCCCAGTAGTGCAAGATGAATGATTTATGATGAATATCTTTGGCCAGTAGTGCAAAGATGAATGATTTCTGATGAATATCTTTGGCCCGTAGTGTAAAGATGAATGATTTCTGATGAATATCTTTGGCCCGTAGTGCAAAGATGAACAAGTGTTTAGATGAACATGACCAATCGTGAATGTCCTCGGCTCAGAAAGTGCAAGGATGAATATTTGATCCCGATATATATTGATTGATGTTACAGGGATAAAATAGACGATGAACTTTAAAATTCATACATGTAAGATAGTAGTTTGCATTCTCTACTTAACTCTTTTAATGAATTATTATTTCAACTGCGAATATTGATTTAAAACTTGTTGTCTATTGTATTCTATTATATTTTTTTCTCATTGAAGACTAACGATAATTTTGTTGTATATTATCTTAGTCATAATATTCTTTATCGGGCTAATGAGCTCACCCTTTTCCTTTTTGTTCCATTTTTCTTCTCGTGAGGCGAGAATATAAGCGAGTACGAGCCTGGGGTATGGAATGAAAGTTCTAGGGAGAGTTGTTTAGTAGTCCTCACCATTGTTGTAAAATAATGTACCAATAATTATGATGAGGATTTATTTGTATGTGGATATTGTCTAGATGGCAATATCTCAGATTTAAACTCACAGCTTTACTATTGTAATAATAAAATTGTAGTTGTTTTACATCTGTATTGATTGACAACTCGTAATGGGGATGTAGACCTATTTTGGGGGTGTCACAGTGTCAAAAAAATACCTCAAAAATAATCATAGTGGCGTAAAATTCAAGAATGATCAAAACATGGATACAATCAAAGCTAGTATCCACAATAGATATTTTGGATGAAAAGAAAATTTTTATTTTTTCGATGAATAAAGTCGTATTCGTGAATAAGATCAGATATCGTGAATAAAGGTCGATATCGTGAATAAGAACTCCCGACACCAAAAGTTCCAAATTTGATAAAAAAAAACTTCAGATCAATATTTCAAAGATAATGATATTGAAGAAATAATATCATTACTGAAAAAATAATATCCCTTACCTCGAAAGATCGAGATTTAACCGGAATAATCGGATATAGACTATATCTTGAACTTTCACCGTATAGCAATACTCAAAGTATACTCAAAATACTCACAAGAATACGCTCGATAATATAAAGAGAGAAAACTTCAATTTCTGGTGTGATTTTCAATTCTAACCCAAGACCTATTTATAGAAATTGCTTAACACACCAAAGCAGAAAATTTAATATAATATTAATATATATAAAAATATTATACGTATTCCTTGAAATCTTAATCTCAGCAATTCACACATGCCAACCTTCTAGAAAAAAATAAAAAAAACGTTTTTCTAATTTAAAATAATTTAAACTTCCAAAAATCAATTATTTCGGAGCTTCGGAACTTCAATAATTCATAATAAATAGCCCTTTTATCAGAAAATTCGAATCTCGCGAGTTTTTATAGGAAATTCAATTCTCTACAACTTTGCAGAAGAAAGTTTTTCCAAATTTCCAACAAAAATTGACCAAAAAATCCACAAACCAGTGATTTTAGAGGCTATAATCAAATTTCACCAATAGATGGGGTCCACCGACATATTTAACATGTTTTAAACATTTATTGCAACAAAAATACTCTTCCTCCTCGTATACTCATATATCCCACATTCGTTGTAAAAATATCATCATTATTATATTATTAAAATATAATAATATATATTTAAATGAATTATTTTATTAGAAAAAGATAAAATTTCAATTTTCAACAATTGTCACATTAAAAATTTTCTCCATCTATATCCACATAAAATCAATATTTTCCTCATCATATGAATCAATAATTAATTATTCACAAATAATATTATAAAATCACAATATCGATAATCGTGCCTTCCTGTGAAAGAGGGCTTTCCAATAAGAATTTCTCCTTATCTTGGCGCCAAGAATTAGGTGACCAAACCTCTCCTTAGATGTAACTTTCTAGACATTGCCAATAATGTTATCTAATAATATTATTCGGATAATATGAATTATTGTTTCGACGATGAAAAATAATCGTAATGACAATTATTAAAACAACAAAGAATATAAAATATCAACGCAAAGAATTATTGAATCAATAAAATAAAACACTTTGAATAAAGAATTATCGTAACCATTATCGTAGTAAAGGCTTCTTACGTAAGAGTCAATAATTGGTGCAATACTGCAGTCTACTGCTCAACAACGCCAGACATCGTGTTTTAACCAACGGGGTATTCCAACAAATTAAATCGGTAATAACTACGCCAATTATTTTTAAATAACTTATATTTGTCATTTTCTTCCTCCAATCGCTTTTTACGTTATGGAGCCCACACATGGTCGCATACCATTGCATTTAATATTCCCTAACAACAATGAATATTTTATAACCACTTGCTTATTTTGAAATATTTATGTATTTTACCCGTAAATTATCCACATTAATCACATCAACCCTTACTATTTTCAAAATAATAATTAGAGAAAATTAAATTTCATTTATTAATTATTTGGGATCTTACAACCTCCCTCCTTATGAAATTTCGTCCTCGAAATTGGCGTCGTCGTACACGGTGTTTTGAAAAGATGAGGATACCTCGCTTTCATTTCCGCTTTCCACTCCCGTGTCATTTCTCTATAGCATGGTTTCTCCACAAGACTTTAACTTGTGGTATGACCTTCGTCACGTAGGACATGCTCCTTCCTATCCAAGATCTTGACAGTACTTCCTCATACGTTAAGTCTTGACTATCTCGTCCGGTTTCTAACTCAATAACGTGATTCGGTCTTTCACATATTTACGAAGTACGGATATGTGAAACACATTATGAACACGAGACATACTTGGAGGTAACGCGAGTCTATAGGCTACATTTCCTACTTTCGGTCAAGAATTTGAAATGGACCAATAAATCGTGGATTGAGCTTTCCTCTCTTCCCGAATCTTGTAACTCCTTCCATGGGCAACACGCAACAATACATGATCCCCTATACTAAATTCCACATTCTTTCGATGAAGATCCGCATAACTCTTTTGTCGATCTTGTGCCGTTTGTATACGTTGTCGAATCATTTGGATCTTTTCTAGTGAGTCATATACGTCTTAACTTTCGGGTCCCAACAATGTTGCTTCACCCACCTCATCCCAACATATTGGAGAGCGACACTTTCGTCCCATATAATGTTTCGAATGGGGCCACACCTATACTTTGCTCGATAATCGTTGTTGTTGTAGGAGAATTCCACCAATGGTAAATACTTATCCCAACTGCCCTTGAAGTCTAGGACACAGAGTCTTAATAAATCTTCAAGAGTTTGAATAGTCCTCTCTGATTGTCCGTCCGTTTGAGGATGGTATGCCGAACTGA
The DNA here is from genome assembly GCA_020205605.1 of Panax ginseng. Classification (NCBI taxonomy): domain Eukaryota; kingdom Viridiplantae; phylum Streptophyta; class Magnoliopsida; order Apiales; family Araliaceae; genus Panax; species Panax ginseng. The sequence continues at coordinate 102,997,236 of CM035146.1, forward strand.
ATCTTAAATCCGTACCCATAGCTTTTTATAAGCTAACCCAAAATCTTGAAGTGAATCTTGGGTCACGATCCGAAACTATGGATACTGGCATGCCATGCAATCTCACAATCTCATTTACGTACATTTGAGCAAGACGCTCGAGGAATAAGTCTCCGTATTGGCAAGAAATGAGCGGACTTGGTTAATCTATCAACAATAACCCAAATAGCATTTATGCCTTGAGAAACCGTGGGAAGTCCCAGAACGAAATCCATGGTAATGTGTTCCCACTTCCATTTCGGAATCTCAAGTGGTTGCAATGGTCCCTTAGGCACTTGATGCTCGCTTTACACGTTGACAAGTTAAACATGTTGAGATAAACTTTGCAATCTCTCTCTTCATATTGTTCCACCAAAATGTATGTCAAGATCATGATACATTTTAGTACTTCCGGATGGATTGCAAATGGTGTATTATGTGCCTCCATCATAATCTTGTACTTCAAATCGTAATCGTTAGGAACACAAAGTCCAGGTGGACTCGAGTATTCCTTCTTCATCAATTCTCGCCCTAAATAGCTCCTTCTTGTACTTTCTTCTTCATATGCATCATTTTCCGGCCTCGGTGGCTTGGCAAGAACCTTAACTTTTTCTATTAAAGTTGGCTCTACGCGTATACTTGACATCATCGCTTTCGTTCTCGCATATGATCTTCTACTCAACGCGTCATTCTACCACGTTCGCTTTTCGGGGATGGTATTGAATAGTGTGGTCGTAGTCTTTCAATAGCTCGAGCCAACGTCATTGCCGCCAGATGTTAAGTTCTTTTTGAGTGAAGAAATATTTAAGGCTTTTATGGTGCTCAATATATCTCCACTTTCTCTCATATATAGATAGTGCCTCCAGATCTTTAATACGAACGATTGGCTTGCTAACTCTAGATCATGAGTAGGATAATTCCTCTCATATTCTTTAAGTTGTCGCGAGGCATAGGCAATGACTTTCCCACGTTGCATGAGAACACATCCTAACCCTTTTCCCGAAGCATCGCTGTAGATAACAAATCCATCCGAACCCGGATGGTATTGTTAGAACAGTCTTAAAATAAGTCTCCTTTTAAGCTCTTGAAACTCTTCTCGCACTCTTCGCTCCAAACGAATTTTGTATCCTTCCGAGTTAGATGAGTTAATCGGAGTAGCGATTCGAGAAAACCCTTCCACGAATCTCCGATAATAACCAACCTAAGCCCAAAAAGCTACGTGATTTGATCAACACCGACTTGGTTGCTCCCAACTTTGTATTGCTTCAATCTTGGCCGTCAATGATACTCCATGTTTTGACACCACATGCCCAAGAAATGCTACTTCCTCGGCCGAACTCGCATTTCTTTAACTTGGCATAAAGCTTGTTTTCACGAAGCCTTTGGAGTACCGACTTCAAATGGTGCTCATGATCTTCATGGCTTTTGGAATATATGAGGATGTCATCAATAAAGACAACAACGAATCGATCCAAATACTCTTTGAATACTCGGTTCATCATATCCATGAAAATGCGCAGGAGCATTAGTCAATCCGAAAGACATAACTAAGAATTCATAATGCCCGTCTCGAAGTTCTAAAGCGATCTTTGGAATATCCTCGCCTAATCTTCACCGATGATATCCAAGACGAAGATCGATTTTTGAAAAGAATTGTGCTCCTTGCAATCGGGTCAAACAAGTCATCAATACGAGGTGAGGATACCTATTCTTGATAGTGACATGGTTCAATTTCCGATAGTCGATACAAAGTCGCATACTCCGTCTTTTTCTTCTTTACAAATAAAATAGGAGCACCCCAAGGAGATGTACTAGATTTAGATGAAACCAATGTCCAACAACTCCTCGTAGTTGGACCTTTAACTCCTCGAAGTTCAATAGAGCCATTCGATATGGGGTTTTAGAAATGGGCTTTATACCAAAGTTCAAGGTCAATAAAGAATTCAACTTCACGCTCGGGGGTAGATCGGAAGTTCTTCAGAAATACGTCAGAAAGTTAATAACAAATGAAATATTATTCAATTTTGACGTGTCTTTATTCAAATCCATAACATGGGCTAAGAAAGCTTGACATCCGTTTTTTAATAAACGAATAGCTTTATGATTAGATATGACAGTGATTGATTTTAATGGTTTAGTTGCCTGAATTCGAACAACAGGTTGTTTAGGAATATGAAAGCTAACAACCTTACGAAAAACAATCAATTTTGGCATGATGAGTAGTTAACCAATCAATCCCTAAAATCACATCAAAAGCAAGTATCTTTAAAGAGATAAGGTCAATAAAAGATAAGGGTGCCAACATGGATTAGACAAGATTTATAAACAGTGGATGTGATGAAAGTTTCTCCTAACGGAGTTTCCACAGATAGGTCAAAGTCTAATTTCTCCGGAGTCAAGTTTAAACGTTGAGCACAAGCAGGAGAGATAAATGAATGGGTAAGACTTAGATATCTAGTAAAGTATAAACTTCACAAGAATTTATAAATAAATTTTACCCGTGATCACCTCGTTTGGGTTCCTCGCATTTTGACCGATCCACAACAAACGTTCTTCCAGAACCGTTGACTTTGACTTTTCTCGGGACGATCTTTTGAGTCACCGCCCCGTTGAACTAGGTTTCATTCACTGCGTCTAATATCGAGCGATATGTCCTTCCTTTCCACAATTATAGCATACCCGAATGTTGTGGGCGGTTTGGATGATATGTCCCTCTTTCCGCTTTTATAGCATATGATCGGTGGTCGTTCTCCTCCCTTGGAACCGATTCTTTCATTGCACTCGCTGCCTTTCACATGGTCGTTGTTGAATCTCCTCTTTTAAAATCTCCTTCGACTCGCTTCTTCTATTTTCATGGCCATGATTACCACCAGAGTGGTTACCATTTTGTCCGCCTTTTTCTTTCTCCACCGATTATTGTTGTTTTGTTGATCGCTTCCTAGGTATGATCCTCGATTGTGGTACCTCGGTTGACCGCATACTTCGTTATCTCGCTTCTAACAATTGAGCCCTGTAACAACAACATCCTGAATAGAGAGAAAATTTATGAGAGATGAGATCTTCGACGTATCGCCGGGTTTCAAACCTCTCGAAACATCCGCGTCACAGACGCTTCCTCATTCTCCACCAAATGAGGTGCAAACACGGATAACTCTGCAAATTTCACCTCGTCTTTGAGACACCGCGTATGTTGTTACTCGCTCCATCTAATAAACTCCACTTCCTTCATATAGACGAACACTTTCGGAAAGTATTTGTCATTAAATAGTTCTGAAACGTCTCCCAAGACATCTTGGCCATTTGGATGGATACGCTTCACGAGACTCCCACCATGAGTACCGCTCGCCACGGAATATAAAGGTGGCAAATGGAACCTTCATTCTCTGTGCATCCCAAGACATCGAATATCTTGGTAATTTGCTTGACCCATGTTTCTCGCCATGATCGGATCTGGCTTTCCCTTAAATTCTGGTGGTCCCAACTCTTTGAATTGCTTGGCTGTGACAACCCGTGAATTGCTATCATTTCCTCCTATGTTTTGAACACGAAGTCTCCTCGTCGATTTTTGCATGAACTATGCAAAAAGCTTCTAAATATCCCTTCGTTCATCATCTCGCTTTCGGTGGTGTTGTTCACAGGAGGAACATTGCCAACTGTTGCACGCTTCTCCTCGTTGGTGAGTCTGAGCGCTCCACGGCCTCATTTCCATTGTTAATATTCTCGATTGACATTTTCAAATCTTTGTCATAAAACAAGGGTTAATTAAGGAAATCAATATATCACATAATATCCCTATATCTTGACCAACTATCAAATAAGCTTAGGTAGGACACACTAGCGAAGGATTTACTTTCGTCTCTCCCTCCTAGTTCTATTCCCCGATCTCCGCCAGAGATCATATCCTAAGCTCGATACCAACCGTGACACCCCAAAATAGGTCTACATCCCCATTCTCGAGTTGTCAATACACCTGCATGTAAATAACTACAACTTTATTATTACAATAGTAAAAGCATGAGTTTAAATACGAGATATTGCCATCTGATAATATCCACATACAAATAAATCCTCATCATAATTATTGATACATTATTTTACAACAATGGTGAGGACTACTAAACAACTCTCCCTAGAACTTTCATTCCATACCCCACTTGATTCTTGCTATATTCTCGCATCCCGAGAAGAAAAATGGAACAAAAAGGAAAAGGGTGAGCTCGACTAGCCCAAAAAAGAATATTATGACTAAGATAATATACAACAAAATTATCGTTAGTCTTCAACAGGAAAAAATATAATAGAATACAATAGACAACAAGTTTTAAATCAATATTCGCAATGGAAATAATAATTCATTAGAAGAGTTAAGTAGAGAATGCAAACTACTATCTTCTATGTATGAATTTTAAAGTTCATCGCCTATTTTTATCCTCGTAACATCAATCAATATATATCTGGGATCAAATATTCATCCTCAACATTAACTACGAGCCGAGGACATTCACCACTTGGTCATGTTCATCTAAACACTGTTCTCATTTGCACTACGGGCAAAGATATTCATCGAAATCATTCATCTTTGCACTCATCGCCAAAGATATTCATCATAAATTATTCATCTTTGCACTACTGAGCCAAAGATATTCAATAATATCATCATTTAAGACCGAGGATGATGAAAATATTTTTTTAAAAAAAACGAATCCAAAGGTGAATCAAAATGACAAGGATTAAGGATTAAGGATTCGTACTTTGTTTTATCCACGTCAAAAAATACCTCAAAAAAAAATCATAGTGGCGTAAAATTCAAGAATGATCAAAACATGGATACAATCAAAGCTAGTATCCACAATAGATATTTTGGATGAAAAGAAAATTTTTATTTTTTCGATGAATAAGTAAATATTCGTGAATAATACCAGATACGTGAATAGTCTTGATATCGTGAATAAGAACCCCGACACCAAAAGTTCCAAATTTGATAAAAAAACTTTGGATCAATATTTCAAAGATAATGATATTGAAGAAATAATATCATTACTGAAAAAATAATATCCCTTACCTCGAAAGATCATCGGTATTTAACTGGAATCTTTGGATATAGACTATATCTTGAACTTTCACCGTATAGCAATACTCAAAGTATACTCAAAATACTCACAAGAATACGCTCGATAATATAGAGAGAAAACTTCAATTTCGTGTGATTTTCAATTCTAACCCAAGACCTATTTATAGGAAATTGCTTAGAACACAAAGGCGAAAAATTTAATATAATATTAATATATATAAAAATATTATCGTATTCCTTGAAATCTTAATCTCAAAGAATTCACATGCCAACCTTCTAGAAAAAAAAAAAAAAACGTTTTTCTAATTTAAAATAATTCAAACTTCCAAAATCAATTATTTGAGACTTGAAACTTCAATAATTCATAATAAATAGCCCTTTTATCAGAAAATTGAATCTCATGATTTTTTATAGGAAATTCAATTCTCTACAACTTTGCGGAAGAAAGTTTTTCCAAATTTCCAACAGAAATTGACCGAAATCCACAAACGGGTGATTTTAGAGGCTATAATCAAATTTCGATCGATAGATGGGTCCACCGACATGTTTAACATGTTTTAAACATTTATTGCAACAAAAATACTCTTCCTCCTCAGTATACTCATATATCCCACATTCGTTGTAAAATATCACCATTATTATATTATTAAAATATAATAATATATATTTAAATAAATTATTTTATCGTAAAAAGATAAAATTTTAATTTTCAACAATTGTCACATTAAAAATTTAGTCCATCTATATCCACATAAAATCAATATTTTCCTCATCATATGAATCAATAATTAATTATTCACAAATAATATTACGAATCACAATATTGACAACCAGGCGCTTCTCTGAAAAGAGGGCTTTCAATAAGAATTTCTCTCTTCTTCTTGCGCGCAATTAGGTGACCAAACCTCTCCTTAGATGAGAACTTTCTAGACATTGCCAATAATGTTATCTAATAATATTATTCGGATAATATGAATTATTGCTTCGATAATAAAAATACTTTAGATAATGACAATTATTAAAACAACAAAGAATATAAAATATCAACGCAAAGAATTATTGAATCAATAAAATAAAACACCTTTGAAAGAATAATTCACGTAACCATTATTGAGTAGTGCCTTCACGTAAGAGTCAATAATTGGTGCAATCACCGTGCCTTCTGCTCAACAACGCCAGACATCGTTCTTTGTTTTTAACCACCGGGTATTCCAATGAAGGTAAATCAGAATAACTACGCCGTTATTTTTAAATAACTTATATTTGTCATTTTCTTCCTCCAATCGCTTTTTACATGGGGCCCACACACATTTACTGGGTCGTACGATAATATTCTTCCCAAGCAATACGAATATTCCACGACCAAACGAATATTCCCGAATAACAATGAATATTTTATAACCACTTGCTTATTTTGAAATATTTGCGTATTTTACCCGTAACTATCCACATTAATCACATCAACCCTTACTATTTCAAAATAATAATTAGAGGAAATTAAATTTCATTTATTAATTATTTGGGATCTTACAAACGATAATTTGTTGTATATTATCTTAGTCATAATATTCTTTACTGGGCTAGTTGAGCTCATCCTTTTCCTTTTTGTTCCATTTTTCTCAGGAGGTGAAAACATCACAGGAACTAGTCGGGGTACGGAGTGATGGTTCTAGTGAGATGTTTTAGCAGTCCTCACTATTTCTGTAAAATAGTGTTTGAATAATTATAACGAGAACTTATTTGAGTGTGGATATTGTCTAGAAGACAATATTTGTATTTAAACTCACAAGATGTGTTATCGTATTTTTGCACGACAATTGTATTATTGAAGTTGTAGTTTGCTTTTACATACTTATGTATTTGGCAACTCGTAATGGGTGTTGTATACCTATTTTGGGGCGTCACAATTAGTATCGAGCTTAGGGATATGTTCTGGCGGAGATCGGGAATAGAACTAGGAGGGAGAGATGAGTAAATCCTTTCTTTGGTGTGTCTTATCTAAGCTTATTTGTTGGTCACTCATAATATAGGGATATTATGTGATATGTTAATTTGTTTAATTAACCCTTGTTTTATGGCAGTATTTAAGAATGGCCACTGAGAACGTTAACAATGGAGTGTATGAGACTATGGAACAACCTTTAGTTACAAACCAGGAGAACGTGCAACATGAAGAAAATATTCCTCCTGTAAACAACACTACCGAGCAAACGATGAATGATGGAATGTTTAGGAGCTTTTTGCAGTTCATGCAAAACCAGACGAGGGAGACTCGTGCACAAAATACGGGTGGAAATGATAGCAATGCGCGGCTTGTCACAGCCAAGCAGTTCAAGGAGTTGGGACCACCAGAATTTAAGGGAAAGCCGGATCCGATCATGGCGGAAACGTGAGTCAAGAAAATTACCAAGATATTCGATGTCTTGGGATGCACGGAGGAACAGAAGGTTCTATTCGCCACCTTTATGTTCCACGGTGAGACAATCATCGTGGGAGTTCGTAAGCGTACCAACCAAATTGCACTCAAAGCATGTCTTGGGAAACGTTTCAGAAATTATTCAATGACAAGTACTTTTCTGAAAGTATTCGTTATATGAAGGAGGTGGAGTTTATCAGACTGGAACAAAACAACATGACGGTGTCCCAAAGACGAAAGCGAAGTTTACAGAGTTATCGAGTTTGCACCTCATTTGGTCGAAAATGAGGAACGAATGACGAGGATGTTTCTCGAGAGGTCTAAAGCAGAGATTCTAAGAATATCTTATATCTCATAAATTTTCTTTATATTCGGATGTTGTAAATAGGGCTCAATTATTAGAAATGAGATAATGAGTATGTTCAACCGAGGGACCACAACTAGGGTCATATCGGTGGATGAAATACATCAAAGCGATGATAACCAACGAGGAGGAAAAATACGAACAAAGGCGGTAACCACTCGGGTGGTCATCGTGGCCATGATAATAGGAGAGGTGAGTCAAGTGGAAATTTCGGAAAGAGGAGATTTAACAATGACCTAAGACATCAACAAAGAAGACCAAAGACCAACAACAAATTCTAGGGAAGAGAATCTCACCTCCGCTTAGATGTTACAAATGCGGGAAAGAGGGACATATCAGCCCAAACTGTCCACAATAATCCAAGGTATGTTACAACTGTGGAAAGGAAGGACACATAGCTCGGGATTGTTCTGTAGCAAAACCAAGTTCAACGGGGATGGTGACTCCAAGGGCTATCCCCGATAAGTCGAAATCAGCGGTTCCTGGAAGAGCGTTTGTCGTGACTAGCCAAAACGCGAGGAACCCGAACGAGGTGATTATGGGTAAGCTAATCTTGAACTCTTGCGGGTTTATACCATACTAGATATATCTGGTTCTACCCATTCTTTTATCTCTCTACTTATGCTCAACGCTTTAAACTTGACTCGGAGAAATTGGACTTTGACTTATCTGTTGAAACTCCGCTGGGTGAAACCTTCGTTACATCTACGCTTTATAAATCTTGCATGATCCAAGTTGGCACTATCACATTACCCGCTGATCTTATATCTTTAAAGATACTTGCTTTTGATGTGATTTTAGGAATTGATTGGTTAACCACTCATCATGCCAAAATTGATTGTTTTCGTAAGGTTGTTAGTTTTCATATTCCTAACCAACCTGTCATACGAAAAATGGATGTCAAGCTTTCTTAGCCCATGTTATGGATTTGAACAAAGACAAGTCAGATTTGAATAATATTTCTGTTGTTAGAAAATTTTCTGATGTATTTCCTGAAGAACTTCCCGGTTTACCCCCAGAACGTGATGTTGAATTCTTTATTGACCTTGAGCCGGGTACAAAATCCATTTCTAAAACCCCATATCGAATGGTTCCTATTAAACTTCAGGAGTTAAAAGTCCAACTACATGAATTGTTAGACATAGGTTTCATTCGTCCTAGTACATCTCCTTGGGGTGCTCCTGTTTTATTCGTAAAGAAGAAAGACGGGAGTATGCGACTTTGTATTGACTACCGAGAATTAAACCATGTCACCATCAAGAATAGGTATCCGCTACCTCGCATTGATGACCTGTTCGACTAGTTGCAAGGAGCACAATTCTTTTCAAAGATCGATTTTCGTTCTGGATATCATCAGCTGAAGATTAAAACTGAGGATATTCCAAAGAATGCCTTCGAACTCTTCGATGACGCATTATGAATTCTTAGTCATGTCTTTTGGATTGACTAATGCTCCCGCCGCTTTCATGGATATGATGAACCGTGTATTCAAGGATTATTTGGATCACTTTTGTTGTTGTCTTTATTGATGACATCCTCATCTATTCCAAAAGCCGTGAAAATCATGAGCACCATTTGTCGATACTTGAAAGGCTTCGTGAAAACAAACTTTATGCCAAGTCAAGAAATGCGAGTTCGGCTTGAGGAAGTAGCATTCCTTGGGCATGTGGTGTCAAAACATGGAGTATCCGTCGACCCGCCAAGATTGAAGCAAAGACAAAGTTGGGAACAACCAAAGTCGGTTGGACCAAGTCGCGTAGCTTTTTTAGGCTTAGCTGGTTATTATCGGAGATTCGTGGAAGGATTTTCTCGAATCGCTACTCCGTTAACTCAGTTGACTCGGAAAGATAAAAAATTTGTATGGAACGAGGAATGCGAGAAGAGTTTCCAAGAGCTCAAGAGGAGACTTATTTCGGCACCTGTTCTGGCAATACCATCTGGTACGGATGGATTTGTTATATACAGCGATGCTTCAGGCAAAGGGTTAGGATGCTTCTCATGCAACATGGGAAAGTCATAGCACATGCCTCTCACGATAACTCAAAGAATATGAGAGGAATTATCCTACTCATGATCTAGAGTTAAGGCAATGTATTCGCGTTGAAAATTTGGAGACACTACTTGTATGGGGAGAAAGTGGAGATTTATACGGACCATAAAAGCCTCAAATATTTCTTCACCCAAAAAGAACTCAACATGCGGCAATGACGTTGGGTTGAACTATTGAAAGATTACAATCACACTATTCAATATCATCCTGGAAAAGCGAACGTAGTGGTAACGCATTGAAAGTAGAAGATCATACGAAAGTACGAAAAGCGATATTGTCAATGCAAAGGCCTATTCGTATGACTTGCAAAGGATGGAGGTAGAATTAAAGACTCTGAGGACCCACACGATGATGGCGAATATACTGAGTAGAACCACTTTAATGGATAAAGTTAAAGTTTTGCTACAAGCTACGGACACGGAGGCGTACGTATGAAGAAGAAAGTGCAAGAAGGAGCTATTCCAGAAGCGAGAATCGATGAAGAAGGAATACTTAGATTCAACTCCAGACTTTGTGTTCTTAACGATTCTGACTTAAAGCATAGAATCATAATGGAGGCACACAACACCCCGTTTGCAATCCATCCTAGGAGTACCAAAATGTATCATGATATTCGACATACATTTTGGTGGAACAATATGAAGAGAGAGATCGCGGAGTTTATCTCGAGGTGTTTAACTTGTCAACGTGTAAAGGCGGAGCATCAAGTGCCAAAGGGTCCATTACAACCACTTGAGATTCTGAAATGGAAGTGGGAACACATTACTATGGATTTCGTTACAGGTCTTCCCAAAGTTTCTTAAGGCATAGATGCGATTTGGGTTATTGTTGATAGATTAACCAAGTCTGCCCATTTCTTACCGATACGTGAGACTTATTCCCTTGAAAGTCTTGCTCGTATGTACGTGAATGAGATTGTGAGATTGCATGGCATGCCAGTATCCATAGTTTCGGATCGTGACCCAAGATTCACTTCACGATTTTGGGTTAGCTTGTGAAAGCTATGGGCACGGATTTACGATTGGCTTTCAAGATACCATCCTCAAACTCAGACGGACAATCGAGAGAGGACTATTCAAACCCTTGAAGATCTATTAAGACTTTGTGTCCTAGATTTTAAAGGAAGTTGGGATAAGTACTTGCCACCTGGTGGAATTCTCCTACAACAACAAAGCTTATCAAGCAAGTATAGGCATGACTCCATTTGAGGCGTTATATGGATTTAAAGTGTCGCTCTCCAAATCTTTGGGGCGAGGGGGAAAAACAACGTTGTTGGGACCGTAATTAAGATGCGCATGACTACGTAAAAGATCCAAATGATTCGACAACGTATACAAACGGCACAAGATCGACAAAAGAGTTATGCGGATCTTCATCGAAAAGACGTGAATTTAATATTGGGGATCATGTATTGTTACGTGTTGCACCATGGAAGGGAGTTACAAGATTTGGGAAGAGAGAAAGCTCAATCCACGATTTGTTGGTCCATTTGAGATTCTTGACCGAATAGGAAATGTGGCCTATAGACTCGCGTTACCTCCAAGTATGTCTCAGGTCCATAATGTTTTTCACATATCCATGCTTCAGTAAATATGTGAAAGACCCGAACCATATTATTAACGTTAGAACCGCATTTGTATAATATTAAGATTTAACGTACGAAGAAGTACTCTATTAAGATCTTGGATAGAAAGAGCATGTCCTATGCACCAAGGTTATACCACAAGTTAAGGTTTTGTGGAGAAACCATGCTATTGAAAAAATGACCTGGGAGTTGGAATCAGAAATAAAAGCGAGGTATCCTCACCTTTTCGAAACACCAGGTACGTATGTCAATTAATTTCATAAGGAGGGGAAGTTGTAAGACCCCAACTTATTATAAATAAAATCGAATTTCCTCTAATTATTATTGTGAATAATAAGGTATTAATTTGATATAATTCTCTGGTTATGGGTGAAATGTGCAAATTTTGCAAAATATGCAAGTGGTTATAAAATAATCATTGTTGTCGGGGAATATTCATTTGGTTGTGGAATATTCTTGTTGTCGGGGAATATTCGTGATGCACGACGCCTTGATCATTTAGGGGGCCCATAACGTAACAACTGTTTGATGAAGAAAACGACAAGTTTGAGTTTTTATAAATAACTACGTAGTTGTTCTGAATTAACACCGCTTGGAATACCCGGTGGTTAAAATACGATGTCTGGCGCTGTGGATGCACAAGTATTGATGAATTATTGATCCTTACGTGAAGGCACTACTCAATAATTGTTACGATGAGTTACCGTTCAATATTTTATTTTATTGATTCAATAATTGTTTGCGTTGATATTTTATATTATTGTTGTTTTGATAATTGTCACCGCACAAAGATTTCCCATTATCGATCAATAATTCATATTATTTGAATAATATTATTAGATAACATTATTGGCAATGTCTAGAAATTTACATCAAGGAGAGGTTTGGTCACCTAATTGCGCTACCAATAAGGAGAAATTCTTATTGAAAGCCCTCTTTCCTGAACTACGGCACGGTTGTCATAAATGTGATTCGTAATATTATTTGTGAATAATTAATTATTGATTCATATGATAAGGAAATATTTATTTTATGTGGATATAAATGTTGGATATATTTATTGTGGTTAAAAATGAAGGAGTTAATGTTGAGGTGTTTTATCAAGATTTTTGTTTGAATGAATGTATTAAAAATTAAACCAGTTTTTTTTGAGATATATTGTGTGAGTTATAATTTTTAATCCGACCGTTGGATCGTTGTAATTTTTGGATATGTTATACATATATAAGTTGAGTATATGTCCACAAAATTTGAACCGTTAAAAATGAACGTATGATTTGTTATGAATTTTAAGAGGTGACTGATTCAGAAATTAGGTTTATAAATGATTTTGGTGGAAAATTCTAGAATTGAGTGGGCCCCACTTGTGGTTGGTGAAGAAATGTGCTGAATTTATTTCAAATGTGGTGGGTGGGAATAGTAGCAGGTAAAGCCATTAGGTTGCAGGTCAAGTCTGCTAACATTTTCCTATAAATAGAGGGCTAGGTTAGAATTGAAAATCACACTAGAAATAAGTTTTCTCTCTTTCTCTCTCTAGATTATTGAGTGTATTTTGTGAGTATTTAGATACTTTGTGAGTTTCTATTCATCAGTGCAAGTTTCCTTCAAATTTTATACCGATATTCCGATCGTAAGATCGATATTTTGAGGTAAGGGATGTTATTTTCTTCATATATGATATTATTTCTTCAATATCATTATGCTTAAAGTATTGATATGAATTTTATCAAATTTGGAACTTTTTATGTCGGGTTACTATTCACGATATCTTGGCACTATTCACGTATATACTACACTTATTCACGAATCAATTACACTATTCATTCATTTAAAATGAAATTTTCTTCTTTTTGTCCAAGATGTCTATTATGGTTACTATCTTTGATTGTATCCATGTTTTGATCTTTATTTTTGAATTCCGCTTCAAAATTGGTATTTATGAAGTATTATTGATCTTGGATAAACCGTTATATGAATCCTACTATTTGTCCTTCCGCTTCAATTGGATTCGTTTTCTTTAAAATATTTTTCATCATCCACAATCCTAAATGATGATATTACTAAATATCTTCTACTGTAGTGCAATAAATGATTAATCGATGAATATCTTTGGCTGCGTAGTGTAAAGATGAGCAGTGTTGAGATGAACACGACCAATTGGTGATACAAATGAATATCTTTGGCTCATGGTGCAAAGATGAATATTTGATTAAAGATGTATATTGATTGTTGTTGTGAGGATACAATATTGATGATGGACTTTTAAATTTTAGAAGATAGTAAAACTCATTTTCTACTTGACTTTTTAATGGATTGTCTTTGCTTCCGCGCGCTTGTTGATCTAAAACTTGTTGGCTATTATATTTTATCGATTTTTCCTATTGAAGACTAACGATAATTTGTTGTATATTATCTTAGTCATAATATTCTTCTTCGGGCTAGTTGAGCTCACCTTTTCTTTTTGTTCTATTTTTCTCGGAGGTGAGAACATAGCGAGAACTAGTCGGGGTACGGAGTGATGGTTCTAGAGAGATGTTTTAGCAGTCCTCACTATATCTGTAAAATAGTGTTTGAATAATTGTAACGAGGACTTATTACAATATTTGTATTTAAACTCACAGTATGTGTTGTCGTATTTTGCACGACAATTGTATTATTGAAGTTGTAGTTTGCTTTCTGTACCATGTATTTGGCGACTCAGAATGGGTGTTGTATACCTATTTTGGGGGCGTCACAGCTATAGTGTAAAGATGAGTTTATTTTTATGTTTATAGCCATATGGCTGAGACCCACACGACCGCTACAGCCTGTAGCGGCAGACATGTATTAAATGGTAGGGGCAGTTGTGACATCCCCAATATAGGTATACAACACCCATTATGAGTCGTCAAAATATATGGTACAGAAACAACTATAACTTTATTAATACAACATAAAAACTATGAGTTTAAATACAAATATTGTCATCTAGACAATATCCACACTCAAATAAGTCCTCGGTATAATTATTGATACATTATTTTACAAAAATGGTGAGGACTACTAAAACGACTTTCTAAAACCTTCATTCCATACCCGACTAAGATTTCTACATTCTCGCCTCCCGAGAAGAAAATGGAACAAAAGGAAAAGGGTGAGCTCAACTAGCCCAATAAAGAATATTATGACCAAGATAATATAGAACAAATTATCGTTAGTCTTCAACAGGGAAAAATCTAATAGAATACAATAGACAACAAGTTTTAAATCAATATTCGCAGCGGAAATAATAATTCATTAGAAGAGTTAAGTAGAGAATAAAATCTACTATCTTCTATATATGAATTTAAAAGTTCATCGTCAATATTTTATCCCCAGAACATCAATCAATATATATCCGAAATCAAATATTCACCTTTGCACTACAAAAAAGCCAAAGATATTCATCGATTGGTCATGTTCATCTAAACACTGCTCATCTTTGCACTACGCCAAAAGATATTCATCGAAATCATTCATCTTTGCACTACAAAGCCAAAGATATTCAGTTATATCATCATTTAGGACCGATGATGATGAAAAATATTTTAAAGAAAACGAATCTAGTGAAACAAAAGAATAAATATTAAGGATTCGTATTTCGGCTATTCCATGTCCAAAATACCTCATAAATAATCATAAGGAGTAAAATTCAAGAATGATCAAAACATGGATACAATCAAAGCCAAGATATCCATAATAGATATTTTAGACGAAAAACAAAAATTTAATTTTTACGTGAATAAGTGCCATATACGTGAATAAAGGACTCACACTAAAAAGATAGAAATTTCATAAAAAAAAATCATCATGCTTCGTGAATAGTACTGTGAATAGTAACTCGTGAATAAGAACTCATGAATAGTAACTCCCGACATGAAAAAGTTCTAAATTTGATAAAAAGTTCCAACCAATATTTCGGCATAATGATATTGAAGAAAATAATATCACTTACGAAGAAAATAACATCCCTTATCTCAAAAGGATAGTATTTACATTCGGATATAGTCTTTGAAAGAACTTGCAATCGAGTATAGCAATACTCAAAGTACTAAAATACTCACAAAAATACGCTCAATATATCGAGAGAGAAAGAGAGAGAAAACTTCAGTTTCTGGTGTGATTTTCAATTCTAACTTAAGCATCACATTTATAGGAAAATGCTTAGAACATCAAAGCAGAAAATTTAATATAATATTAATATATTATATAAAAATTCTTACGCACACCAAATCAGATCCAAACATCAGCCACCAATAGTCAACTAAATCAAAAAAATGTTTTTGTTATTAAAAATAATTAAAACTTTCAAAAATCAATTATTTTGGAACTTCGAAACTTCAATAATTCATAATAAATAGCTCTTTTATCAAAAAATTCGAATCTTGCGAATTTTTATAGGAAATTCAATTCTCTACAACTTTGCAGAAGAAAGTTTTTCCAAATTCCAAATAGAAATTGACCGAAATCCATAAACGAACGATTTTATAGGCTATAATCAAATTTCAATCAAGAAATGGGCCCACAGACATGTTTAACATGTTTTAAACAACTTTTACAATAAAAATACTCTTCCTCCTCATATACTCATATATCCCACATTCATTGTAAAAATATCATCATTATTATATTATAATTATATAATAATATATTATTTTATCAGAAAAGATAAAATATCGATTTTCAACAATTGTCACTTTAAAATTTTTCTCCATCTATATCCACATAAAATTAATATTTTCTTATCATATAAATCAATAATTAATTATTCACAAATAATATTACGTAATCACAATATCGACAACCAGTGCAGCCTCCTGTGAAGAGGGCTTTCCAATAAGAATTTCTCTCACTCTTGCCAAGCAATTAGTGACCAAACCTCTCTTAGATGTAATTTTCTAGACATTGCCAATAATGTTTTCTAATAATATTATTCGAGATAATATGAATTATTGCTTCGATAATGGAAAATTGTGTAGTGGCAATTATCAAACAACGATAATATAAAATATCAACGCAGAATTATTGAATCAATAAAATAAAATCTTTGAGCGAATAAAGAATTACCGTAAATAATTATCGAGTAATGCCTTCTTATGTAAGAATCAATAATTGGTGCAATACCGAAGTGCCATCTTTAAGAACAACGCAGACATCGTGTTTTTAACCACCGGGTATTCCAACAAAGTTGTTAACTGAATAACTACGCCGTTATTTATAAACAACTTATACTTGTCGCTTTCTTCATCCAATCGCTTTCAGTTATGGGGCCCACAAAAGATCTGCCACCGTATTTAATAATATTCTTTACAATAAAGAATATTCCACGATCAAACGAATATTCTCCGACAACAATGAATATTTTATAACCACCGCTTATTTTAAAAATATTTTCGCATTTTACCCATAACTAACCACATTAATCAATTCAACCCTTACTATTTCAAAATAATAAATAGAGGAAATTAAATTTCATTTATAAAAAGTTGGGGTCTTACAAAGAAGAATGTAATAAGCCTAAGGACAAAAAGGAAAAGGAATGCCGCCACAAACCTCAGAAATAGGGAGAATATTTGATCAATCCCAGTCTTCCATTATTCGGATCAACTAGAATCAACTTGGTTGTATAACGTTGTCCATAAAGTTCGCTTATATGGATGAATTATTATATATATATATATATATATATATATATATATATATATATATATATATATATATTGTTTGTTTTACATACTCCTTTATTTTACATACCCTGCTCATCACCTTTAGCGACGGACCGGGCGACGGTTTGGTCCGTCGCTATAGAGTAGATAAACGGTTTATATGTTATGACGACGGTTCGATGCGTCGCTAAAAGCTAAGACGACGGTTCTCTGATATACGCGACGTACCGAACCGTCGCCCAGTCAAACGCTAAAGGTAGTGAGTAAGATATGTTAAATAAAGAGGTATGCACTTGATCTTCTCCGTGTATGTGTGTATATATATATATATATATATATACTACTAAATGAGCTTCCATCTCTCACTAAAAAGAGCACAACCATAAGTGACTGAGTGCAAACACAGATGATAATTGATCTCGTTAATACTTAATGTCTTAATCCATGCAGCTCGCCCATCTAGTTGAGATGGAGGTGAAACACAGATGCAACCAGATACTAGAGCTTGGTTTTCCTTTAGGAGGACTTGCCAGGCTGTTTGCCCAAGACTGGGAGGGTGATGTCACTGTTGTAATGCCTGCCACTCTAGCTCAGGTTTGTTCAATTACAATTTATGATATCGCGCGCTTGTTATCTGAAGACTTAGGGGTCAAAGAAAGACTTCTCAAGTTTTGTTCATATTGTAGTATATCTCCATGTTTTGGTACTTAAATTTGGATCATTTTTAGTGTGGTTTGAGTAACAAATTCCTTGGTATTTTTTGTTATAGTACTAAAAAATTATTCAGAACCCATCTCATACGGAACTTCACAAAGCAGCCAGCCAAGGCAGGAGATGCACTTGGGAGAAGCTCTCAGCCGTAAAAGCCAACTGCGGGATTGAGCTAGTGCTTGATGAGTGTGTTCAAATACTCAATCACATGCGTCGACTAAATAGGAGCGCCGAGAGAGCAGCTGCTGCTGCTTCTCATGGCTTACCCAGCGCAGTTAGATTCAATGCTTCCAAAAGGATTCCTTCTTGGAACTGCATTGCACGTACGGGAGAACTCAACAGGCTCCCTTGAAGAAGACTTTCTTGCAGATGTTACTTTCTCGCTCCACCAAGGCGGTGTTAGCGGATCCACAGGACCCTCCGGCCGGAATTGGCGGACCCACCGTAACATACACGAAGGTAGTGACAGTGAATCTGAGAGTGTTGGACAAGGTCTGGAGGTCCCTTGATGAGGACAACTTCGGCGGATAAGTTTATCGACTATGTCCAAAACTTGGACATGGATTCCAGAATGAACAAAGGAATAATGGTTTACCCCAACAGCGTAATTCAAATGGCAGCAAGGGATCCATATTATCAAAGCTTAATGGTAATGACTCCAGATAGAAGCTCAGAAACAGAATTTGATCAAAGGGAAATCCAAAACAGAGTTGCGGCGAGCAGTTGGAGCATTTTGGTGGGTAAAGGTGACCTTTTGCAGCCTGAAAGGATTCATAATGGGATTGTGTTCAACGTTGTGAAGAAAGAAGACTTGACCCCCATGAAATAGAAGTCATGATTCAGACTCGGTTGCTGAAGAATGTGTGCAACTCGACTGTCCCGAAAAGGAAACAGACGCGAGCTCAACATCTGAAGACGGTGATGATGCCTATGTGGATCATTGTCTTACTGAAGGGGATTCTAGTGAAAGAAAGGATCATTGTAATGTTGCGAAGATTAATGTTGATAATTGATTTTAAGAGTAATACTACGTACGTACTATATATTTCCTTGCTGTTTCTAGGCAGGCAGGTCAAGTTTATGATATAGTGTTACACACGGAGGTCTTATCCAATTCACAAAAAATTTATGTTTAAAATTTTTAGAACCTGATAAATAAAAGAAAAACATAAAATCCAAGTTGCTTGTATATGTTGGATAAATCCGAAGAGTGTATATATAATTTAGAGGAAGTGAAATATAATTTTGGAGAACAATTGAGAATATACTTTGATTTCATTTGCTTAAAATGATCCAGCATAGGACTCCTATAACACTTCTATAATAATTACTACATAACTAAATTCATGTACATGAATCTAATCATTACATGTTCCAAGACATTTTAAATACATTCATGCATATTACCTATTAATGTACTTGATTAATTCATAAATAATCTAGAATTAATTTAGTTTAGTTAACAAGATTTGTATGATCATGAAGCTTTTAAAAGGTTCATACCATAGGAAGGCAGTCATGAGATACTACTAGTACACCGTTGTTCTCTTCTTTTTTTTTAAACTCAACGAGGGTATCTACCAATCTTAAATGCTTTTTCTTATAAAGTAAAATCAAACCAGGCTTCACAAATAACACAATATACGACTGTATTTTGTATGAGTGGTATGATACCTCGTACATTACATATGGAATTTTAGGATACATAGTACATCACTCACTATATTGCCCACGTCAAAAGTGAGCATTGTGAATGTACCTTTTTCATTTTTAAATCTTCTTTGTTTAATGTTTCGAATATTCAGCTAAATAAAGTGATACAATTATAAATTTTTCTCAAACTATTTAATAAGAATTTGGTAAATCCTTCAATCTTTCGTTATAATTTCTCTAATGCGGAACTCTAACCCACTTGTGATATCCTCTAAAGTCCCGCTTACTGCTTTAACTCATCATCACGTACGATGCTCCAAAATTTTAAATTAAATTAATAATAATTTATATATTTTCATATTATTCGTGTTAATTACATCCCTATAGTTGAATTTTTAAGTAGAGATCAAATTTACTTTACAAAATGATCTTAGATAAATTATACATACATACATCTATAAATATATATATATATATATATATATATATATATATATATATATATATATATATATATATTCATACAATATATTTATGCACTGCAACATTTATTCTACACTGAAATTATCAAATCCCTAGAGTCAATCAAATTAACGTAAAAATGGCGGATGAAAGCCCCGTTGACTTTGTATGACCATTAAAAAGTCGCTAGTCAGAAATGACGGAGGAGGAAGCAGTAGAAAGTCAATTGTCAAATGGCTCGTCTCTCTATTCGGCAGTATTTGTTTAGAATAAGCCTACTATCACATAAAATTACTCAAACACTTGCATGCAAATCACGTGAATTATCAAAATATGTATGTGAGTGTATGTGAACGGTAAGTGAGCGATTTTATGTGATAGTAGATTTACTGATTTCTTTAATCTCTTTTTACATTCAGCTATGCATGCATGTTACCTTTATATTTTTATTTTTATTATTTTATTTTTTTAATCTATAAACATATATATATATATAAATAAATAAATAAAATAAACTATTTTTCCGATTAAAAAATAAATAAAAATATTTGGATTGAGAATTTAATGAAACTATTGGTTACAATACAATCATGGAGAACTTTATTAGCAAAACTAAGGAGAGTACTCTCTGTCGCAAACTAATTAATGAATTACACGAAATCTGAAATCAAAGACCATATAGCAAAATTGAATATAACATACATATAAATATAACTACCATGTATATGAAGAAAACAAGCACACAATATCTGGATCACATGTCTGACCAGAGTGATAAAGGAGGGATACTTTGCTCGTGTCTGAAAAAGTTGTCAGGATCAACTCGTGTTTTCACAAGAACCAACTTGTGAAAATTGTTGTTGAAGTACGATCTACCCCATGTCCTTGCTCGTAGATAACTGATGCTACCTTGTGCATTGTTTACTCCTAGATCAAGATCATCATAATTCCAATACGATCTCCGGGGATTGCTGGAAACATAAGGAGTCAAGTACTTGGACAAGCTTCTTATCCATTCCAACTTTTGTGTGGTGTTCCCAACCCAAAGAATCCTCGCATACACCATGAACAATGTTCCGGCTCTATTTGGGAACGGAAGGGCTGACTCTGAATACTCGTCCATCTTTCCCCCGTATGGCGTAAATATTACAGTTGTTTCTCCTGCTTCAACTTCTAGAAGCTTCTCCCATAACCCATTTAAACCTTTTACAGAAATTGGTTTTCTCACATAATCTGATTTTGCCTTGGTAGGAATATCAGCCAAAAATGTTCTGTCAAGAAAATCCTCAGCAACGGGATTATCGTCAAAAAGTCTAACATTTGAGGCAATCATCTCGGCTCCAATCCAACTGACTTCCTCAAGATCTTCTCTCACCAAACCTAACTGGGGAAATCTTGCCTCCATAATTGCAAGTAGTTCATCTGCACCACCGAGGAACACACTAGAAAATGCCAGCTGAACTGTTTTTTTATCGGCCCGAACACTCGTACTACTTATAATAGTACTTATTCTGACTCTGATATCCAATTCATTGGGAAGATTTGGAGCAATTGTTTGAAAGGGGTAAAGAATTTGGGTTGCATTCTCTTCTAATGTTCTAAAAACGTTAAAAGCAATAACAGTTTTAGGAACATCAACTAGGTTTAGCTTCCAAGAGAGAATGACTCCAAAACTAGAACAACCACCCCCTCTAAGAGCCCAGAAAAGATCTTCGCCCATTGATTTTCGATTTAGAATTCGTCCTTTAACATCCACCATACGAACATCGAGAACATTATCGGCAGCAAGACCATACATTCGTCTCAACGGGCCATATCCTCCGCCACATATCAATCCAGTAGCACCCACGGTAGACCAAACGCCAGCTGGAAAAGCAAGTGTGCTACTAGCTTCGTTAATATAATAATAGACTTCACCGAGGGTGGCACCAGCTTGAACAATAGCAGTTTTAGCTGTAGCATTCACAGTGACTGATCGAAGATTAATCATATCGAGTAACACAAATGGGATATTCTCATAAGTGCTAGTATAAGAAAGACCCTCAAAATCATGACCTCCACTCCGAATTCTAATCTGCATGTCGTATGCTTTGGCGCATAAAACGACAGTTTGGACTTGGGATTCGGTTACGGGAGTAACAATGACTTGAGGTCTAAGACGGGTTGATGTATTATTGAATCGCGGATTTCGCATGGAAAACTCGTAGACGGAGGTGTAGGAAGAATTGGAAGGGGTGTAAATAACGCTGGATATGGAGACGGAATCCTTAGATTTACGGGAGAGGCATTGAGTGAAAGCGTTAGGATCAGCAGCAGAATCTGCCCATGGAAAGAAAATAAGGGAGAGAAGGAAAAGGAGGGAAGAAATTGGGGCAGTCTTCATTATGCTATGTTTTTGCTTGATTCTGTGTTGGAGGAGTGGTGGGAAATTTATGGGGATTTTTCATGAGAAAAGTAAAGTGGCGGCTAAATGAAGACCCATTCTTTAGCTAGATGTTATTTTATTTCCTCCACATGCATCTAATAATATATATATATTAAAGCAAGTGGATTATTAAAAAAGGTCTATATTCCATAACAAGTGGATGCATGTATCATTGGAGTTGTATGTCATCATCAAATTACAGGATATGATGCTTTCCCCCTAGTCATGATGTCAACATGACACCCAAACAGTTAGCCTACTCGTTAATGAGCATATATATATATATATATATATATATATATATATATATATATATATATATATATGGATTAATTACGTATATTAGTACTTTTTAAAAATAATTATAAAAATAAAACACCCATAAAATAATTACAAAAATATTATATTTTTTAATTTTATTTACAATATTATTATAATTATGAGTCCTTAATTAAAGGGATTAATAATATTAATGGGGCATGTTTTTTAAAATGCGTGATAACCGCTGCCTCATTATCTGTGTAGGACTCTTTGTTTTCAGATACTACCCTTTACACATCAAAACCCTCTTTTCTCTCTCCTTCCGTGTTTCAAAGATTCTCCATCGATCGTTATCGGGTTAGCAATTTCGTTCTCGCTACCATCATTTCTACTTGTTTTCGTGATTACACGGTGTTCATTGAAACCTCTTATCTCTTTCATTCGTGTTTGAAAGATTCTCCATTGTTTGTTATCGAAGTTCATAGTCATTTCGTTTTCGTTCTGTGTTCGTCACCATCGTTGTTATCTGTTTTCGTGATTACACGTTGTTCCAGGTTGGTTTATTATTCTTCTGATCGATTACGTTTGTGTATATTTCAGTCGATTATTTTTTGAAATAATTTAACGTATTATATATATTAATGTAGTTTATCAATCGAATGTAGTATTGATTATTGTGTGAGTTTGTGTTATTTTTTATGTTTTGTATAGAATGGTTGATATGAAGAAGAAGGATGGGAAGAGGAAGAGAATATCGGAGCGTGAGTCCATCGAGGGCGTGAAGAAGTTTCTTTGTGGATAGAAATGGGAAGGAAAAGGATGTATGTCGAAAATCGAGTAAGAATGAAAATAAATTTGGTGATACACGATGATATCAAGCATTCTCAAGTGTGTAGTTAGATTCGAGCTTGACGTTCGCCTCGTAGTTAAGGCCAAAAGGTCAAGTGCTTATCCAGAATATAATTCCAACACAGAGAAATTTAAAGGTGTGTTATTTTTAATTTTCTTATGGTTACCATTATATAATTATTTGGTTAGTTATTAGTATGCATTTGGGTACTGTAAACTTTTAATGATTTGGTTACTTAGTAGTATGTATTTGGTTACTGTGATATTATATTACTGTGCTACTTTTATGGGTTGGTTACTTATTAGTATGTATTTGGTTACTGTAAAATAATAATTATTTGGTTACTTATTTTTATGTATTTGGTTACTGTAAACTTTTAATGTTTTGGTTAATTATTAGTATGTTTGTGGTTACTTTGATTTTATAGTTTGTTCTCGTTATATCGATTTTGAGTTCTTTGTCGTATTACAGTTTGGTTACTATTTTGTATTTTTTATGCTTAATATGTTTTTGCCTAGTATACATGTTTTAATAAATTGAGTTTAGTGTATAGGTTGTTTATGTATTTGGTTACTGGATTTAGTGTATAACACTATTTTTTGTATAAATTTTGTTATATTGGTTACTAATAACTGTTCAATTCTGGTTTTGTGTATTTAGAGTTATGGGATCTTTACTATGAGGAATGCAATAGAAAATTCACTGGAAAAGTAATATATTGGTGTGACATGGAAGTCCCCATAATTATTGCCAAGAAATTGAATAAAAGTCAGCTGGAGAAGTTTAGGGCAACATGTTTTGGAAACTTTTTGGAGTTTGGTGAACATCAAATGTATTCACAGATTATTCACCATGCTCAGGTAGGAGGAGGTTCACCAAAGGGATGATGGTGAGATGTGGTTTTTGTTTGGGGAGAAAAGGGTTAGGTTTGGGCTGCCTGAGTTTTGTCTGATTTCTGGGTTGAGATGGCAAGGCAATGATGATATAAGTGCATATAAAGGTATGCAAAATCTGATTATTGAAAAATATTTTGGGGCAGAAGTTGTTACTCGTAATAGTATAGGTAGGATATTCCGGAAGGTAGTTTTTGATGACGATGATGAGGCTATTAGGATGTCATTGATTTTTTTGGTGTTTAATTTTATTCTTTCAACAGTTTCTGAAAATTTTGTTGATGGGGCAATGGTCAATTTTTTATGTTATGGTGATGTTAGCAGTTTTCCTTGGGGGAAAGTTGCGTTTGAAATGACAAAGTACTCTTTGTCAAATGCTTTGAAGGGCATATAAAAGAAAGGAAGGAGTGGTGGTTCAACATATAATTTCTACAAAGACCATTATATTAAATTGTATAAGTTGAATGGTCTTCCATATGTATTTCAAGTATTTATGTTTGAAACCATTTCAACTTTCAAAGCTTGCGGTATATGCAACGACGAGCATCTGTCGGATGTCCGTTTATGTAGATGGAAGGAGCTAGTGAAGCCCCCTTCAAATGACAAGTTGAATGATCTGGTATTTTGTTCTGGACAGGTATGCAGTGTACTACTAAGAATGCAATTGGTTACCTTTAGTTAATTATTTGGTTACTGATTATTTTTGTGAAGTTTACTATTAACATAGTAGTTAGTTACCTTTATATACTAATTTAGTTACTGATTATATTATTTGTATGTTAACAATAAAAATGTTGTTAGTTACTAGAATATACAAAGTTTTGTTACCTTTATACATTTAGTTGGTTACTGATTTATATATATTTGGTTACCAGTATATATGTTTTTGTTTACTGATTATGTTTTATGATTCTTTATTTTATCTTTTTGTTATTGTAATTGTATAATGTTTGTCAGATGTTATACTGAAGTGTACTTATTGTTTTTCAGCTGAGGGTAAAAAGTTTGATTCCCACGATTGAGGAGAATGAACGACTTGATTTGGGCGGGTTTAACTTTTTCAATGGGAAGGATCTCGACAAAAAGGTTGAAAAAAGGTGAAGGATGACAATATTGATTTGATATATCGGACATTAAAGATGCAATTGATACACCAGTTACGGTTTATTAGAGAAAAAAAGTTTCGAAATTAAGAAAGACGTAAATCATGCGAGGCGATATTAAGGATGAGATCTGATTTTACACGCCTCGGATATCACGCAGAGACTTTAGGTTAATTATTAGAGATGAGTTACGCGGGTTCAAAGATGGTGGGGTTAAAGAAGTTGATAGTGATTCTGATGATGATTCTGATTCTGATGAGGGTGGTGATGCTGATGCTGATGCTGATGATGATGATGATGATGATGATGAAGCCGATGATTCTGATGAAGCTGATGATGTTGTTGATCAACATGCTGGTGAGGTTGGTGATGATGGTTTGAAAGATGATGAGAAGAAGGATAAATGAAGCTGGAAATGAAGGTGATGATGTTATGCTTGAAGACCGTCATGTTGTTGAGGATGTTAAGGATGTTATGGTTGAAAACCGTCATGTTGTTGAGGATGTTGTTGAGGAGGTTGTTGAGGATGTTATGGTTGAAGCCCGTCATTTTGTTGAAGATGTTGTTGAGGATGTTGGTGATGTGTCGATTTTGTTAAGAAGAAGGATGGTAATGAATCTGAGTATGGTAATGAAGTTGAACTTGATGGTATGGTTGAAGAACATCATGAAATAATAAGTAATGTTGTTCAAGAAATTAAGGTTAGACTTTTTTGTTTGTTTTGTTTTTGTGTTAGATGTCTTTTTTTCATTTTTTTTTAGATCAATTGATTGTTTTGTATTTTGAACAATTCATTAAGAATGATGTTGACATGCCAACTTTTGACATTTTAAGCCAATGTGCGGGGAAAGAAATTGTTGTTTATGTTGTCACGAGGTTAGTGTTATTACTGACATGCCAACTTTTTTTTTACATTTTAGGTTTTGGTTAATTGTTTTACCATTACATGCTTAAGGTTTTGGTTACTGTTTTAATTTTACTCAGTATCCAACTCATAAATATATAGTAACCATTACAATGTTTCATAGTAATCAAAACAACATTAGTTAGTAACAAGTATAATGTTTCATAGTAACCAATAATGCATTAGACAAAGAACTAATTTAGCATTAGACAAAGATAATGTTACCAATACATAATTAGTTAGTAATAAGTATAATGTTTCATAGTAACCATTACTGATTAGACAAAGAACTAATACAACATCGATTTTTATGTGAAAATATAATTGTTTTCGTTACATTTTCTGTCATTTGTAAAAGGGGAAAAGTTTGAGGCGGAAAGCAAATCTGTATTGGATGAGATGGTTCTGACTACCCAGGATATAGTCCAATGTGATGAATTGGAGAAGAAGCGTAATAGAGTCAAGCATGGACACAATGCGTGAACATTTAAAGAGTGTTGTTTTACAGACAGTCTCCATATACAGGAACATTTGGATCGGCTGGGTTATCGTCTAATGCATTAGGTGCTAGTCAAAGAGTTGCTGTTATTTCTGCATTTCCCAAGGTTTGCATGGATATGCCGTCCAAATTTGAAGAGGCATTGTTTGAATAAAGGGTTTAAAATAGGACTTAACAACATGAAAAGGTTTGTTTTTACTTTGTTAACAATGCTATAGTTTTTTTATGAAACAAATAAATTTGCTTTTGGGTAGTGTGTATATTAACATGGTGATTGTTAATGTCAACATGTATACTAATATGTTTTTATATTGAAGGACGGATAAATTTCCTGGGAAGAATGACATTATCGAACCTGCTTTTGTATTTGGGTCATCCCAATTTCATCTAAAATGTGGTTTTATAAATTAAAGACTCACAGGCAAATGGTTGAATCGATGATGTGAGTTCTTTTTTTTTTAATTATGTTTCTATATTTATGGTTACATTATTTATTTGTTTAAGTAAATAGCTTTAATAAAGTTGATTCTTATCGCTATATATCCTGCTTTTACATCGCTATATGACTATTTTGTTACTATTATATTACTGTTTTGTTACTATCATACAACTATTTGGTTACTATTATATAATTATTTGGTTACTATCATAAATGTTTTATATATATATTGGTTACCATCATATAAAATGATATGTTAATTTTAAGCATGTTTTGGTTGCTTATGATATAAGTGGTTGGTTCTTTGCTATATATATGTTTTTTTATTATTATATTCTTTGTTTGGTTACTAGTATACAACTATTTGTTTACTATTATATAATTGTCTGGTTACTATGATATATGTTTTATATATGTTTTGGTTGCCAACATATAAATTGATATATTACTATATAAACATGTTTTGGTTGCTATGATATAAGTGGTTGGTTACTGTCATATAACTATTTTGTTATTGTCATATACCCGCTTATACTTATCATATTACTGTTTTGTTAATATCGTACAACTTTTTGGTTACTATTATATATGTTCTATATATGTTTTTGTTACCATCATATAAACTGATATGTTGATATATAAACATGTTTTGGTTACTATGATATAAGTGGTTAATTCTCGCTATATAAGCTTTGTTTTTATTCTTGTCATATAAGCGCTTTGTTACTATTATATTACCGTTTGGTTACTATGTTACAAATCATTTGGTTACTATTATATAATTGTTTGGTTACTTATCATGTATGTTCTATATATGTTTTTGTTACCATCATATAAAAACGATATGTTGATATATAAACATGTTTTGGTTACTATGATAAAAGTTGTTGGTTACTATCATATAACCTGCTTTTTTACCGCTATATAACCTGCTTTTGTTACTATCATATTATTCTTGTTTGGTTACTATATTACAAATCTGTTTGATTACTATTATATAATTGTTTGTTACTATCATATATATATATATATATATATATGTGTGTGTGTTAGTTAAGATCATACATGTTTTATGTTTTTTTTTAAATTATGTTTTTATAGTTATGGTTACATTATTTCATGTTTAAGAATAAACGTTAATAGGTTGGTTACATTGATTACATAATGTTATTTTTCAACACTATTAATATTTTTTTTTGTTCAAAGATATCAATGTTGCATTATATTACTTCCGTAAATTGGCGGACATTCCGACATCATATATATAAAAAGCAACGACTACGGATTGTTGGTTCCATGCCAAGATGACCTCTCTTTTTGAAGAGTATACAAGTAAAAATGCGAGATAAGAGTGTGTTTATCGGGGAGGGTGATGTTCTTGAAAGTACATTCATGGATCTGCTTTATGGATGTCAACACACCATGGAAAAATGTTGACTATGTTTTGTTCCCCATACATATGTCATCACCGGACCATTGGTTTTTGTTAACGTTTGATGTGCATCGTGAGACGTCTAAATGCTTTTATAATTCTCTGCATTCAAAAGAAAATCCATGCAAACAAAAATCATGGATGTTTGTGAACCTTATATATTTATTCTTTTCCATTTTATTATGTAAGATTGGATTTTGGAGGGATAGGAGTGACATTGACTTTAGCATGATGAAACGTATCGTAATAAGGAGGAAGATGACATAATTGAGTTAGAATTTGCAGAGTTTGGTTCTGAATAAGTGGATGGGTAAGGGTTACATTGTTTTCAATTTTGAATTATTATATTTAATTATTTTGGTTATCTTGCTATATAATTGTTTTGGTTACTATGTTGTAAATATTTGGTTCTTCAGATAAAATTTGAAATGTGTTATATATAGGTTGATTCTAGTATTGATTTTGGTTATCTTTTGTGCATTTATGTACAATTGATTGCGGGTTGTTCACAATTTGTTTTGCTTAAGCATGTCATTCATCGAAAGATTGATAAAATTCTATTCCATTCCCCATCATGCAATATCGGAAGAAGTTATACACAAACCTATATATGCATGGAAGGAACAAACAATTGGGCCCATGAGAGAATTTCCGGGAAGATTTGTTCCAGATTTTGATTAGTTCGAGATATTGTTGTGTTGTCGTTATGAATTGTGTTCTCAGATTTTTATTTTTAATATACACAACAATTTTGTATGGTTCATTAAAGATGATTACCGAATCTTATATAGATGGGATTTCATATGTTATTATAATATCGGTTTTGGAATTAATTTTGTGTGTTGTTGGTATTTGATTCGCTTTAAAAGTGTGTATTTGCTACATTATATTGAAATGTACATTGGTAACTAAATATATATAAAAAGGGTAACCAAATTTAATGTTTTGATAATAAATGAGATATACAATATTGTTTCTG
Source organism: Panax ginseng (assembly GCA_020205605.1). Classification (NCBI taxonomy): domain Eukaryota; kingdom Viridiplantae; phylum Streptophyta; class Magnoliopsida; order Apiales; family Araliaceae; genus Panax; species Panax ginseng. The sequence continues at coordinate 103,027,035 of CM035146.1, forward strand.
TGACATATAATCAAGTTGTTAAATGTATCAGGACATATACTTATTGTTAAATGTATAGGTGAGAGTATACATTAGTTAACAAAAAAATTTGTTTTGGTGATTGTTATCTGAATATTTGGTTACCTATTTGTTATATTTTGTTTATTGTTATAACAAATAAGTAACCAAATAGTTTACTCTTATGGTCACCATATTATGTTTATACAAGTAAACAAATTGTAATAAAATTTGATAAAATCATTATATATCAGTTAACATAAATATATGTTAACAATATTTGTTTTAGTTTGTATCAAAACAGTTATAAATTTGTATCACGAATGTTATGAATTGTTAAATGTATGTGTTTTTTGTAGTGTATCATCATGATGAAAACACATTAATTTTAATTAAGAGATTCCATTTTTATATATGATGGTCATTTGTATAACTATCATATTAAATTAAATATATTTTTGAGATGTTCAGTTGGTATCCAAATTGTTATATAAGAGTAACCATTTGATTTTATGTTAAGAACCAAATAATTTACAATTTATATTTGGAATAATTTTCAAGTAAAAGTAGTACTTTTGTGGGTTCTCAATCAGATTGGCAACTCATAATGAATTCGTAAATCAAATGCTTTAATCAATAAAAATGTTGGTTATTGTACAAAATCAAAATGTTACCATCTATGTGGTTTATGGTTAATGATAGTAAACAATTATATATACATGTATCTACACTTTTAATGTAAATGCATTATATCGGGGTTTTTTGGTCTTAAACCCAGTGGATTATTGCGTGTTTTCTGTTGTGTCCTTTTCTCGCACCTCTTCGATTTGTTTTGAATTTTGATTTCGTGATCCGTGTGTTTGTACCTCCTACTTTTGGTCTTCCAAATTGGTCTTCTTGTGTTCGGTGGTTTTACAACCATGTTTCTTACTTCTTCCGTACATCCCAGCTTTTCTTTGTCATCTAACGACATGATTGAAGTTTGAATATGTGTCGACCAAAGTTGTTTTATAGTATTTTTGAGCAAAAATCATAATACTCAAATTTCGCTTTTTATCATAATAGAGACAGCAGACGCGAAACATGGCATCTCATGGTAATCGAAATTTTCCATATGCGCATGTTCTTTTCGGTCGATGTCCACAATATATTGTTTGACGACATCGTAAATAAAGAAAAATCACTAAGTTTGATGTCTCAACCTACATCACAAATTAACATTGTTAGAATAAAGTACAACCGGAATCATTTTCATTATCTCAAAAAGAATACATATTAAATTAAACAACTTAATGTTATAATTACAAAACAAGTAACTAAGCATTAACCAACTTAAGCAAAGAATATTATAATTATACTGAGTAACCAAATAAGCATCAGGTTAGTAACCAATATAATGATACTATCAATAACCAACTCAACAAAGAATATTTTAATTATTAAGAGTAACCAAACAAGTATCACTTAGTAACCAATATAATGATACATAGTAACCAACTCAAAGTGAGTAGATCGGAACCATTGTAATGATATGCATTAAGCAATTAAGTATTAATTGACAACCAATATAATGTTTCATAGTAACCAAGTTACCATTAGCCAAGATTACACAAGTTATTATTAGTTAGTAAATATTACAATTGTAGCACAAAGAACTAAATCAAGATTAGACAAAGAAAACAATTCAACATTAATTAGTAATATTATGCAAGTAAGAAAGCGAAGATTAATAAGTAACCAAAGATAATGATACACGAAACTAACTCAAAGTGTCAAGTAACCATTATAATGTTTTGCAATAAGCAATTAGGTATTGGTTAGTAACCAATATAATATTACATAGTAACCAAGTTATCATTAATCAAGAAACAAATCAAGATTAGTCAAGAAACATTATAGTTTCACGAGTAACTAAGTCAAGATTAGTCAATGAAAACAATTCAACATTAATTAGTAATATTATGCAAGAATCAAGATGAGATTAGTCAAGAATAAATACAATATAAAAATTAATGCAATAAATTATAATTTGTATTTGTTACCTTAAGTTTCCTTGATTTAATGATATTAGATTGCAATCTTTCTTCAAATTGCTGTGGAAAGTGTTGTGAATGTTGATAGAAATCGCTTGTTTGTTTGTGAAATACCATCTTTGAACCTGAACAACGAGGCATTCAATCATTGATGCAACCGGAAGATCCTTAATCATATTAATTGCGTTGTTAATAGATTCAGCGGTGTTTGAAGTCATTGTTGAGTATCTTCTTACAATCTCCCATGGAGCTCGGTGCACTTTTCCAACTTGACCTCTTCCTCCAAATATGTCCTTATTCGAGGATCAATGCCATCAAGTTCAGCCATGTGTTTGTTGAATTGTTCAATGTTGTATGCTCTACATGCCCCGTTGTAAGCTTGTTTAAGTTCTTCTCTTCTCTTTTTAATCTATTTTTATATTTTTCAAGATATGGTATGTCTGCAGGAAGCATCATGACATCCTGAAACACATAATTCGATCCTTGTATTATTGCTTCATGTCTATCTGAAACAATGCATTGGCCTTCCTTACTCCACAAGCGCCTAAATTCATGAAAACCATCTCCAAGATAATTCGTTTTTGCCAAACCAACGCAAAAGCAATCGGAATAATGTTTCGGTTTGCATCTTGTGTGCTTCTTGTCGATAGTGTCCTCCGTAAGTTGATTGTATGAATGTGCCATCGATTACAATAATTGAAAAGCAATGATGCCATGCTTAGAATGGATGCTCCAATGGCAAAAAGAATAAATATTTGAAACGAGCATTTGTTTCCAACTCAAGAGTCAGTGATTTAAACCTCACATATGAAACATCAACATTATCAATAGAATTATAAGTAGTATAATGCTACAAAAGTAACCAAGACAACATTAGACAAGAATCAAATTATTGTCATACGAAGAACCAAGACAAAGATTGGACAATATAATTTTATTCAAGTAAACAAGACAAGAAGAGATAAAGAACAATGTATTTAATGTCGATTATCAAGTCAACATTAGTCAACGAACCAATTATCCAAACATTAGGCGTGAACCAAAACAAGAAGGGAATATATTGTTATACGAAAGAACCAATCAAGAATTAAATATATTGTTACACAATCAAGAATCAATATATTTATTACACGAAGAATTAATACAACATTAATCAAGAACTAATAAAACATTAGACAAAGATAATGTTACAAAGTAACCAAGATAGCATTAGACAAGAACTAAACATATTTGCTTACGATAACTAATACAAACATTAGATAGTATAATTTTTTTTTTTAGTAACCAAGACAAAGATTATACAATGCAAATAATAGATATTTCTATCTGATTACTAAGATATCATTATGCATTAACCAAATTCTAACAAATGCAGCAGACAAGAACCAAATATATTGTCTTCAAAGAATTCAAGACAACATTAGATAGTATAATGTTTTTCAAAGAATAAAGACAACATTATACAAAAACAACATATTGCTATCTGAAAGAACGAAGATATCATTAAAAGAAGAAAAAAACAAATGATTACAATAACCAATGTATTTGTTGGAGTAAACATTAATATAAAAAATCAGTAGAACTCATTTAAAATTATAAATATGAGGTAGGTAACCAATGCACATTATAGCAACCAAATCAGTTGAATTGAGTAATAAACTAATCATGAAAAATAATAATGTGTTTTAAATTGTTACATGAATTTGTTTTCTGTAGCATGTGTAACCATGATGGGATCAATGAGTAGTCGTGTGGATTTCCTCTTACCTTTTCTAACGCTTTCTCCTTCGATCTCCATGCTTTTTGGTAAGAGATAGACACATTATATTCTGTCATTATGTCCTCGACAATATCGGTTGGTGTGTATATTTTCTCCAAATTTGTTAATTTATGCATTATGCATTCACGACCAACTCACTATTTACTTATGCGTCTGTGGTCTCCCAAAGAATACGTTGATCGAACACGTGTGAATGTCATTGAATTCCCTCACCTTGAACAGGGATGGTTTTTCAATACTTGATGCTTTCATCTTCCATTTGCAATTTTCATCATGTGTACGCACACTAAAGCACAAAGTCTCATGACTGCTCGTTGAACTTTGTGTTGTCTGCTTTTCTCGATTGAATCACACCTCATTGATTGTGATAGGATTTTTTTTATCTTTGTAGGTTTGATGTAATTTTACTTCACGTTCATTCGGATCTTTTATTACATTATCATATCGTTCTCCCGTGTATGATTTGTCATGTTGTCTATCTCATTGTTGTTCCATAATTTTCATTGTAAATCGATCAAAGATATCAAGTTCCAATTTGGCAATCTTGTGTTGCTAGTGGAACTAGTCTTTGAATTCCTTGTGTTGATCGATCATGCTACATCATGAACAATGATGATTCTTCTATATTTCGAGTTATACGCAAGATTGTTGTATGTACCTTCTTTTTTCAATATCTATAATCAGTGGGAATTTTCCTTGTTCATCAGATTTTCTACTGACTTCAATAAAGAATCTCAAGGTTGCTTCATCTGATATACAGATCGGTGGAATGTTGATTCTAATGTGAAATTTGATCGACAATGTTGTTTTGTTTGTGTCTATCTGTAATGAAATGCATATTATGTTTTGCATTTCTCTGATCGAACAAGTTGATGGAACTAGTATGCCGGTAACTTCAAAGTTGGTGTATTAGTTACTATCAGTCCATGTACCGTTGAAATAAAGCACAACAGGAATCATCTCCATTGTCTGAAAACAGAATAAGTCTTGTAAAGTAACCAAATCAATGTTAACTAGTAACCAAATTATATAATGTTAGTAACCAGAGAATGAAACACATTAGTACATTCATTTTACAATGGAAACAATCAGTTTAATGTTATTTGTTTAGCAATTAAATTATGATAGTTGTATAAAGGTAACCAATGTAGCCAATTAGTTTCCATCATAATAAAACAAATCAATATAAATTAATCAAATATTGCACAGTAATCATAACAACATTATACAGTAATAAAATCCAATATAGACAGTAACCAACACATGTTTAGTTAGTAACCATAAGATAAAAAATCATCCATTTAATTGTTATAGTGAAAAAAACCAAAGATAGAGGGTTTGTGGGCGCTTAAAAATAATTGTTGTAACTAATGTAGTTAACAAGTAAACATTAATATAACCAATGTAGTTAACAAGTAACCATTAATATAAAAATATAAGTATAAGTATAATTAGATTAATGCAAGAACGATTCGTAATTAATGAGTATCCATTATATTTTTACATAGTATCCAAATCAAGATTATTCAAGAAACAAAATAATGTTAAACAAAGAACTGAACTCAAAGATTAGTCAAAACATATACATATAATTGTTCATACATAGGTAACTATATACATTTAATTGTTCATTAACCATATATAACCATAGAAATTTGTAGTAACCATAGGTAAATATATACATATAATTTTTATACTGATACACCTCAATATTAGCGAGAACTAATACAATGTAGTTAATGAGTAACCTCAAATATATAATAATATAAATTTGTAATCTTACATAGTAATCAGGTCAGCACTATCGAGTATCCGTTATAGTTTTATATAGTAACCAAATTAGAATTAGTTAGTAACCAATATATCAAAGTCAACATTAGTCAGTAACTAATTCATCATTTTTCATTAACCAATTCAGTATTGTTCAGTAATATTATATAGTAACCATTATAATTTTAAACAACAACCGAGATCAAGAATACGATGTAAACTACAATAAAGTTACCCAAATCAAATCATCATGAATCAAGAATCAATATATTGTTACATAGTAACCTAGAAAGCATTAGACAAGAATTAAATTTATCATTAGATATTATAATGTTACAAAGTAACCAAAACATCATTAGACAAGAACCAACATAGCTTCATACAAGAATCCAAGACAACATTAGACAATATAATGTTACAAAGTAACCAAGACAAAGATTAGACAAACCACATAACATATCAATACACAAAGAACTAAGATATCATTAGACAAAGAACCAAGACAAAGACCGAACAATATAATAATATACGATAACCAAAACAACAATAGACAAGAACTAACAAATTGCGTAAAGACAAGAACTAATGTTTATGATGAGTAACCATTAATATAAAAATTAAGTAGAACTCGTTTGAAAATTATAAATTAATCAAATAAATAGTTAGTGAATAAATTTATATTTATTTAGTAACCATAATCTAAAAACATATGAATGAATCAACCAAACGTTATAGGAATTTGTAGTAACCATTTTAATTGTGAAAACTTAATAAAGGTAACCAATATACATACGAATCACTGTAGTAACCATAGGTAACTATATGCATATGAACTTTAAACTCACATACCTCGGAGTTCGATTTGTATCGAAGTTCTTTGTGATATTGTTTTTGGTTACCGAACTTGAAGTCGATGATGATTTTGTATTCTATTTCGCTTTCTCCCGATCTTAGATGTTACCGAAATTGAACTTGAAGTTCATGTGATCTTAGTTGTTGATGATGATTTTTTATATGTCGCGATCTCAGAGGTTAGTCGAAAGGGAAACATCGACAGAAGATTTGAATTTGTCCGATATCAATGTTGCAGGTTGTGTTCAGTTGCTTGAATTTAGGAGCGGTTAGTGTTAGATAGGACAGTCGGTAACCTACGTGTGTGTGATGTTAGTAATTTTATTATTGGGTTGTTTTATTTTTGTAATTATGTTGTGTGTGTTTTATTTTTATAATTATTTTTTAATTGTTGTATATTAGTGTTAAGGACCCTATATATATTGGATTTTAACAAATGGTCTAGGTCTAGCTAGATTGAATATATATGCTAGAGCACAATGATTTTATTGGGTAATTAATTGGCACTCACAAATAGTTTATTATTAATTTGCACTAGTAGTATTGTTTATAATTGTGCGGTACAGACCAAAAACGTAGTGGTTATAGTCTAATATGATAATATCATAAACGAAATTAATTTACAATTTTTTTTAGTTGGCGAGGGCGAGGGCGAGGGCGAGGGCGAGGGCGAGGGCGAGGGCGAGAGTGAGAGAATATGATCTTTTTCATTTTAAATTAAATGAAAAATCTTTATTTTTTATTATCAACTCTTTTTAATTATTATAATACATTCTAACATATTTTAAATTCGGATTATGAAATGAAAACTGTGCGAGGGAAGGGGGGTTTGGTTTTTTGAAAAGAGGTACCTACCTTTAATTGTCTCTTTCGCTAATTTTCATGCCATGCAATTAATGAGCATAGTGATCAACCTTCTAAGAAAGAGTTGGTCTTTATTTTAGGAGTAAGTAATTATTACTCCTTCCGTCCTATAGTTATAGGCTGATTTTTTATTTTGAGATATTTTAATATATAAGCTATTTACTATTTATAAAATTTAATTGGTTCATTGTTTTATTTTTATGCCCTTATAGTAAATATTCATCAATTATTTTTTTTTTGAAGAAACAACATTCAATGTCATTATTGTTATCATCACATTTAATGTTGTTGTATTCTCAATAAAGAATTCAACTTTTTAGGCTCAATAAATGAATTTGGAATAACAAACGTTTTGTGATTGGTTGAAAGCTTATGTAGATTAAAATGATCAATTAAGTTGAGAGTTTCAATGTGATAAGTAAGGAGTAATTAATTTATTCATTAATTTCATATTAAGGAGTATATGTGGAAAATTTTTGTTAAAATTGCCACTTAAACTGATTTTCTTAAATTACGTACCAAAAGAAATTAGCCTATGATTATGGGACGGAGGGAGTATTAAGATTTTGCTTGCGTTTTATACAATATTTTCTAGTTGGCATGGGATAAACACCTTTCTTTTAGTTTTTTCATATTTTATTTTGGTGGTGTGTTACCAAACCAGTTAACTATATATAGGCTCATGCACGCAGCTCTCATTCGTTGTCATGAAATTTGTACTTACATACAAGTAGGTGGATGAGTTTGTAGTAATCCATTGTGAATCTTTTTCTAATATTCAAAAATTAAAAAGAACAAAAAGATAAAGAATTAGCATAATCCATTAGTATTATATATATATATATATATATCTTGTCATATAAAATAAACACAGTTTGTAGGATCGGAGCGACCATGCCAACTCTTATATCCCTCCATTCATGCATATATACATCAGAAAAATTGCATGAAAAACTTGATTAAAAACTATGGTAACAATTGGAATTGGGAATTGTTTTATTTGCTCAACTTGTATTAATTCATCTATTGCATTCTCTTGTCGTTTTGCAAATAACCTACCGACCCACTAGTTCCTTGGTTTTAATAGTTTTTGGGTCCAGAAACTTTGTTTTACCAACCTTTGAATCCTTGACCTTCGAGTACCAGTAGGAAGGAGGAGAGAAACCCCGTCAACGTTGCTTTAAAATAAAGATAACTTTCTTTAATGTCTCCCAACGACGAATGTCTCCGGAAAACCAAAGCACTAAAGCCCAACGTTTCTGAATACAAAAAGAAAGAAAGTCTATTTTTTTAGAGTCTACTTTTCGAATACTAGTATTATATTGTTACGTCTAGATTTTCTGAAACTGATTTTTTTTCAACATTTTTAAATGTGTTCAACTGGACAAGTTCTTTAATGATGTCTTGAAAAAAGTAGACTTTAATTAGAACGAGATAAATCTGGCTTAGAAATTTGAATACGTTGAAGGATCGATGCAGCTAGTGGCCTGGTTTCTAGCTGCTGATTTGCCTCTATTATTTGCACGGAAAAAATGCACGTACTGTTGAAATATAAAGTCCAAGGTAGTACTTAAATATAAACTGTAATATCCGATAATTTTATAAATAACTTTACTAATAAAACAAAGGTATTTGCAATGTTTGTGTGCATATATATGAGAAAAATATATGTATAAATTGATAAGATAATATCTGAGGCTATTTATTTATCGACGATTTTTCTATTTATGACGCATTTAGTTCACCCATCATCATATATATTACTAAATTTCACGATGACGGGTGAACCGTCGCCACAACCTAAAAAACCCGTCGCTATAGTCCGACTATATAATACACAATTATGTATATACATATAGCCCTATATATGTGTGTGTGTGTGGCATGTGACTAATAATTCAATACAAATTGAATCATGTATGGAAGGGTTAAGAAATATATTGATAATGATGATAAGCTTGGTTATGATTAATTAATTAAGCATAAGTGTTAAGTCTTTTGTGACATAATTAATTTCTTAATGAGATATATTAATTAACGGATAACTTAATAAAGTATTGAACCTATAGGGTATATCAAAGCCCAACCTTATTAATGTGACATGCTTGCAAGAGTTAGGAAGTGTGGCCCAAACAATAAATGTACTAGAATAATGTTAGAGTTCATAGTGTACTAGCATTTGTACCTTCCCCAATTTAATTTAGCTTGAGATTTAGCCCAATATGTAATGTATGGATGGTAGATATATGTATTTATATACATGTACATGTAGGTATATATGTGGGAGTATGTATATGGGTATATATACATATATGTGTGTATATATATACCTACACTTGATAGCACTTTGTATAATAGGTAAATAAAAAGCCTAGCCTAGCCCTAATACCTCTCCCAACCGACCACCCCCCTCTTCCCTTGCCAAAATGCTGATTTTTTAGCTAATTGAGCTCACAAGCAAGATCCATGTGTCATGTGGTGGGGGTGGGGGTGGGGGTGAAAGTGGGGGGGGGGGGGTAATGATTATGTGAGTACTAGGAATAGTGTTGGTTGGTGGAACTTTTCACCAACTTTACTTTTACCCTTGGTTAATATCCTAGCTAATTGGTTAATGATTCCTCTATAAATAACAATCTTCCAATTCATCTTCTCATTTGTCAAAAATCCTAAGTGTTGGGAGATATAGAGGCCTAGAGAGAATTTAGAGAGAAAAGGAGGAAACTTAGAGAAATTCTTGTGAATTGGTGGTTCAAGGGAAAACCTAGCTAGAAGAAGGAATCAAGGTGGAGGCATACTCAAATTAAAGTTCCTAGCCAAGAGAAAGAAAGCCACTATAAGAGGTAGGTTCACTATCTATTACATATTTTTGTCAAATAGGTTAGTTATGATTTCAAGTAAGAAATGCATGCTTGATTGTGGGAGGTTTGTGTGTTGTGTGATCATGATGGATCTACATGTATAAGGATGAGTATTGGAAGGAGTATATGTGATATACATGTCTTCTATGTGATAATAAAACCAAATGAATAACAAAAAATGCATGTGAGCATGAAACCTAGCTTAGTATGCTTGAAAGTGTGATAAATGTGATTAATGTCATACAATGTGTAAGCTATGTGTATAATCCAAGAATGTTACGTTGAACATATATGAAAAACAAACATAACCCTAGTGGAATCGTCGGATTTAGACTTAAAGCTAACTCGTAACAAAACGTATAAGTGAAACATGTCCAAGTATGAACTCTAGATTGGAAGTCAGTTAAATGTGACTATCCAAAGATGTTGAAAGGTGACTTAAGAAATTTAATATCAAAAATATGTAAGTTTACAAAATAATGAGAGTGGTTTGAACTTATTTTGTTTTAAAATGAACAAGTTATGCAAGATTGAATAAAGAAACTCAAAATGTTCGAAACAATGTTAAGATTTTTCATCATATACTGGCCACATACCTAGGCGCAAATGTAGAAATAAAATGTAGCGCTTAGCCAAGGGTCGAACTAGAACTTCTACAGGAGTAGCGCGACCCACACTGTCTTTAAGTAGGAAATAATGGCATACTTGTATGGGACCCCTTTCTTTTATTGGTGACCGGGTCAGTCAAACCGGGTCTAAAATAAATTATGACTTCAATAATAAATAGTTCACTACTAGAAAAACAAGAATACGTGACGAAATTTTGTGATAGTTTTTAAAAATAATCACAAAATATTATAATTTGTGATGGACTTTTTAAGCAATTGATAGACACGTAATTCATACATTTTATTATCCCTAATTTTGTCCTTTTAATTATATTAGTTTATTAAATTAATATGTTTTATTTTATTTTGTAGGATTTAATATTTGTTGCAATAAAGTCAAAATCTTGGTGATAAAGCGATATTTAATGCTCTTATTCATGTAAGGAATATCCAAGAAGAATCCTACAAGGAGAAGGAAAGAGGTGAAACAATCTTGGTGTGCAAGTCAAATCCAACAAGGGAAAGAAAAGTCTATCTAGAAGATCTTTTTGAGAAGTTAATTGCTACTATGAAGTTGAATCGTACATGGAAAGGGAACAAAAGTGTCAAAGTTCAATGAATCTAAATTAGGGTTCAAAGTTATTTTTCCTATAAATAGGTCTCTTATTTTAGAGAGAAAGGTATTATGTATTGTATTACTTTAGGTTATGAGTAGGAGTAAATTAAAGTACGTTTCATTGTACACTTGTTGGAGGATCGTGAATAAAGGGAGTTTTCTTATTTATTTTTAATCTTCTTCTTTTCTTTATTTTAATTAGTTTAATTATTTTCCATGTCTAGCTAAATTCTTTCATCTAGGATGAAGATGAAATTAAATAATTATTCGTGATAATTTTCATCTCTTCTATTATTTATGCTTTTATGTTTAATTGATTTCGCTTTTATGTTTCGTTATTGAAATACCTTCGTTTTATAGTTCTTATGTGATTTTAAATTAATTAAGAGGTTTTGATAGATTATTATTAAGATATGAGTTTTTCATAATCCATGCTTGCTCAAAGAAGTTTTGATGGGTTATAGTTAATCCTTAAATTTTCATAGTCTATGTTTGCCCACATTAATTGTAAATTACTAAATTAAAGGGAAAGGAGATCAAAATCATAGTGAGTTATAAAAATAGAAGAGATTGAATTATATGTTATGATTATTATTTAATGGATTCAGATTCCTATATTGTTTCCACATTATTAGCTTTCATATTCTAGTTAATAAATTTTCAATCTTTATTTCTAATTCGCCTAAAATAAATAATAAGGAAATATTAAAATTATTCTAGTCTCTGTGGGTTCGACCTGTACTTGCCAGTTTTTTAATTCGAAACTATGCACTTACAGTTACATATTTTTAACACATCAAGTTTTTGGCGCCGTTGCCGGGGACTAGACTTAATTTTATATTCCTTAATTTTTATTTATTCGAATTAATTTTTTTTTCTCTTCTAATTTTTCTTTCCAGGATTATTGAAGCGGATCGAAGGAGCGAAAAGATAAAGATTTTGTTGTTGCGCTTTCTTCGGTACTTCGTATCTCTATATTTAAAAAAAATATATAGTATTTTAGTATTTTTTATTTTTTTTATATATATATATATTTTTTGTGCGACTTTCGTGGTTAGTTTTCTATTTGTTTTGTTATTTGTGGAAAAATAGATTCTTATTATAGTTGGAATAATAATTTTTCTTAGAATCAAGAACCCTATGAAAATTTTAATGCACACCAAGTAAATCAATTTTTTCCAAGTTATGAAAGTTCTTATCTAAGTTCATATCCATATCCATATTCATATTCATATTCATATCCATATTCGGATCCAAAACCTCAATATCTACAAGAAATATCAAATGAAGTATAGGAAAGACTTAGTGCCTTAGAGAAAGCTATGGAGGTATTAATGGAAAATCAATTTAGCATGGATCAAGTTATATCTCGTCTAGAAATTCAAATGAATAGATTAGCCCCCATAATAAATGAACAAGAGGTGAGTGAATTTTCTAGTAACTCTGAGGTTAATTTTGAAAATCTTAATGGTTGTGGAAATGATGAGGAAAATAAAAATTTTATATTCAATTCTATACAATTTGAGTCAAGTGAATTTGAGGAGTCTAAAAATTATGAGTCTATGCCTAAAATTGATCATGTTGCATTTAATGAGTTGGTTGAAAAAGTCTATAAGCCTAAAGCTCCATATCCTGAAAGACTTATTCCTAAAAAATTACGTAGTGATTTTTTGGACCAACCCATTAAAGTAAACATGATACAAGAGTTGTCAATGACCCAAAAAATAATTAAAAATAGACTCTTGATTGAAAAATATCCAATTAATTTTTTCTTAAATCACATTGACCAAAATTGCAATGAATCTGAATATTTAGATAAAGTCAATGAGTTGTTGAGATCCACTACAAATAATTCAACTAAATTAGAACATGTATTTGAACCAAATCTTCCATCATTTGAACATATTAGTGAAAGTTTTCTTGAGGTAAATTTTAAGCATAACTGTGATGAAAATTCTGACTATTTTCAATTTCCTAGACCTCCTGAAAATAATGAAAAATTCACACTCACTTACCCATTTGTATCATTCATGTATAGTCACATAATTTTTAGGATTTATGAAATTTGTAGATATGTACATTTGTTTTCTTTTTCACCACATTTTCTTGCAGAACAAATGTCCCGCATACAAGGTACAATTTTTTCACATATTTGTTCTATTTTCTTCATTTGTATACATTGAGGACAATGCATGATTTAGGTATGGGGGGAGTTTGTTTGTATTATTGTATTAGATTTTTTTATTTTTATTTATATTTTTAAGGAAAAAATAGTAAAAAACACAAAATAAAATTAAATAAAATTTTAAAAATAAATTAAAAAATTTTGTTTGACTTTTTATGGATTGAATTAATTCTAATAAGTGTTTGTGGAGCAAAACTCATAAAGTAGGATTGAAAGATTTAGAACTCTTGAATTTTTGATAAGATACAAAATCTTAGTTCGAAACACCATCTGGATTAAAATCGATTTCACGAGCATTTTTGCACTTCATGTTTGCACTAATTCTTAGTTGTGGGGTATAAACCATGATTCGAGTAATTTCAAAAAAAAAAAAAAAAAAAAAGAAAGAATGAAAAAAAATGAAGTTGAAAAAAGTTAAAAAAAAAAAAAAGGAATAAATAACTGCTTCAATGTCCATTAAACGAAATAACTGGGTATTCAAGCTTCGGGAATCATCGATTTTCACGCTGAAAAGTGTGATGGATAAAAGCAGCTTGACTAGTCTAATTTTGTGGCCTTTTGTTACTCGAGAGTTAGTAAATCCTTAGGGGTGTCTGAACTGGTGCCCTAAAAGCCATCTGGTTTGGGAGTCATTGGTCCAACGCCGCATTTCTACATGGGTAACTCTGAAAAGCCTAAGAAAATGAGACATTGTACAAGTCAAGAATCAAAATTGAAAAAAAATGGAAAAAAGAAAGAAAAAGGAAAAAATGAGCTTGCTTGATTTTCATGGTAAAAATCCCTACTAAGAGTTACATCATATACACATTGCATGCATCACATGAAATTGATTTAATAAAGGATAGTGTCTAAAATAAAGATTAAGTATTTTTAATAAGGTAAAAAGTGTGATTTTGAATTTAATCTTGCATATGTATAATGCCTATAGATATTTAGAAGCTTTCTTTCAATTTCATAATTTGTTGAATCCAAAATTATTTTTGAATTTTGTGGGTATATTCACCTGCCAAACCCTCACGAGACACAATTAAGTCCACTTGGGGTTTAAAGGCTTGTTACTTGTGCTTAAGTGCAATCGTGTTTCCTACTACGAAATGGGGTTGTGTAATTTTTTTATTTTATTTTATTTTACTCGAGGACGAGCAAAAGCTAGGTATGGGGGTATTTGATAGACACGTAATTCATACATTTTATTATCCCTAATTTTGTCCTTTTAATTATATTAATTTATTAAATTAATATGTTTTATTTTATTTTGTAGGATTTAATATTTGGTGCAATAAAGTCAAAATCTTGGTGATAAATCGATATTTAATGCTATTATTCACGTAAGGAATATCCAAGAAGAATCCTACAAGGAGAAGGAAAAAGGTGAAATAATCTTGGTGTGCAAGTCAAATCCAACAAGGGAAAGAAAAGTCTATCTAGAAGATCTTTTTGAGAAGTTTATTGGTACTAGGAAGTTGAATCGTACATGGAAAGGGAACAAAAGTGTCAAAGTTCAATGAATCTAAATTAGGGTTCAAAGTTATTTTTTCTATAAATAGGTCTCTTATTTTAGAGAGAAAGGTATTAGGTATTGTATTACTTTAGGTTAGGAGTAGGAGTAAATTAAAGTACGTTTCATTGTACGCTTGTTGGAGGATCGTGAATAAAGGGAGTTTTCTTATTTATTTTTAATCTTCTTCTTTTCTTTATTTTAATTAGTTTAATTATTTTCCATGTCTAGCTAAATTCTTTCATCTAGGATGAAGATGAAATTAAATAATTATTCGTGATAATTTTCATCTCTTCTATTATTTATGCTTTTATGTTTAATTGATTTCGCTTTTATGTTTCGTTATTGAAATACCTTCGTTTTATAGTTCTTATGTGATTTTAAATTAATTAAGAGGTTTTGATAGATTATTATTAAGATATGAGTTTTTCATAATCCATACTTGCTCAAAGAAGTTTGATGGGTTATAGTTAATCCTTAAATTTTCATAGTCTATGATTGCCCACATTAATTGTAAATTACTAAATTAAAGGGAAAGGAGATCAAAATCATAGTGAGTTATAAAATAGAAGAGATTGAATTATATGTTATGATTATTATTTAATGGATTCAGATTCCTAGATTGTTTCCACATTATTAGCTTTTATATTCTAGTTAATAAATTTTCAATCTTTATTTCTAATTCGCCTAAAATAAAAAATAAGGAAATATTAAAATTATTCTAGTCTCTGTGGGTTCGACCTGTACTTGCCAGTTTTTTAATTTGAAACTATGCACTTGCAGTTACATATTTTTAACACATCAGTAATCACAAAATAATAGTATATATGATGGCTCTTAGTGATGACTAATCTTGCTATCAATGTATTATAATTGTGATGGTTATGTCAATCACACCAATTTTTTCACGCAAAATAAATTTTCTTTTTGTGACGCACTAAGTCATCACTTATAGATATACCCTTTTCGTGATTGCATTTAAGCTATCACAAATATTTTAATGTAAGAAATAATCAAAACAATATTTTATGACGGTCGTGACAATCATTAAAAAAGATAAATTTTTATGACGACTTTTATTTATAATTACAAAAAGAAGGTATTTTGTGATAGAATTTTCAAGCCATCACAAAACAATAAAATATAAGATGGCTCTTAGTGATGATACATTGATATCATTATAGAGTATTTGTGACTGCCATTGCAATCACCAAATCTTATGTGGAAGTAATTTTGTTTAGTAATTAAGTCAACTCACATATGTTTTCTTTTATATTTTATTTTAAAATTATAATCATGATCTGGACTTTGGTGTAGTGGTAATACTCGTTATTTAGTTTGCAAAAGGGAGAGAATTCGAATCCTACAAATATCATTTGATACAATTAATATAAATACAATTAATACAATGAAATAAATTATACGTAAATAGAGCGATTCACGTTCTTACATTTGATCCATAAAGTCTTATTTTTTTTGTGATGACTTTGACATTTTGTGATGACTTTGACAATCACAATAGATTATGTGTTAATGTGATTGTATTAATCATCACAAAAGCACTAAGCGTTTGCGTGATTGCCAAAACCATCACATAAAACCTTATGAGCGTATAAAAGACGACCATTGTGATGCTTAAAGCCATCACGTAAACCTTTCGTGATGGTTTTACTACTCTTTGTGATGGATTTTGGCCATCATAAATGACCATTTTTTTAGTAGTGACTAAAGTAATATTAAGAGGTTATGTTAATTAAAGATATATGATTAAACAATTAAAATAAATTTAATTATAAATTAGTAAATAATGATATTAAGGAATTCCTAAGCTTTAATTAAACATTTGCAACTGAATAAGTTTTTTAAGTATGAGATGAATAAAGACGTTAAATAATATTTTGATTATGAATAATTAAAATTTCTAAATACTTTGAAGACTATTAAATTGTGGACTATTAAAAACATAAATAATTAGAACGATATAAAGAGATAATTCTAATTACGAATTAAGGTAAATACCAAGGTATGGTGCACTAATAATATAGAAATGGTAATTACTCAAAGAAACAAATACCTTACATTATAAGAAGGTGTAAAACCTTAAACGAACAACAAAAGATTATTTTATGAAATAAATAGAATGAAGGAGATGATGATTAGAAAGATAATTAATAGAACAACTAGATTTATGAAATCTTAGATATTTAAAGCTATTTGTTAGATCGATTAAGATTTATATCTATGGGTTGATAGAGATTAACCGTTACGATAACAATAGGTTATTCAAAGGATAGGAAGTCAAGGTCGGGAATAGTCAACGACTCAGGCAAGTCTGATCTCACCTTAAACTTCCTACATTATTGCAACCATATTGTAAACTTCCTACATTCCCTAATTCTTACACTGTATATATTGTATAATCCGAATTGTTGTCATATCAACCATATTTATATCGAGAAAATATCTATTACTATTCGAAAATCATTTGTATACCTTGACGTTGTTGCAAGCATTGAACTTATTGTTCTTAAATGCATTATAAAAGTTGTCTAAGCCTTTGATTCAGCTAGACTATTATCATGTGTTAGAAAGCTAGCTATCCAAACCAATTGACTTGGTTCAGACTCTCGTAAATCTACTGAGATGAACAACCCTAATTGAAGGGGAAAGTATATAATTTTTGGGAAATCGACGTGCACACATACTAGCATGTTTAAATGTTATGCATAACGTAGGATACTTTAGGCTGATCACCTATTGTACTCGTTTATTTTGAATTTAAAGTATAATACTGTTAATTCTAGCAAGAGTTCTTAGTCCTAGTGACTGCTCAATGTTCATTCTTATTGAACTTTGAAATGATTAAACTTTGAAAGCTTATTGATATCTTTCAGTCTATAGCGACACTTATTGAGAACTCTTGATACTTCTTGTTATCCTTGAACTATCATTTACTGTTATACCTTTGAGATTCAAACGTTATAACTGCTTATTCTTATTGTTATATTACTTCCTGGGCAAACTTGTTGCTCATTCTTGCTTCCATAAAAATATTACAGTTAAGGCATAGTAAGACGATACTTCAGGAAAGGACAAAAGAAGGGGCAAGACTACAGAATAACTAGTCCTTTAAGTGTAGAATTATTATTATTATTATGCTTAATGTTGTATTAAAGGATGATAAAATTATGTTTAAGTTATGATTGAGTTTATAGTTACTGAAATGTTGTAGTAACAGTCACGAGACCTTGGGACGCGAATATTTATATTATATCTGTAAGACCCCGAATTTTATGAAATGAAAGTATTCAATTTTCTTATAATTATTACTCCCTCCGTCTCAAGATAAAAGTCTTGGTGGACTTTTCACACATATTAAGAACATGAATAAAATGACAAAATTGCCCATAATAATGTCATTAAATATGGAGAGAGAATTAGAATAAGAAAAGTATGAGATATTTAATGTTACGGGTATAATAGAAAAATATGTGTAAAAATTTGGTTATTAAAGGAAAATAGACATTTAACATGAGACTACCCAAAATAGTAATAAGGACTTTTATCGTGGGACGGAGAGAGTATTTTATTTAGTAAATGGTTAAATTGATAAAAGGTTAAAGTTAATGGTGATATGTGAAAATTTTGCAAAGTAAGCAAGTAGTTATAAAATATTCGATTGATCGGGGAATATTCATTTAACAGGGAAGATTCGTACGACGGCACAATCATTGGTAGATCCCACAACGGAAGTATTGTCGGAGTTAAAAAACGACAAAAATATCTTTTTATAAAATAACGGCGAAAGTTTTACCGTTAAACTGTTGAAATACCAGGTGGTAAAAATGAAGAATATGTCTGGCGTGGTTGCATAATAAGCACATACGGTATTGAATATTGATGCTTCGTAAGAAGTCACTCGGTTATACAATAATTCTTTGCGATAATTGTTTGCATAATATCTCTCATATTATTGATTCAATTATTGTTACAGTATCATCTGCACAATATATTTTATATTATTAAATCAATAATTGAGACGACAAAATTATTCATATTATTATTTGTATTATTGACGATGTCTAGAAAATTTTGTCGAGAAAATCAATAAATCTATTTTTATTTTTCTTTTTTGTGTGTTAACTTTATATTTTGCTTATCATTTTCAGAACGTGGAGAAAGTATAAACGTTAGGTGAATGATATATTTCTTTAATATGTTATCTTCCAACGACCATGTTTAAATGTCTGGGCGAGTAATAATTAAAAAAAAAAAAAAAAGTGAAGAAAAAGCTAAGCACAACCAGACAGCCAAAGACTAATGTTAAAAAAATGAAAATTCTATTACTTTGTATTTTTATATGGGAACTAAAGGTTATATATGTTACAATAATTAGACATAATTTCTTAAATGATTTTTATTAAGTAGGACATTATTACCTGTAAAATATTTCAGTAAGAATCAGCACTTGGTACTTAACTTATGACATATAATTACATTATTAGACCAAGAAAATCATTTAAGTTTTTTTTACATAACATTTCATTACATTTGTGCTTTTCAAAAAAAATAAAAATGTTTGAAATTTCTTAAGCCAAAACCAAATATACTGCATGTTCCATAAATATGTAATTAACTTTTGTTTAATACAATTTTAAATGTCTTAATCTATTACAATAATTTATCCTAACCTAGAGGGAGTGGTCTAAATGGGAGATGAAATAACCAATTGTTTGTAATCTTCTTCAAGTACTCTTGTCCTCTATAGCAATAGAATTAAGTGAACCCTTGACCTATATAATTATTGCTATAGAAGTGAGTCATATCCGTGAACCAAGTACTTTCAACTTGTATTGATATAGAGTTTCTTTTATAGGAAAGAATGCATAATATATAAAAATGGAAAATCAAATTTGTTAATTAAGCTAATCAAATTTGTTTCGGTTGAAGAGAACTAATAATACAAAAGAGTTGATTAATTATATATACAAAAGAGTTGAATATATACCGTTTTTTCCCCCAAAATTAGTGACCATGGAGTGGTTTTAATAATTATTAATGGAGAAACAAGAGCTCCGTCCATGTCCATAGGGGGAGGAATTAAGAGGAAGAGCTGGAGCAGGAAATGGATGAATGGCCTGGAGAAATGAAGTCTTAATTGGGTTTCCTTTTTTAATTGTCTTTTATTTATTGAGAAAAACTTATCCAAAGAAATTATAAATTGATACTATGTGGGTGAAAGATATTAGTCGTCTGCCCACTGCGCTTAATTTTTTTGGGTGAAACCAAAATCTGCAAGTCTAAAAGTCTCTCCAGCGTTTACATATATACAAAGTCTAAAAGTGAAAATTTATTTATTTTCCCTGATTAATTCTCTCCAGCGTTTACACATATACCAAAAGTCATGGGTAATTAAACCCTTCTGGAAAGAAAACGTGAGAAGTCGTGGTAAACCGTTCTGGAAAGAAAACGCGAGAAAGAAGCATCGTCTACTTTTTGTTAATACTACTACTATCATTTTTCTTTACTTTCGGTGACTCCTACAATCTGTATATAACTAATTAAGGCCAGCTGCGGAACCAGAACCTTTTTAAAAGGTGGTCAAAATATATATCAGTAAAAAAAATTATTTATTAACACTTGGAGTGTTTCTTTCGGCTGTACGACTGAGAGAAAGTAACTGTATCCTGCGACTCTGCATAGTTTGAAAACGTCTCAAAATTTTGATCAATATCAAAATTTATGTAAAAATATTATTTTTTTATTTCATGTAGAAATACGTGAGGGATTCATGTAAAAATAATATTTTTTATATAAAAATATCAATTTTTTATATAGAACAAATAAGATTAATTTAGAAAGAAATCAACAAAGGGAGAGTCTCTAAAGTAAATTCATGATGTTTAAAAATATAAAATGTTTGTAAAAAATAATTTGACAAATAAAGAACTTAATTTTTGTGATCATTCTTCAACCTCAAGTAGCGACCTAGATTTGATTGTGTTTTAAGTTCTTTTATTTAAATTTCATTGTAGAATAAATTTATTCTTTTTTTTAATTTATGAAACGCATGTAGAAAATTTTGGACTGCTATTATAAACTACTACTATTATACATATATATATATATATATATATATATATATATATATATATATATGACAAGATCGGTCCGGAGTCCTGACCGATCAAAAACAGACCAATTTTTTTTTTTTTAAACAACTAATTTTTTTTTATAAATATTTTATGGAACTGAAATTTTCCCATAATACAATGTTTTGGGAGTGATTTGGATACCTATACCAAAAAATGTATGTACAATCTGCACAGACTGTACAGACATGTTTTGTTATATGTATCCAAATCACACCCAAAATACTGTATTATGTAAAAATTCAAGTTCCATAATTTTTTTTATTATTTATTTTTAGTTTTTTTTAAAAAAAAAAATTCGAATTTTGGTCCGGTCCGGGAGTCCGGACCTGATCCGGCCTATATATATATGTGTGTGTGTGTGTGTGTGTGTGTGTGTGTGCGCATATATATATATATATATATATATTGACTATAAATATATGTATTAATATATAGCATATGCAGAATTTTGGTGGGGGGTCATATGCCCCCCCTCGCCCTCCTCGCCCCCCATTGGTTCCGCCCATGACTAAGGTGGTAAAATGAGTAAATAGTTCGGACTCAATACGTATTTGCTCGATAAAAAGTTCGATTCGAGCTCGACTCGAAATATAAATGAGTCAAATATGAACAAATTTTAAAGTTCGATAATCTACTCGAACCTCCTCAAATTATAATTTTTTATTGATATTCGGATCATATTCGTTCGAAAACTTTAAAGTACTGCTCGGACTCAATTCGAGAACGGGCTCGACTCAGTAGCTAAACGTGTAAGGCCCCAACTTTTATGAATAAAGATTGATTTTCTCTAAATATTATTTTGAATAATAAGGTGTGAATTTGTTATAATATTATAGTTGTGGGTAATATTTATAAATTTTACAAAGTAAACAAGTTATTATAAAATATTCGTTTGGTCGGGGATATTCAGTTTATCAGGGAATATTCGTAAGACGATACAATCATTGGTGGACCCCACAACGAAATTACTGTGAGAGTTAGAAAACGATAGAAATACCTTTTTATAAAATAACGGCAAAAGTTTTGCCGTTAATTGTTGAAATACCCGGTGATAAAAGTACAGTTATGAGACCCCAAATTTTATGAATAAATATTTAATTTTTTCGAAATATTTTTTTGAATATTAAAGAGTAAATTTGATATAATGTTATAGTTGTTGGTAATATCTATAAATTTTGCAAAATAAGCAAGTGGTTATAAAATATTCATATTGTCGGGGAATATTCGTTTGGTCGTGAAATATTCTTTTCGTCCGGGGAATATTAAATGCAACGGAGCGACCATTTATGGGCCCCATAACGGAAAAAAGCGGTGGGATGAAGAAAAGCGACAAGTTTGAGTTTTTATAAATAACTACATGTAATTATTACCAGATTATCTTGTTTGTAATACCCGTGGTTAAAACATAAGAAGACACCATATTGCACCAATTATTGATTCTTACGTAAGAAGGCACTACTCAATAATGGTTACAGTAATTACTGTTAAATATTGTATTTTATTGATTCAATAATTGCTGCGTTGATATTTTATATTATTGTTGTTTCAATAATTGTCACGGCACATTATTTCCCATTATCAGATCAATAATTCATATTATTTGAATAATATTATTAGATAGCATTATTGGCAATGTCTAAAAAGTTCTGTCAATGAGAGATTTGGTCACCTAATTACGCGCCAGTAAGGAGAAATTCTTATTGGAAAGCTTCCTCTTTCCTATGAACGGTCTGGTTGTGAGTATTGTGATTCTGTAATATTATTTATGAATAATTAATTATCAATTTATATGATAAGGAAAATATTTATTTTATGTGGATATAGATGGAGAAAAATTTTTAATGTGACAATTGTTGAAAATTGATATTTTATCTTTTCTGATAAAATAATTTATTTAAATATATTATTATATTATAATAATATAATAATGGTGATATTTTTATAATGAATGTGTGATATATGAGTAAATGAGGAGGAAGAGTATTTTTGTTATAAAAAATATTTAACACAGGTTTTGTGTGTCGGTGGGCCCTATTTTTGACTGAAATTTGATTTTAGCCTGTAAAATCGTCCGTATATGGATTTCGGTCAATTTCTGTTTGGAATTTGTAAAACTTAAACTTATAAAGTTGTAGAGAATTGAATTTCCTATAAAAGGACATAACATTCGAATTTTTCTGATAAATGAACTATTTATTATGAATTATTGAAGTTCCGGAATAATTGATTTTTGAATTTTTAAATATTTTTTTTATAAAAACATTTTTTTTGTAATTGGGTGGGGCCCACATGTGATATAATTGTGCTGAATTCAGTTGGTGTGTGCGTAGGAATTTTTTTAATAAATAATATTATTTTATTAAATTTTCTACTTTGGTGTTCTAAGCATTTTTCTATAAATAGGGTGCTTAGGTTAGAATTGAAAATCACACCATAAACTGAAATCTTCTCTCTATATTATCGAGCGTATTCTTGTGAGTATTTTGATACTTTGAGTGTTGCTATTCGGTGAAAGTTCCTTTCAGCGTTATATCTGATATTTCAGCCAGAAGTATTATTCTTTCGAGGTAAGGGATGTTATTTTTTTTATAAATGATATTAATTCTTTCAATATCATTATGCCAGAATATTGGGAATATTTTTCTTGTGAAATTCTTGTTTTTTTGTGTCGTAGTTACTATTCACGTATACGGCACTATTCACGAATACGACAATATTCACCGAAAAATGAAATATTCTCTTTTTTGTCCCAGATGTCTATTTTTGTTACTAGCTTTGATTGTATCCATGTTTTGATCATTATTCTTGAATTTTACTCCACAAAGCAGTATCATGTTGACAATTCGGACGTTATTGATTTCTAGATAAATTAAATTATTAATCTTTAAAAATTTATCCTTGAACTTGTTTTATTGAATTCTTATATCATTGTCATCATCCTCATCTTTATAATATGTTGAAAGTCATCTCATGGCCTCAGAGTGCATAGATGGACTTGGTATGATTATGACTAGAGATTATTCAGGGTATAATCATGGCCGTAATGTTACAAATAATGTGGTAAAAGTCCTCATCGTGGCAGTAGTGCATTGATGGACGTTGTTGGCATGATCGTGGTCATTGATGAATACATGAATATCATTGGCCCGTAGTGCATGGATAATTTGTGATCGTGATACTTAATGAATATCCTCGGTCAGTAGTGCGTGGGGATGATGTGGATTATGTATTAAGTCGAGTCTCGTGATAAAAGTGATTAAAACCTTTTAAATCATAGAAGATAGTAGATTTTATTCTCTATTTAACTCTTCTAATGGATTGCTTGTTCCGCTGCAGTTAAACTTGATGTCTGTTATATTTTATCAGTTTAACACTGTTGAAAGCTAACGATAAATTATTCTGCATTATCTTAGTCATAATATTTCTTACTGGGCTAGTTGAGCTCACCCTTTTGCTTTCATTGTCCTCTTCAGGAAATAACAACGTGGTCGGGACTTGTCAGGGAACGGAGTGACGGTCCAGATGGTAGCATTAGTAGTCCACACTATTCTATGAAATAGTGTGATAATAAATGTATTGAGGACTCCATTTGAGTTGAATACTGTCTAGAAGACAATATTCGTATTAAAACTCTCAGTTTATGTTTTGTCGTATGTCACGACAGTTGTATTATTAAGTTGTATTTGAATTTTGTACCATGTATTTGACGACTCAAGATGGGTGATGTATACTTATTTTGGGGGCGTCACAACAGTAATACGCGTGGTTGCATAGTATCACATGATATTGCACAGTATCTTTGATTATTGATGTTTACGTGAGAAGTCACTCAGTTTTACTCAATTATTGCCACAATAATTGCTGCATAGTATATCACATTATTGATTCAATTATTGTTGTAATATTTTATATTATTAAATCAATATTGAGACGACAAAATTATTCATATTATTATTTGCATTATTGACAATGTCTAGAAAGTTTTATCGAGAAAAGGGGTTTGGTTACCTAATTGCGCGCCAATAATAAGTAGTCCTTATCGGATAGCCCCCTTTTTTCTAGAAATGATATGGTTGTTAATATTGTAAGTTATAATATTAATGATGAATAAATGTTGTTAAATTGTGTTTTGTGAAGTCAAGTGAGTTGAGATAAATAGAGTTTTTTTTATTAAAGTAATTGTTGTAAGTTCAATGGCCTGAGATAATTCGTGGATGTGATAATAATGAATATCATTGACCCTTAGTGCATGGATAATTCATGGATATGATACTAACGAATATCATTAGCCGCAGTGCATGGATAATTCGGTGATGTGGATTATTTATTTTACAGACAAATGATGTGGTAAAAATTCTCTTTGGCTTACGTGCAAAGATGGACTGTTAATTATTGGTTGTACAGTTGTACAGTTGTATCTCTTTGGCTTGTAGTGTAAAGATGGACTGTTAATTTACCTGATTATAAATATGAATTGTGAATTTAACTATAAATCTTTGGTGGTTCAGGTGAAGACAGGTGATGCGAGTTCTCTTTGTCTTGGGTACAACAAAGAACTATTGATGAGTATTACATTAATGAAATATTAACGATGAACTTTTAATTTGGAGGAGATATTAGACATTATGTTCTACTTGACTCTTCTAATGGATTGTTGTTTTCGCTGCAGTTGTTGATCTAAAACTTGTTGTCTATTATATTCTATCAATTTTTTTCTCTGTTGAGGACTAATGATAATTTGTTCTACATTATCTTAGTCATAATATTCTTTATTGGGCTATTTGTGCTCACCCTTTTACTTCACAATTTCTTACAGGTATTAAGAGTGTAGCTGGGGCAAGCGAGGATAATAGGGGAATAGTGTGATGGTCCGAGACTGTGGAAGTTTCTCAATACATTATAAAACTGTATGATATGCAATATATAATTGTATTGAGGACCTAAGATGGGTGTGTCGTATATTATACGTCACTTAATAATTGATTTTGGTGAACAACAATAGGGTGATGAGAACCTAAATTTGAAAGTGTCAAAAATACACTCCATTAAAATGAGGATGATATAAATCTTCTTGTGTTCCTTTGGAGACTTGAAATATTTGCTGGTGTACTTATATGGCATTGTAATAATTTGAGTACGAATATTGTCGTATTATATACGTAACAATATTTGTATTAAAACTCACAACATATGTGTTGTCGTATTTTGCACGACAGTTGTATAAATGAAGTTTGTATTTGAATTCTGTACCGTGTATCTGGCGACCCAAGATAAGTTGTGTATACCTATTTTGGGGGCGTCACAAAACGACCTTCAATCAAACCTTATTTTATACTCAATAAATTTTGTGAACAAAATCTGAACAACTCAATACTCAAATTTCTAACTCGGTTCATTTAAACCCTTATATATATATATATATATATATATATATATATATATATATATATATATATATATATATATATATATATAGTCCGATCTTAAGTTTCCTTTATCCAACTATTGAAGCTCACCCTTTTAGATGATGGATGACGTGACGCTTTAATTATACAACCATCGTCTATACTTTTAGCGACGAACAACATATATATCGTCGCTAAAAGTATAGACGACAGTATGACCGAACGAATCACGGGTCTGTGCGCTAAAGGGTGAGCTCTAGTGAGAGTGGATAAGGGTGAGCTTAAGATCCGGACTCTCTCTCTCTATATATATATATACTACATCCGTCCCATAATATATGACGTTTTAGGTGATTTTATTTTTCCCAAATTATTTAACGTTTTAAAAAATCTAGAAGAATTAATTATAATCTTTCCAAAATTATCCGTCATAGAAAAATATTACAGATGAGAGAGAGTGTGAGATAAGTATGATAATAAATAAAATTTTAAGGGTATTATAGACAATTGACATTATATTAAATATTTTTCAATTATTTTCTTAATTTTTGTGTTCAATCTTAAAACGTCATATATATATATATATATATATATATATATATATATATATATATATATATATATATATATGGGACAATAGGAGTATATGATAATTTCTCATATATATATGTTGGAAGCACTTGTGTAAAGTTTGTAACACTGAAAATTTCACATACGTTGAAATTTCGTAAAGTTTTTTTTATCTGAGAAGTTCGAGTTGTCAACTTTTAATAGTATTATTAATTTGGATATTTGAATTCAAAAGAGGGTTTTCCATTAATTATCTTTTCTATCTATTTAATAAAATACAAATGATTTTGAATTTCTGCTTCATTCGATAAATTATCTGGACCGTTCAATGTTTGAAATAAATCTCACCATCTATACAGTGCCGGAAGCACGAGACCCAACTAGTATATAGATATTACATTAGTTCTCACCTTATATTACTTGCGTAGGACATGCCTCATATATATCTTAAAAACATGATATATAACTCTCAGTTCCAAAATATAAAAGCATAATATATATGTGAATTAGTAATTGTTCATATATAAGGTTCATGATAAACCTAAACTGTACTTAAGGAGAACTTATTTAGTTTCAACTAAGAAACAAACGAAAACTTTTTCACTTTGAGCGATATTTAAGTAATACATACCATGCATTATGTTGTATAAAAAGAGTATCATTTGAATTTGACATTTCTAATAAATTTGAAAATTCCTAAAATTCAAATTATATTTTATTTTTGAAATAATGATTTTGTATTTAGTAATATTTTCAGAGAGTATTATTATACATCATGCTTATTAGATATCATTTAATTTGATATTTTTGTGAAATTATTCAATTTTTAATAATAAATATAATAATTGTATCAATAAATTAAATAAATTTACATCAATTAATAAATTAAAATATACTAAAAAACTAGTAAATTGTTTATTACTAGATATAAACGATATTATCAAATTTTCAATTTTTAATAAAAAACAAATAAATATACATTACTAAAAGAGTACATTTGTAATGGTGAGAGTTTATCTATAAATATACATCAGAGCATTTTACACTATATTACACTATAAATATGTGACTATTGTTTTTAGGCTAGTGGCAAAGTAAGTGACCTCAACTTGTGGACAAATCATTTTTTCTACTCTTTTTCTTTTCTTTTTTTTCAGTTTTTCTTGACCAAAGTGTAACCAACTGATTTATTTTCCCCGTCCTTTACTACATTTGTAATTTGTTTACTGTAAAGAAAGGGTTGCCTCAACTTAACTTTTTACAATCCATAACAAAAAGAGAATAAAAGGGTATGCCAAGGTTTAAAAAATCTCTTAAAAATACAATTAGAAAGCCAATGCTCAAACTATTCAAATTTCAAACATATAGCAAAATATCCGGGCAAACTACAAACTTAGAACCTTCATTCAAGAAACAACCTTCAATTTCAATGGCACGAAAACAAAAGTCGATTGTTCAAATTAGCGATTGCCACATTGTGAGGTAATTTTGAATAATGTGTATGAAACGCGATTACATGGCACAACAACCAAATTAAAAGACCACCCAATTTAAAAAAACAACCTAACATTCGTGTGCAAATATGTGTGTGTTTTGTAGGTTGTTGTGTGTGTGCGCTACTGCTGTGAAAGAGAGAGACATAGATATAGAGTGAGAACACAAATTAAACACCCATTGTAAAAAAACAAATTTAAAACACCCAAAGTTAAACTGAAGCTATCGTCGACTTTATAAGAAGACTTGTGATGAAATAGATAAGAATTTTTAACTGAAACTATTCAGAAACTTAAGTTAAAGATTTTAAGGTATAACTGATACTAATGGTTGATTCACTTGATAAAAAATTCATGATAAAAATAATTTTAATTTAAACCACAACTCAGTTGATTCGTAAATTTAAACCAATTTGTTGAAATTAAAAAACATCAAGATTAAAAATTTTAAAAAAGAAAAAAGAAACTATTTACAACTTACATAATATGAGTACCAATTTGTCCCAACTCCTAATGAAAGATTTAAAAAAAAACATCCAAAAAGTTCCCATGAAGAACAACCGCGAGAAGAAAAATTAAATCCATAATCACGCATTAAATACCATAAAAGTTGAACAAAAAATCAAACCCATCCAAATTGGAACCTCGTTCCACCCAAATAAACAAAACCACCATTTTAATCAATAGTTCAGCAAACCCATTCAATAAAAAAGTGTTTGCTTCTCACAAAGGTGTTTGCTTCTAAATCTTTTCACAATAACAAATTAAAAAAAATCTAACAATACCACTCAGTTTTAAATCCAATTTGAATCTTTTACCACAAACTTTTATGTACAACATTTAAAAATGTAACTTTTATGTAAAACATTCATCAAAAACAGGGGGGGGAATAAAACATGGTTTCCAACCACATATGGGTATTAAAGGTACTCATTTTAATAAAGCTTTTAATACTCATTTTCTGCACCTCCCTTATAAAAGGCTATTTTATTAAAGGTACTTTGAAGACTGGTGATATAAAGGGCTATTTAAATTTTCAAATTACCCTTTATAAGACCTCAACCCAAAGTTCTTTTTAAGGTTAGGTATTTATAACAATTTTTCAATTCGTGGTGTCTTCTTACTCCTTAAACTATAAAGTATTTTTTTCAAAGATATAACCATCCAAAATCTTCCGTTCCCAAACATCACCAAAATCAAGTCATTTTTTTACTTTTTAGTGCTCCAAAGTCAATATAAGTCATCACCAAAATCAAGTCAATAAAATAAATTACAAATAAGGGGTAGAGGCGGTCATTAACACCATGTATTCGTGGCTTCATTTTCAGTAAGGTAGCTTATGAAGCGAGAAAGCGATAATATTCAAAGGTGTAAAGGAATTCTTTCAAAGAATGCCACTAACTTCTAATTTTAGTCCTTCTAAAGAAATTAGATTACACAACGTACTTTGGTTATTTAGTCATCTACAGGGCATTCAACATTAATTTAAGAATTGAGCCAAAATTGTAATGGAGGGTATTGATTATCACTGTTTCTCTCTCTCAATCATCCATGAGTTTGTTAGATATTAGAGGTTGAGTGTTTTGTTGAAAGATTAATTTGGTCTGCAAAAGGTAATGGGTGGATTTTAGCAGATTAACTAATGAATCAAACCTATTACCGACCAAGTATGCTCATTGAACTCTTCTTGTAATATACTACTCAAACATCAAACATGTAATGGTAATTAGTGAAGAAATAGAATCAAACATCATATATCATTGAAAAATCAATTAATTAGTGAATTCCATGTAATGGTATTTCTCTCAACCATTTCATTAAACACACATTATGCATGGGAAGGGGTCAAAAATTTGAATAAGTCATGAATTTATTACTAAGAAATACCAAATTAGGCTAAGAAAAAACATCATTAGATCTTCGAAATCTTGGAATGCTCCATGTTCGGTGAGAACTTGGGAATCGAAGCAATATTTATCCAAAATGTAAAGTTTGTAAATTTTTTGCTGATAAATACAAATAAATAGAGGAAAGAAAATTTTCCCTAAATGAGAAAACTTTTTCTTGTTTCCTTCACCAAAATGAAAAAAGACAACATGGAAAAAGTTACTTCCGAATCACATTTGTTAATAACATAATCATAAGCTTACAAAGTTGATTTAGCAATCACAATGATAACACTTACCTAAGAAAATCAAATTCTCCTCCTTAGATGGAGTTATAAACATCTAGGGCAAAAATACAAAATTTGCTCAAGTCACTAATTGTCTTATTAGCTTAGAGAATCTTTTATATACATTTATAAATACATATGTATAAATAATTATATGTATCTTGAAGAAGAATTTTTAGCACAATTAGTGTAAAAGAAGTCTTGCGCCATCAGTAAAAGCTCCATTTTTGTCTATACAAGTAAAAATTATATATTTCCTTTAAGTCTATAAACATGATGAGAGAAGATTTTGTTTAGTAAATTTAATTTGGAAAACATAAGCTGTTTTAGACTATAGATGAAACTTACCCCGTTGTTGCATTGGAATTCAAAAGAATTTGTGGCTTAGACCTTCTCGAATAGGTCAGAGATACATAAACAAGATCTCGCAAGCATAAAATAGTCAAGGTTTACACTAATAACGATCATTATATCCAAATAATTTCAGGAGATGTAATAATAAAATAGTTAGGGTTTACACTAATAATGAGCAGACAAAAGATAATAGCTACAACTCCTTTAACATAGTCTTGTTGGCATCATTACAACTTCATATGTTGATGCAAAGACAATCGATGTCAAAACTTAAATAAACGATGAATATGACATCGCTTAGAGAACAAATAAATACAAACTCAAAAAGCTCATTATAGAAGCATTCACCCAAGACCTTAAAACTAAACTCTAAGTCGCTACAAGGACTTGACAAATCTTTAGCACAAAATCCACGAGTTGTTATATTGGTACCAACAAATTGAAGTTAATTTCTTTAGGTCCGATGATAATCTGCTTCTTGCATTTTCTTGTTGTTTGTCTTTTATGTCAGTATGTATTTATATTTTTTATGCGTATTTTGTCTCTATTGTTTCTAAGCCAATAACTTTCTAATCTGTATGTCTATCTTTTGTTGGTTGATTTACATGATCAAAGAATACGTGCAAGTATACACGGTCAACAAGTAATAAAGTGATAAAATAAGTATAGTTCCCACAAGAGAATTCTAATTAATAAATTCCAACTACTAAAGACTATATCAATCCAATTTTATTCAAACAATGATAAATTATGATTTTCTAAAATATTAAAACTAAATTAAACAATTAAAGATATTATTCTAAAATAAGCAAATAAATAAACTAAGATTTGAGTGAATGACTTTTGATAGATAAGGATTAAGACTTTAATATCCCCAATTATGAACTATAAATCAATTATCCAATTATCCCAACTATTATGTCTCTAAATTGTTAATGAGGAATTCTCCAATGTCAAAAGTCCTTTTCCAAGTGATCAAGCGACTTATTTAATCTAGATTAATCTTGCTATATTCCTATGCAAAATAAGTGAATTAAACTCCTTTAATCCCAATTTCTTATGTGTTACATGCGGTGAAAAGATATTTCCATTCAATTCACAAACCTAATTATTCACTTTGCAAAACAACTAAGTCACACATTATCAAACCCATTCTAACCCTAGAATTCCTCTTCTCAATTCCTTCAGAATAACAAGGTAATTATTGGCCAAATAATTAAGCAATAGATCAAGGCATGATAAACAATTCACTTCAATATAAATAATTGGAATAAGCTGAATAACTAATTTATAGCCATAAAAGGTTCAATTGAAATCTTAATTAAAGAATTAGTTATAACTGAAATAAAACCAATAATTGTTTGCTAATCATCCTTAAAGAATTACAAATTAAAAATAAGGAGGAGAAGAAGAAAACTCTTTCGCCAATCTTTAGTCTTCAAGTAATCCTTGTTCACCTCCAATGAATGAATAATAGATGAATGGTTAGTCCCCAATTTCAAAGATTAACTTCCTTTATATGTCTTGCTTGACAATCCCAATCAAATTAGGCTTCACATAAGCTCCCGATAACCAAGTCACCAAAAAGTCGACATCGCGTCGTCTGGTCAACTAACAGCTCGACCCAGCCTTGGTGTTTTTGATTAACTTTCTGTTATAGCGCCCATTATTTGGAAGTTGAAGATTTACCGTTTTGCCATTTTCGGTTTAAATTTCCCGTTTGCTCCTGCGACTCCCAAATCGCAAAATAACACCTAAACACACGTAAAAATATTCCTAAACGACTCGAATATACAACAATTTAAACCCAAGTATATCCGATTTATGGGTATATTACTCAATCATCAAATACCCCCGAACTTAAATGGTTTGCATGTCCTCAAGCAACAAACACAAAACAATACTAACAATATGAAAACGATAACTCATGCAAATACAACTAACTAAATGAGCGTAATTCCAACAATCCAATAGCTCTCAAGTATATCCATGGGCCTCGGAAAAATCACAAAAACATGCTAATACATCATGTCAACACAGATCAACGATATCCCAACAATCAACGAATCTGAATTTGTTATTACGATATTGTGAGTGTGTGTTCAACAACCATGCTAACCCATGAAAAGCAAAAATATGAAAGATAATAAACTTCTTAGTAAGCATCATACAGTGTAAACTTGAGAACTCATCAAATATACTTGTTTCAACTAAACTCAAACAATCACCTGAATTCAAGAGTCAAAATGGAATACTTATGCTTTGCTTTTCTCTTTTTTTTTATAACGAGGGCATTTTGCACTTTTCCCGCTTTATTTTTATTCTCACATATATATATTTTTTTTATATATACAAAAATGAATGTGCAATGCCTCATCCTATTAGGCTAACAATGCTACCCCTTAGCGAGCTTTCGACCAACGATTCCCAGACCATGAAAGACCTTAGGGCGCTAGGTGTAAAGACAATCCCCTCGGGCGTACTTGCTCAAGTAAAAAAGGCCCCGAAACAAGACTAGTCACTATGTATATATAATTTTTTTTTTGCTTATAAACTCCAAATATTTTTCCCCCAAACTCGAGTTTATGAATAAATTCAGTCTTCTCTAGCTATTCAAATTGTCCTTTCATTTCACTAGCAATCATCCTTTAGAACTCTATTATCTAACCATTTAAATTATCATAGCCAACATGGTCGTTTTTCAGAGTGCCTTCCTATAATATCAGTGTCAAACAGATAAAGATTCAATTTATGTCAAGGAAATCATATCATTGACTCAACAATCCTTACTAGACTTGTTCATGCAATTCTACTTTCATCATTGACCCCAAAATATACGTCTTATTAAAAACTTTGGAATTAACATGCAATCCTAAATGCAACAATAAACTAAACAATCACAAACCAAATCCACAAACTAATAGCAAACTACAACTTAGAAATAAAAATTAACTACCCCCAACTAATCTAGAAGCAATGTCCTCATGCGATAAATAAAACAAAATAAAATGAGGACTTCCTGACGAGCTTATTTCTCGGGTGGAGTATCATCGTCCTCGCTTCATCTCTTGATCGGAAGGAAATCTTTGGCGAAGCAGGAGGCGGTTGGGAAATGACTAAGTTGAGCGCCCGGATGTGATTGGAATGATCGATGCATTACAATTGACAAATTAGTCAACTAAAAACTTGAAAATCACGTCTTGACGTTCAAATGACGCACATTCACGGACTCCATGTTGTAGAACCAACCATCTATTTCTGTTGGATAACCGGGAACCACACCACGATGAAATTTCTGCTATAGATGGGCCATAAGTAGGTGGAGCTGCGGTGGTGGAGCTTGTGTTGCTTGTAACTTGGGAATTATAAACCCAATCCCCTAGGGTGATTTGCCCCACTCCCACACTTTATAACGGTGATCAACTTGTGGTCCAACACCGGCATAGGTTTTTGAATCATCTCGTCGACTTCCATTTGACAATGAACTTAGCACATGTCTGGCAGATGAGAGGCGGATGTGGTAACCCTCCAAATGGTACTTCCACGAGATGCTCGGAGGATGATTGCAAAATGAGATGGCCCACATCAATTTTAAATCCTTTGATGATTGAGTATAGAAGGATGACCGTTCCTGGTAACATGACTCACATGGGTGCATGGCGTGAGTTTTTGCCGCAAATGAAACATACATACCATGCCTTCCCATATAATTGAGATTCGATAATGGGAAAGTCATGTTTCCACGTTCATGTCTTATCCATGTGGTGCCCGGTTGACAAAGTTCACGAATTATCTGCTTCATAATCCCATTACCATCACTAACAAAGGCCGGCATACTCATCATGAAAATCCTCCACTAGTAGGCGATAACACGCATTGAAGTCCTCTTCGCCAATTTCCTTTGTTTTTCCCTTACAAATCCGTATAGTGATCATGTTAAGACGCGTTGGCGTAAAATTCTTTCACTGCTGCAATTCTTTCTTTGGATCGGATTTGCTTTCGGTAAGTGTGAACCGGTTTAACTCGGCTTATCATCATTGCTATGTCCCCATCTTTGGATTGGTGGGTCTTAAACCACGTTAGGGGATGAGAGGCGGGTAGCCATCTTATTATAAGCGTTCACATTGCCTCGATGGAGACAAATCGGCTATCAAATCTTGGCGAGGTCGAAGCGGAATCGGAACCGTCTCCACGTTGTCGCTTGGAAGGCATGTCGGAAAAATTCTACAAAAATCGCATATATAAAAATTAGAATGGAGCATAACGCACAAGTGAACATATGGCCCATGTCGACCCCAAACTATTCAATTGAATGCAAGCTATGTGTAAGGAGTGGGGGTGTGGTGAGATACATACTAGCATGAAAGCAATACATGGAGCGATCAAAAGAGTTGACATGTAGTATTAAAATGACCACGGATTACATACATTCGGTAGTGTCATGAAAGCAACAAACCCATCCAGTTGGAATAGAACCCTAGTATGGATCAAGAAAATGTATCATCACATCCTTAAGATATCCCCGTCAAAACAAATAGATTAATGTAGTGTGATAGCAAGGGTGCAAATGAATTTCAGTGCAAGGATTGGGTGTTGTGAGTGAATTTTAACCATGAGTATTGAGTAAAGAAAAACATCAAACACCTTGTGGCAATTCATACATTGCTTGAAATTACACTTGTTTGCTATCAAAACACATCCCTGGAAGGTAATCATCCCATATGCATGATAGCTCAACCAAACATGGTGAACAAACAAATGTGGATCCCATATCGGCATTATGAGGTAATCAAAATCCAAAGGAAGAAAACTTGTAGTGTAGATGTAGAGATAATGAATCAAGATATGAATTAGTGTACCCTTCTTACAATTAGCAAGATTTGCCTTCATAATCTATGGAGTAGAGTGTAGAAACATACCTTTGTAGTTGAGTGAATGAATGAGAATGGCTTTGCGGATGGAAATCCCAATATGAGATGGGTTGATATTTTTTTTTTTTTTTGGTTTATATAAAGGTTTAACGTGAAGTTTCGGATGGAGAGTAATGTCATTGGGCGGAAGTGGAAGAGTTGGAGTCTTGAGCCATGTAGTTGAACTCAAATAGGAGTTTGATTATTTGCCACTGCCAATCGGTAGCTGATATTGAACATTCTGCTTGTGCGTCGAGGCGCTTATATGGCGAGCGATGGCCAAAACCCGATCTTGGTAGCCTTGTAATTACATAGAAAATAAATAGGCGTTGAAGCGAAATGATGGAATGGGATAAGCGTCGGTGGCGAATGAGTGAAAGGCTAATGTATGGTATTGAAAATGTTTTTAAGATTACGGTGACTAAATGAGTATATTTATTCAAGTTTTAGGCATTAGGTAGCCGGGAAGCTGCATGGTTATAGGTCATGGGCTGGTCCTGCATTAGAATGTGGTGCAGGAAATTATTCTAATATATCATCATATGACAATAAGCGATTTAAATGCTGAAAATACTAATTAACTATAAATAAATTAAACAAACTCTTGGGTTGCCTCCCTGTAGCGCTTAGTTTATATTAAATCGACCTAGACTTTTTCGGTGTTGCTCGATTGTCCATTTGGTTCGGAGAAGTCTTTGGACCGTAGCTTGGGCGTTCGATGGGTCCACTCAATAATGTTTGAGGCGTTGACCGTTGACCTTGAATATAGCTTTGAGATCGGTTCCTCGACCTCAATGTTTCCGTGTGGGCGCGACGGATATAATCACGAATGGCGGGACCACCGGATTTCAATTTTCGAAATAAATGCATGGCGTGAGTTGAGCGATAATACTTGTTGGCGGTTCAAATGTTACTATTGAAATTTTTTTATCATGCCAGGCTTTAACTTTCTCCTTGTAAAGCTTTGCGTTCTCGTAAGCATTGAACCAAAATTCATCCATCTCGTTAAGCTTGTAGTAACCTTTTCTCACCCAACCGCTTCTAGATCAAAGTTCGATTCTTAGAATGGCCTAGATGTGCCTTGTGTTCTAGCTCGGCCGGGAGGTGACACGCCTTTCTACAAATACCATTCGATAAGGTGACATGCCGTCGGATTTTTGTATCGTTGATTCGATAGGCCCATAGAGCATCGTCAAGAGCGTAAATACCCATCTTTTCGTGACGGATTGACCACCTTTTCGAAATTCTCTTAACCTCCTATTCGACACCTCGACTTGGCCATTGGTTTGTGGATGATACGGCATTGCGATTTTATGATGAACCCTATACTTTACAAGCAATTTTGTGAATTGCTTGTTTGTTCCTCATCTTATTGCCCATGAGTCCCAAATCGGCGTGAAAATGTTTTCTTTAAAAATCGAAGAGAACAACGTTGGCATCATTAAGTGGGCAAAAGCGCGGCTTCTACCCATTTGGAAACATAATCGACCGCTAACAAGATGTCTTGATTATTAAAGGAAGATGGAAAAGGTCCCATAAAATCGATTCCCCAAACGTCGAATAGTTCAACCTCCAAAATTGTGTTGAGTGGCATTTCATTGCGCTTGGAGATATTACCTACAGCGTTGGCATCGATCGCATTTCGGCCTGAAGAGATAAGCATCTTTGAATAAAGAAGGCGGAAAAATCCCAATTGTAGTACTTTTTTCTTTGTTTGTTCGATCCTTTGGAATAATGACCTCCGTAATCGAGGGTAGCAATGGCCTAATATACTATCCATTTCTTCATGAGGCACCTGACGTCTTATCATTTGATACTGCATGGGCCTTAAATAGAAATGGTTCATCCCGATAGTATTGCTTCACATCGTGGAGAAACTTCTTTTCATTGTTGTGAGGTCAAATCCGGAGGTAATACTTTGGCAACCACGTAATTCATATAGTCGACATACCAAGGCAATATTGTGGTTACTTCGAAGCGATTGTTCATCAGAAAATTTTCATTGATCGATATGTTGTCTTCTTTACGTACCTCTGCATTTTCCAATGAGAAAGATGATCCTCCACGATTTTACATCCCCTTCTCATCCGGATCTCCGGATCAAATTCTTGTAACAACAGTACCCACCCGTATTAAGCGCGGTTTGGCATCCTTCTTCTCAATCGGATATTTAATGGCGGAATGATCGATGTAGACAATTACCTTGGTGCCAATAAGATAAGCTCTGAATTTGTGAAGGCAAATACCACTTTGCAAGTAATTCTTTTTGGTGATTGTGTAGTTCAATTTGGGCATCCATCAACGTCTTACTAGAGTAGTAGATAGTGTGAAAAATCTTGTCGTGGCGTTGTCCCAATCTTGCTCCCACTACGTAATCATTTGGCGTCGCACATCAATTCAAACGGTAAAGACCAATCGGCGCCACATGATTGGAGCGAGACCAATTTCTTCTTTAATACCTCAAATGCCTCGATATATGGTGATCCATCTTTGAGCGTGACATCTTTCTCTAAGAGTGAACATAGGGTTTGAAATCTTTGAAAAATCTTTAATGAAACGTCTGTAGAAACCCGCGTGTCCCAAAAAGCTTCAGATTCCCTTTTCACGGATGATGGAGGCGGTAATTTCTCAATCGTCTCAATCTTTGCTCTATCCCTACCTCTAATCTGGATCAGAAACCTTATGTCCCCGAATAATCCTTTCTTGTACCATAAAATGACATTTTTCCCGATTAAGCACCGGGTTAGTTTCCATGCACGCTTTTTAACACCAAGATCAGATTCTTGAAACATAAATCAAACTATCACCGAACACGGAGAAGTCATCCATGAATACCTCTAAATTACATTCGACCATATCGGAGAAGATTTCCATCATACATCGTTGAAAGGTTGTCGGCGCATTACATAAACCAAAAAAGACATACGCCAGGAATGCAAAGCGTCTGGTATGGACATGTGAGCGTGGTCTTTTCTTGATCTTCCGAGCTATGGCAATTTGATTATACCGAATATCCATCCAATGAGACGATAGAATTGATGTCCGTAAACATCCAACATCGATCAATGAGCGGCAAGGGAAAGTGATCCTTGCGTGTGGCTTTATTCAACTTGCGGTAATCCATACATACTCTCCAGCCTGTAATAGTTCTAGTCGGGATGAGCTCATTAGCTTCATTCTTCACCTTTATCATACCCTTTTCTTGATGCGCTTGCATCGTCTGAGACTTACCCACTGAGCGTAAAGATTGGGTAAATAATACGACATCCAACCATTTTATAATTTCCTTTTTCACCACATCTTTCATAATGGGATTTAACCTTCTTTGCATCTCAATGGTTGGTTTGACCCTCTTCCATTAAAATCTTATGCATGCGAAAAGATGGGCTAATACCTCGAATATCGCTATATAGTCCACCCAATCATTTGTTTTGAATTCGCGCCAGAACCCGTAGCAATTTTTCCTTTTGGGTGTCAGTTAACTCTGTCGAAACAATAACGGGTAAAGTCGAATCCTTCCCCAGATAAGCATACTCAAGATGAGAGGGGAGTGGC
Source organism: Panax ginseng (assembly GCA_020205605.1). Lineage (NCBI taxonomy): Eukaryota > Viridiplantae > Streptophyta > Magnoliopsida > Apiales > Araliaceae > Panax > Panax ginseng. Next base: position 103,066,711 of record CM035146.1, read on the forward strand.
TTTAATTCCAACATCGGTGGCTCTTCTATCGAGGGTTTGCACTTTTTATCGTCCAATTCGGGCCTATCAAGGGTGTGTCGAATGGTTGATTATTTTTTTCGGTAGAATGATGATGTGTCTAGCCATTTGATCGCTCAATGTCCTCATCAATACCATAGTCGTCTATTTCGATCAACATAGATTCTATCTGGTCTTCTGAGTAGTTTTCGCAAAACTTGTGATTAACTAACTCGTCCATTACATCCACCCTAAAACACTCACCTTTTCCTTCCGGATAAGCCATTGATTTAAACACATTAAAAGTGACTGTTGATCTTGACTCGCATCGTCGATTCTCCTTTACTGTCGTCGATCAATGTTCTCCCGTTGCTAAAAATGGTGCTTAGAAATGATGGGAATTTCCTTATACGCTTCACAATCCAAGATAACGAAAATCTGCTTTGGGAAGATGAATTTATCCACTCTTACTAATACGTCTTCAACGATACCTCGTGGATATGTAGCTGATCGGTCCTTGACAATAAACTAATATTTGTCGGTTTTGGTGCCTTGAGCCCGAACTGACTGTATACTAATAATGGCATCAAATTAATACTGGCCCCCAAATCGCATAATGCTCTTCTCGAAAACTGATTACCAATGTTGCACGAAATAGTAAAACTACCTGGATCTTTCAACTTCGGAGGTAACTTGTTCTGGATAATTGCGCTGCATTCTTCGGTTAGCGCTACTGTTTCAAAATCACCCAGTTTTCTTTTCTTTGACAACACATCCTTCATAAACTTAGCGTAGCTCGACATTTGTTCTAAAGCTTCAGCAAATGGGATGTTGATATACAGTTTCTTGAAAATATCCAAAAATCTTGAAAATTGTTTATCTAACTTGGATTTCTGAAACCTCTGCGGATATGGTATTGGCGGCATTGTGATAGTTGGTGCCGGTGCATTCTGCTCTACGATTTCCTCTTTATCTTTCCCGATTTCCATAACTTCTTCTATTTTTCAGGTATCGCGTTGTCCCCTTTTTCTTATCCTTAACTATTTCTTGCAAATCCTTCCCATGCGTAAAATTCTGACCTTGCGATGCTCGTTTACTGCCCGGTTTATTTACTGTATCACTTGGGAGCGTTCTGGTGGATGATTATTCAATGCATGTGCTATTTGCCCCACTTGATTTTCAGTTCTTTAACGATGCCCGGTGGCTTTGCAAATCGGCTCTACTTGATTCATTTCTTATCTTGTTCCTCGTTCTTTTTGTCGAAGCTCTAATGAATTTTTCTAAGGCTTCTTCCAAACTTGATTTCCTCTCTGGTTGTTGAGTCGATTTTAAAATCCGGGAGGTGTTTTGTTGTCTGAGTGGTTGAAATTGCGGACTTGATTGTTACTCCATGAAAACCGGATGATTTTTCTAACTTGGATTATAAGCATTTTGAGTCGGATCTGATTGAGTTGAAGCGATTATAGTTTCCTACAGTGTCTTTGATTCGAAATTTATGGCACATTGATCCAGTAGCATGACCCCGGACACACAACTCACAAACCATCGCTTTACTGCTTTGTGTGGCTTGTGGACGCCATATTTCCATATGTTTAGCTATTGCGGTCACTTGTCTTTATTAATCTTTGTCATTAGCGTCCACTTCATACTTTCACGATGCTTTGGGTGATTAGACCTCGTCATGGGCCCTTGATAGTTGTTGGTGGCCATTATCTCTAACAATTGATCGCCTCATCAAAACTCTTGGACATGATCGCTCCTCCTGTTCTTTGCATCAATACTAGACCTCGTGGATGCGTGCAAACCATCACAAAATATCCCTAATTGCATCCTTTGCGAAATTCCATGATGAGGCACTTACGGAGCATATCCTTGAACCTTTCCCACGCCTCATATAATGATTACGAATCAAATTGTGTGAAAGTATGAATATCGTTAAAGTAGTTTTCCGACTTATTTGGTGGGAAGAACTTAGCTAAAATTTTTGAGCTAAGTCATCCCAAGTGGTGATTGAGCCGGGAGGCAAAAGTGTAACCAGACTTCGTGCTTTATCTTTTAAAGTAAATCAGGACATCCTCGACCTTGTAGCATCTTCCGATACATTGTTAAATTTGAAGGTGTCGCAAACTTCCAAAAACTCAAGATATGCTCATTAGGATCATCTATCAATTACCCCCAATGACATGTGATACATAGCATCTGAATTGTTCCTATTTTATCTTGAAAGCAGTTAGCATTGATTGTGGCCTCTTAATACTTTTGTAAATCCATGACATTAAGCATGGCGTAATCCCTAAGTGATTTCTATTAGTTCTCTACCATGTTCACGAGTATTTCTGGTTTGCGGTTCTTCTTCCAAATGTATAACCTCATTATTCAAAGCGCACTTTCCGGAACTTCTCTCGATGTATGCGATGCGTATCGGAAAAAGTTCCTCTCTAGCCTTGATCTAGTGTGCATACATGCGAAATTCTGCCAATCCAAGAAGAAAAATAAGTAACGTTTAAATTAAAATAAGAATTGATTATAACTAATATGAAATTAATATTAATAAAATTCCCCGGCGTGGCGCCAAAAAACTTGTTGGTTGATTTCGCAATCAAAGAATACGTCTGAAGTATACGATTGACAAGTAATAAAGTGATAAATAGAGTATCATTCCCACGAGAGAATTCTAATTAATAAATTCCAACTACTAGTACTATATCAATCCAATTTTATTCAAACAATGATAAATTATGATTTTACGAAATATTAAAACTAAATTAAACAATTAAAGATATTATTCTAAAATAAGCAAATAAATAAACTAAGATTTGAGTGAATGACTTAGATAGATAAGGATTAAGACTTTAATATCCCCAATTATGAACTATAAATCAATTATCAATTATCCCAACTATTATGTCTCTTGAATTGTTAGCAGAAATTCTCGATGTCAAAAGTCCTTTTCAGTGATCAAGTGACTTCTATTTAATCTAGATTAATCTTGCTATATTCTATGCAAAATAAGTGAATTAAACTCCTTTAATCCCAATTTCTTATGTGTTACATGCGGTGAAAATATATTTCCATTCAATTCACAAACCTAATTATTCACTTTGCAAATAAATAAGTCACACGTTATCAAACCCGATTCTAACCTAAGAATTCTTTTTCCAATTCCTTCAGAATAACAAGGTAATTATTGGCCAAATAATTAAGCAATAGATGCAAGGCATGATAAACAATTCACTTCAATATAAATAATTGGAATAAGCTGAATAACTAATTTATAGCCATAAAAGGTTCAATTGAAATCTTAATTAAAGAATTAGTTCATAAAAATAAAAACCAATAATTGTTTGCTAATCATCCTTAAAAATTACAAATTAAAAATAAGGAGAAGAAGAAAAAACTCTTTTTCCCAATCCTTAGTCTTCTAGTAATCCTTGTTAGACCTCCATGAATGAATAATAGATGAATGGTTCTTTTTTTTCTAATTTAAATGATTAACTTCCTTTTATATGTCTTGCACAATCCCAATCAAATTAGGCTTCACATAAGCTCCCAATAACCAAGTCGGCCGAAAAGTCAACGCTACCTTGCGTCTGAGGTCAATAGCATTTCGACCCAGTAGCCCTGCGCTTGGATTAACTTCTGACATAAGCGCCCGTTGGAAGTTAAAGATTTACCGTTTTGCCATTTTCGGTTTAAATTTCCCGTTTGCTCTCTGCGACTCCCAAATCGCAAAATAACACCTAAACACACGGTAAAAATATTCCTAAAGCGACTCGAAGATACAACAATTTAAACCCAAGTATATCAGATTTATGGGTATATTACTCGATCATCAAATACTCATGAAACTTAAATCGTTGCGTGTCCTCGAAAGCAACAAACACAAAAACAATACTAACAATATGAAAGCGACAACTCATGCAAATACAACTAACTAAATGAGCGTGCTTCCAAAGAATCCAATAGCTCTACGTATATCCATGGGCCTCGGAAAATCACAAAAACATCTTTAATACATCATGTCAACACACGGATCAACGATATCCCAACAATCAACGAATCTAAATTTGTTATTATTGATATTGTGAGTGTGTGTTCAACAACCATGCTAACCCATGAAAAGCAAAAATATGAAAGATAATAAACTTCTTAGTAAGCATCATACAGTGTAAACTTGAGAACTCATCAAATATACTTGTTTCAACTAAACTCAAACAATCACCTGAATTCAAGAGTCAAAATGGAATACTTATGCTTTGCTTTTCTCTTTTTTTTTATAACGAGGGCATTTTGCACTTTTCCCGCTTTATTTTATTCTCACGTATATATATTTTTTTTATATACAAAAATGAATGTCTGATGCCTCATCCTATTAGGCTATGATGCTACCCTTAGCGAGAACTTTCGACCCACGATTCCCAGGACCATGAAAGACCTTAGGGTAGCTAGGTGTAAAGACAATCCCCTAAGGCGTACTTATTTCAAGTAAAAAGGCCGAAAACAAGACTAGTCACTATGTATATATAATTTTTTTTTTGCTTATAAACTCCAAATATTTTTCCCCCAAACTCGAGTTTATGAATAAATTCAGTCTTCTCTAGCTATTCAAATTGTCCTTTCATTTCACTAGCAATCATCCTTTAGAACTCTATTATCTAACCATTTAAATTATCATAGCCAACATAGTGTCATTTTTTGAGTGCCTTCTATAATATCGGTGTCGAAACAGGATAAAGATTGAATTTATGTCGAAAATCATATCATTGACTTCAACAATCCTTACTAGACTTGTTCATGCAATTCTACTTTCATCGTTGGCCCCAAATATCGTCTTATTAAAAACTGGAATTAATATGCAATCCTAAATGCAACGATAAACTAACAATCACAAACCAAATCCACAAACTAATAGCAAACTACAACTTAGAAATAAAATTAACTACCCCCAAACTAATCTAGAAGCAATGTCACCAATGCGATAAATAAAACAAAAATAAAAGCAGAGGACTTCCTTGGCGAAACTTATTTCTCGGGTGGAGTATCATCGTCTCGCTTTCATCTCTTGATCGGAAGGAAATCTTTGGCGAAAGCGAGGAAGCGGTTGGGAAATGACTAAGTTGAGCGCCTGTGATTGGGCCAGTCGATTGCGTTAATGCGACAAATTGGTCGACTAAAAATTTGAAAATCACGTCTTGACGTTACGCCAAACGATACACCGGGACTCCATGTTGTAGAACCAACCATCTATTTCTGTTTGGGCGGCTTAAGGGAACCACACCACGATGAACTGCTATAGATGGGCCATAAGTAGGTGGAGCCTGCGGTGGTGGAGCTTGAGAAGCTTCAACTTGGGGAATTATAAAACCCAATCCCCTAGGGTGATTTGCCCCACCTGTCCATACTTTATAACGGCTGATCAACTTGTGGTCTTAACGGCGTAGGTTTTTGAATCATCTCGTCGACTTCCATTTGACAATTGAACTTAGCACATGTCTGGCGAGATGAGAGATGGATGTGGTAACCCTCCAATTGGTACTTCCATGAGATGCTTTCGGAGGACGATTGCAAAATGAGATGGCCCATCAATTTTAAATCCTTTGATGATTGAGTATAGAAGAAGACGACCGTTCCACAGTAACATGACTCACGTGGGTGCATGACATGAGTTTTCTTGTGAATGAACGCATACCATGCCTTCCCATATAAAATTTGAGATTCGATAGTGGGAAAGTCGTGTTTCCACGTTCATGTCTTGTCCATGTATGCCACGGTGACAAAGTTCACAAATTATCTGCTCATAATCCGGCCCATCACTAACAAGGCTGGCATACTCATCATGAAAATCTTCCACTAGTAGCTGATAACACGCATTGAAGTCCTGCTTGCCAATTTCCTTTATTTTCCCCTTACAAATCTTGTATAGTGATCATGTTAAGACGCGTTGGCGTAAAATTCTTTCTGCTGCAATTCTTTCTTTGGATCGAAATTTGCTCGATAAGTGTGAACCAGTTTCTCTCGGCTATCATGACTGTCATGTCTCCATCTTTGGATTGGTCGGGTCTTAAACCACGTTCGGGGACGAGAGAGTGGGTAGCCATCTTATTGTAGCGTTCCTGTGCCTCGGCGGAGACAAATCGGTGGCTATCAAATCTCGGCGGGGCCGAGGCGGAACCGGAACCGTCTCCACGTTGTCGCTTGGAAGGCATGTCGCAAAATTCTACAAAAATCGCATATATAAGAATTAGAATGGAGCATAACGCACAAGTGAACATATGGCCCATTAATACGACCCCCAAACTATTCAATTGAATGCATGCTATGTGTAAGGAGTGGGGGTGTAGTGAGATACATACTAGCATGAAAGCAATACATGGAACGATCAAAAGAGTTGACATGTAGTATTAAAATGACCACGGATTGCATACATTCGAGCCATGTCATGAAAGCAACAAACCCATCCCGTTGGAATAGAACCCCTAGTATGGATCAAGAAAGTGTATCATCACATCCTTAAGATATCCCCGTCAAAACAAATAGATTAATGTAGTGTGATTAACATAGGCTATAGCGCCCCGGCGCTGGGATTAACATAGGCTATAGCGCCCCGGTGCTGGAAGTTGGAAGATTTACAGTTTTGCTATTTTCAGTTTAAATTTCTCCGTTTGCTCTTGCAGCTCCCAAATCTGCAAAATAACACCTAAACACAGTAAAAATATTTCTAAACGACTCGAAGATACAACAATTTAAACCCAAGTATATCCGATTTATGGGTATATTACCCAATCATCACTTTTCATGATGAACCATGCTTCTCTGTGCATGGGATATATAATATTGTTTTTAATTTTAACTTTGTAGGTTGTGACATTGTCTTTCAGTTTTATTAATTCTTTCAAAAACAAACTTGGAATGTGAAGAAGCGTCCGTTTCATATAGGTTGATACTGTCCTTTGATGCTACTATAACTTTTGCAGGTCTTAAGTAATTGCCGATTGATGTCAAAGTTTGGTGTCCCATTCCGGTCTATGGTTGCAACTGGAGGTTTCCGGCAAAAAACAAAATTAGAAAGTCTTCGTCAGGATTTAGATGTTCTAATAGCTACACCTGGTCGTTTTACATGCCTAGTTAAAGAAGGCTTCCTGCATTTAACTAATCTTACATGGTAACCTTTTTTTTTTGTTGAACAGTGTTATATCTATTATTTACAATTACTGGTTTAAATGACGATTTTTGATATGTTATGACTTATGCGTGCATTTGTTTAACAAATGAACGTCTTGCTCGTGGCAGTATTATCTTATTTTGTTTTGTCGTCATCCCCATCCTTGTTGGTGTCATCTTCATGGTTTATGTTGATAGAATTACGATATTTTAAGGCCATATATAAACTTCCAGTTGCCATAATATGTAAGACTCCAACTTATTATTAATAAAATTTAATTTTCTCTATTTATTATTTTGAAATAGTAAGGGTTAATTTGATTAATGTGGATAGTTATGGATAAAATACGCAAATATTTCAAAATAAGCAAGTGGTTATAAAATATTCATTGTTGTGGGGAATATTAGTTTGGTGGTGGAATATTCTTTAGCATCAAATATTAAATACGATGAATACTTTATCTTTTTGTGGGCCCATAACGGAAAGCGATTGGATGAAGAAAAGCGACAAATATAAGTTGTTTAAAAATAACGGCGTAGTTATTCACAGATTATCTTGTTAAAATACTCGGTGGTTAACACACAAGTATTACTTGTATTACACCAATTATTGATTCTTACGTGAAAGGCCTTTACTCAATAATGGTTACAGATAATTCTTTATTCAATATTTTATTTTATTGATTTAATAATTCTTTGCGTTGATATTTTATATTCTTTGTTGTTTGATAATTGTCATTACGATTATTTTCATTATCGAATCAATAATTCATATTATCCGAATAATATTATTAGATAACATTATTGACAATATCTAGAAAGTTACATGTCTGGAGAGGTTTGGTCACCTAATTGCTTGGCAGCGAAGGAGAAATTCTTATTGGAAAGCCCCTACATCTTGGGAATTGCACGGGTATTAGTATTGAATTACGTAATATTATTCGTGAATAATTAATTATTGATTTATATGATGAGGAAAATATTGATTTTATGTGGATATAGATGGAGAAAATTTTAATGTGACAATTGTTGAGAATTGAAATTTTATCTTTTCTCGATAAAATAATTCATTTAAATATATTATTATATTTTAATAATATAATAATGATGATATTTTACGATGAATGTGGGATATATGAGTATATGTGGAGGAGGAGTATTTTTGTTACCAAAAATATTTAAAGCATGTTTTATGTGCTCATTGGACCCCATTTCTTGGTGATATTTAATTATAGCACATAAAATTGATTGGTTTGTGGATTTATTCGATTTACATTTAGAATTTGGAAAAACTTTCTTACGTAAAGTTGTAGAGAATTGAATTTCCTATAAAAATTTGCAAGTTTTGAATTTTCTGACAAAAGGGCTATTTATTGTGAATTATTAAAGTTCCGAAGCTCCGAAATAATATATTTTTGGAAGTTTAAATTATTTTAAATTAGAAAAACGTTTTTTCTTACTTTTTCTAGAAGGTGGCATTTGTTTATTGAAATAAATCAGATTTCAAGAGTGGCGTAGGAATTTTGATATATATTTTTATATTTTATTAAATTTTCTACTTTGGTATTCTAAGCATTTTTCTATAAATAGGGTCTTGGGTTAGAATTGAAAATCATACTAAAATGAAGTTTTCTCTCTATATTATCGAGGCGTATTCTTGTGAGTATTTTGAGTATACTTTAGTCTTTTGTTCTATATCTGATTGAAGTTCAACTCATAGCTTATATCCTGTGTTTCAATTAGAAATCTTTGTCTTTTCGAGGTAAGGGATATTATTTTTTTCGTAATGATATTATTTCTTCAATATCATTATCTGAAATATTGATTTGAAGTTTTTATTCACGTATACGACACTATTCACGTATACGACACTATTCACGAATACGACATTATTCATCGAAAAATAAAAATTTTCCCTTTTCGTCTAAACTATCTATTGTGGATACTAGCTTTGATTGTATCCATGTTTTGATCATTCTTGAATTTTACACCACTATGATTATTTTTGAGGTATTTTTGGACATGGATAAAATAAAGTATGAATCCTTAATCCTTAATCCTTGTTATTTTGTTTCACTGGATTCGTTTCTTTAAAAATATTTTCCATCATCCTCAGTCTTAAATGATGATATTATTGAATATCTTTGGCATGTAGTGCAAAGATGAATATTTGATTTCAGATATATATTGATTGATGTTAGAGGGATAAAAGATAGACGATGAACTTTTAAATTCATATATAGAAGATAGTAGTTTTCATTCTCTACTCAACTCTTACAATGAATTATTATTTCATTTATGAATATTGATTTAAAACTTGTTGTCTATTGTATTCTATTAGATTTTTCTGTTGAAGACTAACGATAATTTGTTGTATATTATCTTAGTCATAATATTCTTTCTTGGGCTAGTTGAGGCTCACCCTTTTCCTTTTTGTTCCATTTTTCTTCTCGTGGAGGCGAGAATATAGCGAAATCTGCAGTCGGGGTATGGAATGAAGGTTCTAGAGAGTTGTTTAGTAGTCCTCACCATTTTTGTAAAATAATGTATCAATAAATGTGATGAGGATTTATTTGAGTATAGATATTGTCAGAAGATAATATTTGTATTCAAACTCACGCTTTTCTTATTGTAATAATAAAGTTGTAGTTGTTTACATACCATGTATTGACAACTCGTAATGGGTGATGTATACCTATTTTGGGGCGTCACAGGTTGGTATCGAGCTTAGGGATATGATCTACCAGATCGGGGAATAGAAATAGGAGGGAGGCGGTAAATCCTTGTTGAGTGTGTCCTACCTAAGCTTATTTGTTAGTTGGTCGAGATATATAGGGATATTATGTGATATATTGATTTCCTTAATTAACCCTTGTTTTATGGCTGTGATTTGAGAATGTCGTTGAGAATATTAACAGTGGGAATGAGGCCAGTGGAGACGCTTGTACTCACCAACGAGGAGAACGTCTGTGGTGGCAATGTTTCTCCCCGTGAACAACACCACCGAAGCGAGATGATGAACGAGGGATGTTTAGAAGCTTTTGCGATTCATGCAAAATCAGACGAGGAGACTCGTGTTCAAAATACGAGGAAATGATAGCAATTCACGGGTTGTCCTGACCCGATGGCAAGCGATTCAAAGTTGGGACCACGAAATTTAAGGAAAGCGGATCCGATCATGATGGAAACATGGGTCAAGTAAATTACCAAGATATTCGATGTCTTGGGATGCGGGAGAACAGATGGTTCCATTCGCCACCTTTATGTTAGTGGCGAGGCGGACTCTTGGTTGGAGTCGTGAAGCGTACCCATCCGCCGCTTTTCGGCGTGTCTTGGGAGACATTTGAAACTATTTAATGACAAATACTTTCCCCGAAAGTGTTAGGTCAATATGAAGGAAGTGGAGTTTATTAGGCGGAAGCGAAATAACATGGCGATGTCTCGATGCGAGGCAAAGTTTGCGAGTTATCTAGGTTTCACCTCATTTGGTGGAGAATGAGGAAAGTAGTATGACACGAATGTTTCTTAGAGGTTTGGAACCCGGTATATCGTCGGTATCTCATTTCTCATAAATTTTCTCTATTCAAATGTTGTAAATGAGGCTCAATTATTAGGCGAGATAATGAGTACTGCACAGTCGTAGGGGACCACAACCGAGGATAATCTGGAGATAGCGATCAACAAAAACAATGATAACCAAACGGAGAAAGAAAAAGACGGACAAAAATGGTAACCACTCTGGTGGTAATCATAGCCCATGAAAATAGAAGAAGCGAGTCGGGGAGGAGATTTTAAAAGAGGAGATTTAATAACGACTATGTGAAGGCAGCAGGTCTTGGCGACAAGCGGTTCCAAGGAGGAGGACCGACCACCGGTAAGTATCTTATAAATCTGGGAAAAAAGCGACATATTAGTCAAGCCGCCCACAACAGTTCAAAGTATGCTATAATTGTGGAAAGGAAGGACATATAAACTCGAGATTGTATGGTAGCGAAACCTAGTTCAAATGGGACGGTGACTCAAAAGACCGTCCTAGAAAAGTCAAAGTCAACGGTTCTGGAAGAAGCGTTTGTTGTGACCGGTCAAAATGCGAGAACCCAAACGAGGTGATCACGGGTAAAATTTATTTATAAATTCTTGCGAAGTTTATACCTTACTTGATCTGGGTCTTTACCCATTTATTTATCTCTCCCGCTTGTGCTCAGCGTTTAAACTTGACCCTAGAGAAATTAGACTTTGACCTATCTGTAGAAACTCCGATTAGGGAGAAACTTTCATCACATCCAATTTTTATAAATCTTGTTTGATTCAAGTTGGCACCATCACCTTACCTATTGACCTTATCTCTTTAAAGATACTTGCTTTTGATGTGATTTTAGGGATTGATTGGTTAACTCTTCATCATGCCAAAATTGATTATTTTCGTAGGGTTGTTAGGCTTTCATATTCTAAACAACTTGTTGTATGCAATTCAAGCAACTAAACCATTAAAATCAATCAACATGTCATATCTAATCATAAAGTTATTCGTTTATTGAAAAAGCGGATGTCAAGCTTTCTTAGCCCATGTTATGGATTTGAATAAAGACACGTCAAATTTGAATAATATTCTGTTGTTATTGACTTTCCTGACGTATTTCTGAAGAACTTCCGGTCTATCCCGAGCGTGAAGTTGAATTCTTTATTGATCTTGAACTGGTACAAAGCCCATTTCTAAACCCCATATCGAATGGCTCTATTGAACTTCGGAGTTAAAGGTCCAACTACGAGGAGTTGTTGGACATCGGTTTCATTAGATCTAGTACATCTCTTTGGGGTGCTCCTGTTTTATTCGCATGAAGAAAGAAAAGCGGTAGTATGCGACTTTGTATTAACTATCGAATTGAACCATGTCACCATCAAGAATTGGTATCCTCACCTCGTATTGATGACTTGTTTGACCCGATTCAAGAGCCTGATTCTTTTCAAAAATCGATCTTCGCTTACGGATATCATCAATGAAGATTAGGCGAGGATATTCCAAAGACGCCTTGAACTTCGATGCGGGCATTATGAATTCTTAGTCATGTCTTTTGGATTGACTAATGCTCCTGCGGATTTCATGGATATGATGAACCGAGTATTCAAGGAATATTTGGATCAGTTCGTTGTTGTCTTTATTGATGACATCCTCATATATTCCAAAAGTCGTGAAGATCATGAGCACCATTTGAAGCTAGTACTCCAAAGGTTTCTTGAAAATAAACTATATGCCAAATTGAAGAAATGCGAGTTCTGGCTTGAGGAAGTAGCATTCCTTGGGCACGTGGTGTCGAAACATGGAGTATCTGTAGAACTCCGCCAAGATTGAAGCAATACAAAGTTGGAGACAACCAAAGTCGTTTGGCCAGAAAGTGAAACTTTTACGGGCTTATTTGGTTATTATCGGAGATTCGTGGAAGGATTTTCTCGAATCGCTACTCCATTAACTTTCAAATTGACTTCGGAAGATATAAAATTCAGTATAGAAGCGAGGAATGCGAGAAGAGTTTCAAGAGCTCAAGAGGAGACTCATTTCTAAGACTGTTTCTAACAATACCATCCGAATGCGGATGGATTTGTTATCTGACGATGCTTCGGGCAAAGGGTTAGGATGTGTTCTCATGTAAGCGTGGGAAAGTCATAGCCTATGCCTCGCGACAACTTAAAGAATATGAGAGGAATTATCCTACTCGTGATCTAGAGTTTAGCAACAATGCGTTTTTATTATTTAAAGATCCGGAGGCACTATCTATATGGGGAGAAAGTGGAGATATATTCGGATCATAAAAAGCCTCAAATATTTCTTCACGCATAAAAGAACTCAACAAGCTGGCAATGACGTTGGCTTGAGTTGTTGAAAGATTACGACCACACTATTCATACCATCCCGGAAGCGAGCGTGGTAGTGACGCGTTGAGTAGAAAGATCATATGCAGGGAATGAGTGCGATGATGTCAGTATATCGCATGAGCCAACTTTAATAGAAAAAGTTAAGGTTTCTCAAGCAATTGAGGCGGGCGTCGTATGAAGAAGAAAGTACAAGAAGGTGTTATTAGGGCGAGAATTGATGAAGAAGGAATACTTGAGTCCACTCCGGACTTTGTGTTCCTAACGACTCTGATTTGAAGTACAAGATTATGATGGAGGAACACAATACACTATTTGCAATCCATCCTGGAAGTACTAAAATTTATCGTGATCTTCGACATACATTTTGGTAGAATAATATGAAGAGAGAGATTGCAAAATTTATCTCGATGTGTTTAACTTGTCAACGTGTAAAGGCGGAGCATTTAGTACCTAAGGGTCCGTTGCAACCACTTGAGATTCTGAAATGGAAGTGGGAACACATTACCATGGATTTCGATACGGGTCTTCCTACGGTTTCTCAAGGCATCAATGTCATTTGGGTTATTGTAGATAGATTAACCAAGTCTGCTCATTTCTTACCGATACGGGAGACTTATTCCCTTGAACGTCTTGCTTAGTATATATGTAAATGAGATTGTGAGGAGTTGCATGGCACGCCAAGATCCATAGTTTAAATATATCGTGACCCAAGATTCACTTCAAGATTTTGGGTTAGCTTGCAAAAAGCTATGGGCGCAGATTTACAATTTAGTTCGACATACCATCCTCAAGCGACGGGACAATCGAGAGGACTATTCAAACTCTTGAAGATCTATTAAGACTCTGTGTCCTAGACTTCAAGGGCAATTGGGATAAGTATTTACCATTGGTGGAATTCTCCTACAACAACAGTTATCAGACAAGTATAGGTGTGGCTCCATTTGAAGCATTATATGGATGAAAGTGTCGCTCTCCAATATATTGGGATGAGGTGCGTGAAGCAACATTATTTGGGACCCAGAGTTGAGACGTATGACTACCAAAAAATCCAAATGATTCGACAACGATATACAAACGGCACAAGATCGACAAAAGAGTTATGCGGATCTTCATCGAAAGGACGTGGAATTTAGTATAGGGGATCATGTATTGTTGCGAGTTGCTCCATGGAAGGGAGTTACAAGATTTGGGAAAAGAAGAAAGCTCAATCCACGATTTATTGGTCCATTTCAAATTCTTGACTGGGTAGGAAATGTAGCCTATAGACTCGCGTTACCTCCGAAAGTATGTCTCGTGTTCATAATGTGTTTCACATATCCGCATTTCCGTAAATATGTGAAAGACCCGAACCACGTTATAGAGTTAGAAAGGGGATGAGATAGCCAAGACTTAACGTCTGAAGAGGTACTGTCAAGATCTTGGATAGGAAGGGCATGTCCCTACGCCAAAGGTCATACCACAAAGTTAAAGTTTTGTGGAGGAATCATGCTATAGAGGAAATGACACAGGAATTGGAAAGCGGAAATGAAAGCGAGGTATCCTCACCTTTTCAAACACCGGTATGTGACGTCATTTCGAGACCGAAATTTCATAAGGAGGGAGGTTGTAAGACCCCAACTTATTATTAATGAAATTTAATTTTCTCTATTTATTATTTTGAAATAGTAAGGGTTGATTTGATTAATGTGGATAGTTATGGGTAAAATACGCAAATATTTCAAAATAAGCAAGTGGTTATAAAATATTCATTATTTTAGGGAATATTCGCTTTAGTCGTGGAATATTCTTCATTGTCAGGGGAATATTAAATGCGACCACGCTAGCCTTTTATGGGCCCCATAACGGAAAGCGATTGGATGAAAAGCGACAAATATAAGTTGTTTAAAAATAACGACGTAGTTGTTCACATTATCTTGTTAAAATACTGGTGGTTAACACAAGAAGCACACGATTGCACCAATTATTGATTCTTACGTGAAGAAGGCACTTTCAATAATGGTTACGATAATTATTATTCGATTATTTTATTTTATTGATTTAATAATTCTCTGCGTTGATATTTTATATTGTTGTTGTTTCAATAATTGTCATTACACGATTTTTTCATTATCGAATCAATAATTCATATTATCTGAATAATATTATTAGATAACATTATTGACAATGTCTAGAAAGTTACATCTAAGGAGAGGTTTGGTCACCTAATTGGCGCCAAGAGTAGAGAAATTCTTATTGGAAAGCCCTCATATCCCAGGAATTGCACGGTTGTCATGATTGTGATTACGTAATATTATTCGTTAATAATTAATTATTGATTTATATGATGAGGAAAATATTGATTTTATGTGGATATAGATGGAGAAAATTTTAATTTGACAATTGTTGAAAATTAAAATTTTATCTTTTTACGATAAAATAATTCATTTAAATATATTATTATATTTTAATAATATAATAATGATGATATTTTCACGATGAATGTGGGATATATGAGTATATGTGGGAGGAGGTATTTTTGCTACCAAAAATATTTAAAGCATGTTTTATGTGTTTGGTGGACCCCATTTCTTGATCGAAATTTGATTATAAAGCACGTAAAATCGCTGTTTGTGAATTTTGGTCAATTTACGCTTGGAATTTGGAAAAACTTTCTTACTCAGAAGTTGTAGAAATTGAATTTCCTATAAAAGCCTCAAGTTTGAATTTTACGACAAAAGGGCTATTTATTATGAATTATTGAAGTTAGAAGCTCGAAAATAATTGATTTTTGGAAGTTTAAATTATTTTAAATTAGAAAAAAAAAATTCTTAGTTTTTCTAGAAGGTGGCATGTGCTTATTGAGCTGAAATCTTATATTTATATTTTATTAAATTTTCTACTTTGGTTTTCTAAGCATTTTCCTATAAATAGGGTCCTTAGGTTAGAATTGAAAATCACACTAGAAACTGAAATTTTCTCTCTCTATATTATCGAGCGTATTCTTGTGAGTATTTTGAGTATACTTTGAGTCTTGTTGCTATCTGATCTGCAAGTTCAAGTCATAGCTTATATCCTGTTTCAACTAAAATCTTTGTCTTTTCGAGGTAAGTGATATTATTTTTTTCGTAATGATATTATTTCTTCAATATCATAATGCTGAAATATTGATCTGAAGTTTTTATTCACGTATACGGCACTTTTCACGTATACAACACTATTCACGAATACGACACTATTCATCGAAAAATGAAAATTTTCCCTTTTCGTCTAAAATATCTATTATGGATACTAGCTTTTATTGTATCCATGTTTTGATCATTCTTGAATTTTACACCACTATGATTATTTTTGAGGTATTTTTGGACATGGATAAAACAAAGTACGAATCCTTAATCCTTAATCCTTGTCATTTTGTTTCAATCGGATTCGTTTCTTTAAAAATATTTTTCATCATCCTCGGTCTTAAATGATGATATTATTGAATATCTTTGGCACATGTGCAAAGATGAATGATTTCGATGAATATATTTTGGCCCGTAGTGCAAAGATGAATATTTGATTTCGGATATATATTGATTGATGTTACAGGATAAAAGATAGGCGATGAACTTTTAAATTCATACATAGAAGATAGTAGTTTGCATTCTCTACTTAACTCTTCTAATGAATTATTATTTTCACTGCGAATATTGATTTAAAACTTATTATACATTGTATTCTATTAGATTTTTCCTGCATGTTGAAGACTAACGATAATTTGTTGTATATTATCTTAGTCATAATATTCTTTATTGGGCTAGTTGAGCTCACCCTTTTCCTTTTTGTTCCATTTTTTCTTCTCGGGAGGCGAGAATATAGCGATGCAGCAGTCGCCTGGGTATGGAATGAAAGTTCTAGAGAGAGTTGTTTAATAGTCCTCACCATTTTGTAAAATAATATATCAATAAATGTGATGAGGATTTATTTGAGTATAGATATTGTCTAGAAGATAATATTTGTATTCAAACTCACAGTTTCTTCATTGTAATAATAAAGTTGTAGTTGTTTTTACATACCATGTATTGACAACTCGTAATGGGTGATGTATACCTATTTTGGGGCGTCACATAATAAACTTCCAATTAATCAAAATCCTATTTAAAGGGTAAATGAAAACTCTAGTTTTAAGGTCTATTCTTGATGCCTAATTAATAATTCTCAAAATTGAGGTGTTGAAAGAGTGAATTGTTTAAATTAAATGATTTCATGTATATATTCTTTTCTCTGCTTTCTTGGGTTTGTGTCTTTGTGATGGTGGGTTCTCTGTTGACACGGCCTCACACACAATTTGAGTATATATTTTTGTCCAAAAAAAGTGATGTATGTATTTGATACTTGTATATAAAATGTTCCATATTGTTCTTTTGCAATTAGATTTGTGAGGATGATCAGATTTTGTTCAATGATGGATTGCATCGATCTCTCTTCCTCACATCCCCTCGATCCTTACCCTACTACCTTGAATACGCGTAGAATTCTGTTTAGTTTTTTTATGTTGTTAAAATTTTGTTTGTTGTATCTTTGTTACTAATATGATTTTTTTTTTGATTTAGTGATGTGTTAGATGAGGTAGATATAATTTATAGTGTTAAATTAAGAGATAACATAAGAACGTATGCACAGAAATTTATAATCCCATAAGATCGTATCAGATTAAATATTACAAATTATGCAGATAATAATTTAATGAATTGAAGTTAGCAGCATGATTCTAGATTATCGATCATACACATAATTAACATTTCAACACAAACTCAGATTAACAAAATAGAACATAATCCACTAAAATAAGGATAAGAAGAACAAATACTGTAAGACCCCAACTTTTTGAATAAAGATTAAATTTTCTCGAAATATATTTTTGAATATTATGGTGTGGATAAATTAATTCTTGAACTTGTTTTATTGAATTCCTATATCATTGTCATCATCCTCATGTTTATATTATGTTGAAAGTCATCTCATGGGCCTTCATGTAGCGTAGATGGATTTGGTATGATTATGATTAGGAGGATTATTCGGTGTAATCATAATCGTAATGTTACAAATGATGTGGTAAAAGTCCTCATTGGCCCGTAGAAGCATTGATGGACCGATTGTTAGCATGATCACGACCATTATTGAATACAAAATATTCTTGGCCAGTAGTGCATTGGAAAAATTGTGGTCGTAATACTAAAGAATATCATTGGTCCGTAGTAGTGTGGGGGTGATTCGATGATGTGGATTATTTATTAAAATGAGTCCCAAATGATAAAAAGTGGTGAAAAAACCTTTTAAATCATAAAAGATAGTAGATTTTATTCTCTACTTGACTCTTTTAATGGATTGCTTTCCATAGATTAAACTTGATGGTTGTTATATTGTATCAATTTAACATCGTTGAAGGCTAACGATAATATATTCTCGCATTATCTTAGTCATAATATTTCTCTTGAGCTAGTTGAGCTCCACCTTTTACTTTATTGTTCTCTTCAGGAAATGAGAACGTGCGAGGGACTAGTCGGGGAACGGAGGCGGACGAGATAATGATGATAAGATTAGTAGTCCTCACTATTCGGTGAAATAGTGGAAAATAAATGTAATAATATTGAATTTGAGTTTGTATATTGTCTAGACGACAATATTTATATTAAAACTCACAGCTTATGTTTTGTCATACTTTACACGACAGTTGTATAATTAAGTTGTATTTGTATTCTGTACCATGTATTTAGCGACTCAGAATAGGTGATGTATACCTATTTTGGGGGCGTCACAAATACTTACAAGACATTAGATACGATAGAAACTATAGCAAGAAGCCACTTTCATTATATGAATATATAATGAGCATACTAACTTTATTTTTCCTCCCACCAAGTATGTAGGTCTTCAGAATATCATACAACGGAATGAGTAATTATACAAATTACTGGAGATGCTCTGATGGAGGCGTGGCTTTACCTTTCATCTTCGGTTCGGTATATTTGATTGGCAAATTCTTTGTTTTGCATTGTGGGGCTATGCTAAAATCCGTTAAGATACTTATCAGCTTCACAGTTAATTAATCTTTCTCTGTTTGTCTCATTCGTTGGGAATGTTTGTATTTGGACCCAACCGACTGCATTCTAATCAATAACTTCGTTGAATACCACATTCAATTTCATTGATTAACATTTAACACATAAACACAATGAAAGTAGAAATTACATATCCCGAAATTTGGGGATCGAAAATCAAATGCGAAAGACATCCTCAATTAGACTCATATTGATTTCTTTGTCAACGAAAAAAAGAAATTAAAATTTTCACATAATTTGATATCCGAAGAAGATGAACGTAGACCAAAACAAAACAAAATCTATGAACCCATAAAATCAGCAAACAAACCCTATTACCACGATATCGATAGGAAAACTTACTTGAAAATCAGTACTTAATCCGAACAACAGCTCTTCAAATCGATACTTTTTTATCATTTGTTTCATAGGTCATTATCATAATTTGGGGCTGACGAAATTGAACCAAGACGGAAAGATTTTGTTGGGGTCAAGGGTTTTTTTGTCAATGGTAATAAGGAGTATTTATTAGATTGGACAGGTGTTGAATTTATAAAAGGACATGTGTCAAATTATTGTGTCATGTACTGTGATTTAGTATATACTAGATACAAACCCGCGCGTTGCGGCGGAATTATTCAATTTTTTAATAATAAATATGTACGCACAATTAATAAATTAAAATATAATAAGAAGATAGTAAATTATTGTACGATATCAAATTTTACATAGAAAAATAAATGAATATACATTGTGGGGGATAATGTTGAGAGTTTATCGATTTGTGCATTACATCTTCTGCTTTGTTCCAAGGTATTTTTTGTAACAATTATTTCAGGCCTTTGAGTAATTTCTTTGTTTTTTTCCAAGTATATTTAATGCATGAATTAAGAATTCCGAACATATTTTAAAGTCTAAAATCCAAAGATACAAAGCAACAAATAAAAAGTAAGGAGACAAAGAAAGGAAAAAATATATCAAGCCTAAATCTTTAGTCCCGAATTGATTTTAATGGCCACAGATAAATTATCATATTTTCACATTTATATGTACTATATGTTAGTTGTTCAAAAATTGTTATGGAGGAGAGACAGAGAGTAGAGGATCTCCATCTAGAGGATGTGCTCTATTTTGAGGTTGTCTCTGTGATACAGGCTTACGTGGATTGGTTATCTTAGAGATCCCTTGTCTTGCTCCAAGCCATGTTGGGCAGACAGAAGTTAAGGCATCATCATACTCTTCTTTCGGCCTTTTCAAACTTCACAAAAGTTAAATATATGCAAATTAGATATCTGCATGATATTGAGCACATCCCTTTTGATGAATTTCGCCTGAACTCAGATGGCTCAAAATTAGTGTAAAAAATTTAAGTGTCAACATCAAGGCCCCTTCCCATGTGAGGAGATTGCCTATTTCAGTATGTTAGTGATAAATTAAAGAGCAATTCCAATATATGGGCATTCTTATTACAAATTAATGATTAGTTTCATCTCCCTCCTAAGAAGATAATAAAGAAATAGTTTCCGCAGCATTCTCATTAGAATCCTTGTTTAGACTGCCAGATTTTTTTGTACCCTGAGGATGATCACCCCCTTGGCTAGGTGCTAGCGAAGCTTCCGGGGTGGCTGGCTTCACTGGCTTAGGTTTCGTCATTATCGGCCTGCAAAAACTGTACAAACAAAATCATGTAAAGAGTTCCAACAGCAACATGCATCGCAAAAATGCAAGGGGAAAAAGTAGAGGAAAATAAGGTAAAATTTAAAGGAAATTTATTTGAATATTTATTTAATTACATCACACTCTCTGGTGTTTTCATTGAGAATCAATCCTTCAGAAACAAGGAGATCGATCATTACAAGCAAAGCAAACATCAAGAAACTATTTAGCAAAAATAAAACATCAAGATACAGAAACAAACTATCTGAAATCAAATTATGACCAAGCATACAACATATTCAAAAGATAAAAATTATTGATGAATGTGGTCAAACTGTGTCCAGATTTTGACCGCATCAACTGTCTTTATTGAGGAAACAAGCATGCATGCATGCCGCATCTCACATGTCTGCTTTGAGCGAGAGAGGAGGAATACTCTGCTCATGTCTGAAAAAGTTATCAGGATCGATAAAAGTTTTCGCTTGAACCAACCTCTTAAAATTATTCTTAAAGTACATTTTACCCCATGTTTTCATCGCTTCCTCAGGAGTCGTAGTGCCTTTCGGATCGTTTACTCCCAGGTCAAGATCATCATAGTTCGAATACGCTCTACGTGGATTGTTTGAGACATAAGGAGTTAAATAACTGTGTAAGCTTTTAATCCATTCACACTTGTGTGTATAGTTTCCAACCCAATGTATCCTCGCGTACACCATGTACAATGTTCCAGCTCTATTTGGGAATGGAAGCGCAGTTTCCTTAATCTCGCTCATCCTTCCCCCGTACGATGTAAATATCACAGTTGTTTCTCCAACTCCAACTTCTAAAAGCTTTTCCCATAGTCCATTTAATCCTTCTTCAGGAATCGGATCTCGAACGAAATCTGATTTTGCTTTGGTAGGAAGATCCTTCAAAAAGGTTCTGTCAAGCAAATCCTCAGGGGAGTAAGTTTCTTTGAAATACTTGAAAAATGAGGACGACATTATCGCTTGTATCCAAGTGACTTCCAAAAGGTCTGATCTCACCGCGCCTAACTGAGGAAATTTTCTCTGCAAAATCCTAAGTGCTTCATCAGCTCTACCAAGGTACAAGCCACCGAATGCAAGCTCGACAGTTTTACCATCCGCGCGAGCACTTTGATTACTTAGAACAGTACTTATTCGGATTCTGAAATCTATTTCTTTGGGAAGTTTTGTAGCAACAGTTTGGAACGGTTGGAAAATTTTTGTTGCATTTTCCTCTAAAGTTCTTAAAATTGTAAAAGTGGTAACAATTTTCGGAACCTCGACTAGGTTAAGCTTCCAAGACAATATGACTCCAAAACTAGAACAACCGCCGCCTCTAATAGCCCAAAAGACATCTTCACCCATTGATTTTCTATCGAGTATTCTTCCATTAACATCAACCATACGAGCATCAATGACATTATCAGCAGCAAGGCCATACTTTCGTCTTAACGGGGGCCATATCCTCCACCACATATTAATCCAGTAGCACCCACAGTGGACCAAACGCCTGCTGGGAAAGCAAGTGTATCACTGGCTCGATAAATGTAATAGTACACTTCACCGAGGGTGGCGCCGGCTTCGACAATTGCGGTTTTAGCTTTCGCATCTACTTTGACCGCTCGAATATTATACATATCAAGTAACACAAATGGGACATTGTAGTATGTACTACTGTACGAAAGACCCTCGAAATCATGACCTCCACTCCGAATTCTAATCTGCGTGTCGTATTTTTTGGCACAATAAACGACGACTTGGACTTGGGATTCTTCCATGGGTGTGACAATGACATGCGGTTTAAGACGGGCTCCGTATTGTTAAAGCGAGGGTTTCGCATGGAGAATTCATAGATAGGAGTGTATGAAGAATTGGATGGGGTGTGAATAAGTTTGGTTATGGACGAGGAATCCCTAGCTCTACGCTTGAGGCATTGAATAAATTTAAAAGGACCAGCAGCAGAATCAGCCCATGAAAAAGATGACAAGAAAAGAAGGGAGATGAGCAAAACGAGAGGAGAATAAGTTGGAGTTCTCTTCATTATGTTGGTTCCTTTGGCTTGTTTTTTGTATTGGAGAGATTAGCTATATTTATAGCGAGTTTCGTGTAACAAGTGGTAAAGATAATGAGCTAATATATATATATATATTTTGATATTATGGGCTTAATAATTGTGACAATTAATTTATATTAAAATAGTTTGAGTTTAACATGATTTTCTCATGCAGTTAAGACTGTGAGATCTTCAGGTACAAAAGTTTCTAAGACAGCAGCCTAAGGATTGAAGAAAAACACTAAAACAGCAATTTAAAATACTACAACAAACAGTACTAATATTATTAATTTGATAATTAAGAATTCCCTCGTGAATCACCCCTCTTCTTTTTCCTTTGTCTATTTCTCCAATCTCACTGACGATCGAGTTATCTTAGCCAACAACTCCCACTACACATAATATTAATTTTATAATGCTACAACATTATTATTACTTTGAAAATTAAGAATTAATTAATTCCCTCGTGAATCTACTGTTTCATTTTGTCTTTCTTCTCATGTCTCCAATCTCACCGACGAATCTCGAGTTATCTTAAACGACAACTCACAACGACTACCGATAAAAACTTGGATTCCCACTCAACTCAGTTGGGGTCGACTTTTAGCAGCCAAGGCCCAAGGGCAGAACAATTATATAATTACTTCAAAAATCCTTAATTTTCTGTCAAAAGGACACTGCAAACCCTAGTTGATGAATGAGCCGAGATTTCAAATACTCACTCTAATTAGCAAAGAAAGTACCATTAATTTATCCAAAATAAATTCAAAAAAAGAGTTGGTGCAATGGAGGTGTCAAGGATATAAAGCTCAGTTCAGCGAATATTGTCATGAGCTTTTCTGGAGAGAGTTTAGAAGCTTGAATTTTTAACTCGGTTCATGCTATCTTAATTTTGCTAGATAGTCTGTTCAAGTACTTTCTATTTATTTATTCATAGTCCACATCAACTACCTTATTCAAAATACCAATAATCTCTTATCTCACAAAAAAAGGAATATAACTACTTCCACCATCCTAAAAAACATTTCTGAAAGTACACCAACATTTTGTTCAGTAGGATGTCTAAAAGTGTAAAAACCAAATGTAAAATAGGACTTAAATATTACTCCCTATATTCCATATAATAATAGTCTTTTTAGCTTCATAAACATGGATTAAAAAAATCATTTAATAATATCATTTAACAATTAAAATTTGTGTAAAATTTTATTACTACCCATTTATGAAAAGTTATAAATTACTAATACAAGAAAGAGTTTCTTGGGACAATGAGAGAAGTTCTGAATGATATAGAAAAGTAAATAATTTACTCCCTCCGTCCCCTTTTAAATGTCGTTTTAGAGAAGTGTTTTTGTCTCTTAATATTTGTCGTTTGAGAATTTAAATTAAGCATTAATGTTTAGTTTTCAATATTACCTCAAGTATTAAATATAATTTTGGTTGTTTCACAATTTTCTGTCCAATAAATAACACCTTCTTTTTTTAATACAATGACAATATAAGCAATTGATATTATATTTAATGTTATACAATCATTTTTTTAATACTTGTGCACAAATTTAAAACGATACTCCCTCCATTCTTAAATAAGTGCCGTTTAAGGTTTTTACACATGGATTAAGAAAGTCATTTAATACTATCATTTAATAATTAAAATCTGTGTGAAATTCCATCACTACCCCTTTATGGGAAGTTGAAAACTATTAATACTAAGGGTGAAAATTTCTTGAGACAATGAGAGAATGTAAGGATAATATAGGAAAGTAAATAATTTATTATCCTAAAAAGTTGTAAACGACAGATAATTTGGAACAATTATTTTTTTTCCAAAACGTCACTTATTTAGGAATGGAAGGAGTATATATTAAGGGACGAAGGGAATAATTTATTCTCTAAAAAAGTTGTAAATAACAAATAAATTAAAATAATTTGTTTTCCTTAAAAATTATTTATTATGAAATTGAGGGAGTAATTAATTACCCCGAAGGCACATATCCCTCTACAAATTAATGCTCCACTCTTTAATTAGTTTTAGTATTTGTGTAGGTCCAAACATAGAGTATAATTGTCACAAATTTTATATTCTCTTCCTTTAAATTTGTCAACTTTAATTTGTGTTACATCCTTTTCAGAAAGGAGGTAGTACATAAAGAAGAAAAATACGTCTCACATAAATAAAAATATAAAACTCACATTTTTTGTGAGAATTGATTATGGGACTTAACACCATATTTCTAAATTTTATTTTGAAGAAAAAGAAGGGAAAGAATGGACTTTGAAGGCACAATTCATGTGATTTTACTCTCAAAATCCCTCTCCCTTCATCCACTCCCATAGGGAGGATTAGGAGGGATGAGAAATTATAAACATACATATATCTTGGAAAAAAACAAAAATTCAGACTTATGCTTTTTCAAAAAAAAAAGGCCTGCTGTTTATACAAATTACAAAACCAAAAATCACTTCCATTCAATTTAGAGGATCGGGTTAGCATGGAGTTTATTTTTAAGTAAATTGGTCAATTGACCAATAAAATCTTGACAGCGTATAAGCATAAATATCGTCGTATTAGGCGATAATAATCGAATTAATCGAAACTTATCCAAAAATAAATTTGATGCTAACTACTTTTCAACTTAGACCTATGAAAATATAGTAGTTGAGTAGCTTCTCTGCTTCTCTGACTTTATTGTATACTAGCTTATGTTGCCAGTTATTACTTATATATACCAATAAGTCTGGGCAGACTGGTTTCTTGGACAGAAAAATTAAAAATGTTTAATTTTTTTGTGCAGGAAACCGGTCTGTGTAGTGTGTAGAAGGACTCTATACTAGTCATCTGACACACCAATGTCGGTAAAAAAAAAAAGAGAGAAAAAATATAAAAGATTATGAAAGAGTGAAAGAGTGAAAATAGTGAGGGGATATATAATTTTAGATAAATTATTATTCATTACACAACTCATCGAAAAAAATACCTCTCTCCTCCTTTTCCTTTATAATATGACAAAGATAGTATTTAATAAAATTGAGTAATTAAGATCTGAATGATTAATATATTTTAATAAATTAGATTATCTGAGTGAAATAGTATCTGAATTTAAAAAACTGTTTGGTAACTAAAATATATAAAATATCTTCATGATTTTTAAATTTAAAAATATTTCAAATCGACTTTTCAAAAATCAATAATGATCTTAAATATTGAAATTGAGGGAGTACAATATTTATAGAGGCTTCATAGATTTAAATTTCTCATTAAGAGACAACTTTTAATGATTTAGATTTATATCTCCATTTTACTGATTAAGACACGATATGAGGCAAACAAAATTTTACCAAACAACTTTACTCTCTTATCGAATGAGATGTGGAGATGTTAATAGGTAAACAAACACCACCTAATGCTACGTTTAAATTGAAGTAATGAATGTGAGAATGAAATTAATAAAATTGTTTTGTTGCGATTGGAATGGATTGAATGTACCATTCATATTCTTCTCAAATTTATGAATTTTATTCTTTGGGGGAGAGTGAGTATAGAATTACTCATCTCAACTAGAATAGAATTAATCATTCCACTCTCCATTCCATTTTTTCAATACAAACGTAGCAGTCATAACACACAATTGTGTGTGCAACTAAGAAAAATATTATATTGGATAATTAAGAAAAGAAATTATGGAGTGTTACGTACGTTGCAGTGAAATAAATATCTATATAACAAAACAGAACCTATTTTAAAATTTTTATTTGACAAAGCACAAAACGGTTCAGATTCATTTTAGATTAATTCTTCCAACTTAATCTAAAGGCTCATATTTCTTCTCGCCCAAATTAAATTCACCCTTAAACCCTACTCTCTCTTATGTTCACACACAAAATCTTTCTCTCTCCTCTCTTCTTCACACACACAAACACAAACAAATAATAATAATAATTATTATTATTATTATTAGTATAATAATAATTATTATTATTTTTATTTTTATTATTAGTAATATTATTATAATAGTACTACTACTACTACTACTACTACTAATATTAATATTAATATTAATATTAATAATACTAATAATAATAATAATTATTATTATTATTATAATAATAATCTGAATAATAATAATAATAATAATAATAATAATAATAATAATAATAATAATAATAGTAGTAGTAGTAGTAGTATTATTATTATTACATCAACATCATAATAATTATTATTATTATTATTATTCGTACTATTATAATAATAATTATTATTATTATTATTATTATTCGTACTATTAAAATTAGTAATATAAATTGAGATACGGGATAAAAAAACAGAAGAATTGAAAGGCGAATTCGCTACATACATATTTATGGCGACAATGACATTATTATATTATTATATTACAATGATGTGATGTTTATATTATTATATTACAACTAATTATAGTCTGCATGGTTTTATAGTAATTTCAATTGCCGATAGAAGTGATCTTACAGTTGCTACAATTTATAGCGGCTTGCTTTTTTTTTTTAATCTCAATCATTAATTAACTTGATAACGATGGAGATATCGATTGCTTTGAAATAGTATTCATGGCAACCGGCCATGCCATATATATATATATATATATATATATATATATATATATATATATATATATATATATATATATATCTGGCCCGTTCAAGACATTACTCTTAAAAGAGTAATAATATCCCTTAAAGAGCATTACTATATATACGGCTCCGTGTTTTTTTTGTAAAATATTCTCTCTCCTCGGTACTTGTGTGTGTTGACTGAGAGATCCTCCAAACCTTCACGAGCCTTGAAATCTTCGAAAAATAAATTGCTGCAAATGGAGCTTCAGAAAATCGATTGCTGAAAATCTTTGAAGCCCAGAGTTCCTTCTCCAACTGGAGCTTCAGAAAATCGAAGCCCTTGAAATCTCGACGTGCCCTAGAATTGAAAGCCCTCAGTTCAATCTCCTCAAGCCCGCGGTTCGATTTCCCTCAATCGCCTTGTTCCATACTTCGATTCGGTAAGGGCTTGACCTCGGATGATTTCTTTTCCTTTTGCGATTTGAAATTTTTATACTTGATTTGGCACTCAAATTGTTCCTCTGTTCTTCTATTTATATACTTAATGTTATTTAGCTTTAATACCATTGTGCCACGATTCAGATTAGGAAGGACAGAGGAACATTTCAGGAGAAAAAATTAAATGAATTTTTTTTAATCTGATGAACAGTTCAGGTGAAAAAAGCAACTGAAATTTTTTGAACATCTCCTCTGGAGTTGGAAAAGGGGTTTTGTTACATCTCCTTGTATTTTGTTAGCAGTCTAATTCTTCTTTTCGGCTCGACTCTACTTCTAAACTTCTAGTCTCAAGTGCTGGTTTCTTTTCTTTTTTGTTCTTTTTTGTTTTTATTTTTCTCTTTTCTCTGTTAAAATTGTCAGGCAACCATCTTAAAATCTTAAACTTCACCGACCTTTTATTGCCAAAATTGCACTGTGTATTTATGTTTAAATATGATTCTACTTATTTGGGTATTAATTGTTTGTGGCACTGTTTCCAGATCAATTGTAATTACTTCTTGAAGGTCTCCATGTAAGACCCCAGATTTTAAGAATAAAGATTTTATTTTTTCGAAATATTTTTTTTAATATTATGGTGTGTGTAAGACCCCAACTTATTATAAATAAAATTGAATTTTCCTTTATTCATTATTCTAAATTAATAAGGGTTAATTTGATATAATGCTTTGGTTATGGGTGAAATGTGCAAAGTTTACAAAATAAACAAGTAGTTATTAAAATATTCATTTTTGTCGGTGAATATTCGTTTGGTCGTGGAATATTCTTCTTTGTCAGGAATATTAAATGCAATACGGTATGACCATTTATGGGCCCCATAATGACGGTTGGATGAAGGAAAACGACAAGTATGTGTTTTATAAATAATTGATTGTAGTTATTACGAATGCTAACACTTGTTGGGTTACTGTGGTTAAAATACTGAATATCGCGTGGTTGCACAAAGATGGCACGGTATTGCACGATATTGTTGAATTATTGATTCTTACGTGAAAGGCACTACTCAATAATTGTTACAATGAGTTCTTTATTCAATATTTTATTGATTCAATAATTGTTGCGTTCTTAGTTTATATTATTATTGTTTCAATAATTGTCACTGCCAATATTTTCCATTATCGGATCAATAATTCATATTATTTGAATAATATTATCGGATAACATTATTGGCAATGTCTAGAAAGTTACATACAAGGAGAGGTTTGGTCACCTAATTGCTTGCTACCGAAGGAGAAATCCTTATTGGAAAGCCCTCTTCCTGAGGAACGGCTGGGTTGTCGATCTTGTGATTACCAGTAATATTATTTTGAATAATTAATTATTGATTATTATGATAAAGAGAATATTCATTTTATGTGGATATAGATGGAGAAAATTTTAATGTGACAATTGTTGAAAATTAATATTTTATCTTTTTTTGATAAAATAATTCATTTAAATATATTATTTTAATAATATATTAACGGTGATATTTTTATAATGAATGTGGGATATATGAGTATATGAGGAGGTAGAGTATTTTGTGGCATTAAATGTTTAACATATGTTTTGTGTGTCGGTGGACACAATTCTTGACCAAAAAATTGATTATAGATTGTAAAATCGCTCATTTATGGATTTCGGATAATTTCTGTTTGGAATTTGGAAAATCTTCCTTCTGTAAAGTTGTAGAGAATTGAATTTCCTATAAAAAGTCGCGAGATTCGAATTTTCTGATAACCGAGCTATTTATCATGAATTATTGA
Organism: Panax ginseng; assembly: GCA_020205605.1. Taxonomy (NCBI): domain Eukaryota; kingdom Viridiplantae; phylum Streptophyta; class Magnoliopsida; order Apiales; family Araliaceae; genus Panax; species Panax ginseng. The sequence goes on from CM035146.1 coordinate 103,096,343, forward strand.
AGTTCCGAGTTCCGAAATAATTGATTTTTGGAAGTTTTAATTATTTTATATAAGAAAAACGTTTTTGTGGTTGTTGGCACATAGGTGGCTGATGTTTTTGATCAAAGAAGGCATGCTAGAGTTTTCAAAATATGTGGGTAGGAATTTGGAATAAATAATAATATATTTTATTAATTTAGTCTCCTTTGGCGTTTCTAACATTTTCCTATAAATGAGGGCTAAGTTCGAATTGAAAATCACACCGAAACTAAGTGTTCTCTTTCTCTCTCTATATTATCGAGCGTATTCTTGTGAGTATACTTTGAGTGTTCTTATACTGATGCGAGTTTACATCGACCTTATAATCGAAATTCAATCGAAAGACGGTTATTTTGAGGTAAAGGATGTTATTTCTTTCAAGAAATGATATTATTTTCTTCAATATCATTATGCCAAAATATTGGTTGAACTTTTATCAAATTTAGAACTTTTTCATGTCGGGGTTCTTATTCAGCAGTTCTTATTCACGAGTTACTATTCATGATTCTTATTCACGATTCTTATTTATGAGTTCTTATTCACGATTACTATTCACGAAGCGTGAAGATGTTTTTTTTGAAATTTTATCTTTTTTGTGTCGGGTTACTTATTCACGATACTGCACTATTCACGATATCTGACCTTTATTCACGAATCTAAGATTTTATTCAATTAAAAATAAAAAATTTTTCTTTTGTCGAAGATGTCTATTTTGGCTCTATCTTTGATTGTATCCATGTTTTGATTGTTATTTTGAGTTCTGCTTCAAAATCGTTTATTATGAAGTATTATTGATCTTGGATAAATTGTTGTCTAATTCCTAATATTTGTCCTTATATATCACTTGGATTCGTTCTTAAAATGTTTTTCATCATCCTCGGTCCTTAATGGTGATACTTGATGAATATCTTTGGCACATAGTGCAAAGATGAATGATTAAATCGATGAATCTCTTTGGCGTGAGTGCAAAAGATGAGCAGTGTTGAGATGAACATGACCAATTGGTGATACTGAATGAATATCTTTGGCACGTAGTGCAAAGATGATTAAAGATGTATATTGATTGTTATTCTGAGGATGAAATATTGATGATGGACTTTTAAATCTTAGAAGATGGTGAAATTCATTCTCTACGTGACTCTTACTAATGGATTCTTTATTTTCATTGCATTTGTTGATCTAAAACTTGTTGTTGTCATTGTATTCTATTAGATTTTTCCACAATGAAGACTAACGATAATTTGTTGTACATTATCTTAGTCATAATATTCTTCTTACTTGGGCTAGTTGAGCTCACCCTTTTCCTTTTTTGTTCCATTTTTCTTCTCGGGAGGTGAGAATATAGCAGGATCGAGTCGGGGTATGGAGTGATGGTTCTAGGAAGATGTTTTAATTACATCCTCACTATTTACGTAAAATAGTGTATGAATAATTAATGAGGACTTATTTGGGTGTGTATATTGTCTAGAAGACAATATTTGTATTTAAACTCACAGTTGTATTGTCGTATTTCACACGACATCTGTATTCTCAAAGTTGTAGTTTGCTTTCTATACCATGTATTTTGGCGACTCAGAATGGGTTGGGTGGAATGGACCTGTTTTGGGGGCGTCATAGTGTGGATTTGATATAATGTTATAGTTGTGGGTAGTATTTATAAATTTTGCAAAGTATGCAAGTTGTCATATTATATTCGATTGGTCGAGGAATATTTGTTTTATCAAGGAATATTAGATGCAATGACACAATCATTGGTGGACCCATGAAATTCTAAATTATTGTCGGAATGAAAAGCGACAAAATATATTTTATGAAAATAACGGTGGGAAGTTTTACCATTAATCTTGTTGAACTACTTTCGGTAGTAAAAGTACGATGTCGCATGGTTGCATAAGTAGCGCCACGGTATTACTTATTGATCTTTATGTGATAAGTCACTCCGATTTTATTTTATTGGTATTATTAATGTAATAAAATAGAATACTTTTATAAAGTTATTCTATAAATAGAATATATTATATTATATTATGCATAGTTATGCGCATAGTATTTTACATAGTAAAATCTTTTATATAAAACAAAATACTTTTATAAAGTTATTACATAAATAGAATATATTATATTTTATTATGCGTAGTGTTGCGTAGTGTTTTGCATAGTATTTTGCATAGTAAAATCTTTTATATAAAACAAAATACTTTTATAAAGTTATTTATTTTATTAGAAAATAATTAGAATATATTATATTTTATTATGCATAGTGTTGCGTAAATGCTGCATAGTATTTGCATAGTAAAATCTTTTATAAAGTTATTCGTTTTATTTGATTATAAATAGAATATATTATATTTTATTTTGCTTTAAATATGGACCGTCGATTAAAAAATAAATCAATCTCGAATTGCTCATGAGTTTATTTATTATGCATTCCATTTTTTCTATAAATGAAGCTCATTCATTCATTATTTTCTTACGAATTCACTTTGAAACTCTGAGAGATAAACTATAGAGAGAAAGAAGAAAGTATTCTATTTACTTCACTTCTTATATATCCAAGACTTTCTTCTTAAGGTAGGGGAATATTATTTGTTGTACTCGTAAGGGATATTATTCTTTTGTATTCACGAAGAGAACTTCTGCTATTCCATTTCTTTATTATTACATTGGAATAACATGTATCTGTGAATACCTATACTTGGTGACATTCTTCTATTATTCGTCTTTATTATTCCATTGGAACATCACTGCATTATGCTTTCTGTGGGACTGGTTCCGTCTTTATTTATACTCATTGGAATATCACATGCATCATCTTATATCTGTGGGACTGGTTCCATCATTTATTATTCCGCATTTATTATTACATTTGAACATCACATGATGTGAATTTCACACTTTGGTTCCGTTATTATTATTACATTGGAATAACCGCTCTCATCTGGCACTGCATGCGTGGTGATATCTTTTGTTATTCCATTTGGTATTATACTCGATTGATTAAAATTTTGACTTATACTCCATGAAATTAGTGGAATATCCTTGATATTTGTCTTTCATCCAATATTTTTCATAGAAATATTCTTGAGCATTCTTGAATTTTATTCTACAAAAAAGTATCATGTTGACAATTTGGGCGTTATTGGTTCTGGACAAATTAATTCTTGAACTTGTTTAATTGAATTCTTATATCATTGTCATCATCCTCATGTTTATATTATGTTGAAAGTCATTTGTGGCACATGTAGTGCGTAGATGGACTTGGTATGATTATGACCGAGGATTATTCGGTGTAATCATGGTAGTAATGTTACAAATGATGTGGTAAAAGTCCTCATTGGCCCGTAATGCATTGATGGACAGTTGTTGGCATGATCATGACCATTAATGAATACACAAATATTCTTGGCCCGTAGTGCATGGATAATTATGGTCATGATACTAAAAAATATCCTTGGCCGTAGTGCAGGGGTGATTCGATGATGTGGAATATTTATTAAGCCGAGTCTCAGCGATAACAGTGATGAAAAACCTTTTTAATCATAAAAGATAGTAGATTTTATTTTCTACTTGACTCTTTTAATGGATTGTTTGTTCCACTGCAGTTAAACTTGATGTCTATTATAATTTATCAGTTTAACAACTAACTTTAGAAAATATTTCAGACAATACTTTCACTCCATATTATTATTTCATGAAGCCATGCAGGTGCTTTCAACATTGTTTGGAAAACTGAAAATAGGTTTGTCAAAATGAAATTTCAATAAAAGTTAACTAAAAATTATTAAACATGAATTGAAGTTATTTTACTCTGCAACCACAATTGATCACAGAGAGCATTGAAAGATCATATTATAAGCTCAAAATAAAACATCAAATTAAAACTTTAGATCTACACATTTTTTGAATGAAGCAAACATTAGTAAGGTGAGGAAACCAGTGAGAAGAAACACAAACTACAGCTGAAATAAAACAAGAACAACTAACATAAAGTAAGTTATTAAAAAAAATCGGGCTGCTTTTTCACACAATCTGTTCATCGATTAAAAAAAATTCAGTTGATTTTTTCACCTGAAATGTTCCTCTGTTCTTCCTAATCTGAATCGTGGTACAATGGTATTAAAGCTAAATAACATTAAGTATATAAATAGAAGAACAGAGGAACAATTTGAGTGCCAAATCAAGGATATAAATTTTAAATCGCAATAGGAAAAGAAATCATCTGAGGTCAAGCCCTTACCGAATCAATGCATGTGTGGAACAAGGAGATTGAGGGAAATCGAACCGAGGGCTTGAGGGGATTGAACTGAGGGCTTTCGATTCTAGGGCACGTCGAGATTGGTGATGTCAAGGGCTTCGATTATAGGATTTCGATTTTCTGAAGCTCCAGTTGGAGAAGGAACTCTGGGCTTCGAAGATTTTAAGCAATCGATTTTCTGAAGCTCCATTTGCAGCAATCGATTTTCTGAAGATATCAAGGCTCATGAAGGTTGTGACAACCCGAGAATTTTCACAATTTTTAAAATCTTAATTAATTAATTTAAGGTTCGATATTAGAACCTAGACATAAAATAAGTGTATGCGTTTAATATTTTTAAGATGGAATTTTGAGGATTTCAAAATTCTGTAAAGGATTTAGGTGAATTATTCAGGATTAAGGAAATACGTGAATATGTTACGTAAATATATATGCATGCATGATATGGTTAAGGTCAAGGTTGACCGGATAAGCGATATCTCAGAACAAACCCTAAGTATATATTAAGACGTCGGCGTTCGGTTAGAAAACCCAGCGATTATAAGAAACCCTAGAAACCGGTTATGAAAACCCTAATTTTAGTTCCGGAAATTCGAAACCCTAATTCGGTAACTTAATGGCGTAAATGTAAATAATTATAGGATTAATTAGGTTTAATCTTAACAAATTGGTTACAAAACCCTAATTACGGATTTGAAACCCTAATTTATAAATAGGGAAAAACCTAAGTGTTAATTTAATACTTTTAATGTTAATTAGGATATATTAATTCTAATTTTAGAGTTAAGTAATTAGAAACCCTAATCTAATTACAAAATTTTATTTCTAATTTAGAAAAATTAATTTTGTATTAGAAACCCTAATTTAGGGTTATAAACCCTAATCCTTGATTTTGACCCTAATTGCTAAATTAGCGATTTTAATTAGGAAATACTAATCCTAATTAGCGAGATTTAAATTATGATTAAGAAATTTTAATATAATTAGAAAATTCTAAATATAATTTAGAAATATTAATTTTCTATTTTTTTTTTAAACCGAAATTCAGAAATGTTAGAAATTAAAAATTTGCAAAGTTAAGGGTTAAACCCTAAATCCTAAATGCTCCAAACCCTAAACCCTCCCAAACCCTAAACCCTAAGGGTTTGATCAAATAACAAAAATGCCATTAAAAATTAAAAATCAAAATGACCAAAATACCCTTTAATGCATTATTTGATTTTTTTTGCCAAGTGTGAGAGTTGGTGAACAACCCTAGCAACTCCTTGACTTTAAAATCACAGAAATTAGCCATTATTTTCCAGCCATTTCATTACTTATAATAATTATATAAATCAAAGAGAGAAAAGTTACTTTACTTTTCATTTTTTCTCCAAGACTCTCTCTCTCTTAAAATTTCGGAAATGAAGAGTGGGGAAGTGAGAAATTTAAGCTAAGATCATCTTTTAGCATTCCCATAACAGGAACAAAAATCAGAATCAAAGGATCAAAGCTAGAAATGGTAAGAACTCTAAAATTTCGAAAATCATGTGATCCATGTTGTTTGATGTTAGTTGTTGTTTAAAGTTGTGTAATAGGGTGTCTATAAGTGATCTGGGTTGATAGATCATGGATCTATAACATCTAGATGCACGATTTAGAAGTTTTCTTAAATCTGGGAAAAACTTGAAATAGTGGCCTGACAGTTATATGTCAGGGCCCATAGATCGTTATCTGTTTTTGATTTGTTATGTTTTAAGTTATAGATCGTTATCTGTTTTTGATTTGTTATGTCCATCCAGCGACCAGATTACCTGCGACTAATATTAGCGACCGATTGCGGTCGCTGATAACCATCTGCGACCGTTTGCGGTCGCTGATATGCGGTCGCTGATAAGCCTTTTTGTTGTAGTGAGATGTGTTCTATGTCATGTATACTCTGCTCTGAAACTAGAAGAACGGCCAGATCATGAACAGAGTGAGAGATACGAGCGGTCAAACCACGTTGACCGTTCATGAAAAGTATGTTCTGGGCAGCCCAGAATCCCCAGTAACCTCTGACAACGTTTTGCAGTCGCTAGATCTTGCTATGTTTAAGTTCTTATGTGCTTTCGTTGGTTGTATCTTGTAGACTGACATGCAGGCTATACATCCAAACCATTAGATTAACCAGATCGTGCATAGACACAAAGTTGTAGCAAGTCAAACCATCGTTGACCACCAGCCGGATAAACAATCTGGAAAACCCATATTTGTTCAAGAACATGATTTCTGTCAGAACTTTGACCGTCCAGATCGTTTTTAATTGTTGTTATGATGATCGGTTGTTATAGTATTGTACCCTGACATACGAACTACTTGTTTACACCTTGATATCGACCATTGTATGACCAGAACCTAGATTAAATTGGGCTAGAAAGTGGCATGTTGTAACTACCTGGGTTTCTGGGTTACCCAGAAAACCCAGCAGGCCTCTGACAGCGACTTTAGGAGCTTGGATCTTGCAGCTTGGTTATGTAATGACCGTGAATTGGGTTTGTGGTTGTAGTACTACATCATTACTACAATTCTAATACCATTAGCAGCCCAGAAAACTACAAAAACACAGATTAAATTGTAGTTAAAGTTGTAACCTTGTTAACTGACATGAAGGATCAATAACACTCGAAACGAGGGCCAAAAACACCTATATGCGAATTAGATGCAAGCATAGGCCCTTTAATGACAGTTTAATTAAGAAATTAATTATTAATTTACGAAAATAATTTATTTTAATTAATAAATCGAAATAAATAGATTTTAATTATTAAAATACTAAATAAATTACGAAAAATTATTTTAAAGTCCTAAAAATAGTTTTAATTATTTTGAGTATATTTCATAAATATTTAATATTTTTGGAATATAAATGATATTTAATTTATTTAATTATAATATTAAATAAATAATTTAAAAATGATTTTAATTTATGAAAAATTATGAAAAATAATATTATGGTATAATAAAATATTTTAAGTTATTTTCATTGACTTTTAATATTTTAGGATGAATTTCATTAATTAATTAATATTAATGATAATTAGTTTATATAATAAATATATTAAATAAATTATGGAAAAATAGAATAAATGATTTATAAATCATATAAAAATGATTTAAGTGTTATAAAAATATTTTAAGTTATAAAATATAACTTTTGATATTTTGTCATGAAAATATTAATATTTTAATATTAATAGCAATTATCGGATAATAAATTTAATTGTTTAAAAATCATATAAAGGTGATTTTAAGGTATTAAAAATACTTAATGATATTATAAATATATTATAATATTATAACATGTATTTCATTAATATTTGATATTATATAAATATTATTTTACGTGGTATTTAATTCATTTAAATACGATTTTAATGATTGAAAGATCAAGATAAATAGTAATAATTATTTAAAAATTATTACAAGCTTACGAAAAATATTTTGACTGTTAATAAATTATCTTAAGTTAATTGTTAAGTGTTTTGCCAGAGTTAATTGAACTTAAACTCGTCCATTGTCCGACTAAACCGTTGGGATGATAGAATCGTGTCGGTTTTATTTCGGACTTAAATAATCTGACTTGATCTTTAAATTTTATGTCTTTGAATAGTGATAGGGTTATGTCTTTATGTGTTTAGGTTATTCTATGTATATATATAATAGTATTATATTGTGATGATATTATTCTAATATTGGAGATCTATATTACTAATATTAGGTCTTCGGATAAAGCGGTATAAATTGCATGTAAAGATATCAACCAGTTGAGCAAGTTTATTTTTTACTTAACTCTACTTAAGAGTTGTTTCATTGGATAAGCTTATGGTTAATCATTCTTTGGTTGTCATGAATTATACTCTGTACATATTGCATGTATAAGTCAGGTATGAAAGGTTGATCACCTTCATTACCAGTTGGTTCAGATATATTTGTTCATGTATAATACTTGTTTAGTCATAAATTTATTTATGCTAGTTCACAATTATATTGTTGAATTATAGCCATCTTATTGTTCAGACTCTTTCAATCATGATATAACGTTATATTATTGAATTTAAACTTGCTGGGCAACTTTCATGCTCACCCTTGCTATATCATGATAAAACATTGCAGACAAGTGCTTGAATCTTTTCGTCGGATCTGAGAAAGGTCCAAGACAGTTCGACTTTTAGTATCGTGCAATGCGAGATTTGTAATAGTGTTGTATGCTAATAATGTTATGTGTTAGAAAAGTTATGATTTGTGTATAAGTTAAGGTTACTCGACCTTTGAGAATAGTGTGTAAAGTTATTGTATAAATAATTTATGTTTATATCTTCCGCAAATAATAATAGTTGTATAGAATGATCGAACCGGATCCGCGGTGATTCGGGACCTCGAATTCGAGGCCCTCACAGTTCGGAGGAACTCTCAGTCAAAACACACAAGTAGCGATGAGAGAGGATGTTTTGCAAAAAAAAAAACACGGAGCCGTATATATAGTAATGCTCTTTAAGGGATATTACTCTTTAAGAGTAATGTCCTTGAGCAGAATTATATATATATATATATATATATATATATATATATATATATATATATATATATATATATATATATATATATATATATATAGAATCAATTAAAAGCATTCTCGTTAAAGAGTATTACTCCCTTAAAGAGCATTCTTTTTAAAACCCGTGTTTTTATATCTCTCTCTCGCTCACTTCACTCACTCTCAAACTAGAAACTAAAGCGACTTCTCCTCACCGCTTCAATCGGTTCCATTGAAATCCAATCCTGCAAAATCGATGAGGAACGAGTTCCTCCTCCATCACGATTCTTTGCGAGAAAGCGAAGCGAGCCAAGCCACAGAAAGCGATTGCGGCGATTTGAGAAAGTCGAGCCCTAGAATCGCGATCTCCGTTCGATTCGGTAAGGGCTTGCGATTTTATCTATCCTCGTCTCTCTTTTTTCTCCTTTTCAGAGTTGGACTTTCTCTACATGTATAATTTGGAATATTTCAAACCCAAAAAAATGAATATGATATTTGCTGGTGTCTATAATGGTGGTTGTGTACCGTGGGCTATGTTCATTATAGCTTATTTTTTCAATTGTTGCCTAAAAACCCATGATAGACTTACTTTTTCTCTTATTTACATTAGATTGTCGGGTTGGTGTTATTGTACACAATTTGACAGACGTCTATAAAAATTGATGCTTTTGTAGGTGTTATAAATCATTGACTTATTTTGTGTGATGATTGCTTAGAGTATTTATGACGTTGGAATATAAATGACATTGATATTACTTTGTAATCTTATTAAATGTTATGCCTTGGTTGTTTAATTAAAGCCAATTGTTTACTATAACAACACTTGTATAACTGACTTTGCTATTAATCAAGTGGATTTTTTGTTTGTCTGAGAGGGTCCTTGAATTGCGATGAATCGGGGACTTTGCTATTTCATGGTGTCTCACTTCAAGAAATGTCTTTTCCCATATTGCTCATCTGCAGCCTGACTAGGTACTTGTTGCTATTTGGAATCACTGTTACATCAAAATTAAACATATAGTACTAAAATATATGGTACTAAAACATTACAGATCATGTTTCTTTGATCATGTTACATCAAAATTAAACATATAGTACTATTACATATGTTTCTTGGAATCACTGTTACATCAAACTCTAAGAGGTCATGTTTCTTTGAGTTTGCTCCCTCTTTTAGTGATTTCTAATTCTTCACATCTCCAAGTGTGAAAATAGAAAGGACTCTGTCTCGAAAACTTCTCGCAGAGAAGAGCAATACACAGGAAAAATAGAACCAATCTGGGATGTACTTCATCACCATAGCCCTATTAGACAAAATCTCAAACATGAGCATTTCAAATGGAAGCATTAAACCCACTTCTGGAAACTGTATCTAGTACCAGTGACACAAATTCAATTTGAAGCTCCAATACAGAAGCCAAACCCCTGTTATGTTGACCAATATAAACATGAGTTAGAATTTATAACACATGCCCCACAAGAAATAGCAACTAATTATATAAAAAGATGAAATCCTGAAAAGAGAAACTTACGTCAGCAGAAACCAGTTATGCAGCATATTTTTGGTTTCAATGAACATAGAAGGAGAAATTTCCAAGCATAAAACTATATAAAAGGTCTTTGAAAAGAATTTAAACACCTGGGAGCAAAACACTCAACACAGAACCTAGTGAGGCTGCAGATAAACATATCTAAGAGTTGATCATCTGTAATGTTTCAGTATTATATGCACAATTTTGATGTAACAGTGATTCCAAATAATCAAAATAGACATGGCACAACACAAGTTGTCAATTTTCATTCATATACACACTGAACAAAATCATCAATGTGACGCCCCCAAAATAGGTATATAACACTCATTCTGAGTCGCCAAATACATGGTACAGAAAGCAAACTACAACTTCAATAATACAATTGTTGTGCAAAATACGACAACACATACTGTGAGTTTAAATACAAATATTGTCTTCTAGACAATATCCACATTCAAATAAGTCCTCATTACAATTATTCAAACACTATTTTACATAAATGGTGAGGACTGCTAAAACATCTTTCTAGAACCATCACTCCGCACTCGACTAGTTCCTCGCTATGTTCTCACCTCCCGAGAAAATGGAACAAAAAGAAAAGGGTGAGCTCAACTAGCCCAAGAAAGAATATTATGACTAAGATAATATACAAAAATTATCGTTAGTCTTCAATGAGAAAAAAATCGATAAAATATAATGACAACAAGTTTTAGATCAACAATCAGTGGAAATGACAATCCATTAGAAGAGTCAAGTAGAGAATGAGTTCTACTATCTTCTAAGAATTAAAAGTCCATCATCAATTTTATCCTCAGAACAACAATCAATATACATCTTTAATCAATATTCATCTTTTTGCACTACAGGGCCAAAAGATATTCATTTGTATCACTAGTTGGTCATGTTCATCTCAACACCTGTTCATCTTCGCACTACGGGCCAAAGATATTCATCAGTTAATCATTCATCTTTGCACTACAGACCAAAGATATTCATTAATACCATCATTTAGAACTGAGGATGATGAAAAATATTTTAAAAGAACGAATCCAAAGAAACAAAATAACAAATATTAGAGATTAAGTATTACGGTTTATCCAAGTTCAATAATACTCCAATATAACCAATTTTGAAGAAGAATTCAAAAATAAAGATCAAAACATGGATACAATCAAAGATAGTAACCATAATAGACAACTTGGACAAAAAGAAAAAAAATTTATTTTTCTATTGAATAGGTCAGATTATTAGTGAATAATCTTGCATATCGTGAATAGTAATCCCGACACAAAAAGTTTTAAATTTGATAAAAACGTTCACCAATATTTCGGCATAATGATATTGAAGAAAATAATATCATTTAAGAAGAAAATAACATCCCTTACCTCAAAATATCGATCTTACGATCGGAATATCGGTATAAAAAAGGTGAAGGAAACTTGCAATCGATGAATAGAAACTCACAAAGTATCTAAATACTCACAAAATACACTCAATAATCTAGAGAGAGAAAAAAAAAGCTTATGTTTACGGTGTGATTTTCAATTCTAACTTAGCCTCTATTTATAGAAAAATGTTAGCGAGACTTGACTGCTGAACTTTGATGGCTTTACCTGCTTCTATTCCCACCCACCACATTTGAAATAAAATTCAAAGACAATTCTTCACCAACCACAAGTGGGGCCCACTCAATTCTAGAATTTTCCACCAAAATGCTAAATTCGGATACTTCAACAATTTGAAAACTAGTCACCTCTTAAAATTCATAACAAATCATACGTTCATTTTAACGGTTCAAAATTTGTGGACATATACTCAACTTATATATGTATAACATATCCAAAAATTACAACGATCCAACGGTCGGATTAAAAAATTATAACTCACGTAATATATCTCAAAACACTTGGTTTAATTTTTAATACCTTCATTCAGAACAAAATACCGATAAAACACCTCAACATTAACTCTTTTATTTTTAACCACAATAAATATATCCAACATTTATATCCACATAAAATAAATATTTCATTATCATATGAATCAATAATTAATTATTCACAAATAATATTACAGAATCACATTTATGACAACCAGGCCGTTCCCAGGAAAGAGGGGGCTTTCTAATAAGAATTTCTCCTTATTGGCGCGCAATTAGGTGACCAAACCTCTCCTTGACAGAACTTTTTAGACATTGCCAATAATGCTATCTAATAATATTATTCAAATAATATGAATTATTGATCTGATAATGGAAATATCATGCAGTGACAATTATTGAAACAACAATAATATAAAATATCAACGCAAAGAATTATTGAATCAATAAAATAAAATATTGAGCGATATCTCTTGTAAAAATTATTGAGTAGTTCCTTCTTACGTAAGGATCAATAATTCATCAATACTCTCTGCGTCCACGCCGCGTATTCTTTGTATTTTAACCACCGTATTCCAACGAAGTGTTAATTAGATGTAACAACTACGCCTGTTATTTATAAAAACTCAAACTTATCGCTTTCTTCATCCGACAATTATTCTTTTATGGGGCCCTGAAATGACTCTACTATCATTATGAATATTCCCAAACAAAAGAATATTCTACGACCAAATGAATATTCCCCGACAACAATGATTATTTTATAACCACTTGCATATTTTGCAAAATTTGCACATTTCACCCATAACCAGAGAATTATATCAAATTAATACCTTATTATTCACAATAATAATTAGAGGAAATTCGATTTTATTTATAATAAGTTGGGGTCTTACAATTAATGGTAGGTTCATTGCACAGAATGAGTTCCCCTTGGCAGTATAAAGCGAAGTTAGCAAAATTATAAAACAGAACAATATCGTTGCATGAGTTAGCAAAATCATATGCCTGAGTTAAAAACAGAACTCAAAAGAGACATTACAAATTATTTTGCTAATATCTTTGCTTCATTACAATGAATTCATTACATCTCCCAAATTATAATTACAAATTTTTCCTATTTAAGCATCTTCTTGGACAAAGATGGTTCCAAAGAAATTCCAAAGTAGCAAAATCAAGGAAACCCACATGATTATCAAGTAAATCCTATGTTTCCGTCTAACATTTTGAACTTCATTTTCAAAAGCCCTCAACTTCCTCAACAAACCAGGAATCACTTGAATGGCTCTCGGCATATGAAATACCCGCAACCATGAGGCTGTCAAAAAAGAAATTTTTTGAGAACAAACTTCATATCAAAGGAAATTGAATATAAATTACTTACTCTTTCCGCTGTTGGGATGTGGTGCATGCAACATAATCAAAATAAATCAAATGAACAAACAAAAGAATACACACTTGAAATATACATTACAATTAAATAGCAGCAGTTGTCATGTTTAGACTATATCTTATCCACTCCATTGCAAAGTTTTTGTCCTCTTTACTAGGATACCTTGTTAAATAGCCATGTCTTTTACTCTGGTAATTGCAGTTGGCCTCCAGTAAGATTACAAAACTTTAAAGTATAGGCTATTAGTTCAATATAGACTTCTGCAGTAAATCCATATTATCGTTACCATAGCGCTTCATGCACTACTAGAAAAACAAGAATACGTGACGAAATTTTGTGATAGTTTTTAAAAACAATCACAAAATATAGTAATTTGTGATAGACTTTTTAAGCAATCACAAAATAATAGTATATATGATGGCTCTTAGTGATGACTAATTTTGCCATCAATGTAATATAATTGTGATGGCCATGTCAATCACACCAATTTTTTCACGCAAAATAAATTTTCTTTTTGTGACGCACTAAGTCATCACTTATAGATATACCCTTTTCGTAATTGCATTTGAGATATCACTAATATTTTAATATAAGAAATAATAAAAACAATATTTTATAACGGTCGTGACAATCATTAAAAAGTTAGATTTTTTGTGACGACTTTTATTTGCAATTACAAAAAGAAGGTATTTTATGATGGAATTTTCAAACCGTCACAAAATAATACAATATATGATGGCTCTTAGTGATAACTAATTTTACCATCATTATAGAGTATTTGTGACTGCCATTGCAATCACCAAATCTTATTTGAAAGTAATTTTATTTAGTAAGTCAACTCACATATGTTTCTTTTTATATTTTGTTTTAAAATTATAATCATGATCTGGACTTTGGTGTAGTGGAAATACTCGTTATTTAGTTTGCAAATGGGAGAGGGTTCGAATCCTACAAGTATCATTTGATACAATTAATATAGATATAATTAATATAGTGAAATAAATTATACGTAAATAGAGATTCACGTTCTTACATTTGATCCCTAAAGTCTTATTTTTTTTTGTGATGACTTTGACAATCACAATAGATTATTTGTTAATGTGATTGTATCAATCATCACAAAAGCACTAAGCGTTTACGTGATTGCCAAAACCAACACGTAAAACCTTTCATGATGGGCGTATACAAGACGGCCATTGTGATGCTTAAAGCCATCACGTAAACCTTTTGTGATGATTTTCCTACTTTTTGTGATGGATTTAGGCCATCACAAATGACCATTTTTTTAGTAGTGATGGTTTCTGCAAGTCATGTGTAAAATAGTTGGTGTAGAAGAAGTCAAGAGTGCATTTTAATTTTTAATTCAACGTTTTATAATGACACTATCTTTTGGTTGTGACAAAATTAAGATTCCAAATATAATGAGAAACTTTCATCATTGCAAGATTTATGAGGGAACATAATCAGTTGAATTAGCTTTCCAAATGAGAAAACAGTTGTTAAGCAGATAACTACAGTTTTTACACTCCACCTTAATGTGAAAATTTTTAGTTAGTCAAGCAAATGAATTCAATTTAGGTATAAAAGTAACTATATAATTTCTTCTTCATAAAATTGACTGAAAAGGCGACCCATTTCTTAAATTGTTCATTGTCATGTTTCCATCAAAATTAAATGAGAAGAAGCGGAAGAAAGGTAAAACCCAAACATTATAGACACACTGACCATTATTATGGGTTTATCGTGGGTTTTCTCCATCTTCCTCCATAGAACATAGCCCACCAGACACAACCACCATTATAGACACAATACCATATCATATTCATTTTTTGGGTTTGAAATATTCCAAATTATACATGTAGAGAAAAGTCTAACTCGAAAAGGAGAAAAAAAGATGAGCGAGGATAGATAAAATCGCAAGCCTTTACCGAATCGAATCGGAGATCGCGATTCTAAGGCTCGGCTTTTCTCAAATCGCGATGTCGCTAAGCTTTCTCTCTTGCAACAATCGTGATGGAGGAGGAACTCGTTCCTCGATCGATTTTGCAGATTTGATTTCAATGGAACCGATTTAGCGAAAGGAGAGGAAATCAACATTGCTTCAGTTTGAGAATGATGAAGTGAAGTGAGGAGAGAGATAAAAAACATAGGTTTTTAAAAAGAATGCTCTTTAAGAGAGTAATACTCTTTAACGAAAATGCTTTTGAGCAAGAATATATATATATATATATATATATATATATATATATATATATATATATATATATATATATATATATATATATATAGAGGATCGAAACACTCTCGCTAAATAACACTCTCACTTAAATAGCACTCTTTTATCAAAACGCACGTAGTTTTGGAGGGGCGTGGTGGCATTTTTAAAATACGCGGTGGCATTGTATTTACAAAATGCCACTGCGTCCCTCCAAAACTACGTCGTTTTGATAAAAGAGTGCTTATTTAAGGTGAGTCTTAATTAAGAGAAGTGCTCTTGATCCGCTTTCGTATATATATATATATATATATAGCTTAGACTCTCCAATCGAATTGGAAGGAACAAACTAAGAAATAATCCATGCTATATATACGGTTTTTTTAAATCATTTATAAAGCATAAAAACGACTTTTTGTGGGTATAGCTAGTGTGGAGAGAGTGATATTTATGAATTTGCCCGTCTTTTAGATTGACTTTTTTTTTTTTTAATAACTCTTATATTTAAAATAGAGGTAGTATTTTTTTCATAATTTTACAAAAAGTATTATATATACTATTTTATTCATAAATCTTGGAGGGCGTAAAGTGAAATGTCAAAATTTTATTGGCTTAATTTTTAATTTTTTCCAATATTTATAGGGTACCCCGTGCCTCTAAGCTACATACATCCCTAGTTAATAAAAGTAGTACTCTCTGCATAATTAAAAAATAAAAGGGACAATTATTTTATTTTTGTTTTCTATGGAAGGTAACTACTAACTACGTACTAACTCTTGTGGTTCATTTTAGAAAAGAAAAAATATAGAGAGAGGCTTGTTCCTCTAGCTAGAGTTCTTCATTTAGACTTAATTTCCATCAAGAGTCGAGATATTATTATCTTTGATTTAAAATAGAATATTATTGTCTTTGTATTTTATAAAAATAAGATATTTATATTTTAAATTAAGAAAATACTATTATTATCACTAACATAAACTTAATAATTCGCTATGTATTGTAAAAATTTTCTATCGAATTAGTTAATTACGATAATTATAAAATTACGTAAAATTATAAAATTGACTATATCAAATATTTTTTTTCGAATATTAGTACCAATTATAATTATAATTTCTCATCCCGATTTTCTCCCTCCTTAGTTATTACCCTCCACTTCCTCCCCCCAAAAGTCCAAACCAACCAAGTATCAACTACCATGAAAATAATCAACGTATATATATGATCACCTGATCATATATATGCCACATACATGTACAACGCCTATAAAAGAGACCGAAAAGAAGAAGAAAATTATGGTAAGCGATGAAAATGTTTCCCAAAATATAACATTGTGAAAGTTTTAACTAGGAAGCACACATAGATCAATAATGTAATAATAGACAGAGATGAAGTAAAGGACAATATGGCTTAGAAGTGAGAATTAATTATACGCTTGATCAAGAATATTGTAATATTGCAGCAAGTGGGACGACATGGTGATCAACGAATGACTGATGGAGACATAATTAATTTAAGGGGGAAATGGAAAGGAGAGGGAATGCGACGTATAAGATTAGGTAAGTTATTGAATAAAATTAACTTCTTTTTTCATAGAATGGAAGGAGTATTTATAAAATTTTTTGAAAATTGGTCATGTGTCAGACACATAATCTCAGGAAAATTACAGAAATATCCTTAGTCACTAGAGTAATGTCCAGATCGTCCTGTCTTTAGCCACCAATCCATTCATTCAATTAATTCACAAAATGAGTTGCCTCCATAAGCCTTCTGCCTTGAGACTTATAGAGGTTCCTCCTCGATCTTATGCTTCAAAGCTCTTAATGCTCAAACCATATTTTCCTGCCATTTCTTTTATATCTGAGAATCTGGTCGTGAGAAAACCTCAAAAGAACTCAGCATAGGACACATGAGGCCGCGCCTTAGGGAGCCAAACCTAGGGGGTCAGTTTGATCTTTTCGTTCGTTCCGGCCTATCTTGGTCGATTTTTACCCTTATTTCATGATTCTTGGTCCTGTAAGAAGCTCTTCTTATCATAGAGCCAAAACCCTAAGATTTTTTTCTTTTTGTTCATTTAATGCTCCATTCATTAATTGCGATCTTGTTCACTTATTTCTGGTTTTTTTGTCATTCATTTATTTTTTAAAAAAAATTATAATATAAATCCTAATTTATACATTTAATTCAATTATATCATATCTTAACTACATTTGGACCCCAAACATGTTGGACCTATGACCAACTCCATTTCAAAATCCAATATGATCCGATTTTTTCTCTCTCTTAATTCTGGAAAACAGAGGATGACAGCGGACTTAATTTAGGGTTATTAAAGTCGTGAGTAAAGGAGTTTTTCTTCTTGTCCTCTGACAAGATTTTCTTTCTCCTGCCTGTTGGCATGTATGTTTTTTGATTCCCTTGTGCACTTTTACGTTTACTTTTCATCATGGCATCTAGTAGTCAATATAAGATCCCAGAGCTTGTTGCTTCTTGCCAGAATTTGACAATTGATGAGGAAGAGGAAGGTGGGCTTGTTTTGGAGGGGGATTTTGGATTTGAGGATGAGCAGGATTTTTCCCTTTGTTTAGTGGGTCGATTCTTGGTGACAAAGTCGGTCAATTTTCAAGCCATGCAGGATACGTTGATCCCGATTTAGCAACCTATGAAAGGTATCGAGGTTAAGGAGGCTGCTTGGGATAACGGTATTTGTTTCGTTTTTCTTTGTGTCGGATATGGAGAGGGTTTTGCAAGATGGGTTGTGGTCTTTCGTTAACAATATTCTCCTTCTTCATCGTTTCTTTCGGGAGAAGCAATTTTCTCATATCCCTTTGAATGTGGTGGAGATGTGGGTTCGGTCTTTGATCTTCTATTGGATTCATGTCATCGAAGGCTCGGTCGCCGTTGGGAACTATATTGGTCGTTTTGTTAACTCGATGCTCGCAATTTTAACGGTAATATAAAAACTTTTATGCGAGTAAGAGTGGCTATGGATATAAGTAAGCCTATAGTGAGGAAGATGAATCTTAAGCGGGAGGGCAATGGTGTTTGGTTCTGGGTTAATTTCAAATATGAGTGCCTCCCAACGTTTTGTTTCTATTGTGGGTTTATAGGCCACTTTGATAAATTCTGTGTTAAGTTGCTTGATAATCCATCTCCTCCGTCGCCGTCTGAGTTTGTTTATGGTATTTGGCTTCGGGCACAACCAAGGCATTTGGTTAATAGTCCGGGGGAGAAGTGGTTCGTCGGTCCATGAGGAATTCCATGTTCCCATGATCTTTGAAGAGGTAGACGGAATGAATGTTGATAGGATTTCTTCTAATGCTCAACAGTCTATTGCAACAGTTGTCGTGTTGAGCAAGAAAATTCCGACTTCAGGGGATGTGAGCAAGGATCACGCTTCTTCTCTCCTGTTATCCCAAGATTCTAGGGGTGTAATTGAGATTCCTAAAAATCAGTTGGTTCTTGACTCTCTTGATAAGGATATTTCTGATTCTAAAGGTGTTGTTATTGGTGAACAGAAGCGTAGGAGGATGGTTGGAAGTGGTGAGGTGGACGGTGCTACTAATATGGGTTCTAACTCTGTGGTTTCGGTTGGGCTTGTAATGGATAATCCGACTCCACAAAATGGATTAAAGGTGGGCTCTGGATATCAGGCCCGCCAAGACAAATGACAATCTTGAGTTGGAACTGTCGTGGGTTGGGTAATCCATGGACAATTCAGGCCTTAGCAGACCTAGTCCGTAAGTTTAAACCTAGTTTTATTTTTCTTGCTGAAACTATGTTATCACGTGATCGTTTGCATTCAATAAAATCTCGTTTGGGTTATGATGGTGTTTTTGCAGTAAGTAGTGTTGGTCATGGAGGGGGTATTGCCTTTATGTGGAAATATAAAGATAGTGCTAGTCTTCTTTCTTATTCTGCTCATCATATAGATGTTTTTATTAATCTCCCCGATATGCCTACATGGCGACTTACTGGTTTCTATGGTCATGCGGCTCGCTCAAATCGCCACTTATCATGGTCTCTTCTCTGACATCTAAGTCACTAATCTTCTCTCCAGTGGTGTTGTTTGGGGGACTTTAATGATCTCCTTTCTTCTGATGAAAAGCAAGGTGTTGTTAGTCATCCTCAGTGGCTCTTTGATGGTTTTCGCAAAGCGATTGATGATAGTGGGCTCCATGATATTGGTATGGACGGTTACCCTTTCACTTGGGAGCGTCGACGGGATTTTCCGGATGGTGTTGAGGAAAGGCTGGATAGAGCGTTGGCCTCTTCGGCTTGGTGTTCTGAGTTTAATGATGTAAAGCTTCGCAATTTGGAGGTTTCGGTTTCTGATCATTCACCGATTTTCTTGGATTTTCTGCTTTCACATCAGGTTTATAGAACTCAAAAATTTCGTTTAGAGAATCTTTGGTTACGTGAACCCCAGTGTAAAGAAATTGTTGCTTCTAATTGGCAGTGTAGTGAGGGTCGGCCTATCCAGTCAAGGCTGAAGGCGTGTGGGGTGGACCTCCTAGAGTGGGGTGCCCATTTGGCTCAGCAATTTTGGGGTCGGTTGATAGCTATTAAAGTAGAGATGAAGGTAGTTCATCCCCGACGAGATGCGATCTCTATGGCCAGATATGAGCATTTGAAGTCTAGTTATAATTTAATCCTTTTCCAGCAAGAGGATTTTTGGAAAAAAGGTCCAAACATCTATGGCTTCAAGCTGGAGATTCTAATTCGAAGTTTTTTCACATATCAGCCAAATCTCGGAGGAAGAATAATTTGGTTTTGGCTCTTAAGGATGCTAGTGGGCAGTGGCGTGAATGGGACAATGGTCTTCTTGATCTTTTGCAATCTTATTTCCAGACCATTTTTACATCTAGTGGGTCTCAAGGGCAGTAGGTAATTTCTTGTATTGACTCTAGACTTGACCTCTTTCAGCGTAATTCTTTGATTGCTCCTTTTACTATAAGGACGATGTTAGGGTGGCTATTTTCTCTATGCATCCGGATAAGTCTCCAGGTCCGGACGAAATGAATCCTGCTTTTTATCAAAAGTTTTGGGGAGTGGTGGGTGATTCGGTCTCTGCTGCTTGCCTCACTTTTCTTCAGAATTCTGATTTTCCAGTTGGCCTAAATGACACAAATATTGTTTTGATTCCAAAAAATCAAAGCGGAGTTTATTCTTGACCTTCGCCTATTTCCTTATGTAATGTGTTGTATAAAATAGTGGCGAAGATGTTGTGATAGATTGAAGTGTGTGTTGGATTACATGATCTCGGAACAACAGTGCGTTTATTCTGGCTGACGATTCTTGATAACATCATGATTGCTTATGAGGTTGTTTCACCGCCTTAAACGTGGCGTCAAGGAAAAATGGGACATCTGGCGTTGAAGATTGATATGAGTAAAACCTATGATAGGCTAGAATGGGATTATCTTTGAGTACATGTTGGATCGGATGGGTTTCCCTCAAAGTGGATTCGATGGATGAAAATGTGTGTCTCAACTGTTATTTACTCAATTTCTCATAATGGTACAAATTTGGATCCTATAATTTAAATCGACGAGGTTGCGCCAAGGTTTCCCTTGTCTCCATACCTTTTTATTTTATGTCTTAGAAGGTTTTTCATTATCTTCTGTGATATATGAGAGAAGAGGTCCGATTCATGGTTGCGTGTGTTTGCATTTGGGGCGCCAATTATGTCTCACCTTTTTTTCGATGATAGATACTTATTTATTTTAAAGGCTACGCGTCGAGAGTGTCAATCTATTCAACGGTGTATTGATGCTTATGAGACCTTTCGGTCAAAAAGATAAATTTCCATAAGTCATCAATTTTGTTTAGTTCTAACACCTCAGCAGCTGTGCAAACTGAATTATGTAATCGGTTAGGTGTGGTTTTAACTTCGAATCAGAGTAAATACCTGGGTTTACCATCTTTTGTTGGGAAGAATAAACAAAGGGTCCTATCTTTTATGAAGGAAAAGGTTTGGGCTAGGATGTCAAGTTGGAAGAATAAATTGCTTTCAAAGGCAGGGAAATAAATTTTGATTAAAAGTGTGGCTCAGGCCCTCCCTACGTTTGCAATGAGTGTTTTTTACTTCCCAAGGAGCTTTGTGCGAGTTAGAAGGTATGATGAAAGCGATTTTGGTGGAGTAATAAGGTAGATAGTTCTAGAGGAATTCATTGGATGAATTGGAATAAGCTTTGTCTTTAGGAAGGATTATGGCGGATTGGGTTTTAAGAAACTTCGGGAGTTTAATGTCGCTATGATTGCTAAGAACGGGTGGCGTCTTATGACTCGCCCTACTTCTTTAGTAGCTAGAATTTATAATGCCCGATATTATCCTAAAACTTCGTTTTTAGACACTCCATCTGCTCAAAATCCTAGTTACGTCTGGAAAAGCTTGCAAGCGGCTCAACCTATTCTTTGTCGGGGAGCTCGATGGCGGGTGGGAAGTGGGCGTAGTATAAATGTTTGGACAGAACCATGGCTGCTAGATGATGATAACCCGTGCCCTCAGACCCCACGAGTTCCAGGAACGGAATCTGCGTGTGTGCGTGATTTGTTGATCCCAAATAGTACGCAGTGGGATGTGGATCTTTTATGTGATTTATTTGATGCTACGGATAGCTCTTTAATTCAGCAGATTACGCTAAGTCGTCGTGTGTCTCAGGATGTTTTGTATTGGCGATAGAAGAATCGAGGGTGCTACAGTGTTCGAAGTGGTTATGATGCTCAAATTAGTGCTCTTTCGTCTCGAATGCTCATCGTGATCTGTGTTTGGAAGAAAATTTGGTCTCTAAAACTCCTCCCAAAGTGAAACATCCTGGGGTGTGTAGGTTGTGTTCAAAGTTAACTTCCTACTAAGGATCACCTTGGATGAAACGAGTTGAGGTGGGCGGTTTACTTCTGGTTTGTAAGACGAGGAGTGGAGTCCATGACTCATGCATTTATGTCCCCGCCTTTTCGCTAAAAATTACTAGCGATTGTTGGTTGCCCTTCATTCAGATTGGTGTCCCCGATATTTTCCAATGGGTAGTTGATGTTCTTACTAGCTCTCCAACGAGGTTCTTTGTTATGTTTTGTATGGTTCTTTGGTGTTTATGGCGTAATAAAGCGAGGTTACGTGGAATGAAAAGGCTCAAAGAACCTATAAGACTACTCGATCTTGTAGGATCATTTCTTCACCAATGGACAACATTTCGAGGACCTCTGGTTTATGGTTCTCTACCGGACGGGAGTTGATGAAGGCTTGATTCGCTGCGTTAAACCCGGACTGGGTCTTTCAAATGTAATTTTGATGGGGCTATTTTTTCTAGTTCCCATCGACTTGGCTATTGACCAACAAATATCATATGTTATTGGTAGGAAAGATCTAGGAGAAAGTAATAAGGTGCCAAATTAAGTAGCCCTAAAAAATTAATGTCCCAACCACCCGGGCACTATAATTTAATAAACAAAAACAAAAAGGTCCCACTCCAACTGGTTTTTAACTAGTTTTGACATGAAAAACAAAATCCCAGCGGTAGTAGTAACCATCTTATGACACGTAAGTTGACATGAAAATAATGAAGTAATAGAGTTGACGCTAATATTACGGAAATGAAGAATAAAGGAGGAAGGGGAAACCAATTAAGTGAGAATTAAGAGGAGAAGTTGGACATTGAAAAGTAAGAAAGACTTTTATTATTATAGTAATTATAATTACTTTTCATGTATATCAAGCATGGAGTTGAATATAAATAATGGTTACAAATATTTAAAATATATATATACAAATTCGATCCCTCCAATACAAATGAATTAGAAGAAGCGTCTTTTAGAATCTAATCAAATAGAATAACGATTTTTCAGTCATTATAGTATAGAAAAGCTGATTTTTATTTATTTTTATAATTGATTTAAAAAAAAAAAAAAAATCGTTATTTTAATTTTCGATCTTGGATTATTTCCAGAGAATCTATATATATATATATATATACTTTGAAATGTTTCCATGTATTAGCTAGGGATCAATCCTTGAGAGATACAAAGGAGATCATTATTAGCAAAACAAACAAAAAGGTCCAAAAACAAACTAACAACGGGATCTTAAATCAAACACCATGCAATCGATCATATAGTTCAACATAGATGGAGACTCGTAGTAATTACGTACTATCTTAAAATTTATTGAGGAAACAAAGTTGCGCACACCACCTCCATCACATGTCTGAAAAGAGTGAAAACGTAGGAATACTTTGCTCGAATCTGAAGAAGTTAAGCGGATCCACTATGGTTTTAATTCGAATCAGCTTCTCGAAATTTTTGTTGAAGTATGACCTACCCCATCTTCGTGCCGCTATATTGCTAATAATGCCCGTGGCACTGTTTATTCCCAAGTCAAGATCATCATAATTCCAATATGATCTTCGCGGATTGCTGGAAACATAAGGAGTCAAGTAATCGTATAAGCTTCTAATCCATTCCAACTTCTGTGTGGTGTTCCCAACCCAAAGAATCCTCGCATACACCATGAACAATGTTCCGGCTCTATTTGGGAACGGAATCGCTGACTCGGGATAATCATCCAACACTCCCCCGTAGGGAGTAAAGATCACGGTTGTTTCTCCCGGTCCGACTTCTAGAAGCTTCTCCCATAAACCTTCGAGCCCTGCTGCAGGAATTGGAGTTCTCACGAAGTCGGATTTCGCTTTTGTAGGAATATCAACCAAAAAGGTTCTGTTAAGCAAATCCTCGGCAGTGTAATTGTCCGAGAAAAGGTTGAAAAACGAGTTCAGCATGACCGCGCCGATCCAAGGGACTTCTAGAAGGTCTGAACTCGCCAAACCTAGTTGGGGAAATCTTTGGTCCATAATTGCTTTTAATTGTTCTGCTCTACCAAGGTATGCACCAGTAAACCCTAGCTGAACAGTTTTTCCGTCTGGACGAGTACTTGTATTGCTTATTATAGTACTTATTCGGACCCTGATGTCGAGTTCATTGGGAAGAACCGGAGCAACTGTCTGGAATGGATACAAAACGTCGGTTGCACCCTCTTCTCTAGTTCTAAAAATAGTAAAGACAGTGACTATTTCTGGAACATCAACTAGATTTAACTTCCAAGAGAGAATGATTCCAAAGCTAGAACAACTACCACCTCTAACGGCCCAAAATAGATCTTCGATTTTCTATTGATTTTCTATCGAGAATGTTTCCATGAACGTCAACCAAACGGACATCAATAACATTATCAGCAACAAGAGCAGTAGGCCAGATTCGTCGTAGTGGGCCATACCCTCCCCCACAGATTAGTCCAGTAGCACCCACGGTAGACCAAACGCCAGCCGGAAAAGCAAGCGTGCCACTTGCTCGGTAAATCCAGTAGTAGACTTCACCGAGAGTGGCACCAGCTTGAACAATTGCGGTTTTAGTAGTTGGATTGACAGTGATGGCTCGAAGATTAATCATATCAAGTAACACGAATGGTAGGTCATACGTGCTACTGTAAGAAAGACCCTCGAAATCATGACCACCGCTTCGAATTCTAATCTGTATGTCATATTTTTTGGCACAATACACGACTGATTGGACTTGGGACTCGACTACGGGTGTAACAATGACTGCAGGGGTACGACGGTCTGATACCAAGAACCGTGGGTTTCGAACGGAGAAAACATAGATAGGTGTGAAGGAAGAATTGGCTGGGGTGAAAATAACCTCAGATATTGGGACAGAGGTGCTTCGGAGGCATTTTATGAAGCGGTCAGGAGAATCTGGCCATGCAAAAGAGGACACTACAAGAAGAGAGATAGCTAGCAAAAGCATTGGAAAAATTGGATTTTTCATTATGAATTTTTTTCTTTGGCTAAGCTTGCTTTTCTGAATTAGAGATGTCCGGTATTTATAAGGTTTTTCATGCAACACGTAAGTATATAGTACTAATAAAGACCAGTCCTTAGGGTTTTTATTTTGGTTGCAGTGCATTTATATATATATAGTGCGATGACGATTAATTAAATACATGCAGTCTTTCCCTAATCCCAATATACGAGTGAATGCGTGAGATATTCAAATGAAATGAAGTTGACGGATGAACAGAATACGTTAATTAAATCAACCATGTGCTTTCAGATTTTGGAGGTTTTGTAGAGTAACATATTCATCAGAGTATTTACCAGATCTATATCTTTGAAATTGAAATCACCAAATTGAAAGTAAGAGTTGCAATATTGAGCTTCTAGCTTATCATTTCTATTGAACATTTTCCTAATCTCAAATATTGTTATAAGATAAACACCCTTATTTCCAGTCTTTTATTTTACTTTATTTTGCTAACTTGGTCACAAATTCTAAGATGTTTCCCGGCCCTTTATCTAATATTAACTGTGCCAGGTTACTAAGAAAAGACATTTGTGAAGGGTCTGGATTAATTCAATGAATTAATTTTAGATTTTAGAAAGTTGAGAAGTTTAAATATATATATATATATATATATATATATATATATGTGTGTGTGTGTGTGTGTGTGTATATATATATATATATATATATATTAAAATACAAAATTGCATTTGTTTACCTTGAACTGCATTGCAACTTTAATTTGCGTTATTTAATACCTCATTAAAAATAACTGCATATGTTCCTTTTTAAATGTTGGTGAAGGAGAAAATGTAATCAATGATTTATCTAATTAAATAAATTAGGTATCAAAATGACAATGTTGTATTTTTAAAATTCATCGGAAAGATGTTATAAGTTAAACAAATTAGTATATATATAATATTTAGAGATAGTTCTTCCTTAATCTACAAAGGACAAATAAATTAAAGAAATATTTTTCTTTCATAAAAGGCAGATAAAAAGAAAATGAGGAGCATCATCAAAGTGGGAATGCAACTATATGCCTAAATAGATATGCAATTTACTTCTATATTGAAATTTTCCAACTTCCTAAAAATGTCAAGTTTACCAAATCCAAACCCATTGGGTGCGTACATAGGGGTGCTTACATTTCTTGCTACGACACACATATTTTAATAACAACTTAATTCTGTACGTAATTTTTGTCTTGTTCTACATATGCATGTTGATTTCTATTCAATACTACCGCAATTGTATGTCTAAGGGGGTGTTTGATAAAAATTGAATGAATCTAATCTGAATCTGAATGAAATTTTTTTTGATAATTGACATGTTTGAAACATCTGAATAACATATTTTTATTATTTTCCCCCTCTAAAAAAATTCAAATTTTTTTTGTAAATTTATTTAATATAATAGTTAATATTGTAAAAAAAAAATAAATTCATTCAACCGTTCATTCAGCCAAAAAAAATTGGACTAAACCAATCAGTTCAAAATCGTTTGAATGGCTAACCGGTTCAGCCATTCAGACGATATTTTTCCAAAATAAACGCACAGAATGACTGAATCGTTCAGCCATTCAGCTGCAATCAAACAGCCCCTAACTCTTTAATCACGTGATAAATGAAAAAAGAGTTAGGTGTCGAGTGAGATCATATATAGAAACTAACGGAATTAATTAAAATTTCGTCCAAGTGAAGAACTCCCCAGGTTGAGCTCTCCTTAGGGCCGGGATGATAAAGAAAGTTAAAGTGGTTGGAATTGGTACAACCTAAAGTTTGATCATAACAATTTAATTTAATTTATACACTTTTTTAGTAATTCTTTTTTGAATTTTGTGGGAGTGACATATTATGCAATTTCAAAAAAAAAAGAACCAGTTACGCAATCCAACCCTGTGAAGGATCATTAGTTCTTCATTTGAGAAAAATGAAAAAGACAGGAAGTACATTTTGAATATTTGTCTAACCATGCTAGCTAGCTAGCTGTTTCTCAAGCTACGTACGTACGTAGTCCTCTTAATTAATTAAATACTGAAAATTATTAGTGTCACGCACAAGATTAGGTGAAATATACCTTTCTTAATTTAATCACCGTACGTACAACCTGCTTCAAAAATTAAGAATTTGTCCAGCGATGTGCCAAAAAATGCATGGCTTCAAATTCTACTCCCCATCCGTTGACAATGAAAAGAAAGACGCATTTTTTCCTTGTATTTAAGGTATGTATGTAAAAACACACTTGGACATAATTTTTTGAATGATCTTTATTTCAACAAAAAATTTTTTTAAAGATATATTTTATTATTGAACAAAGTTATTGAAAAAATTATGATTAATAGGAGTATATTTTATGCAAACCTTAATATTTAAAAGTTTGTATAAAAGTTAGCAAAAAAAAACAAAAAATAGTAGGACACTCAATTCTAGGTATATAGAGGAAGTACGTAAATTTAAATTCATATATTTTCAAATAATGATTTCTTGTATATTGCAAGCAAAAGCAAAAAGAATTGAATATAAGGGTGGAGAAGCCGGCCAAATGCTGCTAACAAGCCAAATATTGCAGTGTCCATTGAGTGAGATCTCTTATAAATTTATAACTTAAGTGGTCGTGTCAAAAGATTTAATTAGATCTGATTATGTATTTATGTTTCTTTTACCTAGTAAATAGTACTACCTTTCAGACCCAGACTGGACCGATCCGATCTGATATAGAACCAAGAACCGATCAACAAAACGAAGTACTGGTTAAGTCGAACAGATCGGAGCTACTAAAAACTGATGAAAACCGATAACCAGTGGTTAAACCCGTCAAACCGATGACCAATTGACACCTACCCGACTCAAATCATCCCGTACTCCACCTGATTCAACTCTATTTGCTCCACCCACGAGGCCTGTGAATTCACCCTCGCACCCTGGAGTTGATACTTAGGCCCATCGAATTACTTCTTCACCACGCCCGAGACAAACGTGTCTGAGCAATTTTCTCATAGTCATCCTAAGCTCACTCCACCCGACTCAAATCACCCCGTACTCCACCTGACTCAACTCTATTTGCTCCACCCACGAGGCCTGCGAATTCACCCTCGCACCCTGGAGTTGATACTTGGGCCCATCGAACTATGCGCTTTGATACCATTTGTAGCGGAATTGTACGATCCATCCCACATCAAATTCATTACCACTGCAGCGCGCACCTGTGTAGACTGACCCAATAAGCATGTTGGACCACCTCCTTACCTAAAAGGGTAACCTATTAGGTTGAGGCTTTACCATACTTATTAACACATCTACACTCTTGAATTTATCTAACACTACTAAAAAAATGGTCATTTGTGATGGCAAAAATCCATCACAAAAACTAAAAAAACCATCACGAAAGGTTTACGTGATGGTTTTAAAAGATATCGACGATAATTAAATCTTGTATACGCCCATCATGAAAGGTTTTACGTGATGATTTTGTCAATCACCAAAACATTCAATCCTTTTGTGATGACTAAATAAATCACATTAGCGAACATGTATTTTGCGATTAGTTTGTCCATCACAAAATATTTATGATGGCCGAAGCAATCACATCTTTTTGTGATGGCCAAAACAATCACCAATTATTTGTGATGGGCGAAACAATCACATCTTTTTGTGATGGCCAAAACAATCACCAATTATTTGTGATGGTCGAAGCAATCACATCCTTTTGTGATGGCCAAAGAGTTGTGATGGCTAAAACAATCACAATTGTCCCTATTTTTGTATCATTTTTATACATTTTGGTGATAGTAAAGCCATCACAAAATTCCTATATTAAAATATATTTAATTGCCAATTTTATATTTCAAATCTGTAAATGCCATAAATTACAATAAATTTGAAACTTAAAATCATACAAATTTATTAAAATGAAGAAATCTGATCCATTTAATTAAAAATAAATTCATAACCAACTACTTAAATAGGTAGCTACATGTCATGGGTTCATCAAACAATTAACAAACCCAACATCTATCAAAGAACCCTAAACTAATAAAATTGACAAGTAAAGGAAAGCTAAATCATCCTGAATTCTCCATAGAGTCTTCTTGAGAGTCGTCATCATCTACGTTGTCATTCTCAGCATGCGTGGTTGAGTTATTCGTTGTCATTCTCAGCATGGAGTCCTCTTGAGAGTCGTCTCCCACCTCTAGTTCTCACCATAGCTGGAGAAAAAAAAAACTTATAATTAAGTATAGGATAAATAAAAGAAATTATTCAAGATGATGTTGTAATGCAATTTAAAAATTATTCACTACTCTACTAGTTCCAAAATCGATTAGCATCTTACTTGTCTGCAAGATGGTAGCATTCAACAGTACAAAGAACAATTTATATACCCAACATATACAAAATAATCACATAAAATTTACAAGCTATCACAAAATAATCACATAAAATCAGAAAGCACTATCATGTTTCAGTGGCTACTTATACAATAGCCTCTCTTTTTTAATAGACAACATAGCATAGATTATTGCATCTACTAAAATAAACAATCATATATATTTCATATTCAGAAAAAAAGAGAAAATCAGAAAGCACTATCATGTTTATGCACAAAATAATAGTGTATCAAGTGCTAAGTATTGTTCAAGGGATGAAACTTAGAAGTTTTTGGAAGAAAAATATAAGACAATCAAGAAATCTTAATTTCATGTTCATGTTCATGTTCATCTATGACATTTAGGGGAAATGAACTGAAAAGCGGCCAAACATGGCATGACTACAACTGTACCTAGATTGTGGGTAGGTTTTGCAAAAATAAATCCATGTGGTAACTATATACACATATTTAACTAATTTGTATGACTTCGCTACATTATACTTGTTACATTATACTTATAATTATATCATTTTGTAAAAATCAGTTACATACAATGACTTTGCTATCTATGCTCCCTTTATTCCATTAGTTTGGCAATGAGTATTTACATGATTTTAACCAATAATAGAATGTGTTTTATACGTAATTAACCTATATATAGGATGATGAAATCAACTTGAAAATGGATTAAAGATTAGTTAACTAATTTACAAAAAGATGAAATCTTAAGAACTTAAGATTTATGAAAGCGTGAAGTTGGTATGGATTTTGAATATGATGTATGATACAAGTTAAAGATTTATAAATCCATCTAATTATGTATCAAGTCACAAATGATGTTGGTGTTTTTGGCTTTTTATCATGTCGTTTTGCCATTTTCCTATAATGTAGTGCTAAGTACTTATATAATTGATAGTCCAGAGAAGGCTAAAATGGTGCTATATATTGTGGGCTTTGTGGCCCCTCTTTCCATTCATATGGCCCTTCTACCCAGTTGGCCCTCTCTCACACACAAACTCAAGAATATCAAGGCAATAAGACATTATTGTTTTCTAACTGCCTATTACAATAAGTCCTCTTGATTGCCAATGTATTTCGTCTCATAAAGGCATATCTCTGTTTCTTGCTGCATTCCTGATGCTTTTCACTTGTATGTATTTTTTTTATGCTGTGCCTATAGAAAAGTAACTTGTGTCCTCCTTTTATGTGTCCTTTGATTACCTTTTTTCTGTATTTAATTCCCTTCCCATCTTTTCTAACCAAAAAAGGAAAAGAAAAGTTTCACTGTTCTATAAGAATTTTGAGTTGTAATATTTCTAATCGACACCTTGTTTGCAGATGAGTTTGAGATTAATTAAACAAATTGGATATAAATTTTGACAACATAAAGCCAAGTATAAGTTAAAGTCAGAGGGTAACAACTGGAATTAAGATAAAACAAATGAAAAACATAACCAGCCAAAACATAATTTAAAATCAAATTCCTTTCATATACCAAATTTGTCTCTGTAGGCCCAAACAAATAAATTGAAATACAAGATTGGTATATATATTTAATATCAATCTGGTAGGATAATAATTAAAGTAAATATTAATTGAATTACAAACAAAAGAATACAAAATGAATGTCAAATTAATGAATTAATGAGTAACCCTTTCATTCCAACAAAAGAAGAATTCTAATTTAAGTCTTTTTCTAATCAGTTTCATATTAGATTTGTTTACAAACTACACTCCTTTCTCAATCAAAGTAATTAACTAACAAAGTTTCATATATATTCATGCATACATATACGTACGTAATTAACATACATACATATATAAATCGAGGACCATATGTATGTTAAATCTCCACAAACACATGAACAATTAAATTGTCAATAACAGTTCGTAAAACATCTCTATAAAAACAGGAATTGGGGCAAAATTCGAATAGAGAAAGCATAATCACAATTCTAAAATAAAAATTGGGGAAAAATTAGAACAGAGAAATGAAAGAGGGAGAGAATAAACACACAAGGAGAGGACTTGCCTTCGAAATCACAACCTTAACTGGGCAACTTTGGTAGAAGATGGGTCTAGGGTTTCAGTTTGTCGCCTATGGAAAAGAGAGGGAGGTTTATATAATCGTACTTGAAATGAAAGATAGAAAGAGAGATCCAGCCATTGTTTCAAAATGAGCGGAATATGCAACTAAATTAGCTTAGATTTTTGTTTGTTTAATTATATTTAATTAGCTTAGATTTCTTTTGATTTAATTATCTTTTGATATACCCCTTGTTCTACAAAAAAAAAAACTATCATTTAATTATTTTTTTAGTAAATTTGTGAAATATGAATTAATTGATCCACTAGTAATTAAGTACAAGTTTGTTATTCAAACAAAAAAGTAAAATAAATTAAAATAATATTAAAATTAATATCATTTCTTAGATTAAGCCACAAATTAAGTCTCTTCTCTTTTATTATTTTAAAATAATATAAAAATTTATATCCTTTCTTAGATTAACCTACAAATTAAGTCTCTTCTCTTTATTATTTTAAAATAATATTATTAATAAAAATGATGTTTTAATATTAATTATTACTCTTACAAGAAATATTGAAGCTTAATGCAATAACTTATATTCTTCTTTGTCAGGCCTGAAATTTTTTTATAACATTACTATCATCCGCACCCACTATATTTAATATCATTATGAGTAATGATATATTTAATATCCCCCAAATAGTCTTCAAACATTAAAATAATTTATCCATTAAAAATGACAATAATTAATAATAATAAAAATATATGCCCACAAAAAAAATGTCAATGGTACAATATGTCAAATATAAAATGTGAAATGTACAAATAGTGTATTAAACCCTTAAAAGTTAATTTACGCCCGAGTCTACTAGTTTTTTTTCAATTTTTTAATTAAATTTTATTTTTAATTTCATGTACTTGAGATTACTTAATCTGGTCCAAATTTTGCAAAGCAAGTTCAACAAATGGATTAGACCTTCAGCTAATTAGATTCAACAAAATCATCAAATTCTAACTGAATTCAACTTGGAGTAATTTTATGTGAGACCCCGAATTTTATGAAATAAAAGTATTCAATTTTTCTATTTTGGTAAATAGTTAAATTGATAAAAGTTTAAAGTTAAGGGTCATATTTGAAAATTTTTCAAAGTAGACAAGTTGTCATAAAATACCTAGTTACTATTCACTCTAGTATTATTCATTCAGGTATTTGGGACACTTTTAGTGTTGAAATCTTATTCACGAGTTCTTATTCACGGAGTTCTTATTCACCCAAATTACTATTCACTCTAGTATTGTTCACTTTCGAGTATTTGGAACACTTTTTGTGTCGAGATACTTTATTCACGAGTTCTTATTCACGAGTTCTTATTCACCCAATTACTATTCACTCACCTAAAGTATTATTCACTCGAGTATTTGAGATACTTTTTATTAGAATCTTATTCACGATTCTTATTCATGAGTTGATATTCACGAGTTCTTATTCACGAGTTACTATTCATGAGTTACTATTCACGAGTTATTATTCATG
The DNA here is from genome assembly GCA_020205605.1 of Panax ginseng. Classification (NCBI taxonomy): domain Eukaryota; kingdom Viridiplantae; phylum Streptophyta; class Magnoliopsida; order Apiales; family Araliaceae; genus Panax; species Panax ginseng. The sequence goes on from CM035146.1 coordinate 103,129,961, forward strand.
AGTTCTTATTCACTTTGAGCAATATATTTATTTTCGGTCCAAATCATTTTTGGGTCTGATATTATTCCATGAGGAGATGTCTTTAATTTTTTCGAATAGTTGGTTGAAATTATATTAGTAAATCAATAATTTATTTAAATATATTATTATAATATTATATTATAGTAGTATAATGTGATTATATGATAGTATATTTTTTATAATTTGAATGGTAACATTATTATAGTAAATTCATGGTATAAAAGTAAAATGAGGTGAAAGAGAACAATTTGAATTTGAATTACGATGATGTAGCGATGATGTCATCGAACGATGAGGTAAACAATGATGTCATCGGAAGGATGATGTAAGCAATGATGTCATTTGATCGATGATGTAAGCAATGATGTCATATGATCGATGATGTAGCGATGATGTCATAAATTATGGCGAAAAGACTATTTTACCCTTACTCTACCAAACATAAATGAAGTTCATTCCTTCATTATTTTCTTTTAATTCATTGAAACTCTAGAGAGAAAACTATAGAGAGAATTCTTCTTCTATAATCTTGAGAGTATTTCTTTAGAGTTTAAGAAAGCTTTAAGCGTAGTATAAGTTTCCTTGAGTATATCCTACGCCCTCTTAGTGGAATACTCTTCTTTGAAAGGTAAAGGGATATTGTTATCGTAAGGGATATTATTTGTTGTACTAGTAAGGGGTGTTATTCCTTCTTATTCATGAAGAGAACTTACATTATTCTATTCTTTATTATTACATTTGGAATAACTTTGTATCTGTGGATTCTAGTATACACAGTAAAGTCTATTGTTATTCCATTCTTTATTATTACATTTGGAATAACTTTTGTATCGTGAATTACCGTAGTATACGGTGAAGTCTATTGTTATTCAATTATTTTTTATTACATTGGAATAACTTTGTGTATGTGGTTTACCCTATACTTGGTGGAATGACTTTGTATATGCGGTTTACCCAATACTTGGTGATCTTCTTTTATTATTCCGCATTTATTATTACGTAGAATATCCCGCATCGATATTAATTTCACGACTTTGGTTCCAATATTTATTATTCGCATTTATTATTACGGAATATCCTCACATGCATGCGTTTTCTGGCAGGACACAGTTCCATTAATTATTATTCCGCATTTATTATTCTATTGGGAATAACTTTTATGCATGCGGTCTCTATCGCATGCGTGGTGATGTCTTTTGTTATTCCATTCTTTATTATTACATTGAAATAACTTTTATCATGTAGATTACCACATGCATGGTGAATGATCCTTTGTATTCATTCCTTATTAAATTGTGGAAATGATGCATATCGTGGATTACTGCGCAATGGGTGAAAATCCATTTGCGGATTTCATATATTCTTTATTATCTTATTGGTTATTGGTTTTACGATTGTATGTCATTGGCATGTAGTGCAAAGATGATATGTTGTTGAATATCTTTGGCACATAATGCAAAAATGATCATTATTTGATAGCTTTGACGCGTAGTGCAAAGATGGGCGGTGGATGACATGATCATTACCACTAGGTGAATCTTAACGAATATCCTTGGCCGTAGTGCATGGATAATTCAATGATGTGATGGGTAGGATCATGATCATTAGTTAACGAGTTGAATGTCTTTGGTAGTAGTGCCTTTGACGAGCGATTGATTGGTATGATCATGACCATTGGTTTTATAGTTGAATATCTTTGGCCCATAGTGCAAAGATAGACAAGCGATTGAGTATGATCATTGTTGTTACATTTGAATATCTTGACCTTTGGGGTAAGGATATTGAGTAAACATCCTATTAATCTTTTGTGGCGAGGAAGCTGTTGATTTACATGATTGTAAATATGAATTATGAACTTAATTATAATCTTTAGTGGTTCGGTGAAGGTAGGTGATGAAAGTTCTCTTTGTCTTGGATACAACGAAGAAGCTGTTGATGAGTATTACAGAATGAAATATTAACGATGGACTTTTAATTTGGAGGAGATAGTAGACATTATATTCTACTTGACTCTTAATGGATTATTGATTCATTTGCAATTATGGTTGAAAAGTTTTATTATCTACCATATGTTATAAATCTTTGATTTATTATTGATGAGAACTATTGATAATGTAGTTATCTTTAGTCATGATATTCTTTCTTTGGGCTAGTTGTGCTCACCCTTTTGCTTCACAATTCCTTTCGGGTAAATAAGAGTGTAGGCTGGGTCGAAATGGGGATATGAGGAAATAGTGAGATGGTTGAGAGCGTATGAAGTTTCTCAAAACATTATAAAAGCGGCATGACATACAATATATAATTGTATTGAGGACCTAAGATGTGGGTGTCGTATTTTATATCGTCACATAATATTTAATTTTGGTGAACTATAATAGGGTGAAGTGAACTTGAGCTTTGGAAGCGTTATTTTCTGTGTATTATATATGACATTGTAATAATTTGAATTTGGATCACATCATGAGACTATATTGTATTAAAACTCACGATTAAGCGTAGTCGATTATTTTCTGACGATTCAACGATTAATATAAATGAAGTTGGTATTTGATTTTTATAGTGTGATATCTGGCGACCCAAGATGGGTGATGTATACCTAATTTTGGGGGTGTCACATTTTACTCTTTCGCCGTATATATACATCTAAGTCTAACTACCTGGAGTTATAGGATTCAAATTTAATTAATAATATTTTAAAAATACTTGTAAATTCCATCACCTAATATATTTGTTGTTCATATATGCTTGTTTTTTAGTGATTGTTTTGACCGTCACAAATAGTATATAGTGATGGCAAAATTAACCAGTACTAGGAGTCGTCATCTATATTATTATTTTGTGATTGTTGAAAAAGTCCATCATATAATTCCATTTTTTGAGATTACTTTATAAATGTAATCATAAAGGTCCATCACATGTGGTTTTCTTTTCGTGATGGTCTTAGTTATCACCAAAGATTATTTTGAACTTTTTTCTTTGTGATGGCTTAAATGCAATCACGTTAAGGAGAAATATATAGGTGATGGTTTCATGCCATCTCGAAAATTAAAAATTAATTTTGGACAATATTTGGTGATTGAAATAGCCGTCACATAATCAATTATCAATTGTGATTGGACAATATATACTGTTTTTTGTGATGGCTCAAATAATCCATCACGAAATATTATCAATTGTGATTGCTTTTAAAAATCGTCACCAGGAACCATCACGTATGCTTGATTTTCTATTATTTTGTGATTGCTTAAAAAGTTCATCACAAATTACTATCTTTTGTGATTATTTTTGAAAGTTGTCACAAAATTTCGTCACGTATTCTTGTTTTTCTAGTAGTAATGTGGGATTCATGTGAAATATCCCAACATAACCAATTCAAATAGAAAAAATTTTAGGGATTATAGAGAAATAAATAACTTTGTATGAAACTTATTCTTTCTTGTAATGGACCAAAGTAGGAGAACATGCAAGCTTACTTTTTGCACATGAGCGCAATAATAAACTTACTTCTGATTAGGGAACTTATCTCTTAGTTCTTTATTCCATTGGAATGTGCGGTTGTTTATTTTCTGAAATGATCACCAAATACATTGAAGATCATTTCATTCATTCCTCAATTAAATTTATTCAATCTAAACGGAATAGAGATGCCATCTTTTGGGGATACTGATTTTAAGGCATTCAAATGGTCGGTGGATCAGTTTGGATCAGTTTTCTTTTTCAATTGTCAACTATCCAAATCTCAATCCTGATAGCCTAGCGATTAACATAAACTGTCAAATATCAATCCTTGATTTGTTACGCTTGCAACTGCCATTTTATAGGATGAAATAAAGTAGTTCATTCAGAAATAATACTAAAAAGCCTAGTAAATCAATAAACCAACACCATTTTGGGTAAGGAGGAACAACCGTTGATAAGACTACTAAAATTACCCAGCTGGTATTCTTCAAAATCCTACAAACCATAAAAGGGTCTCTTCCCAAAATCCCTATCTATGCACATATAGCAGATACATAATTCCATGCCAAGCGTTGTCTGCAAAGCAAAAAAGCAATGACGATGCACATATGTAAAAAATCAGTTCAGTTAAGAAAATTAGACTCGAAGAAAAGAAAAAAACTCAACATTCAAACAAAAAGTAAATGCCATTGTCAATTTAAACCAAAATAAAAATTAACAAAACACAAAATTCACATTTAAGTAAATTTAGCCCTAAACTGAAGAAACAAAAGGATTTGTTTTCATCTTCCTTACTTGTCCCTTGTTTATATTAGAACTGAAATTCAATCCACACCCAAATACTTAGAACTGAAATTCAATCTACACCCAAATACAAGTAAATGCCTAATATTTCAGAGACTTTATACAGATGAGCATAACTCAAATCCCATTTGAAAATACATATATGAATTATAAGTAGAGAATTATCAGTATGTATGAGAGGAGAGAGAGAAAATATGTAGCCTATTACCAATTGAAGGAGTAGCAGCAACCAATTGAAGGAGTAACAACACTAATCGCACGAACGAGCTCTTCTCTTCTCTTCTCCCCCTTCTCCCTCGTCTCCCTTTCTGTTGCCCTCTTTTTTTTTCTTTCTGCTGCTGAGTCGATTGATCGCATGAAGCTGAATCTATTTAAGACGATCAATGATTTTTCGCGACCGCGTCGCGGTCATTGCTTTTTAATGACGTGGGCGATTTCAAATGTATCGCATGCGATTACTAATAAATATTAGTCGCAAAAAAACAGCGCCAAGGTTTCGCACCAAATTTTTTGGGGGAAAATTCATAGCAGCGACCGATCAGTGACCACATGCGATCGCTGAAATGTATTAGCGACTAGAATTTAATACGGTCGCAGATAGCGGTCGCTAAGACTAATATCAGCGACCGGATATGCGGTCGCTGATATTATTGGACGCAGAAAGAGCTTTTTTTTGTAGTGATGGTGATTAATGAAGGTTTTCTCTTCATCTAAGTAATTACATATAGAAACAGTAGTGGAACCAGAAACTTTTGAGAGCGGGGTCAAAATATACTTGCAAAATAATGACGGCGGCGATATGAGCTACAATACGATATGAAGAAATTCCTCTTGCAAAAGTATTGTAGAAGAAAGTCTTGTGAAAGATAGAGAGGCAATATTTGAGTTGGAAAAGCCGAAAGAGATTCTTCTTCTGAAGAAAAATGAGATTGACGAGGTGAAGTTAAGTGAAGGATCAATTGAAGCGAGATGAGGAGATGGCTAAAGCTAGACAGGCGTTGAAGAGAGAAAAAAAGTTGGCAGAGAAAGCAGCCGCTAAAGCGGCCATAAAAGCTCAGAAGGAAGCTGAAAATAAACTCAAGAAAATTACTTGTGTATCCACATATTTCAAGATTATGTAAAAAAGAAACTTGGTGTCGGACTTGCAACTGATGAAATTTGTGAATTTTTTTTAACTGATGAAGCACTAAAACAACTTGAGTTAACTTATAACTCATATATGTATATCAATTTACAGAGAGAACCCATTAATTTTTATGTTTTAACCAAATTAACCACTTTATGACATTTATACAAACACATGATATGCAAACTTTAAAAATCATAGTTTCATGAAATCCAAGCATATAAACACATAACCTCCATATACATAATTCCATCCGTATATCATCCGAACCCTTCATGGTTCCATAATCAAAAATCCCACAACCAATTTCACATCAATAACAAATATATTCCATCCAATTTCTATAAACTTATTTAAAAAAAGGGTAGAACATTCTTTGTTTGGTAAATTAATTGGTTGAAGACTTACCTCAACTTTGATTGTAGTTGAGTTGGATTCCTCCCATAGTTTCGTTTGCTTTGAATCTCCTTTAATATTCCCAACCATCAATTGTTTCTCCCTTGCTCCCACTGCTTTGTCTATATACCAGGGTAATTATTCTAAAACAAGGGGGTCATACGACCCCCCGCCCCCCTAAGTTCCGCCTCTGGATAGAAAAGTGGGTGACTAACTGAGGAGGAAAATAATTACTTTAACACTCTTTCTGAGTTTTAAAATAGACAGAAAAGAAAATAAATGGACCGAAAATTTAAGTTTTTTTCAATTCCTATGTTTTTGAGTTTTTTAATAAATGGAAAAGAAAAGAAATGGATAAAAACTTGACCATTTTTCCTGCCAAAGTTTTTCGTCCAAAATTGTTCTGATTTGAACGGAAAAGAAATTAAAATAAGTAATATTTTTATAATTCTCATATTATCCTCAACTTTCAATATAATAAATTTTAAATTATAACTTATGTCCCCAATTTATTTTTAAATTATAACCCATGGCCCAATTTTGTACATTACATATAAACCCATCAGAAACACAAACATAAAAAACAATAATCCCTTGGCAGAGACTAACTAGGAAATCTAATGTAGGTCTTTTTTGTGATATTTTTTGGGGCATAGTCTAATGTAGGTCTTTTTTATTGGTCTTTTTTTGGGGCATAATGTGTTCAGTCGCTACGTTCTCTCACTCTGTTTTGTTTCGCTATATGCTTACTTTTTACGTTTCAACCACACGCGTCCGCTTTTTAAAGACTTGGCCTTTTTTAGTAACTCCTCAGTTATGAGCCACAAGTTCCAACAAATAGCAAAAAATTATTCAATGACAAAAATACAGAAGTAGTTAATTTACTTTTTATTTCTTCAGAGATGAATGATGACGTAAAGAAAAATGAAAAAGATAATGAGCGGATAGGTTACAGACGTGTATAAAATGGGTGTGGAACAATTTTTAGGCCTTTTGGATTCATGATATTGGCGACTTTATGTCAATTCTTTCTCAAGCCTCTTCTTAAGAACCTTTTCAAGTATCGATAGGAAGTGTAAGTACTTCAAAAGAAATAAAGAAAAAGGCAAAACATTTTGATGATAAAGGTAAATTAACTAATGTGATTGATAGATTAGCTATCATATTGGAAAAGCAAGGGGAGACGTTTGAAAAACAGGGAGAAATATTTATCAATTCATCTGTGCAAGTCTATTCTGCAAATGATATCTTTAAAGGACTAACTAAAATGAATTTCGATGAGGCCTATTTATGGCTACTAGAAAATCAAGATAACAGTGTTTGGATTACCATAAGAGAGGAGATTGATTTTCTTGAATAATTTGATGAATAATCTCCGTTAGTATTAATAATACAAATTATGTTTGATGACTTTTGAGTATGGTATGACAATGACTTTGTAAAAGTAGTTTTTGTTTAACATTTATGTAAATAGTTGTATTTGATTATGAAATTTTTTCTTTGATTAAATATATCTTGCATATTTTTATTCATGATAGAATGGTTATAATTAATATAAGGATAAATTTGTAAAAGTGATAATTTTTTTCTTTTCTTTTCATTAGAACTCAAAACTGCAAGAAAAGAAAAATTTTAAATTTTATATTCTTTTATATTATAAACTCAAAAACAACACACAAAAAAACTTTAAATTTTCTATTTTTTTCTTTTTCTGTTCTAATTTAAATTTTTTATTTTTTTTTTGGTCCAAAACTCAAAAATAGAGTGTAATGTTTCGAAGAGAAATAACGTACGTGAAGCGATGACCAAGAGGTGTGGTGTTTAGGGAAGTGAGAACATTATCACCTTAATGTAATTTGACTTTTTAGTTATCCTATCTTTATCTTTTCGTGTTTTTTTTTTAATTTTTTATTTTAATCAAATATTGTTTCTTTCTACATATATAATTTTTTCAAAAATAATACATCAGTAAATAATTGAAGGATAATTAAATTTTTTGGCATCTTTAATATGAATTATATAAAATTTATATTAATAATTATATATTTAAAATATAATTATGACGTCATTAGTTTAATAACGATTCAACTACTGATCATTCAACAAGTGATTCATCTACCTAATAAGTTTTTCAAGATCGATGACCGGTTCAAATATGAAAATATTGGAACAACTCATCAAAAGATTCAAAACAAGGTTTTTAACTGGGTGTACATTTGCTCTGTTTACCGTTCTTGTGTGGTGGGTTAAAAATACTTTTGATCTAAAAATCAAGTTGAAATTAATGTTATTCGTAACTTAATAAATACTAAGTTAAAATTCAGCAGGCGATATCCCTCAACAAGATAAATATAAAATGTACGTACCCCTCAACAAGATATGTCAAGATCTAGAAGGTGCTACTCTAGGTTTCCCCTACTTCAACTCCTGACCCCCCACTCTTCAGAATCCCGACCCTAGCATAAAATGTAATAGAATATATAACTGTTCCATTAATTTAAGCACATAAAAAATAGTTAAATTGGGCTCATTGGGATGGATTGAGTCAATAGTAACCAGCCTACCAATGCATGCAAAGTTTGAAGCCTTAGGCCCCAACCCCACCAGATGACTTATAAACAAAGTAAAATACGGAGCTACCAAGATTATATATATATATATATATAGTAATAATAATAGTAATGATTCATATCATGTATTTGTTATGGATCCATCATGTATTTGTTATGGATCCTTACAAGAACATACATTATCTATACTATTGAAAACAAGAAGGAACAAAAACAAGAAGAAACGATCAGAAATCGACAAAACACAAATCATTCGTTACTATTAGTAGCGAACGCTAATTAGAATAAGAATTTGGCTTGACTAATAAATATTTGTGTTTATTAACTAGGATATATTTATTAATTAGCGTTCAAGGTTTAGAATTTATTAACTAGGGTTTATAATTTATTAACTAGAGGTTAATAAACCCTAAATCTTGATTAATAAACCCTTATTCTGATTAGTGTTCACTACTATTAATGTATGCCCTATAAGAATTCATAGCAAATATGTGTTATGGATCATATGTGTTATACACTAAAGGATGAAGTCAGTTTTTCCGGACAAATCACGGCTGCATTGTTGAACTATGGTGTGTCTAGGTACAAAACTATTTATTGTCCCACAAAAACGTAAGTTATCCTTGTCATTTCATCTATTTCATTTTATTTGCAGCAGCTTTCAATTATGTAAAATTTTATTTCATTTTATTTGCAGCAGTTATTCCACAAAAACTATGGTGTTGAGTGATGACAATACAAGTAGTTGTTCAATTATGTAAAATTTTAAGTAAGGAGGCTTTGAAGTTTAAATTCCTTAAAGAATGGAGTGTTTATCGTGATGTTGTAGTCCCTTTGAATTAACTGCAGTTATGTGCTTTTGTTTAGTGGTTGATTGTTTCAGAACTGACTTCTTATATGTGTAATAGTTAGTGAACATCAATATTGGAGTGTACTAGTACATATGGATAATGTTAAAGTTTTTTTTTTAAAAAGTATGGTAGGTGTTGCATGTTGCCTGGACCAAATCAATTTTCAAAAATATTTTTATTGTTTCATCTAATTCATGTTTACCCAATTTCTATCTTTGGTCTAATAAGCACAAATGGGGTGGTGTTGGTCGACCTGGTAGACGCATCTTCTTATTTGGTGAATGGGAATGCTCCACTGGTTCAAAGAAGATTTTGCTTAGTTTTGAAAGAAAAAAAAAGTTTTGCTCGTGTCGTCCTTCATTACACTGTGTCGATCCTTCAACTACCTAAGATTTGCTAGAATATAAAGATTATTACCCAATTTTATGTTTGATCTGATCATGACAGTTTCTCTTTGAATGCAACAATGATGAAGACTTCAGTAAGTACCCAAAGAGCTAACCAACCTACTCAACAAACTCAAGGAAGTCAAGCACCTGTTGCATCTCAAGCCACTCAAGGAACCTATTGCATCTGAAAGCATTCCACAGTTGAGAAAATCCCCAAGACTGGTGAAGAAAAAAAATAATCTACTGACAAAATGAATGAAAAGGCAAAAAGGAGGGTGTAACACTAGTGATTTTTGTTTACTTAATTGCACATGGATGTTTTTATTTTAACTAGTTGATAGCCCGTGCATTCTCGGGATAGTTTCAATAATGAAATTAATAATTTGTCAGACAATCATCTCAAAAAAAGACTGAAATACACAATTCATGTACCAACGTAAACTCGTATCACACAATTTCAAATTAAGTAATGAGTTTAATCAATATTGGAGAAAATAATTGAAGAGAGATCGACATACTTTAAAATTGAACAATATTACCAATTTGAGTATTATTTACCAACTAATTGAGTTTCAAAGTCCATGAAAAAGTGAGAAAAGTGAGTAAATGAAGTTCCCATTACACTGGGAAAAAAATAATGTACAAAATAAATCATATACACCCAATACTACTATTTTTGAATAGAGAAAACTACAACTATAATTACCACATACAATAACTAATAAAAAACACCATTTATGAACATTGGGCATGCAAATAATATATACACACATTATCACTTTCCACACACAAAGACGTACATATAAACATGTGGGTTAGGGTATTTTTCTTCAATGACATCAGAGTCAACAATTCATTTGTGAATAATAGTACACAACACATTTCCAATTCTAAATTTATCTAAATATTCACCATTGGAAACTCAGAGAGCTAATAGCTGCAATTAGAATTGATTAGAAATCCAACACCAACTACTTGAAGTCAGTAACTCAAAGACATCTTTTACTTGAAATTGATTAATCAACATACATAAAAATCAAATGTTTATACAACACAACCCCAAATCAAAATCAATAAAACGAAACGGACTGAAATGAATTAAAACAACTCAAGAAAATGATAAGTGAGAAAGAACACATGAAGAGTAACTTAAGAGTCCATACTAACTTTAACTGCATCAGCAAGCTCTTCAACACCCTTAAGCATTAAAGCCCGAGCTTCAACTCCAAATTAATCTAATATCCTTGGCCGCATAGTTTCTGCTCAAACTCAATCTACTGTCAATCTTTATGCATATACAGTTAAAAAATCACATTCAGAACATTAATTAAATAAATTGTTGAAAAAACTATTGTACACAAAATTAGTTATAAATACCTACACAATATATACAAATGGGTATATTAAAAATAATGTACTACATGATAAATAAAATTATCAAATAGAATTAATAAGTAAAATTCATAAAAAATTGTTAATCGATATAGATACTAATATATCCTTGACTGAATGTGTTGTCCCTAATGAATTATATGAGAAAATCATTCAAAATCTGAACCAATTAATTCTAATTCTTAATTCAACTATGTCAAACTGTATTTATCATTCTATTCGAAGAGTAAACTAAATTTCAAGAACTATAACAAATTTCTCTAATTCGTACATACACACATATAAACATGCATGTTTAAATTCATAAGTATCAGCTTTATATTTCCACAATGCATCAGTAATTGACTATAAGTATAATCCAACTAATCAGTGACAATATTCTCAAAAAGAAACTTGTTGTTCTCAATAAGGTCCAATTTGGTATGCAAGAATCTTATATGGGGAATGGGTTTACAGCTCTAAACCTGTAAAAGCTATATGCACATGATAGAAGGCAATTATTTTGTTTTGCCTTTGAAAATTTGACAATTTATTGCCACAACTAATATTTACAAATTTAACAAAAATAAAAAGAATTACAAAATTGTCATGCTACAAATATATCTCTAATTTTGGAACACAAGTAGTGTAGCGCTAAATGAAGTGTTCTTCTGTCCATTTCGAATTCTAAACAGTGCCTTGGATATAAAGCAATTTCCTTTCATAGCACTTCCTTATATGAGTACATTTCATAGGATTCTTCCAGTTCTGCACTTAAATTTAATCAAGTTGCTAGCACATATAGAAGATGAACACTGTTGGCCTTGTTCAGTAAACAAGGTAACAAATTAGTTAGCTAGAAAAAAAACGTTTGTGGTAAGATAACCAAACAAAGTATTCTCAAAATGCTTCATTATGTTGGATTCATACTATTTTGAAAAAGAAAAAAAACAGAGTATGGATTCATCTACTACAATTTGAATGAGGGACAGTATAATGGGGAAGCTGACACTTGGTTGATTGGAATTACTGCTTTAGAACTGGCTTATGGAGGAATACGTATTCGAAATCGACAATAGTTGGAAGATATGATTGGGGATATTCTTAAGAAAAGCAAGTATGGAAAAAATAATAATTTGGTTACTAAATGTGTGATGTTGCCTCCCAATTTGAAGAATATTAAGAAGTATTTTGGTTCAAGTGTAACGGTTAATGGGAAATTAATGTCGCAAGCTTTTGTGGATTTGGTGACTGCATGTTTGAATGAAGACCATGAAAAGATGTCAGATGTTGCTGAGCTGATACAAAATGATTTCTTCAAGAACGGTAAAGATTTGTACTATTTTCAGAATGGTGCGAGGAAGGCACTATTATAATAGTGCAAATTCACAATTATGTGGCGTTATTTCAAATACTTACAGTGCACCAAGTCAAGCAAAGTAAATAAAAGTTATAGCACCCAGTATTAATAAAATGTTTCATCAAATTCAAAATAAAGAAACTATAATCGCCAAGACTTGCGTTACCTGATTCTTGTGTGTGTTGATTTGGTCCCACAACTGCAATTGAAATAGAAGAAGAGAGAATTTGTAGACAGAGAAACATGAACAGATATATCACAGTCATTGAAGTTAAGAATAACATAAACACTTTTACTACTAAGATTAAATGAACATTAATTAGAGTTGCTGTTCAACAAAACAAATAAAAAATCCAACCAAAATCATTATAAACTTGTTGGTAATTCTCAAACAACGATATATCCAACAAAGAGTTGTAAAAAAAAATCCTCAAAACCTGTATCCCAATACCATGTTCGTGCACAGTTGGAGACTTCTAACAATCTCGACTCAAACTCCATCTAATCCAGTCATTTGAGCTTTCGAGTCACCGGACAATCGCACCGATGGATGGAATCCTAATTCCCAAATTAAATATTTACAATAAATAAAGCAAAACCAATACTTTTGCCTATACTCAATAGTATACAGATATAAATAGGTTCACCTGGATTTTGGCTCCACAGATTAGTTTAACGGCGTCGGTCTGAAATTGAAACCTAGTTTCATCCTCTATGAACCCCATCTCTAATCAGTCGCTTTAATCTTCTCCTCCTATTCTGTAAATCCCATCCAATCCTCTCTTGATTTCATCGACGGGTGCACTGGAAGGAAGGAGAAAACCCGGGTGTCTCCGAAACTACAATCCCATCAAGGTTTAACAAAAATAACAAAACCCCAATTAAGAAAAAATTGGACCAAAAGTATAAAGCTAAATCATGGGCCAACACAGTCGTCACCGAAGCCTTATCCGACTGTATCCACAAAAAGCAATAGCTTCAAGCCCTTGAGGTATAGTTAGTTCTTGGAGTATTATTATATGAATGCTTTGAATTTTCAGGAGCTAACGGAAAGGATCAGTCAAAATAACCCTAATTTGTGAAATAAGAAGTGACAAAATATGTATGGAGATAAGTATGAATGGAAGGGACGAATCGGAAAAGGAGAAAGGAGAGGAGTGGAAAATCTAGATTTTGCAGCCGAAAAAGGAAAAATGAGAGGAGTGGAAAATCTAGATTTTGCAGGGAGAAGAATGAGGAGGAGAAGGAGAAAAAGGATTGGGTTAATTGAGAAGATGGAAGAGTGGGGAGGCCAGGGAAGGAGAAGGGAAAGAAACAGAAAGTGGATGAAGAAAGAAAAAGAAGAAGAGGAAGAGACGCCGTCTGTTTTGTGGATTGAATGATAGAAATGGTTCGAAACTCGGGTGAGTTCTCCAATTTACCGAGTTAAGTTTTAATTAATTAAAGATTAACTCAGTGAGTTTTCTAATTTAAAAGATCGCTTTTGCTGCCTTTATATATAAGGATTGATTTCACAGGGTTCTTTTGGTTTTAGTTGAACAGGGTGTTTTTGGTTTTACTTGCACAAGGATGCTTTATATAAACAGTTGTACTTTTTGTTTGCTACCACTAGTAGTACAGTTATGCTACCCTATCATCCTTAATTTGTTATACAAATGTTTTATGCACAATTCCATTCAAACCAGTAACATATTTGATCTTCATTTGTTTTTTAAAATTGCATTCACTTTTGTTCAACTTCATAATAAAAAAGGCTAGACCTTCCTTTCATTTTGGTATTTTTCTTACATGAATAAATTAGACCAATTTATTTTAAATTTAAAAATAAATAAATAAATAAAATAGAAAATACAAACATTCATAAACTTCATATACTTTATTTACTGTGCATTATCTTGGGCCGAGCAAGTAACCAAATTGGAACCGAAATCGCACTAAAAATCGCACGAACCGCACCAACGGTTCCGCCAGTATGTAAGCGGTTTAGGTGGGTTGAATAACCAAATTCTACGGTTATTGGTTACTGTACTTAACATCGCACGCATAAAATCGAAAACCGCACTATGTGTGTGTATGTATGTATTATCTCTAGTAAATTCTAAAGTTACTTTTCACTTGAACACGCTCAGAGAAAACCTAAGTCTTGCATTGTCATTTTTTCACCACTTGAAAGAAGATGTTAGAGGTTATAGAGTCAACAATTAAGCAATTGGGTTTTAGAATTTCGAATTTGTTTGATGCGTTATTGGAAGGACTTATAGCTGAGGGGCTCGAGCACTTGATGCATTGGTTAATGTCAATGTTATAATAGTAATAGTCTAATAGATTATTTTTCAAATTAGGTATAGTTAGGATTATATTTTATAAGTCCTCCCTGCAATATACTCCAATATATACTTTTAATTTTTGGGGAACTAGATAAACATTATTGCTTGTTATCGAATATATGGTCTCCGTTGTTTTATATAGCGTATGTTTTAGTTTTAAAGCATACTTGATATAATTCGCATTGCCGACTTTGTCACTAAGTTAATTTCTCGATATAAGTTTATGTTAAATTTTATTGAAGGCTTAGACTTTTTTGTTGTTTCAATTGGTTTTGGAACCAAAAGCATTGTAAATTAAAAAACCGCACTTTTTGATCACAAGCGGTTTTGGTGCGGTTTGAATTT
Source organism: Panax ginseng (assembly GCA_020205605.1). NCBI lineage: Eukaryota > Viridiplantae > Streptophyta > Magnoliopsida > Apiales > Araliaceae > Panax > Panax ginseng. Next base: position 103,144,980 of record CM035146.1, read on the forward strand.
TTTCAAATCGCACCTAACGGTTTGAATGCGATTTGAACTTAAAACCGCATCTACGCCAATTTCAGCATTATCTTGCAACTCTTGTTATCCATGCCGACAACTTGCCATATGTGCAAAGAGCATTAAAATCTCTCCATAAATCCAGCCACACAAGTGAAACATGCCATTATTACCCTCTCACGGGATTTCTACATTATAAACAAACAAAAAAAGAATTTGTAATACTAGCATTCAAAGTGGATGGCTCAAGTATAGCTAAGAGAGACTAGGTAAAACAGAAAAATGAATCACACTTTGCTGCTGCTTGAGGATCTTTAATGAACTTCACCATATAAACTGTCTCATGGTTGTTCATCACCTGCGCACTAGAGAAATGTAATTGGCTAAGCTAATTGATCAATCAAATCGAGAAAAGGTTAAAAAGATATAACATAAAATTAAGGCAGACATAATAGAAGACCCCCAAGCATTGATATAAGATCTAAGATAAGAATGTTCAACGCTTACACAACTGTTTAACAGATACATCAAGTAATTGCGCATAAAAAGTACAATTAATAATCATACCCAATTCACAAAAATAAATCAAAATCATAAACACTTGAAATATACATCACAATGAATCATGAGTTATGAGCAAATATTACTTATCAAGTAAAATGAAAAAAAATGGATAGATAGGGATTTTGACATAGCAAGTGAAATAGTGAACTACATTCAATTAAAATTTCAGACAAAAAAGTGGAAAAATAATAGAAAAAACAAAGAAAACCAACATCTTACACAATTTAGCTCTTGTTGAATATGATAGATAACATGTTATTGGAATTTAGAGATGCTTACAAAGGGATCAAATTGATAGCATAGTGAGTGTAAGTCACCCATCAAACGCTCATGGTCCTCTCCTCACTATATAAATATATACTAATATTTCTATACACAACGAATGGCAACCAATGGGGTAATAGAAAGAAAAAATGAAAAAAATTATTTTTTCCACTTTGACATGACTTTGTGAGAATGGCAACCAATGAGTAATAGAATATCATCTGCTCACCAAATGTAGCATTCTATTAATTCTTAAGTAATTCCAACTTCCAAATAAGAAAACTTCCTAGACTTAGCCAATTTACAATTAAGGAATTTGATATTAAATCAGTAAATTAGTTACTAAAACTTGTGACAGGGTGGCCAATCTTATGCTAATTAACCATATAATACAATGCAGACATGATATGCAATTAACATATGCATCTTCTATGGAAGAGGTTTACTCATTACAAAGAGATATGTTTCAAATTAAGAGGAAGAATTTCTACTTCATGGACTGTGTAGGGAGGGCTATAAGGCCGCAACAAAAATATAATTTCAAAAAAGATACTACATCTACAATAAGCAAGTCTTTGAACAAGATTTCCTAAAGCATCAATATTGAACTTGAGTTCTGTCTTTCACAAAATGACCTACGCACATTACATATGAGGAAGAAGAGGCCATAGCAATAACAATATAAAAAAGAAGGTACTACCAATGTTGATAGCAATCCAGAACTCCTCTGTCAACGACAATATCCATGCGATGCGTATGCCACATCTTTCAGCCTCGAAATTTGAATAATCATGTGCCATATAATTCTGAGTATCATATACAACGTCTATGCAATAGCTATTATAAATCAAAAGTAACCAACCAAAACTAGTTATTTGATTATATAAAAATTGCCTATGGCTATCCATCCGTCAGTATTATGATTATTGTTGTTTAATTTACTTGCATGAATGTTATTCGCACAATATTTATAATACATAAATTAAGATTACGTGAAATTAATAGATATGATAAGATGGTAGTGAAGATATGAAATGAAACAACAAATTTGAATTCATTGGAGACTTCCCTTGGAAGCTTTACCTATGGAAGCTAATGGTGCAACAAGTAGGGGTGTTCATCGATAAAAAATCGAACCGGTATTGAAAATATTGAACCGGTACCGATCTGAAAGTACCGAAAAAGCAAGAACCGATACTGCAGTCTTGAATCACCTGGCTTGCATACAAAATTGGTAATGCAAGTTTTTCAATTAATTTTGGTAATATATATAATTATTAATAATAAATAAGTAAAAAAAAATTATATATTAACAATTTTTTTAAAATTAAGGGGGTGTTTGTTTAGAACTGAATGGAGCTGAATCTAAATGGCTGAATCGGTCAGTGCGTTTGTTTTGGTCTGAATGGCTGAATCGGTAAGATAGATTTGAAATTTGAATGGCTAAATCAAATTTTTTTAGTAAATGGTTTGAATGAAACACCGAATGAAATAAAAAATTAAAAAATTAAAAAAATATATTAACTATTATATTAAATAAATTTACAACAATTTTGAATTTTTTTAGAGGGGGTAAAATAATAAAGTTTTGTCATTCAGATGTTTCAGACATGTCAATTATCAAGCAGTTTTTTTCATTCAGATTCAGATTCAGCTCATTCAGATTCGGATAGATTTATTCAGTTTTTATCAAACACCCCCTAAGAAATCATCTATATAATTGATTAATTATAGCTGGGTTGCCTGGGCATCATAATTGTCAATATACTCAAAAGTCAGGCCTGTTAATAGGCCTGATACAGAAAGTCTTTGGAGATTAGTGCAAGTCTTTACCGCTGCACCAAATGCCTCATCCATTGGCTCATCTGTTAGGTAATCTGGGGATCCGGTTAGCATGAAGTTATTTTTTTGGTAAGTTAGTCAATTGGCCAATAGAATACTGACACACATACAACCTCGCATGCATGTCAGTATTTTATTGGTCAATTAACCAACTTACTTCAAAATAAACTTCATACTAACCATTTCCGTAATCTGGATTAATGCAAGTTGGATTCATTATGCATAAGCGGAAGTGGGTAAAACCAGGACAGTTTTGCACAATAGTGGTAATGGCAGCATTGGTCATCTGACTGCAGAAGTAAAGAACATAACGAAGTCTGGGGCATCATAATTGAATTTTCGATATTTCGGTATTTCGATTTTTATCGAATTCAGAAAATTCATTACCGCTATCGGTACTGAAAAATGTTACAATATCGAAAAATCGATACCGAAAAAAAACGATAACGATATCAACCGGTTCCGTAAAAAACCGAAAAATCGAATATTTTAAACATCCCTAGCAACAAGGGTGAGTACAGAAATTAAAGTTGGTGTAATTTAAAATCATTTTAAGATATTTTCACTTCAAAATTGATGTGGTTCATTTAAATTTAAAAATTAACAAATATTTGTAATTACTAGCTATTCTTAGATACTTTATCATATTTATAATTATACTAATATTAAATAAATTTATATCAATTTTAAATTGAGAATTTCTCAATTTAATTAATAGACTTCAAAAATGGTTCTTATATTTCGGAAAGAATGTAATATTAAATTTAATAAATAAAGCTTGTTATTAAAAGAAATATGAATACAAATATTATATCGAAGTATGAAAATACAAATCTCAGTATTGAAAAAAGTAATAATCAACAGAAATAAAAACAAAACTCTCATTTTCAGTAGGATACAATATTGAATATATTATCATTCTCCTAGTAGCCACAAATAATCCTTTACCTTTTAGCAAATGTATCAAATCATCAATCTAGTAAAAATCAAGTAGTAGCCTACAGGCCATCTCACCTACCTCTTGTAGTATATGGCCCATTTTTGTAGAATCCCAACCAAATTATTTGCACTACTTATTGATAAGGCCTCCAGCACCAGCACCACCACCACCAATTAGGCCTGGCGCAGTTCCAAAGCCTTGGGAAAACTGGGGTACAATTAAATTTTGATCTAAAATCATACTTTTTTCTGTCTGTTTCAAAATTAGAGATACAATTTGATTTTTGAAATTAAACAACGATATATTAAACTTTAAATTAATATAAATTTATTTAATTTAGTTGATACAATAATTATAATTGTATAATATATAACAAAAACTATTAATCACAAAATTTATTTCATTCTAAATTTTTATGAGTCATACTAATTTTAAAATTTAATATAAACTCGTTTGACCTCAAAAGTCAAATTGTATCTCTAATTATGAAACGAATGGAATGGAGTAATTAGTAACTAGAACAAAATCACACTACTAAGTATGAAATTTATTGTTTGCAAAGTAAAAAACAATCACGTTAAATTTAAATTTAAAAATATTTCAAGTAGACTTAAAAGTTTAAATTGATCTTATATTTTAAATTGAAGGGGGTATTTATTTCTCCATAAAAAAGATTGAATTTGATAACCAAAAAATATATATACTATGAGATTTATTTTTTTATTTCACAAAAGAGTAATCTTTTCATTAAAAATGATACAATGTCTTCAAAAAATTTTATTATAATTTCATTATAATGGTACTTAACTCTATGATTTCAAAAGTAAACATATACTAACAAACTACATACATAATATTTGCAATATTTGTAAATTTAATTTATTTATATTATGTAATGGATGAGGGAGTATATTTTAAAAAAATTAATATTTTTACAAGATCTCATTCACATGAATGAATGTGAATCCAATTTATTATTTATATGCTGTGGAAATATTAAAAGAAGAGAAAAAAGAGAGACCCAAACATCTCTGAGCTCTAACATAATAAATATGTGGACGTTAATTTATTTTCAAGAGACTGAAAATGTAATACTCCAATTGGATTAGTGTCCCTCTCTATCAATCCAGCAATTTATGTTCATGCAGGGTCAAGTGGGCCATCCCCGCCACTAGAAAAGAGAAAGGGGGACACTGCATTGCACTAGAATTAATGAGTATGCCAATTGATACAAATGAAATCGGACAGCCACAGAATGAAGATTGATGGATAGAGTATGTCAACAATCAAGAGAGTCAACGTCATTTTCACTTTAATTTTATGTCTCTCTCTCTCTTCTAAATATATATATATATATATGAGAGATATCTACGATGAATTGAAAAACACAAAATTTTACACTCAATTTTGGTCATTTTAGCTAAAAATATATAATCAACAGTGGATCTTGTTTAGAAAATTTTAAGGAGAACTTTTCAACGATCTATATAGATGGACAGTTTTAGATCTGTAACAAAAAATATTAAAATTTAAAATTTAATTTATTTTTTTTTAAGAGAGGGGTGTTCTAGCATTTGTAATTTTTTTTAACGTAAGAAGTTATTCGCAAGAATTACTTGTGAATACTACTTAGTTATTCAACCTTTTTAATTTAAAATAAAGTGTGGGAGACGAAGTTGGTGAGGAATTAAAAGGGAAGTGGTCAATTGACCAATTAACACGCAGATGAGATTCTATGTGTATCAAGATTTATATCGATCAATTAAATTTATTTAAAAATAAATTTCATGTTAACGATATCCAATTAAAAGACCCCCCCACCTCCCCCTCCCCCCCCCCCCACCCAAATTAGCGGTGGTGCTAGATTGTCATGTCCTTAATTTGCTTCTGCATGGGGGATGTCTGGTAGTGAGGGCTTACGTACGAACCTACTTACTCCCTGCTTTATAAAATCATGCATCTTCTTTTCCGCGTGCTACTATTTTATTATATTATGGGCCCTAAAACCTTGTCCCAACTTTCTTTCCAACTGGCTACATTCAGAATTCTCACTCTCTCTATCTGTCACTTAACTATATATGGAGTTTCATCATTAATTAAATATACTAATATATATATATATATATATATATATATATATATATATATATATATACTATCCGACAGTCATCATACCCTTATCTTACTCAATTCGCATTTACCCCCTTGCGCTGAATTTTTGGTATATATATATAGCAGGATCATCGTCGTACTTTATGTCTATTTTCATTTATACTTACATCTTCTTTAAAGCGACGGTTTGATCATACAACTGTCGTTTATACTTTTAGCGACGCTTATATGTTGTCCGTCGCTAAAATGTATAGACAACGATTGTATTTAATCAAACCGTCCGCCTAAAAAAAACATAATTGAAATGAAGATAAGTGATGACTGATCCGACCGATATATATATATATATATATATATATATATATATATATATATATATATATATATGTCAAAAGAAAATTATCCCAACACTTTTTGTCTGTTTTCCCAATAAGTGCTTTTTTAGGCTTAATAGTTTTGAAATATACACAATTCGGTTCCCACAATAAGTGCTTTTTTAGGCTTAATAGTTTTTCTCAAAATAAGTGATGTGTTAGAACTCCAATACAATTTTTACAATATTTTCTCATATATGCCCTTATGCATTCAATGGTATTTATTGCATCTTACCATCACTACAATTAAATAACACTCATTAACTCTTCAACTTCAAAGAAAATATATTAAGGGTATTTTTATCATTTTAATTTGTGTATTGGTATGTGTGATTTTAGCTAAAAAAGCATTTATTATGGGACAGAGATAATATTTATTATAAATTAAAAATAGGCATACACCATCTCTATCATTCAATATAAGAATCAACGAAAATTATGATTATATAAGATGTTCAGCTGGTGGCCTGGTGGGAAGTGGTTGTGATTTGAGGGGAATCCAAATCCTCTAGGTTGTTTGTTAAAGAAGGAAAGGTGCGGTAGACACCATTTCACCATCCCAACTCTATGCCTTTTTTTTTTGTAGTGCAAGTCAGAAAAATTAAACTCGACTTACATAATTGAGCAGATAAATAATCAATCAAACAATCAATAACCTATTCAGATTTGATACAATGAATCATAATTTATTATGATTTTGAAGCTCCCAACATAAATAATTAATTAATTGCCACTTGTGAGTCTACTCATATTTTATATCTGAAAATGATTGAAAATGATAGTAAATCATTTTTTACCTCATCGTCCACACACACTTGATATATCAAAGTAACGCGCTTCTGAAGGAAAAAATAATCAAGATGGTTGTGAATTGATATATATATATATATATATATATATATATATATAGAGAGAGAGAGAGAGAGTCAATCTTAAAATTTCGGCTTTTATCCAACTCACTGAGTTCACCCTCTTTAGCGACGGATGACGGTTCGGTTCGGTCATACAATTGTAAATCTATCTTTTAGCGACAGACAACATATATAAGCGTCGCTAAAAAGTATAGACGACAATCAGATGACCGAACGTCCGTCATCCCGGTTATCAAAAGTGGTAACTTCGGATGAAATTTATAATAAATGCAAGATCCTGATCTAGATATATATAATTTGTTATGCAACTGTTTTGGTGTCTCGAAGATTTTTGCGAACCATTGAAGATCTTTGCTCAGGGAACCACACAGAAGAAAACGGATGTATGTCAATGGAAAAGTAAATGATATTATTGATTTTTAAAGTGCCTTCTACTTCACAAAATGATTCTAATTTCCATTTTTTGAATGTTGATTCATAAAAAGTCTTAAATCCAAAAATGTAAATATGTATTTGAGTTATGTAAAAGGTGTTAATTATAAAATTTGTGTATCACTATCTCCACGCCAACTAGATATTTGTTATTTCATCCGTTTCATGAAAAAGAGTTTTATTTATCAAAAAAATAATGACTAAAGTTAAATTATATAATTAGTATCACTGAGCATTTGATTGAATAATATTTAAAAAATTTTGATTAATTGTTTATCATTTTTTGATGTATAAACAAATTTAAAGTATTGCTTAAAATATATTATTATATGTAAGTGTATGATATTCCAAACGATATTTTTTTTATCCAATCCTTTAATTAATATTATAAAAAACAAACATAACATGAGAAAAAACAATTATAAAAACCAATTACATTATAAAGAATCCAAAGGCAGTATAACATTATAAAGCAATTTTTTGCAGAAAATATCCAAGTTCAATTAGCACAAGTATGCTTCAAATTACATTAAACAATGTATACCAATTTTGTATAAAAACCAATTACAGCGGATCCAACAAAACAACAATAATATTGTAAAACAAACAACTATCCTTCAAATTACATTAAGCAATTTATACCAAATTGTTAACGCCGAGATCTTTCTCCACGTCCCAATCACGAAAGACGTCCTGATCCTGCACAGTAAACACGACAAACACCACAAGCTTAACAGGTACCGGACCGTCGGGATAGCTTCGAAAAGAAGAGTAAGTATGTGCATTCACAAAGTTAACTCGAGAGGATAATAGAATTTAGTGTATTGAGAGTGATAATTTATGAGTTGTGTGAATGTGTATATATGAATAAAACGTACCTCTCTTGTGAAGACTTACTCACTAAGAAATAATATCCTTGCTTGGATTATCGTGCACCCACTATCACTTTGACATATCCCCGACCGATGGATTCGATCGAATCGCATGGAGTTAGTCCACTTCTTCTTGACCCTTTGTTTTTACCGCACGTACCACTATAATCCCATCCACATTAATGCATGGCAAATATCTTGGTCAACTGTCATACTATATCATCATTACAAGTCAAAGTAATAGATATTAAATGACCCAATGGGTTAATCCAACGAACCGACCCGGTCCAATAGGATTAAATAAAGTTGACACAATAGATGGGCTCAAAGAGTCTCATGGCTTAATTATAAAAGCCCAACAGATTAAAATAATAAATGAGCCCAATATACCCGGCCCAAAATAGGAGAAATATCATGACCCAACATTACCCCCTAGTTTTTTAGTTAAACAAGATGTTTAATGGAAAACTATATATGATTCATGATATTTAGAATTTAATAAAGGCCCAAGGATAGAAAATAAGTGAATTATACCCACTTTTAACATACGAAGTGGAATAAGGGAGGGCTGGATAGTGGATACCCAGAGCAATAAGCCCAATCTGATAAAGGATTTGAATTTGAACAGGATGGACCAATAAGATAGAGATCCAATAGTCGTGCCCAATCGATAAGATATTGAAAAGGTCATCCAAACGCATTCCACTTTAATTCTCATCATTCTTACGACATTAAATGCGCCTTTTCTTCGTGTAACCGCAAAAGATAAAAGATAAACTTCACCAAATTTGGCGGTTTTACCTCTTGATTTGAAATTCGAACCTTTGAGCTTTCTTCCTTCTCTCGTAAAATCTCTCTTTAGCTTTCTAAAAACTCAACAATGGTGAATCGAAGCCAAGCCCCTTCAAGTTCTTCTCGTTCAAACCCTAATCAAGAGGGTTCAAGTGCCCGATCCACCATCTCCAACCGATTTCTTCAAAGATGGGGAACAATTTCCTCATCTTAACATCACCTCCACCGCTCTCGAATCGAACTACTGAGCTCTCCTGATTCGATATCATGTTCCGGATAACTTTGCCACGAGGGCTCCAAATTTTGAAGAATGAATGTACCCAAATGACCGACAATTTGGGTCGTTATCTGCCGACTACTCTGCCGGAGAAGGGGATTCGCTACCCTCCACGCCTTCATAGTTACCTCCTCCTAGGGTTTATTGGAGAGGGCTTCGCACAACCGGTGCCCAACTCCTATATCCATATCTTTGGCGTTCATCGCCATACACCCGTGAATTAGGGGTTACCCCTCTGTTGATCTCTTCTTCACCCTCTTCTTCTCGGTTGGCGGATCCCGAGAACGAGGGTTCAAAATGCCGAGCAAATAGCCTCCACGCCTAAACTCAAAATTCGAGAAGAGGCCCTGATGAGCACCCCTCGAAAACAAAGGATGGCACGAGAAATGGTTCTTCGTCATTTGGTCACTGGATCTCCTCCCTTCTGATTGGACCATTTGGGCGATCTCTGGCGACTTGGTGACATTCCCGAGGGCGTGAGGGAAATGGGTGATTTCTGAATAGGATTCCTCCTCGAAGAGGAGCTTCACTCTCTCGACCAAGTAAGCATGGTTGTATGACCATAAACGTGAGTCTCGGACCATTCTGCGTGATATAATTTTGAAATATTTATGTGGTACGGATTTTAACTCGTGATTATTTGCGGTGTCTTTGATCAAACCAACTTCCCCGGAGTAAAAGACTTGGAAGATTTCTTGGCGAGGAGGATTACTGATGCAAATGAAGAACTCCCTAATGAGGAGCCTTCCCGAACCGAACCCCCTGCCCCTGAACCAACAACAACCCCTCTTCGGGATGATGACCCTGAAGCTGACAATCCCATCATCCCCGAAAGGTCCTCCGACCCTCATAGAAGGAAGAAGGTCGCCAAAAGGCCGGACTCTTGAGATAAATCTGGCGACGAGGAGGTACTTCCCGAGGTAAACCCACAACCAATTCCTTCAATGAACCCCAACAACCTCTGAACCAACCCCACAAACTTACGAACCAACCCCAAAAGAGAGTCTCCTTGACATTCCTCCACACGATCGGGCGAAAGTCCTTCGTCTTAAAAAATTAAGAAGCAAAATAATTCCTCTTCTGGCCAAGCCGAACTCCGCGTCCCCCTCCTTCAACATCCAATCCTTTAAATGAAACCCCAACACTAGCTTACGGTAGCCGAGGCCGAACTCTTCTCTCATCCGAAAAAAAGCAAATTGGACGGACGGCCGGCCGGCTTCGACTTTCCGAACCTTTCTTGACTCCCGAGCCAATGCCACCTCGATCACCTTCTCGAAGCAATGCATGCGGATCCTTCACCGGTCAGTAGTCGGCCCTATGCCTCCTCCTCGCCGGGACCGAGGACATCCGAATTCGGCGATGATGCCATGGGTCCACCAACCATATGGCCTTCGGTTCATGCCAATTTCCCTTTCAACTGCTCGAGGCCTTCGTTTGCGAGGCCAGATGACCATCGGTTCGGAGAGCGATTCGAATGGGGATTCGCTTCAACGAGGTATGAGCCTACTTGGCTAAGTAAATGACTCTTTCCTTCCTTTGCTTACTTATTTTCACTACTCACATCCGGTCGATTGAATAACACCGGAACATATACGACAGCAAATCTCTTGTATTCTTGACGTCTGCGTCCCCGGATCTATCCAAGTTTGAATCCAAGAAGAAGAGTGCCGAGGAATGAAAATTCCTCATAAAATCGCCTGCAGCTCGGAAGGACTCACCGTGAAGGCCTTCTTCATACTAACGAAGGTCTTGAGAAAGAGTTGGCCCAAGCTAAGGAAGAAGTGAAGGCCTCCAGGAAGAACTAAAAGTCGACTAAGGCTCAAGATCTTTGAAATTGTCAACACATGAATGTCGACTTAGTTCGGAGGAGTGAACCGAGGATGAATAAGATCGAGGAGTTGAAGTCCAGCGCCAAAATCTTGACCAAGACGATCCAAGTAAGATGGAGCAGGATGAAAAGCTTCAACCAATATACTGCAGCAATTTCGAAAGAGATTCGAGAACTCAAGGCTCTTCGGGACCTTGGGCCTCCTTTGGTGATGCTTTCTTCGAAAGAAATTTGTGAAGAGTATAGAACTCAGACGAAATAAGCGGAGAAATCATGAGGATTCACAAAGAAAACTATGAGCTCTGCCAAGTCTTGGCAAGGAAAAACGAAATCAAGGCTAACTTGGATCCGCACTCTATTGGACTCTTCTTGGATGATGATGGCGTACGTAAAAGCACCGAACATGGATTGTCTTGATCTTATTATGAATATTTGTAAAATTTTATGTTATTTCCTTATTTGTAAATGAACTTAAATATTAATGAAATGATTTCCTTCTTTATGACTTGATTGCACTTTTTATTTTATGTCAATACTTGATATAAATTTATATGGAAAAGTGTACAAAAAACCCCTTCGAGGATTTAACTTCAAATGATTAAGCATGTCATATAACGAGATGAGATAAGTTTAAAAGAATCGAGGCATTCCGAACTCAACACTTAGAGAAACTCGGTAATAAAGTAAAAGATACTTATCAAGTTACTGAAGTGCGAGACATCCGCTTTATTGGGAGTTTGTTTACCCGAAAGGCCTAACAGAACTACATAAGATAACATTCGCCTACCACGAAGGGCACGACGAAGTTTAAAGTGTCGATCATTGCTTACCACGAAGGGCTTGACAATGTCTTAAAGATGACAACACCTACCCCAAGGGGCTAACAAGGTCGAGGGGTATATCCCGACAATGTCTTAAAGATGACACTTGCCTACCCCAGAAGAACTAACAAGGTCTAGGTGGCGACAATTGTCTACACCCGAAAGGCCCCGACAATGCCAAATAGTGATCTCCCTTAAAAAGGCTACCATCGAATGGTCGTGAAGTCCTCCCGAACCTCCTAACACCAAAGTGGCGACAATTGCCTACCCCGAAAGGCCCGATAATGCCAAATAGTGACCTCTCGCCAAAAAGGATACCATCGAATGGTCACGAGTCCTCCCAACCTCTATCAAAACCAAAAGATGACATTCGCCTACCACGAAGGGCCTGACGAAGTCTAAGTGGTGACAATTGCCTACCCCGAAGGGCCTGACAATGCCAAATAGTGACCACCTGCCGAAGAGGCTACCATCGAATGGTCAGCGAGTCCTCCCGAACCTCCTAACTCCGAGGTGGCATTTGTTGTGCCTGTCAGAATATGGATGAGCTACGGAAGTTCCTTATGAATGTTTTAAACTTCGATCTCATGAGCTGGCGTTTGTTAATCCTGATCCCTAGGCAATGTTGGGTCATGATATTTCTCCTATTTTGGGCCGGGTATATTGGGCCCATTTATCAGTTTAATCTGTTGGGCTTTTATAATTAAGTCATGGGACTCTTTGAGCCCATCTATTGTGTCAACTTTATTTAATCCTATTGACCCAAGATGGATTCGTTGGATTAACCCATCGGGTCATTTAATATCTATTACTTTGACTTGTAATGATGATATAGTATGACGATTGACCAAGATATTTGCCATGCATTAATGTGGATGGGATTATAGTCTACGGCCAGTGCAAACAAAGGGTGGCGAAGCGTGGGACTTAACTCCATGCGATGGTCAATCCATCGGTCGTGGGGATATGTCGGTGATGATGGGCGCACGATAATCCAAGCAAGGATATTATTTCTTAGTGAGTAAGTCTTCACAAGAGGTACGTTTTATTCATATATACACATTCACACAACTCATAAATTATCACTCTCAATACACTAAATTCTATTATCCTCTTGAGTTAACTTTGTGAACAGCATATACTTACTCTTACGCTTTGAAGCTATCCCCGACGGTCCAAATTGAGCTTGTGGTGTTTGTCGTGTTTATTGTCTGCGGATCGTGGCGTCTTTCGTGATTGGGGCGTGGAGAAAGATCTTAAGCGTTAACATTGGCGCTAGAAGGAGGGATGTTCTAGTGTTCTTGAAGTTTTCAATCACAAATTGTAAATTGCTTCTACGTCCGGAATCCATGGTGAAGAAGAGTAGACAGTTACCTCTAAAGGATACCAATGGCTATGACTTCGCTTCACACAATGAGTATCTGTCAAGGATTGATTGGGTCCTTGAAAGAATGCTTTCATCTTTGTCTTCGCTTCAAGCGAGTTTTACGAGGGTTCTCGTTCGAGAGCCCGAGATGATCTTCGGAAGAAGATTGATTTTCTTTGCTAGAGAATACTGACCATGGCCTGGAAAAGGGTAGAAAGGCATACCGCTTAGAATCCTATCATCAAGTGGTCGGTATCGACGACCAATCAAGTTAGAAGAAGTCTACACTTTAAAAACATGTCTCGAGGCTTTCCTCGGGATCAAAGCACCCAATGACCATTTTCCCGATTGATTGACCGAGAAAGGTATTCCTACTATTGGTCTTGAGATTATGGTCGAAGCGAGTAGATGAAGACCCAATGACCATTTTCCCGATTGATTGATCGAGAAGGGTATTCCATCTATTGGTCTTGGGATTATGGTTGAAGCGAGTAGATGAAGACCCAATAACCATTTTCTGATTGATTGACCGAGAAGGGTATTACGCCCTATTGGTCTTCTGGATTATGGTCAAGCAGTAGATGAAGACCCAATGACCATTTTCCTCGATTAATTGACCGAGAAGGGTATTTACCCACTATTAGACTTTGGGATTATGGTCGCATGACAGACGAAGGCTCACCACAAATGTGAAAGTTTCACCGGTAGATCCGTAAATCACACTCCCCGAGAGTCCATTAAGGCACACCGCCTGTGGGCACTTGTCTTCTGGGAAATCCATCTAAGGTTGCAGCTCAGGATGGAAAGCGGTGAGAGTCCGACAAAACCGCTTGCGATTCTTCGCCAGCGAGTTCGTGGATATTGCAATGCAGATGGATATTCTATTTCGTACATCGAGATAAGAGGTTATCAACGAAGTCGATCACAATAATAATTCCAATTCACGGGGTGCCTTATCGGGTCGGCCACTACAGATGCTTATAACTTTGACGACAGATGGCGTCATTTCTTCGGATCAGATGCTGGCGAAGAAGACCAAGTATAAGAGTGTCCATTTTGTTCTCATTGATGAGAATCTTTATCGAAGGACCTTTTTCGTCATCATTACTTAAACATTTGGTTCCATCCAAAGCGGTGTGTGTTCTTGGAAGTTCACAAATATATTCGTGACAATTATTTGGCCCAAGGTGTTGACCTACAAAGCACTTTCGCGCAAATGATATTCTTGAAAGAATCGGGATTCAAAGACGAAGTCTTGGTATTCTACTTTGGACCCATCTCCCACTATTAAGAATTTCTAGCACGCAGTCCGGTTTAAAATGTTGCTTGGAAGGTTCATATGGATATTTGTCACCAAATGGTTCGATCCCATCATCACCACCAAAAGGCTATATTTCGATTTTATCTCCTATACCTCTTTGCCATGCAGGGGGTAGTCGTCTTCGGGTTCATTGCTTTGGGATCGGGATTAACAAACGCCACCATGGGATCGAAGTTTAAAACATTAATAAGGAACTTCCGAGCTCATCCATATTCGTGACAGCACAAAGAAATGCCACCTCGGAGTTAGGAGGTTCGGAGGACTCACCGACCATTCGATGGTAGCCTCTTCTTGGCCCAGGTGGTCACTTATTTGGCATTGTCGAGTTCTTGGGGTAAGCAATTGTCGCCACTTAGACTTCGGGCCCCTTCGTGGTAGGCGAATGTCATCTTTGGTTTTGATAGGAGGTTCGGGAGGACTCACGACCATTCGATGGTAGCCTTTTTGGCGTAAAGTCACTATTTGGCATTGTCGGGCCTTTCGGGGTAGGCAATTGTCGCCACTTTGGTGTTAGGAGGTTCGGGAGGACTTATCAACCATTCGATGGTAGCCTTTTTGGCGTGAGTCACTATTTGGCATTGTCGAGGCCTTTCGGGGTAGACAATTGTCGCCACTTTTAGACCTTATTAGGCCTTGAGGTAGGCAAGTGTCATCTTTAAGACATTGTCGCCCTTGACCTTGTTAGGCCCCTGGGTGAGCAAGTGTCATCTTTAAGACATTGTCGGGCCCTTCGTGGTAGGCAATGATCGACACTTTAAACTTCGTCAGGCCCTTCGTGGTAGGCGAATGTAAAAACAAATTACATTAAACAATGTATACCAATTTTGTATAAAAACCAATTACAGCGGATCCAACAAAACAACAATAATATTGTAAAACAAACAACTATCTTTCAAATTACATTAAGCAATTTATACCAAATAATTTTGAAGAAGAAGAAGAAGAAAAATCTAATTACAGCAGATTCAACCAAACTAAATTAAAATTAAATGATGTTTTCTCAAATTAAATTTGACCAACTAGCAGAATCAATTTTGTTTTCTCAAATAAATTTTTCATTCACCCGTTGGTGTTTATATCAAATATAAATTAAAGCTATTAAACCAATTGAGACTAACCTTGAACTTTTTTTGTTTCCCAATAGCCACCTGATTGACCACCACCAACAACGCCACAATAGCTCTCCCTAACCACTAAAAGGTCGGCTTAATTTGACGGCAGCAAGAGGTCGTTAGGTGGAGGATGGGACATCGGCGGTGGAAGGGAGGATCGGATGGAGTATAGTTTTTCTTTTCATTTTGTCTCAACTACAGCACAACCGGGAGGTTAAAAAAAAAGAAACTTATTTTTCGACGGCAGGAATAATCCCGCCGAACTATGCTCATCTCCGATGAAAAATTTCGTCCAGAATGTGATTAGCATTGGCAGGAAAAGTGGTGCAAATGGTGCGCTCCTATTCCGATGGAATTCTGTCGTAAATATTTGAGAGAGAGAGTTTAGAGAGAATTTAAATAAATATAAAAAATTTAATATATTAAGTAATTTATTTTAATAATAGTAAGTTTGGATTTTGAATTTATGAATTGAGGTATAATAGTTAACATCGGTTGTGATGATGGTGATGTGGTTTGTAAATTATTGGGAAAACAGACAAAAAGTGTTGGGATAATTTTCTTTTTGACATATATATATATATATATATATATATATATATATCTGATCGGATCAGTCATACTTTTCTTCTTTAATCCAGATCTTTATCCTTTTTAGAATGCTTTTGTTTTATATAAATACAATTGTCTATACTTTTTTAGCGATTTAACAAACATATAAGCGTCATTATAGGCAGATATATTTACTATTAATCGAAACCGCTTCCTAAAGGGGTAAGACGTGAAAGAAGAGGTGATGACTTCATCCTTCTATATATATATATATATATTCTTTATTTTGGAAATCAAAGTCTCAAATATCTTGAAATCTAGTCTTTTTCTTTTTTAACGAAATTTAACATTCCTGCTTTTGTTTTGTTTTGTTTTCCAATCACCTTAAGCTAAACTAATAAACTATAAATAAAAAAAATATGAAACAAAAAGTATATCTTTAATATTTAAAACTATTTTTTGGTGAGACGGAGATAGTCTAAAAATGGAAACAAGAGGTAAGCTCAACAGAATAATATCTAGCTATCGTCAAAACGGCTGGCTAATGTGAATTGATAATCCTCAAACCAGATCTAATAAAATTGGTATGATGTACGCACTAACAAAGAAATAAAAAGGATACATACAACTTATGTTCTAAAATGAGAATCTACTTAGTTAACACAATAATGTGAGAGATTAATTGCGCTTAACTTTATTGATATATTTATAAAATATTCTTTCGGAATAAGTATTAATTATTTAGTTTTTAATATTATCTTAAATATTAAATATTATAATTTTAGTTCTCGATCTCATTATTTTATGTCTAATAAATAACAATCTATTTCTTTAATACAAGAACAATATAAATAATTAATATTATACAGTCATTTTTAATAC
Source organism: Panax ginseng (assembly GCA_020205605.1). NCBI lineage: Eukaryota > Viridiplantae > Streptophyta > Magnoliopsida > Apiales > Araliaceae > Panax > Panax ginseng. Next base: position 103,162,203 of record CM035146.1, read on the forward strand.
TTGACTTGTGCACAACTCTAAAACTTACGACTTATGGGGTGTTTATTTAGAGCTGAATAAAATTAAATGGCTGAATCGGTCAGTCCGTGAGTTGAATGGTTAAGTCAGATTTTTTTAGCTGAATGAAGTAAAAAAATATTAACTATTATATTAGGTAATATTAAATAAATTTATAACAATTTTGAATTTTTTCAGAGAGGTAAAATAATAAAATTTTGTCATTCAGATGTTTCAGAAATGTCAATTATCAAACAGTTTTTTTCATTCAAATTCAAATTCAACTCATTCAGATTCATTCATTTTTTATCAAACACCCCCTTAGTAACTAAGTTATCAATGTATTAATATTAAATGTACAATTAAGTTATGCATATAAAAAGTTACTCCACGTGTATATTTGTAATTAATTATAATTTTATTAATTTACCATACCATGTATAATATTTAATAATTATTCAATAACCTGGTGCACAGCATGACTGACTATTTGGTAGGGTTGAAAAGTAAATGGGATTTTAGTTTTGAGATATAATAATAGTAGTAATAATAATTATAAGCACCAAGAATAGAACAAAGAATAGAATAGACAATCCATCCACATAGTAGAAATAAAAAACAAATCCCAACAAAAAATACTCCTACAAAACCTCAAACGAAACTTCCTGGAAGCTCACTATGGCCGTGGCATTCCATTCTCCATTTAACCTCCCCATCTTCCTCCTCCTTTCTTCTTCATCCCATACTGATCTCTCTCTCTCTCCATTTCTCTTTCCTTCTCCACAGATATATTATTCTTCGCTTCGGCGATGAAAATTACTAACATCAATCCTAAAAACATCTTCCGCTCCGGTAAAAAGTCCCGATCCGTCTCGCGATCCGACCAATCATCGTTCAGCTCCGGCACCTCCTCCTCCGACTCGTCCGATTCCACTCACCACCACAAGTCTGGAGCCGCCTCGAAAACCAACGGCTCCGCGACGCCGACCAGCGTTTTGCTGACTCATTCGATTTCGACCCAAGAGTGGTCCGAGTCGTCTTCCGATTTTTACGAGCTGGTACAGGCTTTTAAAGTGATTGACAGAGACGGTGATGGAAAAATAACGCGAGCCGAGCTTGGCGCCTTGCTGAGCCGAGTCGGAGCTGAGCCCTTGAGTGAAGAGGAGCTGACTATGATGCTGAGCGAGGTCGACAGGGACGGTGATGGGTGTATAAGCTTGGAAGAGTTTGGCGCGATCAGCTCGGCTTTTGGGCCACCGGCTTGCGACGCCGAACTGAGGGAAGCGTTTGATTTTTTTGACACGGATCACGACGGGAAGATCACGGCGGAGGAACTACTGTGTGTGTTCTCGTCCATTGGAGATGGGCGGTGCACGTTAGAGGACTGCCGTCGGATGATAAGCGGCGTAGATAAGAATAACGATGGGTTCGTGTGTTTGGAGGACTTCACGAAGATGATGGGGCAGCAGAGGTGATTGGTTGAATTATTATCATGATGATGCTGCTCTTAGTTTAGGCGATGAAAATCCTTGAAGAAGCACTTTTTTCATTTCAATTTTTTTTTCCTTTGAGCAAGCAATTGTGGGGGTGTACGTGTATGTGTTGAGATTTGGTGTTCAATTTGGATGGCTGCAAAATATATATATGTGCACGTATATATAATGATGAGAAGAAGAATCATCTTTTTATGCATAAATTAATCAGCAGTGCATCTTAATTTTCTTATGTTTTTATTTAATCGTGGTAGTATCATTTAATTTCAACCCGTGTTTTAAAAAAAATAAAAATAGTTATGCTACACAAATAGTTTATTTGCTTTTTCGCCATTCAAGCCTTAAATTTTACATAACTTGCTAGTTTAGATTTTGATTTTTGTGAGTAGATGGAAACACAAGTAACCTACCTACCTTTTGGATTATAATATTATGTTGTGCCATTGTATCATATGTTGATTTGGCAGATGCAGCACTGACTTTTAATTCAGTTTATGAAAGTTTTTATGTAATTAAGGGTTATTGTGGGGAGCAGTTATCATGAAGTTAATTTAATTTAAATTAATTAATTAATATAATATCAAAACGTAGGACGTGTAAGAGTTATATTAATCAATTGATTAACTTATCACGAAGTTAATTTTATGATAATCAGATCCTTGACAGAACTTTCTAAGAATTACAATAAAAAATTATAAAATTTATCAATATAATTTTTTTGGTACCAACTTCAGTCTATCTAGATCCTCTCCACCAGTTACTAAACGATAACCTATACTAGCTTTAAACAATGTTTTCAAAAGACGAGCGATGTACAAGAGGGAAAAAATAGAAGAAGAAAATTCTTTAATAACTAATAGAGTTTTTTTGACAAATCAAAATTACAAAATAGATGAATACGTATGATTTGATAAATTATAAGTGTTCTATCGTATTTCTTTAAGACATTTACTATTCATATTTATTAAGAACAAAATAATGATCCAGAAAAACAAGATATATAGATAAATCGGAAGTGGTTATTATGAAGTTTATTTTGAGGTAAGTTGGTCAATTGACCAATAGAATATTGACACGCAAACAAGGTTGTATGTGTGTCAGTATTCTATTGGCCAATTGATCAACTTACCAAAAAAATAATATCATGTTAACCGGATCCGCATCGGGTCATAGTAATGTTGACTGCTTTTAGTAGTAGAAGAAAATGATATATCTGGATCCGGTTAAGATGGAAGATTTTTTTTTGGTAAATTGTTTGATCGATTGGTATCATCGAATCACATACAACCTCGCCAAATACATGCGTGTCAAGATTCTATCGATCAATCAATCAACTTATCTCAAAATAGACTTCATATCAACCACTTCCGCAAGTAACCATGCAACTATCATATTCAATGCATATTGGTTACAATACGTCTACTCGAACAGATTTATGGGACAGTCTGTATAACCATGTTTTTGTATGTGTATCTAAATTACACCTAAAACACAATATTTTATAAAAAATTTTATGAAAATAAATACTATACATTTTTTGGAGTCGCAAGCAAAAATAAAAATAAAAAATCTGCCTGTCCAATAAACCGGTCCAATTGACCGGTCTGTATAGAAGAACCCTATTGGTTATTGCTAACTAATTATTTACTAGTAACACAAATCTAAAATCACTTGTCATCTCAACTACTAACCATTTCTCTTCTTCCTTTCTTCTCACCTCTATCATATGTACTTATTATTTATTTACTCTTTTTTCTTCTGACAATAAAAACTGCTGCCGATCGCATTCACTTTAGAGACCATCGCTTTTCAAATTTATTCATTCAAGATTAATGTTTATAGTGGTAATAAAATTAGGATGATAAATTTGAGGATATTGTACTACTATTATTTTATAGTAATGTTGTTTTAAAAGAAAAGTCTCTTATTAAATTTAAGAAAATAATAAATGGGTGGAATATGTGACGCCCCCAAAATAGGTCCATTCCATCCAACTCATTTTGAGTCGTCAAATACATGGTACAGAAATAACTACAATTTTATTATTACAACATATAAATTGTGAGTTTAAATACAGATATTTTCATCTAGACAATATCCACACGCAAATAAATCTCCATCATAATTATTGATATATTATTTTACAAAAATGGTGAGGACTACTAAACAACTCTCTCTAGAACCTTCATTTCATACTCCGACTAAGACTTCGCTTACATTCTCGCCTCCTACGGAAGAAAAATGGAACAAAAGGAAAAGGGTGAGCTCAACTAAATTTAATAAAGAATATTATGACTAAGATAATATACAATAAATTATCGTTAGTCTTCAACAGGAAAAAAATCTAATAGAATACAATAGACAACCAGCTTTTAAATCAACAATCAGAATAAACAACAATTCATTGTAAGAGTTAAGTAGAAATGCAAACTACTATCTTCTATATATGAATTTAAAAGTTCATCGTCGATATTTTATCCCCTCGTAACATCAATCAATATATATCGGAATCAAATATTCATCTTTGCACTTCGTGCCAAAGATATTCATCATTAGTCATGTTCATCTAAACACATGTTCATCTTTGTACTACGGGCCAAAGATATTCATCAATAAATCATTCATCTTTGCACTACAGGCCAAAGATATTCAGTAATATCATCATTTAGGACTGAGGATGATGAAAAATATTTTAAAGAAAATGAATCCAGTGAAACAAAAGAACAAGTATTAAAGATTCGTACTTTAAATAATTCAAGTTCAAAAATACTTCATAAATAACCAGATTGGAGTAAAAATTCAAGAATGAAGATCAAAACATAGATCCAATCAAAGATAGGAATCATAACAGACAATCTTGGACATAGAAAAAAAATTAATTTTTCTATGAATAGTGTCGTATTCGTAAATAGTGTCGTATACGTGAATAGTAACTCCTGCCTCAAAAGATAGAAATTTCACAAAAAACATCATCATCACGATTCGTGAATAAGACTCGTGAATAAGAATCAACAATAATAATAACTCGTGAATAAAGAACTCATGAATAAGAATCATGAATAAGAATCCCGATACTGAAAAGTTTCAAATTTGATAAAATTCCCACCAATGTTTTGCGTAATGATATTGAGAAATAATATCATTTTTGAATAAAATAACATCCCTTACCTCAAAAAAAATAGTACTTGAATCGAATCTCTTGATATAAGTCTTTGAAAGAACTTGCAGACCAGATATAGAATACTCAAAGTACTAAAATACTCACAAATACGCTCGATATTATAGAGAGAAAGAGAGAGAAATCTTTAGTTTCAAAAGTGATTTTCAATTCTAACCTAAGCACCCTATTTATAGAAAAATGCTTAGAACACCAAAGCAAAAAATTTAATAAAATATTAATATATATTATAAATTCTCTACGCACACTTAGCATTTGAAATCAACCACCTAATCACATGTTAAATGAGTCCCAACAATGTAAAAAAAGTTTTTGTTAATATAATTATTTAAAACTTCCAAAAATTAATTATTCTGGAACCTCGGAACTTCAATAATTCATAATAAATAGCCCTTTTATCAGAAAATTTGAATCTTGCGTCTTTTTATAGGAAATTCAATTCTTTACAACTTTACAGAAGAAAGTTTTTCCAAATTCCAAATAAAAATTGACCGTAATCCATAAACGGACAATTTTACAGGTAATAATCAAATTTCAGTCAAGAAATGGGCCCACGGACATGTTTAACATGTTTTAAACAACTTTTGCAACAAAAATACTCCTCATCCTCATATACTCATATATTCCACATTCATTGTAAAATATCCCCATTATTATATTATAATAATATAATAAAATATTATTTTATCGTAAAAGATAAAATATCAATTTTTAACAATTGTCACTTTAAAAATTTTCTCCATCTATATCCACATAAAATCAATATTTTTCTCATCATATAAATCAATAATTAATTATTCATAAATAATATTACAGAATCACAAGATCTTGGCAACTCAGCCGCTCCTGTGGAAAAGAGGGGCTTCGATAAATATTTCTTCTTACTTTTGGCGCAAGCAATTAGGTGACCAAACCTCTCCTTGATGTAATTTTTTTAGACATTTCCAATAATATTTTCTAATAATATTATTCAGATAATATGAATTATTGTCTCGATAATAAAAAAATACATGTAGTAATGACAATTATTAAAATAACAAAGAATATAAAAAAATCAACGCAATAATTATTGAATCAATAAAATAAAATACTTGAAAGAATTCTGTAATAATTATTGAGTAGTGCTTCTTCACGTAAGAATCAATAATTGGTGCAATACCTGGTGTCTTCTTGTCAACAACGCGTAGACATCGTGTTTTAACCACTTGGGTATTCCAATAAGTATAATGGTAATAACTGCTACCAATTATTTATAACAACTTATATTTGTTGTTTTCTTCATCCAATTGCTTTCATTATTGGGCCCACATAAAATTCAAGGTCGTCGCATTTAATATTCTCCGACAGCAAAAATATTCTACGACCAAACGAATATTCTTCGATAACAATGAGTATTTTATAACCACTTGCTTATTTGAAATATTTGTACATTTTATCCATAACTAATCACATTAATCAAATCAACCCTTATTATTTTAAAATAATAAAAAAAAATTAAATTTTAATTATTAATAATTTGGGGTCTTACAGAACAGTGAAATATTTAATTAAAGGTGTGGCTGCTTCTTTATTTCTTTTTATTTTTTGTTTTTTGTTTTTTGTTTTTGGCTGAATGTATCTAGCTAGCTACTTCATTTCTTTCAGTTATCAAAGCCTCAATGGTCTATTGACTTGGCGCCTAATTTGGATTCTTGCTAATATGTTAAGGGTTAAATTGCATGATTTTATAACTTCGTATTTAATTCTATCTTTTTGACCTAAATAATTAGATTTAGTCTAAGAGGGGCGGTTCATTATCAATATTATTTATTAATATAAGAAAAAGGCTATACTTGGTTGTCATTAATTAATTACTTATGTAATGACAGACGCACTTAACAGATAAAATTAAGACTAGGGAAAATAAGGTTTGTGGTCCTCACCTATAGTGGCAGGTTTTATTCTATGTTCGGTATAAAATAACATCCAACTTTTTTGATTCAGTTTATTATTTTGTAGTGTTAGTCTTGGTCGTTTTAATTCGATTCATTTAATTGAGTTAGTTATTTTAATTCATTATTTTTGTACTTTATATTTGTATTGAACATTTGGCTCATGTTTTGTTTTTCTTCTGACACGTTTGCAGGGGCGATTTAGGGTTTCGTAGGAAGATAACTACATTTGACATAGCTAATATGTTTATTTGATTTTAAATTTTGATTATTCTGTCATTTTTTAGAGAATTATATTTAATGGACATTAATGAATTACCAACTATTAAATATTTTAAAGTTATTAACGCTCTGTTAATTATTTTGAGGTTTGTTGATCTTATTTGACGTAAAATACAGACGAAATCTTATTTGACGATACGACATCAACAATTATATTAAGGAAGTGTTCATCCCTGATAATAAATTTTAGACTAAAATACACTGACATTTTCTTTTAAATAATTATAATAATACTCACCTTTTTTTCTAATTTTTTAAGTAACAGTTAGTACATTTACAAGTTTTTAGGGTTAACTAAATAGATAAAATTACATATTTACCCTCGTATGTTATCAAATTTTAATTCCTAAATTTTATATATATATATATATATATGTTTAATTATCCTTTTAATACAATATATTTTAATTATAGTTTTATTTGTAATTAAGACTCATTTAAATTATTGGTAATTTATAAAAAAATTAGTTTAATTAACACATATTTGGATAAGTGATACAAATATCAAAAAATTAAATTAAATTATTAATGGAGCTATTCTAATTAGAGTGATTGAGTATGTTGATAGTTTAGTTTTTGATATTTAACAACAAAAAAATATTATTTGAATTCTTATTTTATATTATGATTTTTATATGTTAAATTTTCTTAAGTATATGTCAAAATTTGGGATATTTATGATTTTGATTGTATTTTTTTTAGGATACAGTTGGCATTATTTTTTGTGCAATGTTAAGTAAAAGAAAATATAATAATATTTATTACTACCTTTATCTTGTAAAAGATATTTCTTTTAATATATTTTTCTTTTTTTGAGTAACAACATTTATTATTTTGATGTAAATAATTATGCTTAATTAAGTATTATTTATGCTTAGTTTAATGTATAAGAAAAATAATTAATATAATTTTTAATATTTTTTATATGAATAATAAAATTCGCTCAATAACAATAAGTTTGTTTTTTACGTAAATTTTAATATTTGGAAAAAATAATTATAATTTTATTACGTTAATTTGTTCTTTTTATGGGTATTAAAATTTTACTTTTAATTACGCCAAAATATATATTTGAATATATATCACGTAAATTTTAATCTTTGAGGAATTTAATTAGCAAAAATCGTATGACTTTATTTTCTTGATAAAATGAATATTTATTATTTTGACATTTATGTTATTTATTGCACAAGTTCATAATTTAATTTATTAGATCTAATTAAATACAAATTTATATTTATTGGATAAATTAAACATTATAACGTAAAATGTGTACTACACATTATATTAAAAATATTTTTGCATATTAGTTGGTCAACCACATTAAAAAGAGTAAATGTTATATATTGTAGACTAGAAAGATACTGATTGTTATTTAAAAAATTAAAAAAATATTAAATATTATTATAATTATCTAGCGAGAATATCAATGTATTTTACTCTTAATTTTATATGCATACTAATCTAATTTGAGTAAAATAATGTAGCCAAAGTCAGGTCCACATTTCTGCAAACGATGAGCCTGCAGCCTAACACACACGCATCGGACACGGCTTTCTTTTCCAATTAGTATAATGTCACTTTTTTCTTACGTGTCAGAAAAATAAAAGGTCAAATAATACTTGAAAAATTATACGGATGAGGATAAATTATATAAAGAATTATTAAATTCATAATATTTTTTATTATTTTTATAATAAAAGTATCGATATAGATGTATAACGACAGTGAAAATCGTTATTATAGAATCTATAGCGACATTTTTATTATAAAAATAATATTTTTTATTGTGAATTTAACCATTCCAATTATATATGGTTGTTTTTTTTTTTTTTTGAATAAAAAGCACCTTCTTTTGCGGTAGCCGGTAGGGTGGGCATTATCGTTTTTTCTTGTGTAACTATGATACCGTTCAGACATAAATAATAATATTTCGCAAATTCTTGTCATTATGTTTTATAATATTAAAATTAACCATTTTTAGTAATATTGTAATTTAATTTTATTATGTTTTAATTCAAAAAAGTGAGATTTTTTAAAATTTTATTAATTACTAATAATATATATTAATGACGTCACTGAGTCAATAACGATTACACCAGTGACTTATTTATTCGGTATTTTTTTTATTCAATAACCAATCCGAATATGAAAACCTTGCTAATGAACTCATAAAATTTCATTAAAAAAAATAAAATAAAAAGCCAACCCATGTTTGGTTATTACACAGGAAGTTATAAAAGTCATCATTTAGAGACGGTTTGGCGTGAAGGAATGGGGAAGTAGTTTCTCAAGACAAACTATGTAAATTTCTATGAACATGTATACAAGTAGGCCCCCAAACGAATCGAATCATTTGCGATTCAGTTTGAGTTCAGTTCGGCTTAAGTTCGATTGGATTAATTTGTGGAGTTGAATTCGTACACGATATCATGTTTAATTGTTCGATCGAATATATTCGCGAATCATTTGGTTCGTTTCGACTTGTTTGTGAATAGTTTGGTTCGAGATCGATTGTCGAGTGATTAGCGAGTAGCTCGTGAGATGTTCAAGTATTTATAATATTTGGCCTAATTTTTATTTTAGTGCGTTGATGATGTTCGCAAACTCAAGCATGTTCGCGATCCAAACTCGTACATGTGTGTTACCCGAACATGTTCGAGTTCGACTTATTGTGTTCGAGTTCGACAGAGTTCGAATCAAATCGTATCATTTGCAGCCCTACATGCATGTGCATCGGACCAGTATTACTCTATTTGTTTTAAAATTAGATATATAATTTAACTTTTGAGATACATTAAACTTCAAGAAATATGGTATGTACCGTCTGTACAATACTATTTGTTGTATGTATCCAAATTACACCTAAAATACTATTTTTTATAAAAATTTTAATTAGAATAAATACTATATATTTTTTGGAAAATACTACAAAAAAAAACTAAAAAACAAAAATCACTAGAATGACACTAGAAAAATGTCACCCTAAAACGACTCACTTATAAAATAGCTCAAAAAAGTACCTACAAAATTATTATTTTAAATATTTTTATTTCATGATTTGTCATTCATACACACATAAGTAGACAAGCACTTAAAATAGAAAAATTAAAAAATTATCATGTTTGGACAAAAAGAAACCCAATTATCTAGGTTGGCGTTTCTTTAAAGGTGTGCCCTGCCGTACTCCCGTGCCCTATTTTCACATTTCTCATGCTTTCGAAGAAACTTCTGCTCCACTGATTTTACGTTCTTTAATTTGTATTTACCCTTATTACGACTATTATGTAAGTATAACAAATTAAATCGTTCAAATAAAAGTTCGATTCGAGTTCGATTAGAAATATAAATGAGTTAAATATTTATAAATTTTAAAATTCAATAAATTACTCGAATCTTCTCAAATTGTAATTTTCTATTGATACTCGGATCATATTCGTTCGAAAAATTTAAATTGTTCAGATTCAATTCGAGATCGTGCCCGACTCGATAGCTAAATAAAATTCAATTAAATTTTATTTTATATTTAATAAATTTTATGAACTAAATAGACAACTTTTATTATATACTCTAATGACCAGGGGCAAAGCTACTTGTTGTTGGGCTAACGATTTCAGAACCAAGTAGTATTTATTAGGCTTATCATATTTTTGGTATTAATTAATTCATTATTACTTTTTAGTAGTAGTATTTAATAAGTGTATATTTCAATGCAATTCTTTACCGGTGGAGACGTGGAGTACTTAAAAAACTCGTTATCATAGTTAGAATTTTCTGTCATATTTAATTTTTTATTCTTTATTATTATCTTCGTCCCATAATAAGTATTTTTTTAGCTAAAATTATACATACCAATATACAAGCTAAAATGATAAAAATATTCTTAATATATTTTCTTTGAAGTTGAAGAGTTAATGAGTGTCATTTAATTGTAGTGATGGTAAGATGCAATAAATACCATTGAATGCATAAAGGCATATATGAGAAAATATTGCAAAAATTGTATTGAAGTTCTAACACATCACTTATTTTGAAAAAAACTATTAAACCTAAAAAAATATTTATTGTAGGACGGAGGTAGTATCATTTTTTTGAGTGCGAAAAAAAATATTTTTCCTATAAAATGTAATAAAAAGATTTCCAAAATATGATTACACTGTAATTAAAAGCATTTGTAAAATGATTTATAATATTTTAATTAACTAAAATTAAATAAATTTATATGAAGGTTGTCAATTTTAGAACAAACTTAATGAAAATATGTTGCCTGGAAAATTTCAAATTCTCATTAAACAGATTCTGAAGCCTGCCTGCCTGCTGCAGAACTTGCACAATCCTTGTGTGATTCAACTCAATGCTCTTAAGCTTCAGACGAGCCACCACATTTGATCATCTTAGGGTTTCGATTCTCTCTCCTCAAAGACTCCTCTCAATTCTCACCCCCATAACAAACCCCCTCACTAAACCCCAGCTCAAAACCCTAGTCCTAACCCAGTGCAGCTATGGCAAATTCTCCAACCTTATTCAAAACGTCGCCGCTTTACCCTCCGTCCTCCTCACCGCCTGCCACAATCTCAAACCCAGTACTAATCCCAACTCGCTCACCCTCCACTCAGTCTCAACCCACTTCTTCTCAATCCAAGAGATGGCTCAAGAGCTTGCCGAGAACCGTTTCAACATCGAATCGTGTTGCTTCACTGTGCCACCGTGTAGGCACAGAGGTGAGTCACTTGTTGTTCCCAATTTGAAACTCAAGGTTTTGATTGAAGCTATTAGATTTATTTTAGAAATTGTTTATGATGATCGGTTTGTCACTTTTACCTACGGTGGCCGTGTTAATATGGGCCGCCACACTGCTATTCGGTACCTTAAGAATTCTATAGAAAATCCCAGTTGGTGGTTTAATGTTTGTTTCAATTCTGAAAAGTTTGATTCCAAGAATGTTGATAAGTTATGCTTGATTATTGAGGATAAAATAAAAGACGAGATTTTGATTGATATGATAAAGCGTTTGTTTGAATCTGGGACTGTGAGAATTGAATTGGGTGCTTTTTATTTAGGAAGAGGGTTTCCGGAAGAATGTGGGTTGAGTTCAATTTTGATTAATGTTTACTTTAATGGGTTTGATAAAGAAATTCAAGAAATGCGGCTTCAAATGAATAGGGAGAACCCTAAATTAAAATCAGATGAGCTTGTTTCAATGGATGATAATGTTTTTCATAAGCCATTAAAGATATATGCTGTTAGGTACTTGGATGAAATACTCGTGATCACATCCGGTACAAAGTTGTTGACAATGGATTTGAAGAATCATGTTGTGATTTTTTTGGAAAAAAATTTGGAATTGAAGGTGGATAGAGTGAAAACAGCTATTCATAGCGCAGTTTCTGAAAAGATTGATTTTTTGGGTATGGAACTTCGTGCAGTTACGCCTTCAGTTTTGCACCCACCAATGTCGGAAAAGGCTATCAGGGCACGGAAAAAGTACCTCAGACAAAAAGAAGTTAGATCTCTGGAATTGAGAAATGCTAGGGAGAGTAATAGGAAGAAACTGGGGTTGAAAATACTGAGCCATGTATTTAAGAAGATGAAGCAGAGTAACGGATTCAAATTTGATTTCCAAATTGAGAATGAAGTCGGAGAAAATTTTAAAATCTGGTCTGATGAAGTAGTGCAAGATTTTTTTGGATCTATAGAAGAGCGTTGGAATTGGCATCGGAAACTCTCAGCAGGTGATTTTCTCTCTTTGAAAAGGATTAGGGATCAACTTCCCCAAGAGCTTGTTGATGCTTATGACAACTTTCAAGAGCAAGTTGACAAGCATTTAAATCCAGTAAAAGCTAGAAAGGTGTTGGAGGATGAAGAAAGAAGAGCAGAAGAACAAGAGGAACAAAGATACGCCGAAAGAACAGTTAAGGATTTGACGAAGCTTTGTATAAAAGTTGATGCACCGATAGAACTTGTTAGAAAAGCTGTTAAGATGGCTGGGTTTACTAATAACATGGGTCGTCCTAGGCCGATCAATTTACTCACGGTTCTTGAAGATGTTGATATTATCAAGTGGTATGCTGGTGTGGGTAGAAGATGGCTTAATTTCTTCTGCTGTTGTCACAACTTCAAGATGGTGAAAACTGTTGTAACATATCATTTAAGGTTCTCTTGTATTCTGACTTTGGCAGAGAAACATGAATCAACCAAGCGGGAGGCTATCAAACATTACACTAAGGATTTAAAAGTTTTTGATATTGATGGTACTGAAGAAGTACACTTCCCCACAGAAAGGGAGATCAAAATGATGGGAGATAATAATCTTTCGGATCCAAAACCTGTGGATGGAGCATTAACAATGGCTTTGATCAGATTGGCTTCTGATGAGCCTTCGTATCAATGTGTTGCTCACTTTTGTGACAGGACAGACACTATTGTTTATAGGATACGCCTACTGCAAAACCATCTTTATGTGAAGCCATGGGATGCAAAGAATTGTGTTTCAGGGATGGGTGCAATCCATGAAAGTTTGAATCGAAAGTGCCTCCCTTTATGTTCTGATCATACAAGTGAATTATACATGGGTAAACTTACTTTCCAAGATATTGACTGCACCTCATTTGTGGATGTGGACAGAGTGACTGCTGCTCAATAGTGTGATTGATTAGTACTGCCTCTTTGTTCTGAATTTGAAGTCAAGAAATTGTTTTATAATTCTTCACTAAAGTGAAGTTGGATTACAGGTTTGCAGCTTATTACATTCAGATATACTCACAAGGTAGTGGGTAATGTAATTCATATGTAGTCAAACACTTGGCACGCCCCAAGCAAGTTCCATTGAAAAAAAATGCTTTGTCAAAGTTTAATATCCCATAGAATTGATGTTACAAGATAAACTTCAATCTTACCTAGGAATTGATTATTGGTGAGCTTTTATTTCTCAAACCTAAAGGCTAAAATCATTCGTCAATAGCTTATGGTATAAAGAGGTGGGTGGGGGGCCGGGGGCTATGCTATGCATAAGTTTTGTATTCCCACCGGACATACTTGTGTATACACTCGAGTCTTTTACACGTGGGTGTGTTTTTGGATACATAGATTTATGGGCTAATGACAAAAATATAATCCCTCCGTTTTTAAAATATTGTTGTTTTAGAAGAAAGAATTTGTTTTAAATTATTTGTTGTTTATAATTTTCTAGGAGAATAAATTATTTACTTTTCTATATTGCTCTTACCTTCTCTCATTGTCCCAATAAATTCTCTCCCTCAGTAATAGTTTTCAACTTCCCATAAAGAGACAGTGATGAGATTTGAAACAAATTTTAATTGTTAAATGATAGTATTAAATGACTTTCTTAATTCATGTATAAAAATCTTAAACGACAATCTTTTAGAAACGAATGTAGTATCAACAAGTTTGGCTGAAAATAATTTATCACTCAAAGTTTAAAAATAATCAATAATCAATACTTGTAAGTATTTTAAAACAACAATTCTATTTCTTTTGGTCGGTCCGGTCAAATTATATTAGCATGTGCCAATCACATGTGGTATTTTATACCCAGACTATTTTTATAATAGTTGACTTTATAAAAATGTATACATATCACTTCAATACATAAACTTTCTACATGTTATTGTTTTTTTTTTCAAGAATAAAAAACAAAACAAAACTAAAAACAAGATCTTAACCACCCATAACAGAAACACAAAAACGAAAACAACAAAATTGAGAATAAAAAAAGTACCGAAACCAAGAATCATAGAAGCACCCTTCAATCGCCAATTCCGCTCAAACAGGTGTCTAGACTCGATAGCCAGCTCGGATGCACTGCTATTAGACCCAAAAGAGATTGGCCATTCGTTCTTTCCTTGCGTTTTCGTCGTATTAAGAGAGCTTCTAGCCAGTCGAGTACCGAAATCATGTAATTGAGATGCTTGTTGGTTATTTCAGTCTGATCGAAACCAATGGTGATACCCGCAGCAGCAAAATCACTACAACGATGATGTTGGAGACGTCGGAGGCGCCGTCGACCATTCTAGCTCTTTTGCATCACGATTCCCGGCGGGCTTGATGGTGAGTTAATTTTGAGTGGCTGTGGGAATGGTTCCAATCATCTCTTCATCCCTTCCCCAAATCATCCCAAAACTCTTCAAGTACTCTCTCCTCGGCAAACCAACCCAACCAAATTTCTCTCTCCTCCTTCACAGCCACACTACCTATCTTGCCGCTTCTCTCTTCCCCCGCCCCCGCTCCCGCTCCTTGCCTCCTTGCAATTTTGTAGCTCTTTGATTTCAAGCTGACACACACTCCCCATCATGATGGTTGATTCCGATCTGACCCTCCGATAGTCCGATTTGCTTTGAGATATTTTTTAGTTTGATTGTGAAGATATATTGTAGTAATTAGAATGTATTGTATTTTTAATTTTATGTTATATTTTTGTATCCGTTATTACTTTATTACCCTCACAATAAAAATTCTAAAAAAATTAAAGTATATTTTGGAATTTTATACAATTAAAATACAGTCAATATATATTATAGCCGGTAGTCAAATCGTATTTCTGGCAAGAAATTGAGTAGACTGAACAGAATTGTTATCTTAAGTCTTAACATATATATTTTGAGATATTGATTAACGATCCCCAAAAAATTTTGAAATAACAGTTTTGTCATTAACCCTAGATTTATTTTTTCATTCCCATGTGGCCATAACTTATTAGTATTAAATCAAATGCAACCAGCATTCTGTGAGAGTCGAATATAGATCATTGCATGTCTGGTGGGTTTGTCAAAGCAATATTTTTTCTTTAAAGTAAAATTTCTTATGTCATTTACTATTAAAAAAGTAAATCAAATGCAGCTATTTGGCGGTTTACCCTCTTCATGTCAATAATTTTTGCTTTCCAAGAGAAAATAATAATAATAATTCATCAACTTTGAGAAGTTCTTCGCCAAACAACCTCTCCACAATCTAGCAGACATACTTCATAATTCATTCTATTACTATTCTTCGTAATGGGTCGGTTCGTCTCCGATTATTATCTCACTTCTGTACTAGAGCCCTCCATTCTTCAACCTCTAAACCTCCTTCCCTCCTACTTCACACCCATCACCTGAAAACCCAATATTCCTGCAATGACCTTCGATCACTCAAACAATTTCACGCTTCTCTCATAACTACAACTGGATTTCAAGTTCGCATTTCAAATGATTCGAAATTAATATCTTTATATGCTCAATTCAATGACCTTCATAGTGCTGTTTTAGTCTTTAAGGGGTTATCGGAACCAAATACCTTTATTTGGAACTCAATCATTAAGGCCCATATAGATAACAATTTGGTTGATTCGGCATTTACTTTTTATAAATGTATGCGAAAATTGGGTGTTGCACATGATACTTTTACGTTTCCGATAATGAACAGAGCGGTTTTGTTGCTTCAAAATAGTTTTCAGTTTGGAGAACTTATACATTGCTCAGCAATTCGAATGGGGTTTAATTCAGATGTATATTTTTGCAACACTACGATTGATGTATATGTGAAAGGTGGGGTTTTTGGTTATGCTTGTCAAGTGTTTGATGAAATGCCTGACAGAGATTTGGTTTCTTGGACATCAATGATTTCTGGTTATGTTTGTGAAAGAAATGTTTTTGGTGCTTTTATATTGTTCAATGCATTGCGTATGGAGTTTGTACCCAATTACGTGACGGTGATGATCATGCTGCAGGTTTGTTGTGATTATGTTTATGGAGGAAGACAACTTCATGGTTATGTTTTTAAAAATGGGCTTTTGATTAATCAGTCTGTACGCAATTCAGTTTTGAAAATGTATTCTAGTATTGATGGTGTTGATGATGCAGAAACTCTCTTTGGAGAATTTGACAAAAGAGATGTTGTTTCTTGGAATATTATGATTTCTTTTTATTCTTTGAGGAGGGATGTTAAAAAAGTTGCTGAATGCTTCCGTGTGATGCAGGGTGAAGTAGTACCCAGCATCGAGACTTTAACTTTACTTGTTTCAGCATTTGCAGAGGGTGGAAATCTCATTCATGGTAAACAGGTGCATTGCCTTAGTATTAAAACTGGACTTTGTGACACTATTTTAAAAACATCTTTGCTGGATTTCTATGCCAAATGTAAGGAGCTAGACTCTTCGGAACAGTTGTTCAGCGAAATCCCTAGCACAAATTATATTACTTGGAATGCTATGATGACTGCATTCATTCATAATGGATATTTCAGAGAGGGGATCGAACTGTTCCGGAAAATATTAGCTTCAGGTCTTGAGCCTGCAGCTGAACTCCTGAACAACCTAATTCTAGCTTACAGTCATATGGGTGCCTTACTTCTGGGTAAAGGTATTCATGGGTACACTATTAGGAACTTGTTTTTGAATTCTAAGGAAAACACTGCACCTTTAGAAACCTCCATCATAAACATGTACATAAGATGTGGAAGCATTGCTGCTGCAAGAATCTGCTTTGACAGAATGGCTTCCAGAGATCTTGTGGCGTGGACATCAATGATTGAGGGGCTTGGTGCCCATGGATTAGGTTTCGAAACCCTTCAACTTTTTCATTCGATGGTGAAGGAAGGAATAGAGCCAAACAGTGTCACCTTCTTAGGCTTACTGTCTGCTTGTAGCCACTCTGGCATGTTGAGAGAAGGATGCAAAGTCTTCTACGCCATGAAATGGAGATTTGGTATTGAACCTGACTTGAAACACTACACTTGTATTGTGGATCTCTTGGGTCGATCTGGAAAGCTCAAAGAGGCCTTGGCTATAATTGTGAAGTCGGTTGCTTTTGCAGATAGTAGGACATGGGGGGCACTTCTTTCAGCTTCTAGAGTTTATGAAGATCAATTATATGCGGAATTAGCTGCTGAAAGACTCTTCGAGTTGGAACCTGACAATGCAGGATACTATACTCTGTTAAGCAATGTACAAGCTAGCGTTGAAGGGTGGTATGAGGTGGAAGAAATAAGAGATGCTGTGAAAGACAATAATCTGATAAAGCAGCCTGGGTGGAGCTGCGTAGAAGCTAAAGGGTTAATTCATGGTTTTGTTGCTGGAGATAGATCACATCCTCGCGTGGTTGAAATATGTGAAACTTTGGGGTGCTTAAGTAGGAAAATGCAGGACTTTTGATATGTGCTTCTTGTCTAACTTGTTCACTTTCGGGAGCAAATTCCAATCGAGTACATTACGGGGAATTGGTCATATATTAATTACTATTCCCTCCATCCCAAAATATTTGACGTTTTAGGAGGGGGGTTTTTTCCCAAAATATTTGACGTTCTCCCATCCCAAAAATATTTGCCATTTATTTTCTTTCTCTACCCTTCCTTCTCCACCATTATTAATGCCTATTTTCCTTCTCCACCATTTATTTTCCACTCGGAGCAGCCACCGGCTTCAAAAGCTCGAATATTAGATAAGTGGGTTGATTTGAACATTAACTGACAATGGCCAATGGCTGTCAAATCGCTACCAACAAATACACCGAGGCAGGCAGCTACTAACTATTCTTATTATTAACAAACAAACAAATACTCCCAATCCAAACCCAAATTGCTATCAAATCCCTAAATCATCGGAACAATCTCTCTTATTGGATAACGGAAGACTAATGTCGGACCCTGCAATAAAGCTAATGTCGGTGTATTTGTTTGTTAATAATAAGAATAGTTAGTAGCCGCTACCAACAATGGCCGATGGCCATCGAATCGCTACCAACAATGGCCGATGGTAGCGTCTGAAAGTCATAATTGGTCGGATCCGTGATGATAAGAAGAAGAGTTTCAGATCTGGTCGGAGAAGAAGAGTTTCAGATCTGGCCGGAGAAGAAGATTTCAGATCTGGTCGGAGAAGAAGAGTTTCAGAGTTGAGAATGGAGAAGAAGAGCCGGATAAGATAAAGTTTTAATTAAGGGTAAAATAGGAAAATTGCACCAATTCTTAATCTGTGTGAAAATATGTAGAACGTCAAATATTTTGGGATGGAGGGAGTACATACTTTCCAATTTATAAGATTATTATGGGCTTTTAAAAAAGTCAAACTGAGATGTTTTTAATATCAAAATTAATATAAATTCACTTAAATTTAATGAATATTTTAACTATAATTTTAAATGAATCTATCTCAATTTTACATTTGAAAATATTTTAAATTGACTTTTAAAAAGTCAATAATGATATTATAAATTAGAACGGTAGGAGTTATATATATATATATATATATATATATATGATAATTATTATATATTTTGGTTATATTTAATTTCTGAGATAGGTGTAAAGTTCAAGCATAAGAGCTGCTTTTATGTAATTGTCACTACTTAACCGTGGTGCAAGAAGGTTGAAAACTACTAATTTCAAAAATTATATTCTTTAGTTATCCCGGTCTAGCCAATTGAACAAATCATTTAGCATATAAAAATAATGTGAAGTTTGATAAGATAATTCAAAATTTATAATAAAACCAATTCCAAAAAATACATATTTCATCAATGTAATAATTTAAACAAGAGTAATTTGATAACACATCATATTTCATCATTTAACCCGCATAACATAATTGATTAATGTAGGAGGGAGGGAGGGAGGGAGGGAGGGAGGGAGGGTGTTCCACTTTAGCTTTAGGATACGTACCGTTACTACAATGTACAGTCTTGCACAAGGTGTGATTCAGTTTTCATGAGCTACATTTACTTACTACTCTTTTCCTTTTTCTTTTTGTTCTTCAAATAAAGTGATGAAGTAGTTTTTTTTTTTTTATCGATATCTCATCTTAAACCAACACAATGTCGTTGATCCAGTTCTTGTGATCTCCCTTTTCTCTCTCTACAATGTACAATATAAATATACTAGTTGTATCCCGTGCCTCCGGCACTATATGAACGGTGAAATTTATCTCAAATAGTTGTATCCAAATGATTTATTAGGATGAGCGAGAAATTTAAAATAATTTTTATTTTGTTATATATATATATATATATATATATATATTAATTATGAATAATTGTAGGAAGAGAGAGAATGGGGGATAGTTGTGGTCATCATCGGCGTTCGATTCGAAGATGGGCCAGATAATCCTGGTACCTCTATTTGTAATTAATGTTTGCTTCCTTCCTTCTATACTGGAACTCTCTTCTCTCGCAATTCTTCCATCGATATCCCTCACCAAATCTCCTCCAATTCTTCATCCTCTGTTTAGTACTCTCCACCCGTTGATTATAAGATACCTAAAAGATGGCCAACGAGTAGGGACTATGTATGGCGAAGCAATGTGAATCATACACGTCTTTCGGAGGTAAAAGGAGGGGGTGCATGAGAAAAATCAACTGCGGTGTTACTCATTTCCTGAATATATTGAGAGGCACTTGAGATTGATTTTCTTTTTTATTAATATATGAAACTTGTGTTTCACTCCACAATACTTTTCTTTTCTGCGCAAAAGTATTAGATGATGTTTCTGCCATCAAAGCACAAATTCGATTTTTTTTAGGATTAAACCCCTGTCATTTATATCTTTAGTGAAGATATTGACGGCATGCATTCCTCAAGAAAGTGAGTAAGGCATGTGTGCAAGAAAGGATGGAGATATGTGAATGAATATAAAGCTATAACACCCTCTTGTACTGAAGTACTGATTACTCATGCATTACTTCTGTACAGTAGACCATGTTCGACTTCCCAAGATGATGCTGTGAGAGGGAAGAATAGGAATCATTGTTACTCACAATATCATATTTATTGTTGAAAGGATAGTAACCAAATTGTGGCAATATGAACAAAAGATAGCTGCCTTGCTTTTACTACAACGAGTATGCTATGTTTAGGAAATGAATTATTAATTGTGTCATTGAGTTTTTACCTTAATGTTAGTATTTGATGTGGTGGATTCAAAATAATAATCATGTTAAACCCAGTTACCTTTTTTTTTTTGTATATATGAACCCTGTTAAGGTGTACCCAAAAAGAAAAAAGTGGGATCCTGCATTACCTTTTGTTTAGAGAACTTCATGAACACATTGAAGAGAAGTGTAAAAAACTACTGCTGTTATTGCTACATATGTTTCCGTAGCCATTGAATCAAAGTCACCTCATTGTTGTGTCATACTCTTGCATCTGCTTACACTATGTTGTCATTGCCTTTGTTTTCGGATCATTTATGATAGTGTGCCTGAAGTCATGGATACATGCTGTACACTTATTTTAAAAAGTGAAAAAATAAGGAGGTGAATGAATTGGGGGTTGGAAATATTAAGGTTTTAGTCGTTTAGTTACATCAGCAGCAGTTAAATTTAGTGAAGAAGTAAGAGTTGGGGATAAGAAAGTCGATGATGTATGCATGAGCGTATTGAGTTTATGTAATTTTGATATTGCTAGTTAGAATAGCATTTCTAGGCTCCTGTAATGATTGTTCACCTTGAATTTATTGCAGTATATGCTTCTGATCAACAGTTTACCAGTTGTTGGACCCCTTTGTTGTTAAGGAAAAAGATTTGCATTGTGTACAAATGGAGAAGAAACACCAATTACTAACTATGAAATTACAATAAATAGTGGCTTCACTTCAATCTACAAATTCCATACTAGATACTTTTGTAACTGTTCAAATACTAGTGTCTTATTATAGAACTTATAATCTCCGGTCCTAAAGCTTTTATTATACTTTCTTAATATCAACAACTGAAAAACATACCTTCACAAGATAGGAGTAAATTGAGAGAATACCATGTCAGGGTTGGTGTCATACCACATGACCAGTATCTGTACCAATGTGGAGTGTTGCGAACATATGAAGATTGCAGAGAATACTAGGATAAGGGGAAGATTATGGATAGTTATAAAAACAAAATAGGGCATGGTATCTTGTTACTGAAAGAAAATATAGACCTATTTAGTAAAATGGTGATTTGTGAAGTCGACCCAGGCCAATTTGTTGTGTTGAGCCTTTATTGACTTAAATTCTTGTGGGTAACCATTCTGTAATGACCATTTACTTAAGTCTATTAAATAACTGTTATAGAAGACAAACTACGTTCAATGATGACCAAGTGTGGTGCCATATGCCATCTTTTCTTTTGGGTTAGAGCTACATAATTAATTATATGACCGTAGACTCGGTATTTGATTCCGTCGTCTGACGATAGCTCTCTCCACATATCTTTTTTTTGGGAGTTAATGTCAAGCCAGTCCTCGGATACAATCATTATAATTATCATTCTTTTGATCAATTCAGGTTAGGAAATATGACTACTAATGAGACAGGTGATCTTCGTTCTGCTGGAGTATTTCAAGTTCTGGGTGTTGGGTGTGGAGTTGCCACCTTCTCAGCCTATCTTCTTCCCTTAAACATACAGACCATGTCATTTGCTCCCAAAGATGGTCATGAGAATCAAATTCAATTTGCTTTGGAGCGAGGTATTGGTGCAATGATCTCTGCCTTGGGTACCAAACAACTACCATATCCCAGTCATTCTTTTGAAATGGTTCATTGTTCAAGGTGCCGTGTTGATTGGAATGAGAACGGTATGTTTTACAACCTGGAATTGGACTTTGTGCACATGCATATAGGCAGATATACATGGCATTCTTTTTGTGTATTTTGGATTATTGTGCTGCATCATTTCATTCAGTATAAACTAGAACTTAACATTGAAAGAGTGGTTAGAACTTAGAACATTTAGATATGGCTATGAACTAAATTAGTTTGGAGGTATGGACAATTCGAACATGTTTCTTTGAACTAAACAATCAAACATTATAACTATTGGAGATTAATTGATATTGGTTGATATGCATTTGGTAATAACTTAAGCAGAAGTGTCTTTATTATTTTGTAGAAAGTTGCTGTCTTGATACAAACCAATGCATATCACTTCAAATCTTCAACTGCCTAGTTTGTACATTGTGGAAATGAATTGCAGTGTCCTCATAAATTAAATTTGGATTTATTTATTTGTTTCCAAGGATTTAAAAGAAAATCAATTTCTAGTCTGATTATATTATATTGGCTTCAAAACCAACTAATTCAGAAAATTATTACTGATTATGATTTAGTTGATTGTATTTATAGGGATTTTAGTTATGTGAATGCTTGATCTGTTGGCTATCAGATGCATTTAGAGAGTCAGTGTGTGTCTATTGTGTCCATCGGATAATACTTCAGGTTCAATTTCTCAAGGTGAATACTATTATTAAATGCATCTTTTAGCACACAATGAAACATCACTGATATGATACTAAATGCTCCATTCACAATGCTCCAAACATCACAATGCTCCTTTCATTTAGTATTGATTGATAACATTACTTCCAGCAACTGTTTACTTTGATATTTTAACCATTCCCAAGGAATAGATCTTTTCTTTGGTCAACTAAGGAATATTATATTATTAGTCTTACATATTTGTATGTATAAGTATTACTACTACTATATTATTTTTGCATTGAGATTGAAACCTTTTGTCTGAATATGCATGCAATGCATTTTACTCATCAACTTACGAGCAATCAAATTCATTCCCTATACCATTTGCAACTCAACCTTTTGTTGAGGGCCTGTAAATTTCTCTTGATACAATCTAATTGTGCATGTTAAGAATACTGTTATGAGCTTTTTGTAAAAGCTGATGGGCAAAAGGAGTAAAACATTGCACTGTGATTCTCCTTTTTCTTGATCAAGTAGTTGAAGGGAGCCCGGAGCCTGTACAAATTTTGGGATGAAATAATTTGCTGTAAAGGAGATATATTGCAACTGAAAAGTTTAAGACTCGTACTATAAACATATGCTAAATTAGATTTGTTGGATTAATTTTATTTGTTTCCTACAGATGGTATTCTTATAAAAGAAGTGAATCGCCTTCTACGTCCAAATGGATATTTTGTCTATTCTGCTCCACCTGCTTATAGGAAGGACAAAGATTACCCAGTAATTTGGGATAAATTGATGAGTCTGACTTCTGGAATGTGTTGGAAACTAATTGCGCTCGGAAAGTTCGAACAGCGATCTGCAGGATCAAGAAAGATGATCAGTCATGTCTCCTTGCCACTACAGAGAAGAAGCCTGTAAGCATATCCAACTCTGCGGATGATTCGAAACCATCATGGCAAACACCTCTGAGAAACTTTATATATTACATTAAGTAGTGCGCGATCAGGATCTCAAAAACTTCCTCTAGCTAGGCCACAGCGTCTTTCAGGAAGTCTTAATAGTATAGGCTTGTCCAAGCTCTTACTAAATTCTTAAATACTGTTTACAGTTGTTGTTACTCTTTTCTGGAGTACTGGCATTAGATTGTGGTTTTTTTCAGTGACTTGAACAAAAACTGCATATGCATATGGTAGTAGACTAGTGCATTTATAATATGATGGAAAATAGACTCAACAGCATAGTAGGTGTAGTAGTAATTGAAAATTTCTTAATTTTGTTTCTACTAGCTAGAGGTAGCTTCTCATTAAATTTCACATCTGTGCATGGCCTCCAGCAATCACACATTAATTAAGAGACGCTATCTTCTAAAATGTGCAACCTTCAGTTTGTAGCAAACAAGACCTTGGCGCCTGCTCTCATAGCCTTGAAGAACTCCTAGGTTCTCTTAATAATGGTGTAATTTCAAAATTTTAACTAGTTCAATACGGGTAATTTCAATTTTTAAAAGTTTAATGATGTCAACTGCAATTAATCTATATACAAATATTTTGTACTTTCCACGACTGGTGAGCCTAACCAATCTAATGAGTGTCACCACTCTTTGCTACTTTAAAGTTTCAAGGACAACTGTTATAGTACGTAGGTGAGAAGCATTCTCATTAACGTATCCACGCTCTTATGAATGGTAAATTTCTACTAGTTAACCTGATCTCTACAAATGATTAAAGATTATGAAATATTGTATGTGCAGTGCAGGGATTTATTATCATCATTAGAGTCTAGAGACGATGACGACTCCATCACCATCATATATATCAGCAATTATAAGAAATATTATGTATGTTCCTTTGGGAGGTAGAATCAAATGAAAAAAAGCAAATGGAAAGTTCATAAGCCATAACAACATGCAGAGGAGAGGTTTCTTCGTCACTTCACTACAGCTTTTTATTTTTAACTGACATGACATGACATGACATGTAGGTTAACCAAAGCTAGCTAAGGTATTTAATTTTCTTCATAGATTACTTTGTGACAAATTTATGTATTGGGTTGGGCCGGGAGATGAATTTGGCACACTCCAGCCCATTTCACCTACAAATGTTTTTCTCGGTTTCAGTCACCAACTTATTTTAGAAGATAAAATAAATGGCAGATTTGGGCTAAATAGCTAGTTGTATTACATTGTTAATTGATGTTGGACCCAAACCAAACTAGAGATAATCATAAAACGGTTGGGGTGAATGATCCAAATGGACCAAATCCCATGGAAGAATTCAAACCCTGGAGGTGGTGGAGAGGGCAACAACATAGTGTACTTATTCTGAAAGAGCTAGCACATCTATTATTATCTATAATTCTATATATATATATATATAGAGAGAGAGAGAGAGAGAGAGAGGTGGAATTAAAATTAAAATAAAAATAAAAAATAAAGGTTGATAAGACAAGACAACCCCATGCTTGTCGGTCTCCAATTAAATTATCGTCTTCCTAATTAACCCCACCCCACCCCTGATATCTCTAATCTGTCTGCGTCCACCTGAACTTGCTGCTGGGCTACATGTAGCCCTTCCCTTGTACCTTCCCTATTATACACTTGTTCTTATTTTGGTTTGACCGGTAAGGGTATTTTTGAGTTAATTTATCTATTAATTGAGATTAATTTTCTTAGATATTGGTCCCAAAATTTTAACTTAAAAAATCAAAAAACGAGAGCAAATCTCAATTTCTCAAAATGTTCATAGGGTCAAATGTTCTACGTATCTTATTTCATTCTGAATTATATCCCTACCTTGTATACAACGTATATATTTTATTCAACTTCTATTTATGCCCATTGGATTTCTTTTACAGAACTACACATTAATTGTACTTTTCTTTTTCCATGTAATTGGTCTAAAAAAAATTTACTTTTTTTGAGATAGATATATATATATTATTTAGTAATTAAAATTTGATAAAATACAAAGGTAAATATATAACTTTATCTATTTAGTCAACCCTAAAACTTATGAGAGAGACTAATCACATTACTTAAGAAACTAGAGGGAGCGAAATGTTATTATGATTATCTAGAGGAGGTGTCACGGTATTTTACTCTTTTAAATATTAGTTGATCAACCACACTAGGGGTAGTGAATGTTACATATTGTAGACTAGAGGGGTACTGACTGTTATTTGAAATTAGAAGGGTAGTAAGTGTTATTATGATTATCTACAGGGGTGTCAGTGTATAGGTGTGGTAATGGGTAAATTGCTAAAAAGCTACTCGTGGTTTCACCCTTATGGAAATGTGTCGCCTGGAGTTAAGGGTGTAAACGAACCGAGTCGATCCGAGTATTGAGTTGCTCAGATTTGGTTCACAAAATTTATCGAGTATAAAATAAAGTTTGATTGAGGCTCATTTAAGCTATCGAAGTCGGTAGCGATTCGAATCGAGCCCGAGTAGTTTGAACTTTTTCAACGAATATGATCCGAGTATAATTAGAAAATTACAATTTGAGAAGGTTCGAGTAATTTATCGAACTTTAAAATGTGCTCATATTTGACTCATTTATATTTCGAATCGAACTTTTAACCTAGCAAGTACGAATCGAGCCTGAACTGTTTGCTCATTTTACAGCCTTACCTAGAGTATAAAATTCAGAGTGCACTTTCGACATGGTATTTGTTTTTCATTTTTGTTCTTCTTAAATAATATTCCCTTTATTCCAAAATATATTATCATTAATGATTTTTTAAGGTCAATATAATTAAAGATATTTTAAACGCAAATGTAACATAATTTTTTTTAAAATTTAGTCAAAAATGATGAATATTATAAATTATTTCAAAAGTACTACTCAATGTAATATTATTTTTTAAATAATTTTTAATGAATTATTATATTTTTAAATTTAAAATATATCAAATTAATTTTAAAAAATTAAAAAAAATTATAATTTGAAACGTATGTAGTATTTGAATAGATAAAAACAATACAAATAAGATGGGAATGAGGAAAGGGAGAGAGGGTATTCAAACGACCCATGAAATGAAATGACACTGTAGACGTTATATAGAAACCTGCAGTGACCAAATGGTCAAGTGGTGCTCTCCTTTTAAAAAAATATTGGGTCATTGATCAACAATTATATATTTCTAACATCCTATTTCAATTTTTGTTTTAATGAGTATTTAATTTTTCCAATTTTAAGGTTAAGATTAAATATCCTTAATTTTTTTCTATTTTTTTAATTAATTATCTACAAGTAGTTAATTATTTAGTTTTGAATCTTGTTTATTTTATTCATTCGAGCTAATTAGTACATCTAGCTCTTTAATTTTACAATATAAGTTTTCGACATGTGTGTCATTTAATGTTTTATTTAAATCAATCAATGCATGAATTGTCAATATACAATTGTCAATGAACCTATCACGTCATAAATTGATGACATGACTTGAACACGTGACGTATTTAAGATTTAAATATAAACTATTATCTCAAACTATTGAGCTGTTTTCACTTCGATCATATATGCCTGTATTTTTTTTATCATTCACTATATCTTGAGTTCTTAAATGCATTAATTAGTTAATTAATTAATAATGAAAGAAAAAAGAGAAAGAATTTGGACATGTTCTTGAAGAGGTGGGCCAGTTGGTCGAGAGCGAATATTTTTATACTTTAGACTTGAATAAGAGTTTCTTTATATATATTATGTTATATAAGAAAAGAATTCTACAATTATAAAATATACGAAAATTTCTAAATATAGTAAAGTTGTCAATTTAATTCAATAAAATTTCTAAATATAGTAAAGTTGTCAATTTAATTCAATATTTAAGTGAACTGTGTAAATTATTTATATTTTATGTGATTGTTTTCTTATTCTTTGTTTTTTTAACTATTGTTTTGGTTATTATGTTTATTCATGTATAGGTAAATAAGTCGGTAGAGTAGAGTAGGATTATGAATATATAAATTAAGTGCACGTGGAAGTCAGTGATAACAGCTAACTGCTAAAGAAAGAAAGAAAGGTTTAATTGAATGTGTGTCTGTGTGTGTGTGTGACAGAGTAGAAAAAGTTAGGAGGGGGGAGTGGACTTGATCTTGGGAAAGAAATGATGGGTTGTTGACACGTGCAAAGCTGATCGACATATAGCAGTTTTGAAAGAATTAATATACGTCGTTTTAAAATTGTAAAATAATTTTATAATATTAAATATAATATTAATAATTTATACTATTTTTAAATTCTCATAATTATCATATTTTTATCCAGTAGTGTAACCAAAACATTTTTAAAGTGGGGTAAAAATATATCAATAAAAAAATTTATTTATTGACAGTTAGAATACTTCTTTCAAATTTATTTTGTCCAATTATAATATTTCACAACATCCTATTTCCCCTGAACTATGAGGCTATTTATCAGACTTTGAAATTTTTAGTCAACTGATTAAGCTAATTTTATAGATAAATTAAAAATTATAATATATATATTAAAAACCTTATATTGTGGTTCTGATCATCTTTCTTGGAGACGACTGAGAGGAGCCACTCAAAGTAAGAAAATGAATTAAGTTATTCTCATTTACAAAAAATTGATATCAATATATGATTAAGTAAGACAAACGAGTGCAATATTAATTAATTAATCATCAAACTTATTTAACATTATTTTATCTTATTGTTAATTTATTATAGGTGGAAATACATGAGTAAGCAAATGAATTAATATTATCTCATAACAAAAATTAAGTTTAATTAACTAATATTAGCATGTTTTAGATTCCAAGGTTGATCGTTCATATGACCCCCCGCCCTTGCCCTCGCCCTCGCCCTCGCCCTCGTCCTCTGCCTCTGTTTTTCTCATATATTCTCTCATCTGTAATATTTTTTGACAAAAAAATTATAATTAAGTTTTTTAAATTATATAAAATAATAAATAATTAAAAAATAAAATTATGTAAAACCATATATATTAAGTGAAGGAGGAAGTATGAATTAAGAAGCTGTCAAAGAAACGTCAGATCACAACTCTGTAAATATAGACTTGTACAGTACACATGTACAATAATGTATGTGTATGTCTGTCGTGTTATCCCAATTCCCCCTTCACATGATATAATATGTAGGAAGCAATTTCCTTGGTTTTGTATTGTCACATCATTTGCAATTCCAATTTCCACCATGTACGTACCACTTACCCCCTACGCCCACGCCCACCCCCACCCCCACCCACACCCACACCCACACCCACACCCACACCCACGACTCATTCATTGTCTGCTCCTCACCAAAGTCAAAAGTATAGTTGGAAGAAGAAAAAAAAAAAGCCTATCAAAGTCATAAATAGTCTGAAACAACTCTTCCAACCCTAAATATGAAAATAAATAAAAAATAATCTGAAATTTGATGCTTCCCTCGAGACATATTCCTTGTAAAGATAAAAAGAAAGAAATCAACTCTCTAATCTCTATAGTGAGATGAAGGGAGTATATATTGAATTATAATAAACCCCAACAAAGTGAATACTATAACATTATGTTTTGATGAATATACTTATGGGGCTCACCGGTAGAAGTGTAAATCAATGTTTTCAGATTCAGCCGGTTATCGAATTAAAAAAATTATTGAATAAGTAGGTTATTAATCGAATTGTTATTGATTTTATTAATATATAAAAAATAAAAAATAATTAAATATATTAATTATTATTAATATATATTATATATAATATTTAGTAAATATGTTAAATTAATCAATTTATCTAAAAAAAATAAAATTAAACCTATTTGTACAATGTTATTTTATACAATTCAAATTAATACTAAATCTATATGAAAAAATATATTAAATCATGATCATAACTCAAAACTCAATCATTGATACATTCAATCAAATTCAAATACTTAAATTTGTAAAATAATAATAATAATAAGAGGTAGGGAACCGGTAAAACCGATGACCGATTCTTTGAGTCATTTGTGTTTTAATGCCGGTCTAACCGTCAGGTAACCAGATTTTGATCAAACATAATTTTTTTCTTCGAATTGGATTGAAGTGCTGATCGGTTTCAA
Organism: Panax ginseng; assembly: GCA_020205605.1. NCBI lineage: Eukaryota > Viridiplantae > Streptophyta > Magnoliopsida > Apiales > Araliaceae > Panax > Panax ginseng. The sequence continues at coordinate 103,192,311 of CM035146.1, forward strand.
TTTTTCCTGATCAAACCGATGGCCCGATCCGAATTTAATTACCATAATGTAAACTACCACTTGCATCACACTAGCATCCTAATTAAAACTACATGTATATATGATATACACAAGTGTATTTTTAACTATTTTGGATCATGAGTCGTGCCAGCTTAATTAATTTAAGCCTAATGACAAAATTGTCACTCGAGTTTGGTATATATGATATACGGTTTGACTATCAAGATTTTATGTCGACTTTATTTTAAGAGTATAAGATCCCAAATAAATATTTTATTTTTTTCTTAAGGATATTAATATGACAAAACGAACTTAATTAACAACACACATACTAAACAAAAAAAGTAAAAAGTTAAATTTTTTGTTATAGATACTACCACACTAAAAACTAAATTTGATCACAAAAAAAAAAACTAACTAAAAAATCAAAAATAATTCAACCAAAGAAAATTCTCAAATATTAGTTCCTTCCTCACTTCAAACCTAAAATGAAATATCAAACCTAACAACCCAATTCCAAATAGTATCACTGGCCAAACTAAAAGAATAACTCTACTATTACATATAACTGTTCACATACACTCACATACATATTGACGTGACTTGCTCTGCATGTGAGTGACAGCAGAGGAGACGGGCCAAGCATACGTCGATGAAGTCGACGATGACAATGAGGAGAAAAAAGGCTTGAGATGCCAGAGATACAAAGCATGGAGCGGGGAAATTGCTGATGCTGAGGACATGTAGTTGGTTGCCACAACTTGATGTAGATCAGCTCCTAAAGGCAATTTGATGCAGGTTAGGAGAGATAGACACTTTAAGAGAAATGTTGATTAAACTTAATTTGAAGGTCTGGGTTAGGGATTAATTGCTGGTCTGGGCACTCCATTCTTCTTATCATTTTGTTCTGTTAGTTTTGATGTTTATATATCTAATTTTAATGTTAATTAAATTTTACTATAAATTTAGCTTTCATGTTAATTTAATAAATGATATTTATTTATATACGTATGGGTAGAGTGACCAACATGTATAATAACTAGAGATATTGATCGACATTTTTAAATTTAAAGAGAGAAATTGATTTTTGACCAAATTTAAGTTACAGTTTTGTCATTAAGTCAATAATTTACTATTTGAAAGATCATTTGAAGTAAGGTGGGTGGTTTGTACTCTATTCGGTACTTGAAAACCAGGTGGATTGATCAACATTAATGAAAAAGCCAAAGTACTTCTTCATGTTTAACCCAATTTTCCCTCAGGCCTGGACTGGCCTCATGTAAAATACTGTAAAATAAAAAAAAAAGTAAGAAACTTTAGGAAGAAAGAACTACTAGTGTCTTGTGGGGGTTGTATATGAAGGAGACAGTCTTTCAACAAAGATTGAAATTGACATGACCAAATGTTCAGATATAAAGGGCACAGTTGGAAACACCATATCTGCCATTCCTTAACAAACTTTGCCTGTAATGGTTTCATCGACATGACTACCCTTACTTCTAGCCTTTATGAAAATAAAAGACTTTGACCTAGCTAGCTACTCAAATGGGCATCTAGCTAGTGCCTAGTACCCTAGTAGGGTCTTCTTGCTCTTAATTGGAACAATTAAGTTGTTCATAATAATTAAAAATTGATAATTCTGCATAATTTTTAATATTTTTACATAAAAAGTATATATAACAACGATTTTTACCGTTGTTATATAGAATTAAGAATCTCAGTAGAGAGATCCAAAGTCTTTCATGGTAGAGGATCCCGATTTTGTGAAATTGTAAATTTGTCAATGCTGGTATAAAAGATTCATTCATATAGTAAAAAAATGTATTGAAAAAATTACATATACATCCTATATTTGTACATTTTTTTGTAATGACAAAAATTTGACGAATTTCATGTTTGTGAGAGGGAGAATTATTTTCGTAGGCTTAATTATAGAATCTCATGCATGGCCACTCAAACTACAAGTGCTTCTCCATGTCATGATGTTAGGGTTGGCTAAATGGGTAGAAGTCAGGACCCGGCCGGTAAGAAAGTGGAGTTGTAAGATTATCATCACAACTTGTGGCTTTTGCATTATATTTATAGATACGTTATACATAATGGGTCTATATATATATGTTCTCCAAAAAGCAAGCAGACTCCTAAAATGTACACTTTCCATCAAAACCTCACACCACGACACTCGAGTATTATACAAAAGTTGGTCCCTCTCAAAATATAATATGAATGAGAAATTGAAATAAAAACAATTGCTTCAAATAAATATTAGGTTATTTCACGGTTATCCGTGACAAATAAGTCTTACCATCTCAAAAAAATATACATCTCAAAGTCATGATACAATAGTTTATAACGGTTAGGACAATTAAAAAAAGGACATGTCTCAGTTTAATTGTCACAGTCGTTACAAGTGGTAGCGGCATGTTACTATTCATATTAATATTTTGTAATATTATTAATATTAATATTTTGTAATATTAATTTTTTTAATATTTATATTAATAATAATATTTTCTAATATTAATAGTAATAACTAATATGAATATTAATGCTAGTATTACTATTATTCTTATTAATATAAATATTAATAATATTAATCTTAATAACTAATATTTCATTGTAATTTAAGCTTTTAATTTTTGTCCAGCTCAATTTGAAACTCGACCAAGATTCATATGAATAGATCGACTATGAAAACAAGCAAGCAGAGCAGAATTGAATTCAAGAATTTCTAAGAATAATATAAATTAGTTAGTAATATTAATAATATTAATATTAATACTATTAATATTTATATTGATAAGAATAATAGTAATATTAGTATTATTATTAATATTATTAATACTAATATTATAAAATATTAATATTAGTATTAATAATATTACAAAATATTAATATGAATATATAGTAACATGTCGTTACAAGCTATTGTGTCATGACTTTTTTAGTTACTCCCAACAACCGATTGTCATAGATCTCAATATATATATATATATATATATATATATATATATATATATATATATATATATATATATATTAAAATTTTAAGTATACCCTTATTTAACATAACTTGCATACCTCTTTTTAATGACGGAATGGCGACGATTAGAATCCGTGCGTTATATATCATCCGTCGATAAAGCTAATGCGACGGTTACATATATAATGAGCGGACCAAATATCAGCCTCATCCATTACTAAAAAAAGGTATACAATGTATGTTAAATAAAGGTAAAAAATAAAGATAAGACATATATATATATATATATATATATATATATATATAAAAGTTGCTTATATAGAATTTATATTTATATTTAATTAAGTAGCGAGTAGTGGGTGACAAAAACTGATATGATATGCTTTATACCCCTTTGGTTTCTTTTCTTATTTAATGGATTTGCCAAGTGGTTTCCTTCCTTTCATTTGGCTATTGGACCGCAAAGTTTAGTACCCAAAAAAATATATTACAAGATCATAAAGGGACAGACCACAAGCTCAAGACTTAACACTAGAAGCTTGCAAAGCTAAAAGGCCTAATAAAAGGTAAAAACGAATATAAGATTATATTCTATATCCTAATAATTAATAAAACAAAGCCTCTACATATATACTTCTTTTTATTTCTTAGCAAAGAAGATAATTAATACAAGCTTATAATATCTAAGACAATTAACAGTTATATATATATATATATATATATATATATATATATATATATATTCTTATGTAGGTTTTAATCTAGTGTGTCGAACTATATATATAAATTAATTATCTACAAAGACATCCAAACGACTTGTGATTTAATAAATAGGTGACACATTTAATCCTTAGATATATATAAAGTATAGATATAACTTGATTTAATGAAATTATTTTGGTTGCACCAAAAATAATTGAACTTTTAAAAAATACCAAAAATGGTCAAAATTTGATCAGATTATATGTACACGTTAGCTCGTATAGTCAAATTTTGATCATTTTTTAAGTAGTATTTTTTAATGCAACAAAAATAGTTAATTGGTATATTTTGAAATAACTTAACAAGAGTTGAATAATTTTTACAACATTACTTTTTGGGTAACTATCATTGTGAAGTCATATATATATATATATATATATATATATATATGGAAGATGACATATATATATATACCCTGTGAAACAGAACTCTGGTGTTCCCCATTAAGTTACTTCCTAATAATGGATAAACTTATATTTTTGTAAAAGGTAGGAGTACTAATTAAGAATTAAGTGGCAAGCAAATAAAAGTTGCAGACTGCACTAGTGCTGCAATATATATTAATCTAAACGATTGATTACCAAGGGCATTTAATTTACCAGCTAGCTAGTAGTACTTTGGAGGAAGGAAGGCAAGCACTAAGCAGGCAGGCTCAATCTGAGCTTTTTTAAATAATAAAAATTAATAGCATGTCCCATTCGAGATCATGTTGTGCTTTATTCAAGCTTTGTCCAACTCTCATCCACCTAAAAAAGTGATTAAGAAATTAACTTTTTCTTATTTTATTGAAAATGGAAGATATATCACAATTATTTATAGTGGAGATACTCATCATATTTCTTGATTCCGAGGATATAATAATAATATACTTGTATTAACCCATGCACCACCTTTTCCCCGATTAGGAAACCCTGATGGAGCAACTTCAAGAAATTAATTAATTAATTAAATCATCCATCTCTTAATTTGTTTTATTTCATCCATCTGCTCACAAACAAACACATCCAAGTAATGATTTGATTCCCCATTTGCGCGGCAACTTGGGATCACAAATAGGCTTGGCGTAATTAGACAGCTCTGTAAAATACACTTGTTTATTCATGCAGGGACGGAGCTAGGCTTTTTTGGAGGGAGATTTTAAAATTTATCAAGTATCAAGGCTCATACACTTGAATTATGAGATAATATTATGTATGTGTAAAAATAAATTGGGGTTTAAAATTGTTGATACGAGGAGTTATCAATTCAATCTATGTTTGTTTATGTGTTATAATTTTTTATTGCATATTTGCGTTGTTAGATTTACTTTTATTGAGATTTATATGCACTCCCAAGTCTCAAATAATGCTAAGAATTAGGATTGGCGGAGATAATGGACTGTTTCGTAAATACAGTGAGACCTATGGTTAGAATAAATAATGCCCGAAATTAGGATTAGTGAGAATTATTTTCTAGAATTGAAACTTGCAAAGCTCAATGACATAGCCTTTGGCTGAAAATTTGATTTTGGCCCCCCACAAGATCAAATCTTGACTCCGTCTCTGTATTCATGACTTTAATTATTAGACCACCGTTTTGTCCTCTCTCCAGGTATCTGTCCAAACACTCAATAATTCAAATCACCAACGAACAATAAACTCCTTGTTGTGTACATTTATCTATCTATAGATTAATTATTGGGAAATATATTAATTTATATTTATATAGACCACCTATAGTGAATATCGGTGTTACGATAAATAAAAATACAAAATAAAGTTTATACACATTTACGGGCAATTTGGTTTGACAAAATCGTCTTAGGACAGAATAAAATGATGGTTACAATCGGAATCAGATCATAATAAAATCATAATCAAACTCTTAATTCATGCGTTTGATACGTTACTTAAAAAAAACCAAAATATTCCTAACCTTATTATAACTAAGTAATATATGTAATAATTCAAAATAATTATAATACATAGTAATATTATAATACTATACTAATACATATAATAGTATATATTATATTAGATATTCTATATATTTATATATATAATTATAATATAAATAAAATCAATATATTACATATTAAAAATATAATATTAAATATGTTATTGTTAAATATATATTATATGTTATAATATTCAAATATATATTCAGTATATAATAATAATATATATATAATATATAATATATGTCATATATATTTTATTAATATAATATAATACGAAATAAACATAATACCTTTAATAACATTTGAATCAAAGCTACATCAAATTTCACAAAAACAATAATATATATATATATATATATATATATATATATATATATATATATATATATATATATATATATATGAGTGAGTGAGGGTATTTATTAGCATACTAATTAAGTGTCTTAAGGGGCTGTTTGATAAAATTGAATGAAAAGTTTTGACTGTATAAAAGAATTTGAATGATCTGAATTGAGTGGAATATCTGAATACAGAATGAAATGATGTGCTTAATAATTGTCTGTCTAAAATATCTTAATACATGTATTATCCTATTTTAAACTTTTGTGTTCTTATGAACAAATTTATTATAAAATTATAAATAAATAATGTTATGTAAGAAAAATTAAATATAAACTTTTGAACAATTTTTGATGAAACATACTATTAGTAATATAATTTTTGAAATAAAACACTTAAAATATTAGTAACATTCTATAGTACATAAAATAACAAAAGACTACAACAACATTCATTAAATTTGTTATTGACCAATTTGTTAAAGAAAAATAAAAATAATTTGTACATAACAAAATTTATTTACAATAGTAAACAATATGGACATTGAATGTAATTTGTATTTATCTATGAGAGTATTAAAATAAAAATATCATTTAACCATAATTTTTTGAATGAATCGTTCAGACACATTTAGAATTTAAAAATTGTTATATAAACAGTCTAAATGACTTATTCAGGCATATTCAATGTGACTCCCCAAAATAAGGTATACATCACCCAGCTTGAGTCGCCAAATACATGGTACAGAATTCAAATACAAACTTAATTATACAAAAGTCGTGTAAAATACGACAAAATATAGGCTGTAAGTTTTAATACAAATCTCATACTTTCTGAGAGTATACAAACTCAATGGAACCTCATTACATTTATTATCACACTATTTCACATAATAGTGAGGACTACTAATGCACCATCTAGGACCATCACTCTGTTCCCCGATTAGTCCCGTTCGTTCTCATTTTACGAAGAGAACGGTGAAAGAAAGGGTGAGCTCAACTAGCCCGATGAAGAAATATTATGACTAAGATAATGCGAGAATAAATTATCATTAGCCTTAAACATGGTTAAAAGCGATTCAATATAACAAACATCAAGTTTAATCTGGTAATGAACAAGCGATCCATTAAAAGAGTCAAGAGAGAATAAAATCTACTATCTTTTATGATTTAAAAGGTTTTTCATCACTTTTATCATTTGGGACTCGAACAATAAATAATCCACATCATCGAATCACCCCTGCGCACTACTGACGAGGATATTCTTTAGTATCACAACCACAATTATTCATACCTTTCTACGGGCGAAGAATATTTGTGTATTCATTAATAATCATGATCGTGCCAACAAGCATCCGTCCATCAATGCACTACGGGCCAATGAGGACTTTTACCACATCATTTATAATATTACGGTCCATAATTACACCAAATAATCCCTGGTCATAATCATACCAAGTCCATCTATGCACTACGGGCCACAGATGACTTTCAACATAATATAAACATAAGGATGATGACAATGACATAATGATTCAATAAAACAAGTTCAAGAATTAATTTATCCAGGAACTAATAACGTCCAAATTGTCGACATGATACTTCTTTTGTAGAGTAAAATTCAAGAATGCTCGAGAAGATTATTTCTATGAAAAAGATCTTTGGATGAAGCGCAAATATCAAGGATATTCCACTAATTTCATGGAATATAGAAGTCAAAACTTTAACCAACCTGAGTATAATAAAGATTGAAATAACAAAAGAAATCACCGTGCATGCGATACTTGGCGTAAAGTTATTCAACGAGAATACTAAATAACGGAACGGTGTCGGTAAAATTACGCCGCAAAGCGGGATGTTCTAACGAGAATAATAATGAATGGAATAACAATAGAAATCACCATACATGCGGTGCTTGGCATGACGAGTTTTTTTCCAATGAATACTAATAAGGGCGGAATCGGTCCCGGCGTAAAATGCCTGAGCAGGATATTCAATGAATAATAATAAAAAGCGGAACCAGTCCGGTGTAAAAGCGCTTACAGCGGGATGTAAGACCCCAACTTTTGAATAAAGATTAAATTTTCTCGAAATATATTTTGAATATTATGGTGTGGATTTGATATAATGTTATAGTTGTGGGTAATATTTATAAATTTTGCAAAACGCAAGTTGTTATATAATATTCGATTGGTGGGGGAATATTCATTTTAACGGGAATATTCATACAACTGGAACAATTATTGGTGGACCCCCACAGCGAAATTATTGTCGGATTGAAAATGACAAAAATACTTTATGAAAATAACGGCGAAAGTTTTACCATTAAGCTGTTGAACTACTTTCATTAGTAAAAGATAAAGAATACGATGTCTGGCATTAGAAGCATAGTAGCACCACGGTATTGATTATTGATGCTTATGTGAGAAGTCACTTTCGGTTATACTCTGTCATCGGGAATAAACATGTGAATGATATTCTATTTAATATATGATTTGATTATGATATATATATGAATGAATATGCAAGTATATCTTGCATGAAGAAAAACTATAAAGTCCTTTGATAGATGATAGAAATATATGTACAAGGACTTAGAATGAATTGATCAAATATGTTGAGGTTGATCCTACATAAGCAAACGACTTTGTGAAGTCCTTAAAAGAAATGATGTACAAGGGACTATAAATATAGAAAGATCAAGCATGTTAGGTTGATCTTATGTTGTAATAGATAGGCTTGTCTCGATCGTCGAACCGTTTGCACCAAAAGTCGTGAATGCGCGAGAGTCGAGTCGACTCGGAGCTATCAAGGCGAGAATAGGAGTATCTGAAGATAGTGAGATCTCTTGAGTTTAAGTAGACTTCCGGGAAAAGCGAAGAAGGATCGTGGTGTGTGAGAAGAACTTCCTCGGGATCGTAGTGTCTTTGAGGAAGTCATGTTCGGAATCGTAGAGAGCGACGCCTACAAAGTACGAGCGACCATCTGCTTAGAAGCAGTATGAAGCGTAGACTACACTTTCGGTCGTGAGAGTCTAGCGATGCCAAAGCCAAGACAAGGATCGTGAGGCTACACTGCGAGATCGTGAGAGTCCACTAAATGAATCGCGAGAGAGATCGTAGTCGGGAAAGATCGGATGAAGACAACAAGCACCTGAGGAAGAAATCGTAGAGTGTCAAGATCGATCTCGGGATCGTAGTGTCTGCGACAATCGAACTCGAATCGTAGAGTGCGAAACTACGACTCCAAGAAGTGCTTCACAATGCTAAGTCGGGATCGTAGAAGCGGAATCACGGTTCTCAACGAATAAGCACTCCCGAGAATATCCAAAGTACGAAACCTCTGGTTGGCAGCTGCAAAGATGCAATCCACAGATGGGAACGAGAGCACTCAACGAATGACATGCGAAAGCTAGCGGAAGAACTAAGCAACAATCCAATCGAAGATCAAGATTGAGTTGAAAGGCCATTCGTGATGAAGTCTTCCACAAGATGATTCAAAGAAGACTTGACGGTGACTAAGGAAAAGTCGGTAATGCGATTCTTGACAAGAGAAACGAAAGACAACGACCTTGGAAGTAACCAAGATCGTAGTGTTTGCCAAACAAAGAAGGGTGATGGAAAGTGAGCAGAGATCTTGGTCGACCTCACGAAAAGCAAGGCTAAAGTGATTAAGTCATGGTCGGATCATTGATGATAAGTGAGCGGAGATCACAAGGAGAAAGTAAATTGGGGCGCACCACAAATCACGAAGTGTCTTAATATTTAGAAGGGACTAGGATAAGGAATCGGGCCATCGATTATCGAGAAGGCATGTCCAAAGCAAATAGAAGTTTTGAAGCACCACATAATACAAGGAAGGGTGTTCTACATTGAAGATTCAATCAACACTCTTCCGGATCGTAGTGTTAACTCTCTAACCAACGAAAGCAACACTCAACAAGACACTTCGATCGAGGTCCTTGAAGACATGCATCGAAATCGTAGAGTTCGAATACCTGAAGACCGAAGCATTGGCAACGGTTCAATCTGAAGAGTAATATTCAAACAAGTGCTTATTGAGAGCATCAATGCAAAAGGACAACCTCTGATCTAGAAATTAGAAGAGATAAATTCTTCAACTTTTTGAAGGCGGTAAAGTGATACATCTGACAGGGCAGGTGAAACAGTAGACTGCATTGTCAGAAAAAGTATGACATGTCACATCAAGAAGTCTACCTCAAGCAACTCAAGATCTGCGAAGACATTTGAATAGCTTCCAACGGCTACTTTCCAACGGAAGAATTGGGAAGATGTATAAATGTAGAAGAGTTTCAAAGATCAAAGGCTGCTGGGTTATCGGGCTTTGGAGAGAAGGTGGGCTGATCTAAACCATGTGATAGTGAGTCCGAAGTCTCACTCTACGATCCACCAAGAACACTCTGAAGTCAGATCAAGAAAGAAGTAGAAGTGTGAGTTCTACTATGTAGAAGTGAGAGGTCTACTACTTGAAGAGTGTTCTGAATTGTCGAGAGAAAAGAGAGCATCATGCCATCTGGATGTCCATCATGGGAAGACTCTAAGTACAATAGAGAAGAGCTTACGGTCATCTTAGCAAGTCCATCATGAGAAGGCATCGAGTAGTAAGAAGGGAGATCACAAAAGCCATCTTGGTGTCAAGCATGAGAAAGCTTCTAAGTACTTTACAGAAAAGCTTACAGTCATCTTAGAAGCCTCTCATGTGCAGTCATCAAGTACCAAGAAGAATGATCTTCAAGGCGGTTCATCAAGGGGTCATCCGAAGTAGTTGAGCAACCTAAGAAGCTTAGCATCATGCAACACTCAACTGCTCTTCAAGGATGATCAAGCCAAGCTTCTAGGGATAGAAGATGTTCAGAGCATGAAGACATATTAGCGAACAATGATGAAACTCAACAACAACAACCAAACAAACAAGCGAAGCGGGGCACGAGGGTCCTTGTCGAAAGGACTAAATGAAGCGAGGCCAAAGGGTCCTTGTCAGAGGGACTAAGCGAAGTTCCAAGCTGCTTGGGCTTAAAGAGTTCTGAGGGAACTAGAAGAGTCCCAAAGGCTCGGGCCTTGAAGAGTTCTTAGTGAGCCCGAAGTCCCAAATTGCTTGGCCTTGAAAGAATCATAGAGATTCGGGATCTTTGCCTTCCTTAGTTGAAATCCTGCTAGTTGAAAGCAGAAGAGTGGATTAGGAGCTTGAGTCTCTGAACCACTTAATACCTCTTGTGTCTTTTACATTATGTCATTTACATTATGTCTATAACTGCTATGTATGTTTTAACTGCTTGCAACTAAACTAACCTTGATGAACATTGTGCATTATAATTATGAATATATCAATGAAGGGGAATCTTTTACTTATTCCGCTGTACTTGAAAAGATTCTTATGTTTGTCATATACTCAAATATGAACAATACATCATAAACCAGAAAAGTATTCGAAATAAAAAGGATCTATTCAACCCCCCCTTCTAGATCTATTGTGCCCTCTAGGAACTAACATACTCAATTATTGCTACAGTAATTGATGTATCATATCTCTCATATTATTGATTCGATTATTGTCATAGTATCATCTGCATAATATATTATTTTATTAAATCAATAATTAAGACGACAAAGTTATTCATATTATTAAATTGCAATATTTACAATGTCTGAAGTTACATCGAGGAGAGGTTTGGTCACCTAATTACGCGGCAATAAGGAGAAATTCTTATTGAAAGCCCCTTTTCTTAGGAGCGACTGGTTGATAAATATTGTGAGTTATAATATTAATGATGAATGTTATTAAAATTGAAGTTGTGTTCGAGTTGAATTTGGAGCCGGACGTGATATTTGAGTCCTAACGATGAAATTAGTAAAATAGTCTATAAACAGAAAATTTTTGAAATTCATTATTTGGTCAAAAAAGTCAGCAGTTGACTTTTTCGAAAAATCAAATTTCAAAATTTATATTTTTGATAAAAATGGTTTCATTGTGTTGGAATTATTTGTGTTAGTGAAAATCGATAATTATTTCGATAATAATTGATGTCCGGAAGTTATATTGACGAATCGAATTATTTAGCAAATAAATGAGCAATTGATTGCTATTATTTCACATGATTATAACTATTTATTCACATGTGTATACTATTGTTTCACATTCTTGTTACTATTAGGGGAGGCTGTGCAAGAGATTGATAATACTTGCGTGACTAAGTTAAAATAGATGTATAGATGGAATTTCTTATCACATAATTCGTATTTTCATATGTCTAGAACTATTGATTCACATAATTTACTATTGAATCACATTATTTACTATTAGGGGAGGTGAATGCAAGTTTGATAATACTTCCATGACTAAATTAAAAATAAAGAAAAAAGTTGAAGGTATTGTCTTGAAATTTTTCGAGCCCCAAAACGTCTTGATTATCAAAACTATATTTTTCTATAAATAGAAGCTCATTCTTCCTTCATTTCTCACCAATTCACAAAAGCTTTAGGCGATTATTATAGAGAAAATTATAGAATGAAGAAGAAAGTCTGCTACCTAACTATTCCAAGATGTCTAGTTTTTCAAAGGAATGGAGTATTATTTCTTTCTTATCCATGAAGATAACTTCATTATTCCATTCTTTATTATTCTGTTGAAATAACTTTTGTATCACGAACTACCCTATACTTGGTGAAATTCTTACATTGTTCCATTCTTTATCATTTTGTTGGAATATCTTATGCATGCGTTCTACCTTGGGACACGAATTCCGTATTTATTATTACATTGGAATATCACTCAGACAAGTGCGTTCTACGGGACTGATTCCGTCTTTATTATTACATTGGAATATTACGTAAATGCGTTTTACGTGGGACTGATTTCGATTATTTATTATTACATTGGAATAACTTTATGCAATGCGATTACATTGCATGCACAGGTTATTTCTTTTGTTATTCCATTCCTTATTATACTCGGTTGGTTAAAGTTTTGACTTCATACTCCATAAAATTAGTGGAATACCCTTGATATTTACGCTTCATCGATATCTTTTCATGGAAATATTCTTACGAGCATTCTTGAATTTTACTCTCTGCAAGCAATATCAAGTTGACAATTTGGGCGTTATTAGTTCTGGATAAAATAATTCTTGAACTTGTTTTATTGAATTCTTATATCATTGTCATCATCCTCATGTTTATATTTTGTTGAAAGTCATCATGGCCTATAGTGCATAGATGGACTTGGTATGATTATGACCGAGGATTATTCGGTGTAATCATGGTAGTAATGTTACAAATGATGTGGTAAAAGTCCTCATTGGCGTAGTGCATTGATGGGCCAGTTGTTGGCATGATCATGACCATTATTGAATACACAAATATTCTTGGCCCGTGGTGCATGGATAATTGTGGTCGTGATCTTAAAGAATATCCTTGAGTGTCGTAATGCAGGGTGATTCGATGATGTGGATTATTTATTAAAATTTGAGTCGCGGCGATAAAAGTGATGAAAAACCTTCTAAATCATAAAAGATAGTAGATTTTATTCTCTACTTGAACTTTTTAATTGATTGTTTGTTCATTGCGATTAAACTTGATAGTTGTTATATTGTATCGGTTTAACCTTTGTTGAAGGCTAACGATAATATATTCTCGCATTATCTTAGTCATAATATTTCCTACTGGGCTAGTTGAGCTCACCCTTTTACTTTCATTGTTCTCTTCAAGAAATGAGAACGTAGCAGGGACTAGTCGGAGGACGGAGTGACGGGCCAGATGATAGCATTAGTAGTCCTCACTATTATGTGAAATAGTGTGATAATAATTGTAATGAGGACTCCTTTTGAGTTTGTATAATCTCTAGTAGACAATATTTGTATTCAAACTCACAGCTTATGTTTTGTCGTATTGTACACGACAGTTGTATTATTAAGTTGTATTTGTATTCTGTACCATATATCTGGCGACTCAGAATAGGTGATTTATACCTATTTTAGAACCCATAGTCATGATCATACCAATAATCTTCCCATCTTTACACTCAAGTCAAAGAGAAATTAATATCATCATTTGGGTTATAAAAATGTTATATATGATAATAAAAATAATATAATCAACATATAGATTTCATCTCAACAGTAATATTCATAACTCAACTATAATTTGGTTAGAAAAAAAAAAACCAATTTTGTCATGAATAGTAACTCGTGAATAGTAACCCATGAATAGTAACTCATGAATAGTAAACCCGACACAAAAAGTTAGAAATTCCACAATAAAATTCATACCAATATTTCGGTATAATGATATTGAAATAACATTTCTTAAACTTATAAACAATTTATTTTAATTGTTTACACTTTACTAAATAATGTATTTAATCATCCTAAAATGCCAAACTCATAATATTTCATCACCAATAACCAAAACCCTCATCAAAAATCTGCATATACCTAATATAGGATTCTCAAGCTATAAAATCATATTTTCCAATTTTTTTACTTCAAATAACATATTTAATTCATTTACTCATAACTAGTTCATTTTTATGAAAAATACCAAATTAGTTTCAAAAATATTTCTTTTCTGGAATTTAGCAGAATATAGTCCTATATTGAACATATATTTTTCTTAGAATTTTTAAAATTCATTTACTATTTTTCATATGGCCAAAACCGCCGAATATTTAGACATTTATCATAAATTGTACTTTTATCCAAATATTCCGAAATTCACAGAGTACACTAATATAATATAGATGTACTCCCAATAAAAATTTCATCAATTTTGGAGTTAACCACAAGGAGTTATAAGCGGTTACATTTAAAATAGTCTTTTCTCGTAAAATTCATAACTCTTAATCTATACATCCAAAAATCGCCATTTTTGGACACAATCAATAAAACTCATCAAATTATCATTTCAAATTTTTCTATAATTTTTGAAGGTCTGAAAAGTTACGAAACATGAAAAACATAACAACCCTAAAAAATCCCTTACTATCCCTTACCTCAAAAGAGCAGTACTTCTAACTGGATATCGGATATGACGCTGAAGGAAACTTGCACTGATGAATAACAACTTACCAAGTATCTAAATACTCATAAAATACACTCGATAATCTAGAGAGAAAACTTATGAATTCTGGTGTGATTTTCAATTCTAACTTAGCCTACTATTTATAGGAAAATGTTAAGCACTTGAAGCGAGACTTGACCTTTCCACTACACGATGGCTTTACACGCTACTATTGCCACCCACCATATTTGAAATAAAATTCAGCACATTTCTTCACCAACCACAAGTGGGGTCCACTCAATTCTAAATTTTCCACCAAAATCATTTATAAACCTAATTTAGAATCACCACCTCTTAAAATTCATAACAAATCATTCGTTCATTTTTAACGGTTCAAAATTTGTGAACATATACTCAACTTATATATGTATAACATATCCAAAAATCTCAATGATCCAACGGTCAGATTAAAAATTATAACTCACACAATAAAGCTGTAAGAATACTGATTTGATCTTTTAATACCTCCAATCCGACAAAATACTGATAAAATACCTCAACATTATCTCCTTCATTTAACCACATAAATAAATCCATCATTTATATCCACATCAAATAAATATTTCCTTATCATATAAATCAATAATTAATTATTTATAAATAATATTACAGAATCACAATAATGACAACGAGGTGGTTCAAGGAAGAGGGGTTTTCGATAAGGATTTCTCCTTCTTTGGCGGCGCAATTAGGTAACCAAACCTCTCCTTGGCAGAACTTTCTAGACATTGCCAATAATGTTATCTAATAATATTATTGAAATAATATAAATTATTGATCTGATAATGGAGATACTGTGCAGTGATAATTATTGAAACAACAATAATATAAAATATCAACGCAGCAATTATTGAGTAGTGCCTTCTTACGTAAGAATCAATAATTGAAAAATCTTTGTGAAATACCGTGTGATCTTTGTGCAACTCTGGCATTACGTATTTTAACCACCGAATATTCTAACGAGGTGTTAGCAGTAATAACTACTGTAGATTATTTATTAAAACTCAAATTTATCGTTTTCTTCATCCCATAGTTATCCGTTATGGGGCCCACAAATGGTCATGCCAGTCGTACGAATATTCCCAGACGGAAAGAATATTCCATTCACCAAACGAATATTCCCGAGCAACAATAAGTATTTTATAGCCACTTGCTTATTTTGAAAAATATTTCATATATCACCTTGACTTTAACTTTTATCAATTTAACCATTTTACGAATAGAAAAATTGAATACTTTTATTTCATAAAATTAAAGGGTCTTCTGAGACACATCGGTCCAAACTCTAGCGATCGTGAGTCCAAAGCATGTTATAATTGTGGAAGAAAAGGTCACTTAGCTTTTTTTTGTCGTTCACCGAAGACAAATTCACTAGGATGGAGGTACCAAAGGCCATCCCGAAAAGTCAAAAGCCCGTGTAGTTGCAAGGGAGGCGTTTGTTGTGACCTCCCCAGGAAAGCAAGAACGAAACGAGGTTATCACGGGTAAAACATCATAAACTCTAGTGAAGTCTATACCTTATTTGATCTGGGATTCTACCCATTCTTTTTATTTCTCTACTTGCACTCAACGTTTAAATTTGACTCGGGATAAATTAGACTTTGACTTATCTGTTGAAACTCCATTAGGAGAAATCTTCATTACATCCATTGTTTATAAGTCTTGTTTGATTCAAATCGGTAACCACATGCGTTACTGTCGATCTTATCTCCTTAAAAATACTTGCATTTGAAGTAATTCTAGGGATTGATTGGTTAACTACTCATCATGCTAAAATTGATTATTTTAAATAAGTTGTTAGCTTTCATATTCCTAATAAACCTATTATCTGAATTCAAGTGACCAAACAATTTAAATCAATCACGGTCATCTCGAAGCCATAAAGCTATTCGTTTATTGAAAACGGATGTCAAGCTTTTCTTAGCTCATATCACTTGATTTAAACAAAAATACGTCGATTTGAAGATATTTCTAATGTTAATAAATTTCTGACGTATTCGAAAGAACTTCTGGCCTACCCCAGAGCGTGAAGTTGAATTTTGTATCGACCTTGAACCCGATCTGAAACCCATTTCCAAAGCCCCATATCGAATGGCTCCAATTGAACTTGAGGAGTTAAAGACCCAATTGCAGGAATTGTTAGACATTGGTTTCATTCGTCCCAATCGTCACCTTGGGGTGCTCACATGCTCTATTCATGAAGAAGAAAAGATGGGAGTATGCGACTTTGTATTGATTATCGGAGTTGAATCATGTCACCATCAAAAATAGGTACCCATTGCCCGCGTATTGATGACTGTTTGATCGATTCAAGAGGAGCACAATTTTTTCAAAAGATCGATCTTAGCTCGGATATCATCAATGAAGGTTAAAAGCGAGGATATTCAAAGACGCCTTGAAACTCTAAGATGCGGGCATTATGAATTCTTAGTCATGTCTTTTGGATTGACTAATGCTCATCTTTGCTTTCATGGATATGATGAACCGAGTATTCAAGGAATATTTGGATCACTTTGTGGTCGTCTTTATTGATGACATCCTTATTTATTCCAAAAGCCGTGAAGATCATGAGCAACATTTGAAATTTGATACTCCAAAAGCTTTGTGAATATAAGCTTTATGCCAAGTTAAAGAAATTCGAGTTCGGCGAGGAAGTAGCATTCCTTGGGCACGTAGTATCAAGTCATGGAATATCCGTTGACCCGACAAAGATTGAAGCTATTCAAAGTAGGGAACAACCCAAATCGAATGGCCAAAATGCGTAGCTTTCTCGGTTTAAATTTGGTTATTATCGGAGATTCGTGGAAGGATTTTCTCGACGCTTACTCCATTAACTCAATTGACTCGAAAAGATACAAAGTTAGGTTGGAGCGAGGAATGTGAGAAGAGTTTTCGGGAACTCAAAAGGAGACTCATTTCAAGACTGTGCTTCGACAATACCATCGGCTCGGAGGATTTGTCATCTACGATGATCTTCGGGAAAAGGGTTAGGATGTGTTCTCATACAACATGGGAAAGTCATAGCCTATGCCTCACGAAAACTCAAAAGAATATGAGAGGAATTACCCTACTCATGATCTAGAGTTAGCATTTGTCGTTTTTATGCTTAAATTTGGAGCATTACATATGGAGAGAAGGTGGAGATCTACACGATCATAAAAATGAAATATTTCTTCACTCAAAAGGAAATCAACATGCGACAACGACGTTGGCTTGAACTGTGAAAGATTATGATCATACCATCCAATACCATCTGAAAAAGCGAGCGTGGTAGTATTTATTGAGTAGAAGATCATATCTTGAATTGCGAGTGCAATATTCACAACCTGGCCCCATTTGTGTGACTTGTAAAGGATGGAGATAGAGTTAAAAATTCTAGGGACCCATGTGATGATGGCGAATATACGAGTAGAACCGACTTTAATTGATAAAGTTAAAGTTGCTTAAGTTATAGATCCGGAGCTGATGCGTATGAGGAAGAAAGTGCAAGAAGGTGCTATGCCGGAAGCAAGAATCGATGAAGAAGAAATACTTCGAGTCAACTGATAAGTAGGTTTTATTCCTACTTATCGGGTATCTATTACTTGAATTATTTGCTTAATCTCATGTTTCTTAGTTACTTTTCATACATTTTATGTTATTTTGTAGGCGATGACACGATATTGGTATGAAGAAGAAAGGAAAAGCAATTTGAACATCTTTTGGACTAAAATACGCAAGCAAATGCAAGAAGGGAATATTGAAGGACTTTTAACACCAAGTTGGATGCATGTTCTTGGCTTGGAACTTGGAATTTATGGTAGCTCTACTTCTTAGTTTTCCGGAAAATCTTGAATTATCCCAATCGGAGTTCGGATGCGAGAGTTATGGCCTTTTTATCAACGCAGATCAAAGTTAAGGGTTATCATACTTGCCATTTACATAGCATCTACTTCAAGCCCGATTTCCGCCATGATCCAATCTGAATCTGTCAATTCTCAAAGCATGAAAGTTGTAGATCTCTTCGATATATTCAATTTGATAGGTGGCAGGCCCCGTAACTCCAAGCGGATCAAACGTTATGCATGTTTTACCAAAGGACATGGCTTAGAAGCGTATTCACGCCTAACGCTTTGCCAGCGGAGCGGACCGCGCCCAGAATGGCTTGTGATTTAAATTCTTTTTAATTGTAATCCGCATATGCCGGTACGAGTGCAATATTCACAACACAAAAGCCCATTTTGTGTGACTTGCAAAGGATGGAGATATAGTTAAAAACTCCAGGGACCCATGTGATGATGGCGAATATACGAGCAGAACCAACTTTAATTGATAAAGTTAAAGTTGCTCGAGATTCTGATCCGAAGGCGATGCGTATGAGGAAGAAAATGCAAGAAGGTGCTATCATAGGAAGCAAGAATCGATGAAGAAGGAATACTTGAGTCAACTCCGAGACTTTGTGTTCCTAACGACCCTGATTTAAAGTATAAAATCATGATGGAGGCACACAATACACCTTTTGCAATCCATCCTGGGAGTACCAAAATGTATCGTGATCTTCGTCATACATTTTGGTGGAGCAATATAAAGAGAGAGATAGGGCTATTTATCTCAAGGTGTCTAATTTGTCAACGAGTTAAAGCAGAGCATCAAGTACCAAAAGGTCCATTGCAACCACTTGAAATTCCAAAATGGAAGTGGGAGCACATTACCATGGATTTAGATTCTGGGTCTTCCCAAAGTTTCTCAAGGCATAGATGCGATTTGGGTCATTGTTGATAGATTGACCAAGTCTGCTCATTTCTTAACGATACGAGAAACTTATACACTTGAACGTCTTACTCGTATGTACATAAACGAGGTTGTAAGATTGCATAGTATACCAGTATCCATAAGTTCTGATCGAGACCCAAGATTCACTTCAAGATTTTGGGTTAGTTTGCAAAAAGCTATGGGCACGAATTTATGATTTAGCTCGGCATATCATCCTCAGAATTTAGACGACGATGGGAGAGGACGATTTAAACTCTTGAAGATCTACTAAGACTACGTGTGTCCTTGACTTCAGGAAGTTGGGACAAGTTCTTACCATTGGTGGAGTTTTCCTACAACAACAGATTATCAAGCAAGTATTGGTATGACTCCATTCGAGGCGTTGTATGGAAGAAAGTATGTCGTTCTCGGTATCTTTGAGATGAGGTGGGTGAAGCTGGCGTTGTTTGGACGGTTGTTGTACGTATGACTACGGAAAAAGATTCAAACGATCCGATAATGTATAAAAACCTCACAAGATCGACAAAAGAGTTATGATGATCTTCATCGAAAGGACGTGGAATTCGATATAGGAGATCATGTGTTGTTACGTGTTGCTCCATGGAAAGGAGTTACAAGATTTGAAAAGAGAAGAAAACTCAACCCTCGATTCATTGGCCCATTTTTAATCCTCGATCGAGTTGGGCTATAGGCGTATAGATTGACTTTCGCTGTAGTATGTCTCGTGTGGCGCCCCCCCAAAATAGGTATACATCACCCATTACGAGTTGTCAATACATGAATGCGAAAACAACTACTGACTTTATTATTACAACAAGAAAATTGTGAGTTTGAATACAAATATTATCTTCTAGACAATATCTATACTCAAATAAATCCTCATCACATTTATTGATACATTATTTTATAAAAATGGTGAGGACTACTAAACAACTCTCTGTAACCTTCATTCCATACCCACTAAATTCGCTATATTATTACGCCTTACCGAGAAGAAAATGGAACAAAAGGAAAAGGGTGAGCTCAACTAGCCCGATAAAGAATATTATGACTAAGATAATATACAACAAATTATCGTTAGTCTTCAACAGAAAAATCTAATAGAATACAATAGACAACAAGTTTTAAATCAATATTTGCGGTGAAATAATAATTCATTAGAAGAGTTAAGTAGAGAATGCAAACTACTATCTTACATGTATGAATTTAAAAGTTCATCGTCTATCTTTTATCCTGTAACATCAATCGATATATATACGGAATCAAATATTCATATTTGCACTTCTGAGCCAAAGATATTCATCGATTGGTCATGTTCATCTAAACACATGTTCATCTTTTGCTACGGGCCAAAGATATTCATCGAAAATCATTCATCTTTACTACTACGGGCCAAAGATATTCAATAATATCATCATTTAAGGCCGAGGATGATGAAAATATTTTAAAAACGAATTCGATGAAACAAAATGACAAGGATTAAGGATTAAATACTTTTTTTTATCCATGTCCAAAAATACCTCAAAAATAATCATAGTGGTGTAAAATTCAAGAATGATCAAAACATGGATACAATCAAAGCTAGTATCCGAATAGATATTTTAGTAGAAAAGAAAAATTTCATTTTTCGATGAATAGTGTAAATATTCGTGAATAAGATCAGTATCGTGAATAGTCTTAGACATCGTGAATAGTAACCCCACACTAAAAGTTCTAAATTTGATTAAAAGTTCAGATCAATACTTGACATAATGATATTAGAATAAATAATATCATTTTTTTAAAAAATATCCTTTACCTCGGAAGGCGGCACTTAGCTGGAATCTTTTCGGATATATAAAGCTATAACTTAAACTTGCAATCAGTATAGCAATACTCAAAGTATACTCAAAATACTCACAAGAATCGCTTTCGATAATATAGAGAGAAAACTTCAATTTTGGTGTGATTTTCAATTCTAACCTAAGCACACTATTTATAGGAAAATGCTTAGAACACCAAAGTAGAAAATTTAATAAATTAATATTAAAATTTTTCCACAACATCATACGCACACTAACAATCTGAATTCAGCCTCCTAATCACATGTTAAATGAGTTTCAAAAATGAAAAAAACGTTTTTGTAATTAAAAATATTTTAAACTTCCAAAAATCAATTATTTCGGAACTTCGAAACTTCAATAATCCATAATAAATAGCCCTTTTGTCAGAAAATTTGAATCTCGCGTATTTTTATAGGAAATTCAATTCTCTATAACTTTTCAGAAGAAAGTTTTTCTAAATTCCAAACAGAAATTAACCGAAATCCATAAATGGGCGATTTTATAGGCTATAATCAAATTTCATCGAAAATAGGGTCCACCTGAAACATAAAACATGCTTTAAATATTTTTGGTAACAAAAATACTCCTCCTCCACATATACTCATATATCCCATATTCATCGTAAAAATATTATCATTATTATATTATTAAAATATAATAATATATTTAAATAAATTATTTTATCAGAAAAAGATAAAATTTCAATTTTCAACAATTGTCACATTAAAAATTTTCTCTATCTATATCCACATAAAATCAGTATTTTCCTCATCATATGAATCAATAATTAATTATTCACAAATAATATTACGAGAATCACAATATTGACAACGGTAGGTTCCCCGAAAAGAGGGGGCTTTCGATAAGAATTTCTCACTTCTTGGTGCCGCAATTAGGTGACCAAACCTCTCCTTAGACATAATTTTCTAGATATTGCCAATAATGTTATCTAATAATATTATTCAGATAATAAGAATTATTGCTTCGATAATGAAAAATACTGTGTAATGATAATTCTTGAAACAACGACAATATAAAATATCAACACAATAATTATTGAATCAATAAAATAAAATCTTTGAGCGATTAATTCGTAACAATTATTGAGTAGTACGCTTTCTTTACGTAAGAATCAATAATTGGTGCAATCTAGTGTCTTCTTGTTTTTAACCAATTAGAAGTATTTTAACAATGATTAATCTTGTAACAACTACGCTAGTTATTTTTAAACAACTTATTCTTGTCGTTTTCTTCCTCCAATCGCTTTCCGTTATGGGGCCCACACATGGCTGCGCCGTCGTACGAATATTCCCCGACAGTACGAATATTCCACGACCAAACGAATATTCTCCGACAATAATGAATATTTTATAACCACTTGCTTATTTTGAAATATTTGCGTATTTTACCCATAACTATCCACATTAATCAAATCAACCCTTACTATTTCAAAATAATAAATAGAGAAAATTAAATTAAATTAATAATAAGTTGGGGTCTTACATCTCGTGTTCATAACGTTTTTCACATATCTATGTTACGTAAATATGTGAAAGACCCGAACCATATTATTGAATTAAAACCAGACGAGATAGAGGAAGATTTAACGTATGAAGAATTACCTGTTAAAATCTTGGATAAAAAGGATCATATTCTACGCTCCAAGGTTTTACCTCAAGTCAAAGTTTTGTGGAGAAATCACGATGTGGAAGAAATGACCTGGGAGTTAGAATCAGAGATGAAATCAAGATATCCTTACCTCTTCGACATACTAGGTACGTACCCTAATTTTGAGGACGAAATTTCATAAGAAGGGGGAGTTGTAAGACTGACTTTTGAATAAAATTAAATTTTATCGAAATATATTTTTAAATATTATGGTGTGGATTGATATAATGTTATAGTTGTGGGTAATATTTATAAATTTTACAAAATCTTGTGATTGTTATATCTTATTTAATTGGTGGAAATATTAGTTTTAACGAGGGAATATTAAATGCAATAGCACAATCATTGGTGGACCCCCCTGGCGGAATTATTATCGGATTGAAAAAGCGACAAAAATACTTTATGAAAATAACGACGAAAGTTTTACCGTTAATTGTTGAAACACCCGTGTTAAAATGCAGATATCTTGGTGACTTATCACGTAAGCATCGATAATCAATACCGCAGCTATAATGCAACTACGCGTATTCTTTGCACTTTTACTACCGAGTAGTTCAAATAAAGATTAACGAAAACTTCCTACTGTTATTTTCATAAAGTATTTTTGTCGCTTTTCTCAATCCGACAATAATTCCGTCAGGATCC
The DNA here is from genome assembly GCA_020205605.1 of Panax ginseng. Lineage (NCBI taxonomy): Eukaryota > Viridiplantae > Streptophyta > Magnoliopsida > Apiales > Araliaceae > Panax > Panax ginseng. The sequence continues at coordinate 103,216,295 of CM035146.1, forward strand.
ACTGAATGATTGTTAACATTGCATTTAATATTACCTGTTAAAACGAATATTTTTCGACCAATCGAATACTATATAACAACTTGCGTACTTTACAAAATTTATAAATATTACCCACAACTATAACATTACATCAAATCAACACCATAATATTAAAAAATTATTTCAAAAAAATTAAATCTTTATTCATAAAATCTGGGGTATGACATTCAAACTCATTCATAAATCATACCCATAAAAAAGTAAACAAATAATCCCTAAACGTTGACAAGGAAGTCTAAATGACTATTTCTTTCTAGCCTCCATTCCCACCGACCAAACAACCCATTATACAATTAGATATAATACCCATTAATCAAGCTAATTTGTACTCCTCCATTATATATATATATATATATATATATATATATATATATATATATATATATATATATATATATATATATATATATATATATATATAATAATTTAGAGTTGTATACAAATATTAAAAAATATATAATAGTATAATATTAAATATAATATTAATTGTCTATATTATTATTATATTGAAAAAAAGATAGTATTGTTTATTAGGTTGAAAATAATGAAATAATTAAAATTATATTTAATATTTGGGATAATATTAAAAACTAAATAATTAATGTTTAATTAAAAATTTTAAACGTTAAATATTAAAAAATAAAAGTATTTTTTTAAAACGAAATTAAACAAAATAAGGAAGGAGGGAGTAATTCATTAATTCAAGATTCAACATGTAATTTGGGTAATTTGGATAGAAGAACATATACACATATAAATGGTTAGTATGAAATTTATTTTTGGGTAAGTTGTTATCAAGTTTGTTTGTAGCAGTAAGTGAGTCAAAGCCCTTATGCTACGTTTGGATCGATGGAATAGGAGAGAGAATGGAATGAATCATTTCATTGGAATTATAAAAATGTTGTTTGGTTTGTTTATTCCAACGGAATAATGTATTCCTATTGGAATATGTGTTAACTTAAAATTATAATTTTTATTCCTGGAAGGGGGGTCAGGAATAACTTATTCCATCTATTATTTTTAAGTAATTGACAAATATGCCCCTTAAAAATAAAATAGAGTTCCATGTTCTTTCCTTCAATCAATCTATCGATCTGCGAAAAATAATAATATTATGTGATTATGTATACACCCTTACCAATACCCACCCCACCCCACCCCACCCCACCCCACCCCACCCCACCCCACCCCACCCCTTCACCCCACCCCCCACCCCACCTTTACACCCACACCCACACCCACACCCACACCCACATCCACATCCACACCAAAAAATAATATTATGTGATTATGTATACACCATTACCATCACCCCACCACACACACCCCCACCCCCACTCTCCACCCCACCCCCCCACCCCAGGCCAGGCCAGGACCAACCCAACCCAACCCAACCCAACCCAACCCAAAAAAAAAATATTATGTGATTATGTATACACCTCTTACCTCCCACCCACCCACTCACACACCCACCCACCCCACCCCACCCCACCCCACCCCACCCACTCCACTCCACCACCCCACCCAAAAAATAATATTATGTGATTATGTATACACTTACCCCCATTCCACCCCACCCCACCCACCCCACCCCACCCCACCCCACCCCAAAAAATAATATTATGTGATTATGTATACCTCTTACCCCCACCCCCCACCCCAACCCACCCCAACCCAACCCAACCCAACCCAAAAATAATATTATGTGATTATGTATACACCTCTTACCTCCACTCACCCCCACCCTCACCCCCACCCCACCTCACCCCCTTTACCCCCACCCACATCCACACCCCACCCCCAAAAATAATATTATGTGATTATGTATACACCCCACGCCACCTCCACCCCACCCCTACCCCTAACCCACCCCCACCCCCCACCCTCACCCCCCACGCCACCCCACTCAAAAAAAATAATATTATGTGATTATGTATACACCTCTTACCCTTTTATATATATTTTATATATATAAACAATTTTATATATAAAAAAAAATTATATGAAAAGTATAGTAAAAAAAGAAGAAGAATATAATTATAAAAAAAATCTAGAGAAATATGTGTTAATTTTTTAATATAAATTGAATTTAAGTTAAATTTGAATATATTTTTGGGGTATTTAGGTCACTTTCTAATTATTTATTTTATTTTTAGATGTATTCATAACATCAACCAAACATGTACATGGAATATTAAAAAATCATTTCATTTCTTTCTTTATTCCATTCCCTACTCTATTCTATTCCTTCAATCCAAACGTAACATTAATGATAGTACAGTACAAGGGTAGACCCCGTAGGACAAATGGAACTTGTAGGTCTTGTACTGGTAGTAAATGCACGATCCAAATACAAAATTTGGTCAAACCCTAGGGTTTTTTGTCAGTTAGTGTATGAATCATTAATCTTCCATTAAAGTCAAAGATGGCCGAACGTCCATTAATATGGCATTGAACTTGTCTCCTCCAAAACTTATTCCCATTAACATTAGACTAGACTCGAATGAATATCCTTCATTGGTGGAACGTGCATGACTGCATTCCATGATTCCCAAATCAATGGGATTTTTTAATCACCAAAAATCAATGGTAGAAGAAGGAGGAGTAGTGTTTTATTGATTGGCCTGAGCCTTGAGCCTGAGGTGACTCCAATTTTTCAAACCACCACACCACTACAAAATGGATACAAATATCGATGGTAGCAACTTGACCTCCACAAAATTGGACAATCATTATAATTTTCCATTTCCCATATATATATATGGAACCTCTCATCCTTTTCCAATAACATATATGGAGAAGTTTTTACTCATCAATGTCCAATATGACAGACAGAATGATTATTTTCAATTATGGAGTCCCACTCTTCCTCTAGATGAACTTTGTTAGTTTCTTCTTTAATTCTACCTACGATATATGTATATATATATACTAGCTGAGTCCCGGGTTTTCGGCACTGTATGAACGGTGAGATTTATCTTAAACTTTGAACGGTCCATATAATTTATTGAATAAGCCGAAAATTCAAAATTATTTATATTTTATTAGATAGATATCTATCTAATAATCTATCTAATAAAATATAAATAATTTTGAATTTTTCGTTCACTCAATAAAAACATTTATAGCCATGAGAAAGGGAATATATCTTCACCCGGCCAGATACGTAGGTGCGTAGGTTTCCTGAAAATTAGTTTCTAGTTTTTGTGGTACATTAATTCCTCCCATAAAGTCATATGCTTGCAATGTCATTAGAAAGTAACCTCTATCCGATAATTTTTTGCTTTGGTCGTTCCATATTTTTAACACATTCAAAAAACTGTTAAATAAAATGAGTCCAAAGTCAAAATATCACAAATATCGTCCTATCCTGACCGGGTTGTCTCATGAAAAAACTTTAAATGAAATCCTATATATACTGGTAAATATAATTCTTATTGAGAACGTTAATTTGTGTATGTATACATACATACACGTACACAAATATATATATATATATATATATATATATATATATATATATATATATATATAATTTATAGTTAGTAATACCTATTTAGATTGTTAACAATCTGCTACTATAATAAATAAAGTTAAATGTACTTAGTTAATTTTAAGTTTGAATTTTTACAAATTAATTTTAAAATGAGAATCTTTTTTGAAATGACGGAGTACTGCTCCATACATTATTAAACATGCTGATTAAGGTTGTAAAATGAGTAAACAGTTCTGACTCAATTCGTACTCGCTCGATTAAAAGTTCGAATCGAGCTTGATTCGAAATATAAATGATTAAAATATGAGCAAATTTTAAAGTTGATAAATTACTCGAACCTCCTCAAATTGTAATTTTTTTTATTGATATTTGAATTATATTCGTTCAAAAATTTTAAACTGTTCGGGCTCGATTAGAGAGATCATGCTCGACTCGGTCGCTAAACGAATCTCAATCAAATTTTATTTTATATTTGATAAATTTTATAAATCAAATCTAAATAATTTAATACTCGATTCGACTCGATTCATTTACATTCTTAATACTGATGCAATGAGTTGTGTCGTGGCTATAGCATTATAAGAATTCATTTGAATTGTTTTATTACTGATATTTTAGTTTACTTATACAAATATATTGCAATGAATGGTTGGTCCAATATGACAATGGCAACTTTATATCTCAATTATATAACTAATAAAGCCGATTTTTACTTTGACTAGTATTGTGATTGATTCAATAATTGTTGGCACTCTCGTAGTTGGGAGCCCAACTCCAACTACTTCATAAATTAGATACTTGACATGAAGTGATAAGCTGCACTCCTTCTATTTTGAATTATATGATTAATATTATTTTTTTTAAAAATTAATTTAAAATATTTTTAAATTTGAATTGAGATATTTGCATTTAAAATTTTGGGACCAATAAATATTATAACTAAGTAGTAGTTTATAATATTCATAATTATATTTTTAAATGTTGAGTTTAAAAAGTCAATATTAATCTTATACTCCCTCCGTCCTAGAATAAAAATCCTGGTAGATTTTTCACGCATATTAAGAAGAGAAATAAAATGACAAAATTACTCATAATAATATTTTATTAAATATGGAGAGAGGATTAAAATAAGAAAAATATGAAATATTTAATACTACGGGCATAATAGGGAAAAATGTGTAAAAGCTTGGTTATTAAAAGAAAGTAGACATTTAACATGGAACTACCCAAAATAGTAATAAAGACTTTTATCGTGGGACGGAAGGAGTAATTAGGAACGGAAGTAGCATTATTTTTTTAAAAGATGACTTGAAACTTATTATAATTTTAATAAAATAATAAAGAAGAAGATGAATTTAAAAATGTTATGCCGGGAAGATTAACAAATTAAAGACCTTTCTAGTAAAAAGTAGCACTACAATGTTATAAAACATACAAAGGCACAAATCAATTGAACTTATATGAAAAATATTTAATTTGCTGCTGGACATTTGTCTAATATTCCTTCTGTCCCTAATTATTTAACGTTTTAAAAGTGGACATAAGAATTAAAATAATGATTGAAAATCATTAAATATACTATTCAATTGTCTATAATACTCTTAAATCTTTTGTTGGGATAATGAGAGTTTTGTTGGGCAATAATTCTAGGGGGACATTGTTTTGCTGACATTCTAGCGACATTATTATTATTATTTAGTTTTTTTAGTTTATTTTTTTGTAGTAACTCTCAAAAAATGTATAGTATTTATTTCAACTGAAATTTTTGTAAAAAATAGTGTTTTAGGTGTAATTTGGATACATACAAGAAACATGGTATGTACATTCTATACAACCATATTTCTTATATGTATCTAAATTACACTTAAAACACTATTTTTTATAAAAATTTTAGTTAGAATAAATACTATACATTTTTTGAAATGTACTACAAAAAAAAACATTGTCGCTAGAATATTATTGACCTGATAATTTAAAGAATATTATTTATTATTTTTATATTTTGTGTCTTATTAGTTTCTTCAAGTCAATGAGTTGTACATCAAATTCATCAAGCAAAATAAATATTTTTAGCATTTCATAAATATTTTGAAGAAAGAGAATGGGGTTTCAAATTTGATGACTAAAGTTGAAGAGACTGTTGGAGATAATTTTTTTGATGTAGCTCACCTATTTGAATATCTCAAAGTAATTAAAGAGGCTGTTAGAGATACTCTTATATTGTGACGCCCCCAAAATAGGTCCATTCCACCCAACCCATTCTGAGTCGCCAAATACATGGTACAAAAATAACTACAACTTTATTATTACAACATATAAACTGTGAGTTTAAATACAGATATTGCCGTCTAGACAATATCTACACGCAAATAAATCCCCATCATAATTATTGATACATTATTTTATAAAAATAGTGAGGGACTACTAAACAACTCTCTCTGTAAACCTTCATTCCATACCCCACTAGTACTCTCGCTACATTCTCGCCTCCTCGAGAAGAAAAATGGAACAACAAAAAAAAGGGTGAGCTTTCAACTAGCCCGGTAAAGAATATTATGACTAAGATAATATACAACAAATTATTGTTAGTCTTCAACATGGAAAAATCGATAAAATATAATGCATAACAAGTTTTAGATCAACAAATCGCAATGAAACAACAATCCATTAGAAGAGTCACGTAGAGAATGAATTCTACATCTTCAAGATTTAAAAGTCCATCATCAATATTTCATCCTCAGAATAACAATCAATATACATCTTTAATCATATTTGCACTACGGGCCAAAGATATTCATTTGTATCACCATTTGGTCATGTTTATCTCAACACTGCTTCATCTTTTTTACTACTACGCCAAAGAGATTCATCGATTTAATCATTCATCTTTGCACTACAGTGCCAAATATATTCATCAAGTATCACCATTAAGGATCGAGGATGATGAAAATATTTTGAAGAACGAATCCATGAGCGATGAAGGACAAATATTAGGGATTCAGATTTGGGTTATCCAAATTGATAATACTCCATAATAACCAAGTGTGAAGTTGAATTCACAAATAATGATCAAAACATGGATACAATCAAAGATAAGTAACCATAAAAGACATCTGGAAGAAAAGAGAAAATTTTATTTTTCAAGTGAGGTAATATTTGTGAATAAGTCGTATCATGAATAGTCCGAGTATCGTGAATAGTCATCCCACACAAAAAAGATAGAAATTTTATAAAAAAACATCCCCATGCTTACGTGAATAAGACTTCATGAATAGTAATTAAATGAATAAGAACTCATAAATAAGAACTCGTGAATAGTAAACTCTGAATAATAAGAACTCTCGAATGAAAAAAGTTCCAAATTGATAAAAGTTCGAACAATATTTCTAAGATAATGATATTGAAGAAGATAATATCATTTAAGAAGAAACAACATCCCTTACCTCAAAATAACCGTCTTTCTTCGACCAATTGAATTTACGATATAGGTCTTGTGAAACTCTAACCGTGTATAACAACACTCAAAGTATACTCACAAGAATACGCCGATAATATAGAGAGAAAGAGAGAAAACTTTGTTTACGGTGTGATTTTCAATTCTAACTTAGCCTCTATTTATAGGAAAATGCTAGAACGCCAAATGAGACTAAATTAATAAAATATCATTTTCTTTTTCTTATTCCGCACTAACCTTCACCAACTAATTTTGAAAGTCATCACCATCTTTGAACAAAATAGCATTTCACATGTATTTCCACACCAACCAAAAAGTGGGGCCCACAAATGATCTGCGTCGTCGCATTTGGAGATTCCCGACAAAAGAATATTCCACTTAATTACCAAACGAATATTTCAAAACAATAATGAATATTTTATAACCACTTGCTTATTTTGTAAACTTTGCATATTTCACCCATAACTAAAGCATTATATCAAATTACCACCTTATTAATCGGGAATAATAATTAGAGAAAATTCGATTTTATTTATAAAAAGTTAGGGTCTTACATATATCAACCGGTCTCTTCGTTTCTTTTTATTATTTATTATTTGTGATTTTAGAAAAAATTATAAAATATAATTCTATTTTATTTAAGTGATCAAAATATTTATAAAATCTAAATATTATCTTTTTAAAATTTATTAAAAATAATGAAAAAAATTAATATTTAATATAGAGATAATATATGAAAAAATAAGTTATTAATTGTTTTTTTAAAAAATTATGAATGATAAGGGTAACGGAATTCTACGATCCATTTCACATTAATTCATCACCAATGCAGCACACACATGTGTATACATGCCCAATAAATATGTTGGATCACCTCCTTAAGGTTAACCTATTAGGTTAAAGATTTACCAAACTTATTATCTCATTTATACTCTTAAATTTATTTGATGTGAAATATCTCAATAATAAATAAAAAAGAACAAACTTAATTCCTTAAAACGATATATGTATATAAGAGAATAAATAACAATATTTATAATAAATTAATATTATATATATAAAAATAATGATTTTATATGTCTAATTTATGTACGACTTATTCACTATTGAGAGAGAGAGAGAGAGAAATAGAAATGTATGCATGGGAAAGAGAGGGAGGAGGGAGTAGTGATGGGATGGATATGACAAGTCAAACGTCAAATCATGAAACAGAGAGTGACGTGTAGTCAATCCAACGGACTTTTTGGTACAGCAAATTGACAGACTGGGAGGGAATTCTCACCATTTTTATTAATTCCCCCCAAAATAAAATAAAAACATAACTGTACGTACAACTTTACCGATATATATATATATATATATATATCACTACCCAAACCCTTCAGTTACATTAGATTTGTGGAGCTCAAGGTTGGTAATTAATTAAGACCCACCTCACAAATGGGGAAGAGCCTCATAAGATTATCATATGTTCTTAATTAATTATCTCTTTCCGGTTTCCACTGGTTTAACACTACACTAGAAAATAGAGATAGATGCATGGGACTGTCTTTCAAAAACAAAAGAAGAGAGGCGATCGGAAAAGAAGTTGAAAACGACATCTGCATATGCATGTATACAACATTGTATATATTATATTATGCACATGACATTTAAAAAAGGATTATATTTTTAAAAGAAAAATATCTTTAATTAAAGTAATGTACCCCATTTGAGAAAGCTAAAATACATTTCCTTAATAATAATAAGTGCATTTGATATAACATATAGGATTAATAATAAGTGCATTTGATATACTCTCTCCATTCCAAAATAAGTGTGGTTTAAAATTTTTGCATATAGATTAAAAAAATCATTTAATATTATCATTTAATAATTAAAATCTGTGTGAAATTTCATCACTACCCCTTTATGGGAAGTTGAAAACTATTAATACTAAATGTGAGAATTTCTTGGGACAATGAGAGAAGGTAATGGTGATATAGGAAAGTAAATAATTTATTCTCCTTGAAAGTTGTAAACGACAGATAATTTAGAACAAAATTTTTCTTCCAAAACGTCACTTATTTTGGAATGGAGGGAGTAACATATAGGATTGCATGATATAAGTCGGGTTAAATACACTTTTTCCCACTTTACTAAGGGTCGGTTTACAAATACATTATCTAACAGATTTTTTTTACGGTCAACTCATTGAACTATATATTATTTACGAAAAGTGATTTTGCCATCTATGTCCGTTAATCATTTAACAGAACAATGATGTGGCAATACGTGGCAGGAGAGAGAAGCTGGGTTGGATAACAATTAAATTAAATTATACTTAATTCTATAACAAATAGTTAAATAAAATATAAATCAAATTAATATACATAACAAATAATTAAATTAAATTAATTAATTAATAATAAAAATAAACTAATGAATAATTTTTACAAATGTATTTATTTAAATTAAAAAATATAAATCAAATTAATATATATAACAAATAATTAAATTAAATTAATTAATTAATAATAAAATAAATTAATGAATAATTTTTACAAATGTATTTATATAAATTAATTAATTCATATTTTTTAAAAATTTTAATTTTACTTTAAGAATATAAAATTATCTAATATTTTAAAATTGAGGGATTATTATTATTATTATTATTATTATTATTATTATTATTATTATTATTATCCTCCTCCTTCTTTTTATTCTTATTATTCTCTTCTTCTAATTCGTATTATTCTCTTATTCTTATTATTATTATTCTCTTCTTCTTCAAACCCAGACTTCTCCCAACTCGTCGGCGACTTTTGTTTCAGTGGAGACAACGATGAGAGAGAAAGTGAAGATGATGAGAGAGGAATGAGCAGATATATCCATTGCTAAAAATCAACTATATATATCAGATCTATATCTACAAATTTCGGATCTATTTTTCCTCCCTCTCTGGTTATAACGATGACTAGACCAGTTTTGGTAAATTTTCTCTCTCCTAATTCTCCTGTTCATAGTTTTTCCTCAATAAGAAAGTGAAAAAAGTTATACATGTGACGCCCCCAAAATTAGGTATACATCATCCATCTTGGGTCGTCAGATACATGGTAGAGAATTCAAATACAACTTACTAATACAACTGTCGTGTACAATACGACAAACATAAACTCGTGAGTTTGAATACAAATATTATCTACTGAGATTATACAAACTCAAAAGGAGTTCTCATTACAATTATTATCACACTATTTCACGCATAATAGTAAGAACTACTAATGCTATCCTCCGGACCAACACTCAGTTCCCCAAACTGCCCCCAATTTATATTCTCATTTCACGAAGAAGCGGTGAAAGAAAGGGTGAGAGCTCAACTAGCCTTAAGAAGAAATATTATGACTAAGATAATGCGAGAATAAATTATCATTAGTCTCCAACAATGTTAAACCGATAAAATATAATAGACATCAAGTTTAACTTGGCGAACAAAGAACCCATTAAAAGAGTCAAGTAAAAATAAAATCTACTATCTTTTAAGATTTAAAAGGTTTTTCTCATCATCATTATCACGAGACTCAAATTTTAATAAATATTCCACATCATCGAATCACTGTAAGACCCCAACTTATTATAAATAAAATTAAATTTTCCTTTATTCATTATTCTAAATTAATAAGGGTTAATTTGATATAATTCTTTGGTTATGGGTGAAATGTGCAAAGTTTACAAAATAAGCAGTGGTTATAAAAATTCATTATTATTTGGGAATATTCGTTTGGTCGTGGAATATTCTTTTTGTCGAGGAATCTCCGCATTTACTTTGCCAGCGATCATTAATTGGGCCCCTAACGGAAAAACGGTTGGATGAAGGAAAAGCGACAAAGATTGAGTTTTATAAATAACGACGTAAATTGTTACCGCTTAACAACCTTTGTTGGGTTACTGGTGGTTAAAATCAAAGAATACGTCTGGCGTGGTTCAAGAAGATGGCACACCTGGTATTACGATGCATTATTGAATTATTGATCCTTACGTGAAAAGGCACTACTCAATAATTGTTACAATGAGCTTCTTGCTCAATATTATATTTTATTGATTCAATAATTCTTTGCGTTGATATTTTGTATTCTTTGTTGTTTCAATAATTGTCATTACACGTATTTTTCATTATCAAATCAATAATTCATATTATTTGAATAATATTATCGAGATAACATTGTTGGCAATGTCTAGAAAGTTCTGCTCCTAAGGAGAGGTTTGGTCACCTAATCATTACGGCCAAGGTAAGGAGAAATCCTTATTGAAAAGCCCCTCTTTCCTTGGAACGGCACCGTCGTCAAGACTTGTGATTCCAGAATATTATTTTTAAATAAGTAATTATTGCTTATTATGATAAAGAAAATATTTATTTTATGTGGATATAGATGGAGAAAATTTTTAATGTGACAATTGTTTGAAAATTAATATTTTATCTTTTTCTCGATAAAATAATTCATTTAAATATATTATTTTAATAATATATTAACGGTGATATTTTTATAATGAATGTGGGATATATGAGTATATGAGGAGGTAGAGTATTTTGTGGCATTAAATGTTTAACATATGTTTTGTGTGTCGGTGGACACAATTCTTGACCGAAAAATTGATTATAGACCGTAAAATCGCTTCGCTTTGTGGATTTCGATTGGCCAATTTTTTGAATTTGAAAACTTTTCTTACGCAAAGTTGTAGAGAATGGAATTTCCCATGGAAAATCGCGTGTTTTGAATTTTTCTGATAAACGAGCTATTTTCTCTACTTAATTATTGAAGTTTCAAAGATAAAATAATTTTTATTAAATAATGGGTGGGACCCACTCTTGTTTGAACATGTAATCATTGAAATTGGGTCAAGGTTGGTCGGTGGTTGAAGTGTTCAAATGGCATGCGAGAAATGTAATTTTAAATAATAATAATTTATTAATTTAGTCTCCTTTCATGCGTCTAACATTTTCCTATAAATAGAAGGCTGTTAGAATTGAAAATCACACCGTAAACAAAGTTTTCTCTCTTTCTCTCTTAAATTATCGAGCGTATTCTTGTGAGTATACTTTGAGTGTTGCTATACTGGTATGGTTTTACAAGACTATACCAAAAATTCAAATCAAAGATTTGTTATTTTGAGGTAAGGGTATTATTTTCTTCTTAAATGATATTTTTCTTCAATATCATTATGCCAAGTATTGGTGAACTTTTTTATCAAATTTGGAACTTGTTGTGTTTGGGTTACTATTCACGATATCTGACCTATTCACGTATACAACACTATTCACGAATACTTGGCCTATTCAATCGAAAAATAAAATTGTTCTTTTGTCTAAAATATCTATTTTGGATACTAGCTTTGATTGTATCCATGTTTTGATCATTCTTGAATTTTACACCAATATGATTATTTTCGATGTATTTTGGACATGGGTAAAACAAAGTAGAATCCTTAATCCTTAATCCTTGTCATTTTGTTTCAATTGATTCGCTTTTTAAAAATGTTTTTCATCATCCTCACCCCTAAATGGTGATATAAATGAATATCTTTGGCTCAGTAGTGCAAAGATGAACGATTAATCGATGAATATCTTTGGCTCAGAGTGCAAAAGATGAACAGTGTTGAGATGAACACGACCAACTGGTGATACAAATGAATATCTTTGGCTTGTAGTGCAAAGATGATTAAAGATGTATTTTGATTGTTATTACAGGATAAACTATTGATGATGGACTTTTCAAACCTTAGAGAGACGAGAATTCTTTCTCTACGTTGACTCTTCTAATGGATTCTTTAAGCTTCATTGTATTTGTTGATCTAAAACTTATTGTCTATTGTATTCTATTAGATTTTTTCTTGTTGAAGACTAACGATAATTTGTTGTATATTATCTTAGTTATAATATTCTTTACTGGGTTAGTTGAGCTCACCCTTTTCCTTTTTGTTCCATTTTTCTTCTCGGGAGGTGAGAACATAAGCGAGGATCGAGTCTGGGTATGGAGTGATGGTTCTAGGAAGATGTTTTAATTGTCCTCACTATTTCAGTAAAATAGTGTATGAATAATTAATGAGGACTTATTTGGGTGTGTATATTGTCTGTAAGACAATATTTGTATTCAAACTCACAAATGTATTTTCGTATTCTACACGACATCCGTATTGTCAAAGTTGTAGTTTACTTTCTATACCATGTATTTTGGCGACTCGTAATGGGTGTTGTATACCTATTTTGGGGCGTCACGGTTGGTATCGTAGCTTAGGGATATGATCTCCCATGAGATCCGGGAATAGAAATCCAGGAGGGAGAGACGAGAAAATCCTTCGCTAAAGTGTGTCCTACCTAAGCTTATTTGTTGGTGGGCTTATAATATAGGATATTATGTGATATATTAATTTGTTTAATTAACCTTTGTTTTATGGCGGCATTTAAGAATGGTGCTGAGAGCGTTAACAATGGAGTTTATGAGACCGTGGAGACGCCTTTTGACTACCAACGAGGAGAACGTGCAACAAAAGTTTGGCAATGTTCCTCCCGTGAACAACGCCATTGAGCAAATGATGAACGACGGATGTTTAGAAGCTTTTTGCGCTTCATGCAAAATCGCATTTGGGAGACTCGTGTACAAAATACGGGAGAAATGATAGTAACGTCTTTGTTTGTCACGGCCAAACAATTCAAAGAGTTGGGACCACCAGATTTCCATGGAAAGCCGGATCCGATCAAGGCGTAAACGCGGGGTCAAGCAAATTACCAAGATATTAGATGTCTTGGGGTGCACGAGAGAATGTAAGGTTCCATTCGCCACCTTTATGTTTCGTGGTGGTGCAGACATGGGTGGGAATCATGGGCGTCTGACCAGATCTGCACTTAACATGTCTTGGGAAAGATTTCAGAATCGTTCAATGACAAGTACTTTCCGAAAGTATTCGTCTATATGAAGGAGGTAGAGTTTATTAGACTCGAATGTAACAACATGACGGTGTGTCTCAAAGATGCAGTCGAGGTTCGCAGAATTATCCGTGCTCAGACCTCATTTGGTGGAGAATGAGGAACGAATGACGCGTATGTTTCGAGAGGTCTAAAACCGAGAGATTCGCTAATACCTTATCAATCATAAATTTTCTCTCAGATTCGGATGTTGTCAAGGGGGCTCGGTTAATAGAAATGAGATAAAGTGAGTATACTCAACCGAGGGACCACAATCGTGGTAGTCATCGAAACAATGATAACCAAATGAGGAGGAAAGAATACGGACAAAGGCGGTAACCACTCGGTGGTAATCGTGGACATGATAATAGGAGAGGTGACTCAAGTGGAAATTTCGTAGAAGAGAAGATTCAACAATGACGGAAGATATCAACTAAAAGACCAAAGACCAACAACAAATGCTAGGGAGAGAACGACCGCCGCTTAGATGTTACAAATGCGGAAGGAGGGACATATCACCCCAAACACCCACAACAATCCAAGGTATGTTACAACCAGGAAGGAAGGCCACATCGCCGAGATTGTACTATCGCGAAACCAAGTTCAAAGGGAGTGGTGATTCCAAGGGTCATTCCGGATAAGTCGAAATCGGCGGTTCTGGAAGAAATTTATTGTCAGTGTTGGACAAAACGTGAGGAAACCAAACGAGGTGATCACGGTAAGCTAATCTTGAATTCTTCATGAAGTTTATACCTTACTAGATACTTCTGCTTCTACCCATTCTTTATCTCTCCGCTTGTTCTCAACGCTTAAACTTGACTCAAGAAATTAGATTTTGATTTATCTGTTGAAACTCCGTTGGGTGAAACCTTCGTTACATCTACAGTTTATAAATCTTGCATGATCCAAGTTGGCACTATCACATTACCTATTGATCTTATCTCTTTAAAGATACTTGCTTTTGATGTGATTTTAGGAATTGATTGGTTAACCACTCATCATGCCAAAATTGATTGTTTTCGTAAGGTTGTTAGTTTTCATATTCCTAACCAACCTGTCATACGAATTCAAACCACTAAACCACTAAAATCAGTCACTGTCATATCAAGCCACAAAGCTATTCGTTTATTGAAAAACGGATGTCAAGCTTTCTTAGCCCATGTTATGGATTTGAATAAAGACAAGTCAGATTTGAATAATATTTCTGTGGTTAGAGAATTCCCTGATGTATTTCCTGAAGAGCTTCTGGTCTACCCCCAGAACGTGATGTTGAATTCTTTATTGACCTTGAACCGTACAAAGCCCATTTCTAAAACCCCATATCGAATGGCTCCTATTGAACTTCGTGAGTTAAAAGTCCAACTACAGAGTTATTAGGACATCGGTTTCATTAAATCTAGTATGTCTCCTTGGGGTGCTCTGCTTTTATTCGTAAAGAAGAAAAGAAGAGAGAGTATGCGACTTTGTATTGATTATCGAGAATTGAACCATGTCACCATCAAGAATAGGTATCCGCTACCTCGCATTGATGACCTTTTCGACCGATTCTGAGGCGCAATTCTTTTCAAAGATCGATCTTCGTTCTGGATATCATCAGCTGAAGATTAAAACTGAGGATATTCCAAATACGGCATTTAGGACTCGATACGGGCATTATGAATTCTTGGTCATGTCTTTTGGATTGACTAATGCTCCTGCTGCTTTCATGGATATGATGAACCGAGTATTCAAGGAATATTTGGATCGGGTTCGTTGTTATCTTTATTGATGACATCCTCATCTATTCCAAAAGTGAAGATCATGAGCACCATTTGAAGCCGGTACTACAAAGACTTCGTGAACACAAGCTTTATGCCGTTTGAAGAAATGCGAAGTTCTCGCTCGAGGAAGTAACATTCCTTGGGCACGTGGTGTCAAAACAAGAGTATCTGTTGATTCAGCGAAGATTGAAGCAATACAAAGTTGGGAGCAACCGAAGTCGGCGATGTAAGACGTACTGGGCTTAAATTGGTTATTATCGGAGATTTGTGGAAGGATTTTCTCGAATCGCCATCTGATTAACTCACCGACTTTTCACTCGATGCAAAATTCTTATGGGCGAGGAATGCGGTAGAGCTTCTAAGAGCTCAAGAGGAGACTCATTTCGCACTGTTTCGACAATACCATCCGGTTCGGGATGGATTTGTTATCTACAACGATGCTTCCGGCAAGGGGTTATGATGTGTTCTCATGCAACATGGGAAAGTCATAGCCTATGCCTCACGACAACTCAAAGAATATGAGAGGAATCATCCCACTCACGATCCGAGTTAGCGTTAATGTGTGTTCAAGGTTGAAGATATGGAGACACTACTTATGACGTGGAGAAAGTAGAGATTTATACGGATCATAAAAAGCCTCAAATATTTCTTCACCCAAAAGAACTCAACATGCGGCAAGAACGACGTTGGTGGAGTCATTAAAAAGATTACGATCACACTATTCAATATCATTCGAAAAGCGAACGTAGTAGGCGATGCATTAAGTAGAAGATCATATGCAAGCACGAAAAGCGATATTGTCAACGCAAAGGCCAATTTTGTATGACTTGCAAAGGATGGAGGTAGAATTAAAGACTCCAGTGGACCCACATAATGATGGCGAATATACAAGTAGAACCGACTTTTAATCGATAAAGTTAAAGTCGCTCAAGCTACTTGACCAAAATATGCGATGAAGAAGAAAGTGCGAAGGAGCTATTCCTAAGCAAGAATTGATGAGAAGGAATACTTGAGTCAATTCTAGACTTTGCGTTCCTAACGATTCCGACTGAAGCATAAAATCATGATGGAGGCACACAACACCCCGCTTGCAATCCATCTCGGGAGTACCAAATGTATCATGATATTCGACATACATTTTGGTGGAACAATACGAAGAGAGATCATGCGGAGTTTATCTCAAGATGTTTAACCAATCAACGTGTAAAGGCGGAGCATCAAGTGCCAAAAGGTCCATTGAACCACTTGAGATTCCTGAATGGAAATGGGAACACATTACTATGGATTTTGTTACGTGTCTTCCCAAAGTTTCTCGGCGTAGATGCAATTTGGGTTATTGTTGATAGATTAACCAAGTCCGCCCATTTCTTCCGATACGCGAGACTTATCCCTCGAACGCCTTGCTTCAGATGTGACGTGAATGAGATTATGCGATTGCATGGCATGCCAAGATCCATAGTTTTGGATCGTGACCCGAGATTCACTTCAAGATTTTGGGTTAGCTTGCGAAAGATATGGGCACGCATTTCACGATTGATTCAAAGATACCACCTCAAACGGGACGGACAATCGAGAGGACTATTCAAACCCTTGAAGATCTATTAAGACTCGTGTCCTAGATTTCAAAGGAAGTTGGGATAAGTACCTACCATCTGGTGGAATTCTCCTACAACAACAAGCTTATCGCTAAGTATAGGCATGGCTCCATTTGAGGCGTTGTATGGATTTAAAATGTCGCTCTCCAAAGATCTTTGGGACGAGGTGGGGAGAAGCAACATTGTTGGGACCGAAATTAGTAAGACGCATGACTACGTAAAAGATCCAAATGATTCGACAACGATTCAAACTTCACAAGATCGACAAAAAGAGTTATCTTTGATCTTCATATAAAGGACGCGAGTTTAATATTGAAGATCATGTATTGTTACGTATTGCTCCATGGAAAGGAGTTACAAGATTTGGGAAAAGAGGAAAGCTCAATCCAAGTTTTGTTGGTCCATTTGAGATTCTCGGCCAATAGGAACGTAGCCTATAGACTCGCGTTACCTCCAAGTATGTCTCGTGTTCACAATGTATTCCACATATCTATAATTCGTAAATATGTGAAAGACCCTCAACCACATTATCGCATTAGAACCCGCATTTAGATAAATTAAGATTTAACCCACGAGAGATACTGCTGAGATTTTGGATAGAAAGAAGAGCATGTCTTACGCGACGAAGGTTATACCACAAGTTAAGGTTTTGTGGAGAAACCATGCAATTGAGGAAATGACATGGGAGTTGAATCGGAGATGAAAGCGAAGTACCTCACCTTTTCGATATACCAGTATCGTCACGTCAATTTCGATGACGAAATTTCATAAGGAGGGAGGTTGTAAGACCCCAACTTATTATAAATAAAATTGAATTTTCCTTTATTCATTATTCTAAATTAATAAGGGTTAATTTGATATAATTCTTTGGTTATGGGTGAAATGTGCAAAGTTTACAAAATAAGCAAAGTGGTTGTAAAATATTCATTATTGTCCTGAGAATATTCGCTTGGGTCGTGCAATATTCTTTTTGTTGGGAATCTCCGCATTTACTGCCAAGCAAATCATTGGTGGGCCCCTAACGGAAAACGGTTGGATGAAGGAAAACGACAAAGATTGAGTTTTATAAATAACGACATAAATTATTACCGCTTAACACTTTGTTGGGTTACTCGGTGGTTAAAATACGATGTCTGGCGTGGTTGCACAAAGAAGCATACCAGATTGTATTGCAAAGATTATTGAATTATTGATCCTTACGTAAGAAGACCTACTCAATAATTGTTACATGAAGCTTGCTCAATATTATATTTTATTGATTCAATAATTCTTTGCGTTGATATTTTGTATTCTTGTTGTTTCAATAATTGTCATTACACAAGATTTTCCATTATCAAATCAATAATTCATATTATTTGAATAATATTATCGATAACATTGTTGGCAATGTCTAGAAAGTTCTGTCTAAGGAGAGGTTTGGTCACCTAATCATAGGCTACCAAGAAGGAGAAATCCTTATCGAAAAGTTCTTCCCTTTAACTACCGGTCAATCGATCTTGTGATTCTCAGTAATATTATTTTAAATAAGTAATTATTGCTTATTATGATAAAGAAAATATTTATTTTATGTGGATATAGATGGAGAAAATTTTTAATGTGACAATTGTTGAAAATTAATATTTTATCTTTTTCTCGATAAAATAATTCATTTAAATATATTATTTTAATAATATATTAATCTGGTGATATTTTTATAATGAATGTGGGATATATAAGTATATGAGGAGGTAGAGTATTTTGTGGCAATAAATGTTTAACATATGTTTTTGTGTGTCGATGGACACAATTCTCGATCAAAAATTGATTATAGATCGTAAAATCGTCCGTTTGTGGATTTCTTGGTCAATTTCTGCTTTGGAATTTGGAAAATTTTCTTCTCAAAGTTGTAGAGAATGGAATTTCCCATGGAAAGTCGCGGGTTTTGAATTTTTTCGATAAACGAGCTATTTTCACTGAATTATCAAGTTTCTAAGATAAAATAATTTTTATTAAATAATGGGTGGGACCCACTCTTGTTTGAACATGTGGGTTTCTTTGGAAATTGGGTCAAGGTTGGTGTGTGGTCAAGTGTTCAAATGGCATGCGAGAAATGTAATTTTAAATAATAATAATTTATTAATTTAGTCTCATTTCATGTTCTAACATTTTCCTATAAATAGAGGCTAAGTTAGAATTGAAAATCACACCGTAAACAAAGTTTTCTCTCTCTCTCTAAATTATCGAGCATATTCTTGTGAGTATACTTTGAGTGTTGCTATATACTGTCATGGTTTCACAAGACTATATCTCAAATTCAATCAAATCACGGTTATTTTGAGGTAAAGGGTATTATTTTCTTCTTAAATGATATTTTTCTTCAATATCATTATGTCAAGTATTGGTGAACTTTTTTATCAAATTTAGAACTTGTTGTGTAAAGTTACTATTCACGTATACTAAGACTATTCACGTATAAACACTATTCACGAATCTACTTCTTATTCAACTAAAAAAATAAAAATTGTTCTTTTTGTCTAAAATATCTATTTTGGATACTAGCTTTGATTGTATCCATGTTTTGATCATTCTTGAATTTTACACCAATATGATTATTTTCGATGTATTTTTGGACATGGGTAAAACAAAGTAGAATCCTTAATCCTTAATCCTTGTCATTTTGTTTCACCGATTCGTTTCTTTAAAATGTTTTTCATCATCCTCGATCCTAAATGGTGATATAAATGAATATCTTTGGCACATAGTGCAAAGATGAACGATTAATCGATGAATATCTTTGGCCCTAGTGCTAAAAGATGAACAGTGTTGAGATGAACATGACCAATCGGTGATATAAATGAATATCTTTGGCACAGAGTGCAAAGATGATTAAAGATGTATTTTGATTGTTTTACGTGGATAAACTATTGATGATGGACTTTTAAACCTTAGAAGACAAAGAGAATTCTTTTTCTCTACGTGACTCTTCTAATGGATTGTTTATTTCATTGCATTTGTTGATCTAAAACTTATTATCTATTGTATTCTATTAGATTTTTCTTGTTGAAGACTAACGATAATTTGTTGTATATTATCTTAGTTATAATATTCTTTATCGGGTTAGTTGAGCTCACCCTTTTCCTTTTTGTTCCATTTTTCTTCTCGGAGGTGAGAACATAAGCAGGATCGAAGTCTGGGGTATGGAGTGATGGTTCTAGAAGATGTTTTAGTTTGTCCTCACTATTTACGTAAAATAGTGTATGAATAATTAATGAGGACTTATTTGGTGTGTATATTGTCTAGAAGACAATATTTGTATTCAAACTCACAAATTGTATTGTTGTATTCTACACCCGACATCCGTATTGTCAAAGTTGTAGTTTGCTTTCTATACCATGTATTTTGGCGACTCGAAATGGGTGTCAGATACCTATTTTGGGGCGTCCACATCACCCCCGTATACTTTCTGACCAAGATATTCTTTAGTATCACGCACCATAATTATCCATACACTACGGGCCAAGAATATTTGTGTATTCATTAATGGTCATGATCATGCCAACAACTCGTCCATCAATGCACTACGGGCCAATGAGAACTTTTACCACATCATTTGTAACATTACGGTCATGATTACAATGAATAATCCTCGTCATAATCATACCAAGTCCATCTATGCAAAGACAGCCACGATGACTTTCAACAAAATATAAACATGAGGATGATGATAATGATATAAGAATTCAATAAAATAAATTCAAGAATTATTTTATCCGGGAATTATTAACGCCCAAATTGTCAACACGATATCGCTTGTTTTGTAGAGTAAAATTCAAGAATGATCGTAAGAATATTTTCATGAAAAGATCTCGGATGAAACGCAAATATCAAGGATATTCTACTAATTTCATGGAGTATGTAAGTTCTAAAGTTTAACCAACCGAGTATAATAAAGAATGGAATAACAAAAGAAATCACCATGCGTACGCAGATTTCGCATAAACAAAGTTATTCCAACATAATAATAATAATGGAACCAATTCGTGCAAAATTTGCACCGACAAGATGTTCCAATAGAATAATAAAGATTTTAACTAGGTCCTGTAAAAACACGCATGCATGGATGTTCCAATGAATAATAATAACGGAACCGGCTCCTGTAAAACACACGCATGGATGTTCTAACGGAATAATAATAAAGATTTTAACCGAGTGTCCTGTAAAACACACCGACGAGGATGTTCCAACGAATAATAATAAAGACGAAAACCAGTCCGGTGTAAAACTCACGCATGTGGATGTTCCAATGTAATAATAGAAGAATGTCACCAAGTATAGGGTAGACCGCATATACAGGTTATTCCAACAGAATAATAAGAATTGGAATAACAATAGTTCTCTTCATGAATAAGAAAGAATAACACTCCTTACGAGTACAACAAATAATATTCCTTACCTTAAGAAGAAGAGTACTGGATATATATAAGTAGTGAAGTAGCGAGAATATATACTTTCTTCTTTCTCTATAGTTTATCTCTCTAGAGTTTCAAAGGAATTAAAGAAGAAAATAATGAATGAATGAGCTTCTATTTATAGAAAAATGGAATGCATAAGAACTTCAACTCATGAAACAATTAGATTGATTTACTTTAATCCGACGGTCCATATTTAAAGCAAAATCTTTTAAACAAAATATAATATATTCTATTTATAATCTAATAAAATGAATAACTTTATAAAAGATTTTACTATGCAAACACTATAAAGGCACTATACAAACACTATGCATAATAAAATATAATATATTCTAATTATTGTCTAATAAAAATGATAGCTTTATAAAAGTATTCTATTTTATATAAAAGATTTTACTATATAAAACACTATGCATACACTATACAACACTATGCATAATAGAATATAATATATTCTATTTATAGAATAACTTTATAAAAGTATTCTGCTTTATATAAAAAGATTTTCCAGATTATTACATTAATAATACCAACAAAACCGAGTGACTTATCACTTAAGCATCAATAATTAATACTGGTACTACTATGCAATCACGCCAGACATCAGATTTTTTTAACACCGGTGTTTCAACAGATTAACAGTAAAACTTCCTAATTATTTTTATAAAGTATTTTGTCGCTTTCTCAATTCGACAATAATTTCGCTATTAATGATTCAATGATTGTGCTTAGTTGCATTAATATTCCTCGTTAAAACGAATATTCTCCGACCAATCGAATATTATATAACAACTTGCGTACTTTGCAAAATTTATAAATATTACCCACAACTATTATATCAATTTCACTCCATAATATTCAAAAATAATATTTATAGAAAATTTATCTTTATTCAAAAAGTTGGGGTTTTACAATACCCTTTTTGTATTTCCCAACAGATTTTTCGAATAAAGCAAGAATGCAAGATTACCACAAGTTTCATTCTCAAAAACTGTAAGTTTATCACTACCCAAGTTCCAATTTTTGTTTACATGCTTGTTTGTAAACTGACCATTATGTTTTGTTAATTTTGTAAGACCCCAACTTTTATGAATAAAGAATAATTTTCTCAAAATTTATTTTTGAATATTATGGTGTGGATTTGATATAATGTTATAGGTGTGGGTAATATTTACAAATTTTGCAAAGTAAACACGTGGTTATATTATATTTGATTGGTCGGGAAATATTCGTTTTAACAGGAAATATTCGTACGACGGCACAATCATTGGTGGACCCCACAACGGAAGTATTGTTGTAGTTAGAAAACGAAAGAATTATCTTTTTATAAAAATAACGACGAAAGTGTTACCGTTAAACTGTTGAACTACCCGGTAATAAAAGTATAGTAATATGTTGAAAGTCATCTGTGGCTCAGAGTGGTATAGATGGACTTGGTAGATTATGACCTGGGATTATTTCGTATAATCATAATCAGTAGTGTTACAAATGATGTGGTAAAAATCTTCGTCAGTAGTGGTGCATTGATGGACAGTTGTTGGCATGATCATGACCATTGATGAATACACGAATATCCTTGGCCCGTAGTGCATGGATAATTTGTGGTCGTAATACTAATGAATATACTTGGTCGTAGTGCAAGGATGATGTGGTTTATTTATTAAGATGAGTCTCAACGATAAAAGTGATGAAAAACCTTTTAAATCATAGAAGATAGTAGATTTTATTCTCTACTTGACACTTCTAATGGATTATTTATTCCGCTGCAGTTAAACTTGATGTTTATTATATTTTATCAGTTTAACACTGTTGAAGGCTAATGATAATTTATTCTGCATTATCTTAGTCATAATATTTCTTACTGGGCTAGTTTAGCTCACCCTTTCTTTCACTATTCTCTCTCGTGAAATGAGAGAACGTAGTCGGGACTAGTGGGGGAACTGAGTGACGGTTCAAATGATAAGATTAGTAGTCCTCACTATTCTCATAAATAGTGTGACAATAAATGTAATGAGGACTCCATTGAGTGTGGATATTGTCTAGATGACAATATTCTTATTAAAACTCTTAGATTATGTTTTGTCGTATTTTACACGACTATTGTATAATTAAGTTGTATTTGAATTTTGTACCATGTATTTGGCGACTGAAGATGGGTGATGTATACCTATTTTAGGGGTGTAACAAATTCTTCTGATTTTGGGTTTTTGAATTGAGTTTATCGCTTAATCTATTCTATTTTTTCTGCAGATCTAGTGAAAATCAGGGGAATTTCGAACTGTATCATCACAAACTCACAGTTTGGAAATTTGTATGGTTTCGTTCTGCTCTTTAAAATTTGTATTTATTTTTAAAAAAATATTTGGGGTTTTGCCCAAAAGTGATTCTTTTCAAATTTGAGAGGCGTGGAATGACAATCTCGATGAGGAGTTTGCTTTAATTCGTGACATTGTTGATGAATTTCCTTATATTGTTGTCGGAATGTTTGGTGATTGTCTGGACTGTTCTTCGGCGTTTCGCCAGTGGTAGGATCCGGTAGCTATATATGGGCAGTGCGTTTCTTTCTAGTGGGCTCACATGGCTTTGTTGAGCTCCTGCTATCTTCGGGTCCAGCTTGATCGAGTTCATTGTTTGGGGGGAGAAGATGAGAGATTCAGATGAATTTGTTTGGGTTTGATTCTTTTTTATTAATTTAATAGATTATGCGGATGTTTTCCTTAACAAATTAATTAATATTGTTTTCATTATGATTCCTTTGATGTTGTAATTGTGCTGTATTGGTATTTTAATAATTAAAATATGACAACATTAATTTTCGGACGTGTATTGGTTTCACAAAATTAGAGATAATTTTAGGAAATTTAGTATTATAAAAATTATAATTTTACCTTTTAATTTTTTTAATTAATGAAAACGGTGATTTTAAGGAATATTAATGTATACATATTATTAATTAATAATAAAATATATTAATGTATTATGTTTACAAATGTATTTATATAAAATTAATGAATTCATATTTTTATAAGTTTTAAATATTTTAGGTTCACTTTAAAAATATAAAATTATCTAATATTTTAAAAATGGAGGATTATTATTATTTTTTTATTATTATTATTATTATATTAACTTTTAAATTTAATTTTTTAGCAATATATATATCACATTTAAGTTATTAATTTTTTATATTTTTTAATTGTGAAGTTAAAGATTTTATTTGATTGTTTTTTTTCCTATTGTTTTATTTGGTTAACTTGTCTTAATTGTTGGCTTTTGAGTATTTTATTTATTTTTTTCACCATGACATACCACGTGGACATATATATATGACATATATATACAAAGTCTATCTGCCATGTGTATTCAATCCGTTAAAAGTCAAACAAGTTAACATAATTTGTAACGCTTTGTAAACAAATTGTAGTTCAGTGAGTCGAATGAAAAAAATTTCAATACAATGATACATTTATTAACCGAGATCGAGTGGAATTGAAAAAAATGTATTTAACCCGATATAAGTCAAAATGTTTTTGTTGGTTATTAGATTCAAATTGGTGTGCCCATAGAGTGGTGGACCCGGTAAATATAATCACATTGTTTATTATCTAGATACAATGAATATGTGGGTTAATCCTACATATATAAATATAAGAGTTACACATATTTATATATAAAGTTAATCCTATATATTTATATGGGGGTTACCCATATATATAAATATGAGAGTTACACATGATATTTATATATGAAGTTAATTCTATATATTTATATGAGGGTTTTATATATATATATATATAGAGTGTACTGATCCTTATGATACACAACACAAGAGCAAACTAATATATATTATCTATAAGCCATTAGAGGTTTCATGTTAAGCTAGAAAGTTTGAAGTTCCTTGAACTATGGGAATTATATTTGGTGCTCGTGATAACGTAATTCAAATTATCGTTGAAATAATTGTTTGTTGAGTTTGTGATTCTAGTTGTTCGTATTTGTCAAAACAATTTTCGAATTGAAATTTATTAAGGAATTTATTTAGCTGAAGAATTTGTATTAAATTAAATTGCAGTCTTTTAAGGAAACAAGTTTAGCTATTAAAGTTGTTTCGAGAATGGATTCTAAGAACCTTATCATTGAATACCTTTTTGACTCCTTTAATTTAGCTTGATATTTGAATTACTGATATTTGGAATATATTATAGCCGTTAGCTATAATAGGTTGCTGAAATTTCTATCTCTTTCTATCAAAGACTGAGCTTTTCCTCTTTCTATCAAAGACTAAGGGGGTGTTTGATAAAAATAGAATGAATCTGAATCTAAATCTAAATCTGAATGAGCTGTATCTGAATGAGTTGAATCTAAATCTGAATGAAAAAATTATTTGATAATTGACATGTCTGAAACATCTGAATGACAAAACTTTATTATTTTACCCCTCTGAAAAAAATTCAAAATTGTTGTAAATGTATTTAATATTACTTAATATAATAGTTAATTTATTTATTTTTGATTTTTTTTACTTCATTCAGATGTTCATTCAGCCATTCAACTAAAAAAATTTGACTCAGGGGATGTTTGTTTAGAGCTTAATGGAGCTGAATGAAGCGGAATCTGAATAACTGAATTGATCAGTGCATTTATTTTGGTTTGAATAGCTGAATCGGTAAGATGGACGAGCTGAATGGCTAAATCATATTTTTTTAGCTGAAAAGTTGACTGAGCAGCTGAATGAAGTAAAAAAATTTAAATTTTTTTTAAAAATATTAACTATTATATTAAGTAATATTAAATAAATTTACAACAAATTTGATTTTTTTCAGATGGGTAAAATAATAAAGTTTTGTCATTCAGATATTTTAGAAATGTCAAGTATCAAACAATTTTTTCATTCAGATTCATATTCAACTCATTCAAATTCAGATTCAGCTCATTCAGATTCATTCAATTTTTATCAAACACCCCCTTAGCCATTCAGCTCGTCCATCTTACCGATTCAGCCATTCAGACCAAAATAAATGCGCTCACCAATTCAGCCATTCAGATTCAACTACATTCAGCTAGAAACAAACACCCCTTAAGGGGGTGTTTGATTAAAACTGAATGAATCTGAATCTGAATGAGCTGAATCTGAATAAATTGAATCTAAATCTGAATGAAAAAAATTGTTTGATAATTAACATGTCTGAAACATCTGAATGACAAAACTTTATTATTTTATCTCTGAAAAAAATTTAAAATTGTTGTAAATTTATTTAATATTACTTAATATAATAGTTACTTTTTTTTTAAATTTTTTACTTCATCCAGCTGCTCATTCAGCCATTTAGCTAAAAAAAATCACTTAGAGGGTGTTTGTTTAGAGATGAATGGAGGTGAATTTGAAATGATCGAATCGGCCAATCGGCTTTATTTTTGTCTCTGAATGACCTAATTCCAGAAGATGGATTTGAAATTTGAATGACTAAGTCATATTTTTTTAGCTGAATGGCTGAATGAGCAGCTAAATTAAGTAAAAAAATTTAAAAAATTTAAAAAAATATTAACTATTATATTAAGTAATATTAAATAAATTTACAATAATTTTGAATTTTTTCAGAGGGGTAAATAATAAAGTTTTGTAATTCAGATGTTTCAGACATGTCAATTATCAAACATCTTTTTTCATTCAGATTTAGATTCAACTCATTCAGATACAGCTCATTCAGATTCAGATTCATTCTATTTTTATAAATATTTAGGTAAAGAAAATATAAACATAAAAATATTTTGTGACGCCCCCAAAATTAGGTATACATCACCCATCTTGAGTCGCCAAATACATGGTACAGAATTCAAATACAAACTTAATTATACAACAAATGTAAAATATTTACAAAAACATAGTCATGAAGTTTTAATATAAATACCGTCTCTGAGAGAGTATACTGCACTCAATGGAGACCTCATTACATTTATTATCACACTATTTCACCGTATTAGTGGGGAAATTTGTGACGCCCCAAAAATTAGGTATACATCACCCATCTTGGGTCACCAAATACATGGTATGTAATTCAAATACAACTTACTAATACAATTGTCGGTATAATATACGACAAAAACATAAACCGTGAGTTTGAATACAAATATTATCTACTGAGACTATACAAACTCAAAAGGAGTCCTCATTATAATTATTAACACACTATTTCACGTAATAGTGAGGACTACTAATGCTATCCTCCTGGACCATCACTCCATTCCCCGACTAGTCCTCGCTATGTTCTCATTTCCGAAAAGAACAAAGGAAAGAAAGGGTGAGCTCAACTAGCCTAAGAAGAAATATTATGACTAACATAATGCGTAATAAATTATCATTAGTCTCCAACAATGTTAAACCGATAAAATATAATAGACATCAAGTTTAACCTGCAAATGAACAAGCAATCCATTAAAAGAGTCAAGTAGAAAATAAAATCTACTATCTTTTATGATTAAAAAGTTTTTTCATCATCGTTATCGCTGGGACTCAAATTAATAAATAATCCACATCATCGAATCACCCCTCGCACTACTACCAATGATATTCTTTAGTAAGATCACGACCACAATTATCCATGCACTACTTGCCAAGAATATTTGTGCATTCATTAATGGTCATGATCATGCCAACAACTCGTCCATCAATGCATTACGCCCAACGAGAACTTTTATCACATCATTTGTAACATTACTACCATGATTACACCAATAATCCATGGTCATAATCATACCAAGTTCATCTATGCACTACTGTGTCACGATGACTTTCAACAAATTATAAACATGAGGATGATGACAATGATATAAGAATTCAATAAAACAAGTTCAAGAATTATTTTATCCAAGAATTATTAACGTCCAAATTGTCAACACGATCTTGCTTTTGTAGAGTAAAATTCAAGAATGATCGTAAGAATATTTCCATGAAAAGATCTCGGATGAAGCGCAAATATCAAGGATATTCTACTAATTTCATGGAGTATAAAGTCAAAACTTTAATCAATCGAGTATAATAAAGAATGGAATAACAAATGAAATCACAATGCGACGCGGTAGATTGTGATGATGCAGTTATTCCAATGTATTACTAAATAATCGGAACCGTGTCAAAGCGAAATTGCATCGATGCGATGTTCCAATGTAATAATAAAGAATGGAATAACAATGTAAATCACCATGCATGCAGATTTCACATGTATTGTGTTATTCCAATGTATACTAATAAGGATTTAAATCGGTCCCAAAACGCATAGACAAGATATTCCAATGTAATAATAATAAAGATTTTAACCAGTCCGACGTGAAACGCATGCATGGGATATATTCCAATGTAATAATAAAGATTTTAATCGTGTCCCAGAAACACATGCATGTGATATTCCAAATGTAATAAGAAAGACTTTAATAATAAAAGAATGTCACCAAGTATAGGGTAGCCATTTCACAAGATACAAAAGTTACTCCAACGTAATAATAAAGAATGAAATAACATAAGTTCTCTTCATGAATACAAAAAATAACACCCCTTACGAAGTACAACAAATAATATTCCCTACTTTAGAAAGAAGAAAGATCGGATATGTAAGAAGTGAAGAAGAGAATACTTTTCTTCTTACTCTATATAGTTTCTCTATCTAGAGTTTCAAAGAATTCGCATTTAAATAATGAAGGAATGAGCTTCTATTTATAAAAAAATGGACTCGCGATAATATCTAACTCATGAACGGTCCAGATTGATTTACTTTAATCGACGGGTCCATATTTAAAGTAAAATCTTTTAAATAAAATATAGTATATTCTATTTATAATCTAATAAAACTAATAACTTTATAAAAGATTTTACTACGCAAATACTATCGCAGTACTATGCAAAACACTATGCATAATAAAATATAATATATTCTAATTATTGTCTAATAAAACAAATAACTTTATAAAAGTATTCTGCTTTTATATAAAAGATTTTACTACGCAAAATACTATGTAGGCACTATGCAATACTATGCATAATAAAATATAATATATTCTATTTATAGAATAACTTTATAAAAGTATTATGTTTTATATAAAAAGATTTTACTATGCAAAATACTATGCATGACATTATGCATAATGTAATATAATATATTCTATTTATGTAATAACTTTATAAAAGTATTCTGCTTTTATTACATTAATAATACCAATAAAACAAAACTGAGTGACTTATTACGTAAAGATCAATAATCAATACCGGTGCTACTACGCAACTACGCCAGACATCGTACTTTTTCTACTGAGGTAGCTCAACAAGATTAATGGTAAAACTTCCGCCGTTATTTTTATAAAATATTTTTGTCATTTTCTCAATCGATAATAATTTCGTTGTGGGATCCACCAAATGATTGTTCACGTTGCATTTAATATTCCCCGATAAAATATTCCCACCAATCGAATATAATACTATTAACTTGTGATACTCTGCAAAATTTATAAATACTACCATAACTATAACATTATCTCAAATCCACACCATAATATTAAAAATAAATATTTCAAAAAAATTAAATATTTATTCATAAAATCTGGGTCTCACAAATTTTTATTTTAAAATTTATAATTATTTAAAACATAAAAGCATTTTTATTTTATTTTTAAAATAAAATATATATATTATAAATATTATAATATTAATTTTTATACATATTATAAATATTTAGGTAAAGAAAATAAAACATAAAAATATTTTTATTTTTAAAATTTTATAAGTATTTAAATCATAAAAGCATTTTTATTTTTATTTTTAAAATAAAACATACATATTATAAATATTATAATATTAATTTTTATTAATATTATACATATTATAAATATTTAGGTAAAGAAAAAGAAAGAAAATAAAACATAAAAATATATTTAAAACCACAGTGGGCCAATTGCATTTTTTTAAAGTGCAGTGACTCAATAATATTAGGAATTTGGCTGACTGACTTGCCACGTAGGAAATAACTTGTTTTATTATTATTTTTTCAAAAGCCATCGTGAGGGAAAATTGGTCCAATTTTTAACGTCATTAATAAATTGGACGTAATGACTTGATTGTACATTTTAAAAACCACAAATTAATGATTTGTCAATTGAATATTTTTAAAGCACAATGACTAATTGTTTAAAACACTACAACCACAGTGGAGTAAAAGTACTTTTTGTCATTCCATATAATACTTCAGATAGCTTACTTAGTTTTATTCTAGCTATTGATTGTATTACTCTTAAATACTTTTGAGCTGAATTTTTTTTGTAATCTCTAAATCATAACTCTTGTAAACCGAACACAAGCCTAATTTGGCTCGGGTATCCTAGTGGAAGTCTTTCAAAGGAAGATTTAATTCGACCTTACAAAAATTAGATCCCTTATAGACCTAGAAAAATGAGCCCTTAAAAGCTAATATTGAAAATATATGTAAGCCATGCGGCACCTCCCTGTTAAGAGCTGATGGCCTGATGTGGATAACCATTAGACAGAAGTCCTTTGATTTAAATCACTTCACTCCTACTGATCCAAGGTTTTAGTTCTTTCTGCCGTATAATTCAAACACTCAAATTGTGGCATCACATGGATTTACGTCAGTGTCCATAGATGGGGTATATATTTTTACAAGGACATAATCCATAGCAGTAGTAAATAGTAATTTACTGATATGGCAAAGTTTATCATAATTGTCTTTTTTTTTCTTCTCGGACATGTGGAAAAGCCTATTGTTATTGTTAAGAGTGATTGTGAACGAAACCGTTATCCAATGTTCAGTCTCCTTCAGAAGTGGAATTGATTGCGGGTGATTTTAAGTAAGTTGGGAGATCGTTCGTTTCAGTCTCTTTGGTACTCTCATATTATAATAGAGTTGCTCGTGATTTAGCCAAGTTAACTTAATGGTTACAGGTGGTATAATTTTTCTTACGGCAAAACTAATAAAATATCTACTGTAGTTGACACATTTTATTGATTAAACTATTAAACTTTTAATCTTTCAAATTACCCCATTAAACTAATTATTATTTTGAAATTGGGTCATTCCGTTAAAAAAATAAATGAACATTAATTTTTTATCGACAAAACTAATGAATTATCCATTGTAATTGACATGTTTTACTTATTACACCATTGCACTTTTAATTTTTCAAATTATCCCATTAAACTAATTAATATTTTAAAATTGGGTCATTCTGTTATCTTTGTCTCACGAGTGTTAAATCGTTTTAGTTTTTATCCTACGTGCACGTGAAAAAAAAAAATAAACAAATTTGATTTATTCTCTCTTCCTTCCTCTCATTCTCTTCTCCCCCTTTTTCTAGATCAAATAGATGTGTATTTTCCCTCTCTAAAATCTATGAAAATTCCTAGATCTGAATACCAAAAATATTGAATTGAGATTCAAAGTTCAGCATTAGATATAACAATGGAGTCTGAATCTCCAACAACAACAACAACAACAACAACTACAATAGATGAAGTAAATGATGTTGCAGTAAGTTTCCTCCCTCTCACCTTCGATTATCAACAACCTTATGTCTCCGAACTCCTCTCATTCACTCTCGATCGTCTCCACAAGGTCCACTCATTTTCCCAATCGATCTATATATCTATGTGTGTGTGTGTGTGTGTTTATACATGCGGTAGTAATATTTGGTTAAATTGATTTTGTTGGGATTGTATTTATGATTTGATAGGAACTTGAGATTTTACGGATGAATGCGGAGATAATTCAGAGGCAGATACAAAATGTTGTTGTCAATTACTGTGTTTTAATTTCTACTGTTGATGCATTGCGTTTCATTCGTGAGAAAATTTGTTCTATCGATAAACATCTGAGATTAGAGTACCTAAAATATTTTTATTTTTGAATTTCTTTTCCAAAGCCACATAGATAAAAAATTAATGTCTGCTTAATTTTTTTAACAGAATGACCCAATTTCAAAATAATAATTAGTCTAGTGGAGTAATTTAAAAAATTAAAAGTTCAATGGTGTAATTAGTAAAACGTGTCAACTACGGTGAATAAATCTTTAGTTTTGTCAATAAAAAATTAACATCCATTTATTTTTTTTAACGGAATGACACAATTTCAAAATAATAATTAATTTAATAAAGTAATTTAAAAAATTAAAAATTCAATAACGTAATCAGTTTCATTAGTTTTGTCTTTTTCTTATTATTGATTGATTGACATAACGAAATTTTGCTTGTATTGGTCCTTTACTGCATCCTATTATTCATAATGAAAAAATTCCAAGTCTTTAGCTTTCCCTAAAAAAACACCTTCACAATATATTAATAGATTTCACCTAGAATCATTATGTACTTGGCTTACTTTTGCTTAACTAGCCATATATATAATGGATGAAAACAAAATTTCCTCCATATAATCAAAAAAAAATACACTAGTACGATCAAAAACTAGTAAACACCAAATCAAGTATATAACTCTAAAAATAGAGAAACTTTTAAGATCTGAACAATATAAATGAATCGATTTGAGTATTGAGTTGTTCAAATTTAATTCATAAAATTTATGAAATCTAAAATAAAGTTTGATTGAGATTATTTAGGTATCAAGTAAAACACGATCTCGAATCGAGCCTGAACAACTATAATTTTTTGAGGGAATATAACATGAGTATAAATAAAAAATTTTTATTTAAAAAGATTTGAGTAATTTCTTTTTATAAAGCTACAAGAATGAACCAACTCTCTAACTAACATGTTTTTAAATTAAAATGGGCCATTTACAATCTAGCCCTTGAATGTTGAGCTTTGATGAGAAGAGTCATCCTTAACACTAATATTTGAATCTTTATTATCAAATCATGTTCGTATAGAAATTTTAGTCGAACGAATAAGAATCAAATCCGAACCGTTTGATTCATTTTATAATCTTAATCTCTGTTACTTTATCCTCAGAAAATTACTAGCCTGCAAACAAGCGTATCTACACAAGTGTATCTACAAACCTTAGAAATTTGTATGCTTGCACACAAGCGTATCTACAAACTCACAGACGGAGCCAATCTCATACTAGAGAGAAATTAAAACTCACAAGTTCAATAAATTATTGTTAAACTTCAATATGCGGCCAAGTTTTTATGTTGAATATAAGATTAGATGATACTCCAAGATCGACCCTGAGTTTTTAAGGACTTAAAACGACAATAAAAAATTATGCTTTTTGCGAATTGCTATTAAGATAGGCATAAGAAAAAACTAAGAATTTTTCCTGAACGTGTAGGTGTAATATGAAAAAAGGGGCCTTCCTGATTCAAAAACTACAAATCTGCCGTTGAGATTTGGGCATATTTCATTGGGTAAAATTTTTGTGGGCCTTTAAATTTAAACTGACGTGAACTGAGCTTTTTTGTTTGGGTATATATATAAATAATACAAATATCTTTTGGGGGTCCTAAAAATTTATCAATTTTAGTGGGCCTAAAGTCCGGGCACCTTGGGCTTTAGCCCAGGGTCGGTGCTGTGATACTCCCTACATTCCATAATACATGACGTTTTAAAATTATGTATAAAAATGAAGAAAATGATTATATAACATTAAACATAGTATTAATGGTCTATAATACTTTTTACCATATATTTCTCACTCTCTCTCTTATTTGTAAATTTTTCAATGAGGGGCAATTTTGGGAAGATTATGTTAATTCTCCTAGATTATATAAAACGTCAAATAATTTTTAAAAAATAAAATATGTTATGAAGCCCTCAAAATAGGTATACACAACCCATTCTGAGTCGCCAAATACATGGTATATAATTTAAATACAAACTTCATTTATACAATACGTCAAAACGTAGTTGAGAATTTTAATACGAATATTGTCTCGTAGATAGTATCCAAACTCAAATGAAGTCCTCATTACAATTATTATCACACTATTTTATAGAATAGTGAGGACTACTATAGCCACTAGCTTGGACCATCACTCTATTCCCTGACTAGTCCCAACTATATTCTTATTTCTTGAAGAGAACAATGGAAGAAAAGGGTGAGCTCAACTAGCCCAGTATAGAATATTATGACTAAGATAATGCAAAATAAATTATCCTTAGCCTTAAATAGTATAAACATTGATAGAATACAATAGACAACAAGTTTAACTGCAGCGGAACAAGCAATTCATTAGAAGAGTCAAATAGACATAATATCTACTATCTTCTATGATTTAAAAGTTCATCATCAATATTTTATCGCTGTAACACAGCTCAATAAATAATCCACACCACTGAATTATCCATCCACTATGTGCCAAGTATATTCATTAGTATCACATCCAGGAATTATCCATGCACTACAGGCCAATGATATTCATTATTATCACATCCACGAATTATCCATGCACTACGGGCCAATGATATTCGTTAGTATCACAAGTGGTCATGATTATGCCAAACAATAATTCATCTTTGCATCCTTGGCCGAAGAGAACCCATGATCATAATCATAACAACAACTGTCCATCAATGCACTACGGGCCAATGAGAACTTTTACCACACCATTTATAACATTACACGTCATGATTATATCGATACATAATTCATGGTCATAATCATACCAATCAATAGTCCATCTATGCACTACGGGCCAAAGATGACTTTCATCACAATATAAGCATGAGGATGATGACAATGATATAAACATAAATCAAACGAAATCAAGGATAAATATTAAAGATTTTTAATTTATCCAGAATTTAAAAATGTCCAAATTGTAAACATGATAACCGCTTTGTGGAGTAAAATTCACGAATAATATTCATGTATCAAAAACAATTTAGACAAAAGAATCAATTTTTTGTCGTGAATAAAACCTCTTGTTGTGAATAAGACTCGAGTTAATAAAGTGTCGCACGTGCATTTATTAGTGCTTGGTATGTATGAATAGTGTCGTATATATGAATAATACTCCGACATGAAAAGATTAATTTCAAAAAAATATTCTTGTAAAACGGTACTAGATGAAGTGCAAATTTCAAGGATATTTTACTAATTTCAAGGAGTATAGAAGCAATTCTTAACAAAATAAGTGTAGAATTCGGAATCTGAAACGAAATAATATTACTTACATACTACAGAGTATGGAAGAAAATATTATTTCATACGAATATTGAACAAAAATAATATCACTTATAACTGTTTAACAAAAATAATATTCCTTACGAATATTGAACAAAAATAATATTCCTTACGAATATTGAACAAAAATAAAATTCCTTACGAATACGAAAAATATTATCGTAAGCGAATATGAAATAAATAATACCCCTTACCTTAAAAGGAAGGTATTCTGACTGGTATAACGGAGATATTCTTGAAGAAAACTTGCACTGTTTTCTACACTCACAGCTTCCTCAAACTCTAAAGAAATACACTCAATATTATAGAAGAAGAATTCTCTGATTCTGGTGTGATTTTTATTTCTAAACTGAGCATCCTATTTATAAGAGAATGACAGGATACTATTTGAATTTAGAAAATCACGGACCAACAGTAACGAATTCACGGGCATTCACCAGTTGAAAACTTTTAGAATTTTTTGATTTTATAATTATGCTGCACTATGCAACAATATGCACACACTATGTAGTACTATGCAAACAATAAAATTTAATATATTTTATTTTACATAAAAAAAAAACTTATATAACTTTGTGGCTTTTCCTCCCCCGTGACATAATTATATATATATATATATAATTGAGATAACTTTTTATCAACAGTTTTAAAAAATGGGTAAGTGGAGGTCCATATAATAAGTCAAATTTATAATAAATACTTCATAAAAATCATCTCTATTTATATCAACTCACTTGGCCTCACTAAATACATTTTTAATAACATTTTCATCATTAATATTTATAACTCGCAATATTAACAACCAGATCATTCACAGGAAAAAGGGGGCTTTCGGATAAGGACTTCTCTTTATCATGCAATACAATTAGTGACCAAACCCTTTTCTCGATGTAACTTTCTGACATTGTCAATAATACAAATAATAATATGAATAACTTTGTCATCTCAATTATTGATTTAATAATATAAAATATTGTGACAATAATTGAATCAATAATGTGAGACACTATGCAGCAATTACTATGGCAATAATAGAATAAAACTGAGTGACTTTTCATGTAAGCATCAATAATCAAAGATATAATACAGTACCGTATATTATTATGCTACAACGCCAGACATCGCATTTTTATCACCTAGTATTTCAACAATTAATTCAGAAACTTTTGTCGTTATTTTTATAAAATTATTTGTCATTTTTAACTCTCGACAAATGAATTTCAGAATGGGTCCACCAATAATTGTGCAGTCTTACGAATATTCCCCGATAAAAAGAATATTCTCTAACCAAACGAATATTTTATGACAACTTATTTACTTTTTAAAATTTATAAATACTACCCACAACTATAACATTATATCAAATCCACACCTTATTAATCAAAATAACATTTAGAGAAAATTAATTCTTTATTCGTAAAAGTTAGGGTCTTACAACTTCCTCTCCTTATGAAATTTCGTCATTGAAATTGGGGTACGTACCTAGTATGTCGAAGATGTAAGGATACCTTGATTTTATTTCAAATTCTAATTATTGAGGTATAACATTTGAGCATAGAATATGTTTTTTCTTATCCAAGATTTTAACAAGGATCACATTACACGTTAACTCTTCTGCTATCTCGTCTAGTTCTAATTCAATAATGTGGTTCTGGTCGTCCACATATTTACGTAACATCGATACGTGAAAAACATTATGAACACGCGATATACTTAATCTGTAGCAAGAAGTCTATAGCCACGCTTCCTACTCGATCGAGAAATTTAAATGACCAATAAATCAAGGTTCGAGCTTTCCTTACATTATTGATTCTCGCTTTTGGAATAACGACTTCTCAGACCTTCTTCTTCATATTCATCACCTTCTAGGTTCAGAGAATTCAACAACTTTAAATTTATCGATTTAAAGTCGATTCTAATCGTATATTCTTCATCTTCACATGGGTATCTAAAGTTTTTAACTCCATCCTCATTTTTGTAAATCATACAAAATGGGTCTTCGTGTTAACAACGTCGCACTCGTAACTGCATATACAATCTTCTACTCAACGTGTCAGCTACCATGTTCTCTTTTTCAAGATGGTATTAAATGGTATGGTCGTAATCTTTCAATAGCTCGAGCCAACGATTCAGTTAGCCTTCCTTTTACGATTCATATCAAATTATGAATTGAGAAATTCAAATACCAAAACACAGTGTTTTACTGTGCTAGTTAAGGATGTAAATGGATATATACGAATACGGATACAATAATATATGTAGGGTGCATCTGATTACCTACCAAATTCCAAATCGGCATCAATCGAATCGAACCTGCAAGACCAAAATTAGTCAAATTTCAAGATCGATACTCTAGATCGATCGACTCAGATACTTAATCGATTTAATTATTTTAGATCGATTTTTTTACCAAAAAATAATATAATTATTATTTTATTATTATTATAATTATTATTTTATTATTATTTTTAATTATTTATTAATAAAAAAATTAAAAAATTGGTATATACCAGTAAGGTTTGGTAAAACCGAACCATAAATAAAGCCGCATCAAAACCACGACCGAAAAAATCTAATATACCGATTTTTCATGCACTCAAATCGGACCGATTTTTTTTAAATCGAACCAACCTATTCAACCAGTACTGAAAATTGAAAAATCGAAAAAACCGAACTTCATGCACAGTCCTAAATATATGTATCTGTATCCGAAAAATTAATTTGATATTTGTATTCGTTACGTGTATCTATATCTATATACGGTCGAATGTTAAATGAATACGAATATGTCTATATCCATATTTGTATTCGTTTATTTACGAATATTTTTAAATTAAATATGATGTATATATATTTTTTCAAATATAAATAATTTTTTTTAATATAAATACAAATAAATTTTCTGGTTACTATTTCCAACCTAGCGCTAGTTATACGTACACCATAAAGTTCAGCTATTTTGTTCAGGCAAAAGTAAATAAATAAAATTTAATGTCTCCGGCCACTGCTGGTGTAAAACGGAATATGTTTGTCGTATTCGCAAATCCCGTTTTCAACATGGACAAGGCATCAATTAATTTCTCTCTTCCTCCTTAGTCCTTATCATTATTATTATTACTATTAAATACTATTTATAAATTATTATTATATTTGACCATTAATTATTGACAAACTTTATAATTTATAATTTTAAAAAATAATGAAGTAATAAGAATTATTTTATAAATATTTTAGAACCATATATAACTTATAGAGTTAAAATATAAATTTATTCTATATTATTTACAAGTCACATGTATTAAATCAATTTAAAATTAATTATATATATATATGAAAAATGGATCTGCATATCATACAGATGATATTTATAAAATAATTTATGTTATAACGACGGCTTCATTACTCATTTTAAAAACAACTGAAGTAATAAAAATTTATTTTACAATGGAGGTATAACCATATATATATTATATATATTTGATTTAAATATAAATTTATTCTATGTTCGTCAAAAGTCATATTTTTAGTTGGGTACACTAAAAATATATATATATATATATATATATTTAACTATATATATATTGGTATATAAAAAAAAAAACTTCTATCGAGTCCTTATATATATATATAATATAATTGATTATGTAATTATTTATTTTGCTTTAAAATTTAATAGTATAATCTGATAATTAATACAAGTAGATGTGTGATTAAATGATGTGTCTATATATTTACAATAAATTCGTTATCTTTTCATCGGAACATAAATATTTTTAATTATAAAATGAATATTTTAAAAAGAACAGAAATATATAGTGGAGAATTATTAGAAAATTAAGGGAATTACAAAGTCATGCCTATACAACATGAAAAATGCATTTTATTGTAACACAAACTTAAATCATGTTGTGCATGGAATCGGTGATTAATATTGTATTGATTAATACTAGTTTCATTAATTTTATATAATAATAGTCATTTAAGAAAATCATTTAATACTATTATTTAATATTTAAAATTTATATAATTAACATTATCTCTTTATGAAAAATTGAAAAATATTAATACAAGAGAGAAAATTTCTTGGGACAGAAAAATTAGAGGTGATATAAGAAACTAAATAATTTATTCTCCTAGAAAATTATAACCGACAAATAAATTAAAATAATTTTTTTCTTTTAAAAAGTCAATTATTATGAAATGGAGATAGTAATTAATATTAATTCCTCTTTTCACTTTCACCAAGAAAGATTTTATCTTTTGAGTGATTAGATATATAGAGCAAATAAATTAATTAAGTTGTAAGCATAATTACTGAACATTTTGTCTTGTCATCAGATTTTCATATTCTAATTCCGTTATAGTATTTCTATAATTATATTCAATCTTCAATTAATTTAATCATTTATTTAGTATGCAGTTGTTTTAAAAATAGCTCAGCCGCCCGGAACCACCACCCAATTTTCTTGATCTCACACAAAATATCTTACACCACACCATACCATAAAAAAAAAAAAAAGGAATCTCATAAGAGAAATAACATAACAGTACATCATCAGAATTAATAGCGTAGAAGAAAAAATAATATATGAAGAAGACACCAAAATTTTCTTCCCCATCTTTTTCTCTCTCCTCTTAAGCTCAAGAACACAACTTTCTCTCTCTAGATATATAGTTGTTTCTTTCTCTCTCTCTATATAGATCATCATGTCAAACTCCTCCTTGGAGGAGTCTTTAAGATCTCTGTCTTTAGATTATCTGAACCTGCTGATCAACGGTCAAACTTTCAGTGATGTAACCTTCAGTGTGGAGGGTCGTTTAGTCCACGCCCACAAGTGCATCCTAGCAGCTAGGAGCCTCTTTTTCCGCAAGTTCTTCTGTGGGACCGACACGCCGCCGGCCGGAGGTCCAGAAGATGGGTCCTCCGGGAGCGGTAGGTCGAGGTCTTCCGGCGGTGGTGGGGGGTTGGCATCGTCTCCGAGGGGAGGTGGTTCGAATAATAATAATTCTCAGGTGATACCAGTGAATTCGGTGGGGTACGAGGTATTCTTGTTGATGTTGCAATTCTTGTATAGCGGGCAGGTCTCAATTGTGCCTCAAAAACATGAGCCTAGGCCTAATTGTGGCGAGAGGGGATGCTGGCATACGCATTGCACCGCTGCCGTTGATCTTGCTCTTCAAACTCTCGCTGCCGCTAGATCCTTTGGGGTCGTACAACTCGCACTGCTTACTCAGGTGAATATATGGCCAAATCTCACTCTATTTAGATTTGGATTTGAAAAGTGGGATGTATGATATTTTTTGAGTAAATATTTTCTTTATATATTAATCAAGATACAAATGAATTGTTTTAAAAGCAGTTGGGTTAAGTTTGATCTCTCAGTGAAATAATCTACTACTACTATTTCTTTTTCTGCAATTAGTAGCTAATTAGTAGCTATCTAGTATATATATATAGCTATATATATATATATATATATATATATATATATATTGATCTAACTATATATTGTTTTTCATTTTTTTCTACCTAATGCATTAACTAAGAAAGTTTAAAAGCTGATAGTAGCATGTATCAGCTACATGCTTCAAATTAAAACAATTGGTTTTGTCTTTGGTTTCATATTTTGATGGAGTAAATACTAGAATCATATATGTCACGTGAGAAGACAGACCAGATCAGACTTTATCTAGTATATCTATCATCTTGATTTCATGTAAGGGGGGTTGTGATGAATGAGTACTAATTTTCTTGAATTGGGTTCCTCAATCTTTATGTTCAAAACCCAATACTTTCTAAATTTAGATCTTCATTTCTCCAGTCTTGTCTTCCACAGTGATATGGTCCATCACATGAAATCTGCTTCCCAAACAAACCCCACTTTCCTCATTTGTGTTTTTTTTTTAAATTGGTAGGTACAAAAGAACTACTAATTCTAAAAAAAAAAAAAAACTACCAGTGCACTAATTCTACACTAATAACTAACTGTGCACGAGAAAACGACTAATCTTTAATTTGCGCCCCTAAATTTTAATCTTAAAATCAATTTTTACCTTAAAATTTTATTTTGAATTAAATGCACCCTAAATTGAGTTTCAAAAACAATTTGTACCTCCCGCATCCTCTACATCAAAATAATTTACAATCTAAACTTTAGTGCGAAAATTACAAATTATATTGAAACTCAAAGTTTAGAGTGCATTTAATTCAGAATAAAATTTAGGATACAAATCAA
This sequence comes from Panax ginseng, assembly GCA_020205605.1. Taxonomy (NCBI): domain Eukaryota; kingdom Viridiplantae; phylum Streptophyta; class Magnoliopsida; order Apiales; family Araliaceae; genus Panax; species Panax ginseng. The sequence continues at coordinate 103,258,410 of CM035146.1, forward strand.
TTTTAGAGTTAAAATTTAGGGTACAATTTGGAATTTAGTCATGAGAAAACAATTTTGAGTTCAATGTTAGGAATTGAATCGAAAACTGTTTTTTCTTTACGTGTTAGTCAACCGTTAATGTACATAGAAGTACTATAGGCTTTCATAATTTGGTTTAATTTGTTTGGACTATTTGCAGAAGCAATTGACAATCATAGTCGAGAAGGCCTCAATTGAAGATGTAATGAAAGTTCTAATAGCATCAAGAAAGCAAGACATGCATCAACTTTGGACTACTTGTTCTCATTTGGTTGCCAAATCTGGCCTCCCACCTGAAATCCTAGCTAAGCACATCCCCATCGAAGTCGTTGCCAAAATCGAGGAGCTCCGCCTCAAATCCTCCCTTGCCCGTCGATCTCTAATGCCCCTCCACCATCACAACCACGACCTCACTGCCGCAGCCAACCTTGAGGATCAGAAAATTCGACGAATGCGACGAGCCCTCGACTCCTCCGACGTGGAGCTTGTCAAACTCATGGTCATGGGAGAAGGCCTAAATCTCGACGAGGCACTAGCCCTACATTACGCGGTCGAGAATTGCAGCCGAGAAGTAGTCAAGGCATTGCTAGAACTCGGTGCAGCCGATGTTAACTACCCAGCTGGGCCGGCTGGCAAAACCCCGCTACACATTGCCGCCGAAATGGTGTCACCCGACATGGTGGCCGTACTTCTCGACCATCATGCGGACCCTAACGGCCGCATGGTAGACGGAATCACTCCGCTGGACGTGCTACGAACCCTAACATCCGATTTCCTATTCAAAGGAGCTGTCCCGGGGCTATCCCACATTGAGCCTAACAAGCTTAGACTATGCCTCGAGCTTGTTCAATCCGCAGCTCTCGTCATTTCGCGAGAAGAAGGCGGTGGCGGTTGTGGAAACGGACCTAATTCTTCCACTGCCATTTATCCGCCTCCGCCTATGAGTTGTGAAGATCATCACAGTAGTGGAGGTAGTACCAGTGGGAATATTGGTAACCTGAATCTTGATTCAAGGTTGGTATATCTCAATCTTGGGGCTGCTCATATGAATGAAGGAGATAGCCAAAATAGCCAAAGGGAAGCCATGAATCGACACGGCGGTTGCGACCCTTCTTCCATGTTCCACCACCATTGTCATCATGATTATTAATTAGTTAGCTTTACACCAACTATTATATGATACTGGAAATTTAGAGAATCGGGCACAAGAAAATGGACACTACTCTTTTGGCCGGGGTTATTATTTATACATCTTTATCAAGATCGTTAATCTCCTTTTATCTCTATTGATGGATGAGTGTTTTTGGAGGATGTTTAAATTTCTAGGGTTTTTCCAATGATCATATTCACATACAATTATTGGTGTGACCGTTGAGTTTGAATTCCCATGGGATGGGACAAGAAGAATATAAGTGTTGCTCTTGAAGATGGAATAGGACGCAGGTCAATCTTTTTCAAAACCCCTTCCCATTGACCTTCTTGTTGTACGGGTAAAATAATTTCACTAATCCTAATTTTATTATTAGTTAATCTATATGTTATGGTATTTAATTAATGGCCTTATCTTATATAATTAATTCCTAGACCAATTATTTTCTTGTCCCTCAATCTCAATAAAAAAAAAACAACTTTTTAATGCAATGAAAAAATTATAAACATATAAACAAACATATATAATTGATAATTCCTCAGATCAACAATTTTAAACCCCATTTATTTCTATATATATATATTATCTCACAATAAGTGAATGAGCCTTGGTACATATAAATTTTAATGTGCTTGGGAGGGGGCCATGGCAAATGAGCCTAGCTCAGTACCTGAAGATGAATATATCCATTTGTCCATAAAATATTTCATCATTCAATATGCAAAGTCATGTACCTGAACAAAATTTGAGGATGGATATTTATTTTGGATATCACACAAGCTAAGGAGATTAGGATCCTCTCCATTTTAAATGAAATAGAGAGTCTTTATTATTTATATATTTTTTATCATCATCTTTCTTTTGTGTTATCATTACGTCACATTACAACATATTTTAAATCTGGATCTAAAAATTAAAAAACTCTCTTATTTAAAATGGAAATGATTCTAATTCGGGTAGGGGGTTACTCAAGCCTTCTTAGGGCTTTGTTTGGACAAGCGACTTTTTATTCTAATGCGGGACACGAGCTGTCTCTTCCCTTTCACTTACTAGTTACTACCCCTCTTCTTGCTTGAATGATGGGTATTTGGAGAATTTTGATTGGCTTTGGCGGTGCTAAATTATTTAAAGGACATCATTTGGCTATGGAAAAATTGATTGATTGTCCTGCATGAATGCAACATTGAGTGTGACTACACGACAACCCTAATCTATATAATATATTTGAATATGGTGTAGTATTTTCTAATTTTTATATTCTGGTCATGTAATCTTGTTTCTTGTTCCGCCCTTTACCTTTTGTAGGCTCCTCATAGTTGTGAAATATTTGTAAAATAGAATTACAGATAAATCCTTTGCTAGATATATAGTCTTTCTAATTATTCTGGTCATGTAACCTTGCTCCCCCTTTCCCTTTCATATAATTAAAAAGAATTACAGATAAATCCTCAATATATAGTTTTTAAGTAGTAGAATATTTGGATGTATAGTATTTCAAATGCAATTAAATACATTTTTGGTTATACCAAATTCTATCTTAAATATATTTTACAAAATTCTATCTTACTTACACTTAAATTAATTGGGCATCAATTACCTAACTTCACACAAAGTCCCCTCAATTTAATCTCTAGCTAGTTGAAATTGGCCTAATGAATACTTCTGGCCCAAACGGTAACTCAGTTAGAGCCTAATGGGTTTATAACCTCAAATCTGATCAATTATTCAGATACCACCCCAAATAATGTTGACTTTAAAAATATAAATCAAAATTATTCACAATTTAAAAAATTAAAAATTCACAATTTAAATTAAAAAAATTAAGATTAATTTTATCAATATGCTAAGAAAAAAAATCAGAAAAAGCCTCCAAAATTTGGGCCCAAAACAGCAAATCTTGGATCATCCTCCTCCTACCATATCCAAATTAGTGTTTCCTCTATACCCAGGTTCACTTCTATACACAGATTCATTCCTAACCATCAAAATTTCCAATTTGCTCAAACCCACCGCTTACAATCTCTCTCCTTACTCCCACCACCCTCCCTCTCTTTCCTCACAACATTTCTCGTCGCCGCCCAATTCGCATCCCCACCATTCACAAATTATTCTCTGCTCGAGTCCATCCCAACTGTCACTGGAAAATCCAAACAATTCGCGTAAACCGTCGAGGTCCCAATAGAGCAATACATTCGTCTCGTCCTACTCCGATCGCTACTTGTTGTTTCAAGATAATATCAATGGCAAAGGTTGTGGTCACTTTTTCTGTCGAAAGGCCTGGAGATTTGTTGATCTCTGAAGCTAAATTCTTATCTGGAGCAAGAGAAAAAGTCTTAGAGAACGTGCTTTGTGTCTTCGAAACGTATGCGGTAATTAAAAGTTGCATCAAGGAGCTAAAGAAGAGGGGCACATCAAGAAAATTATGTGAAGATTTGCTTGCATCATTGGTGAGTGAATAACAATTCATAAGATTCGTTTAGAAATTGGGACTATTCAAGCTAAAATAACAAATCTCGCTACAAGTAGACAAACTTTTGGTATACATGAATTGTACAATCGTCAAGTAGAAAGCTCAAAAGCAGAAGAGAAGAGACAACGACAAGTAAGGATCTCTTATATATGCCCATTTAATTGAAAATGATTTTGTTTGAATGGAGGAGGAAATAAAAGAAATGGTTTTACATTTGAAAAACAAAGACCCGAAAAGAGAAAAAATGTCTGGTCGTGATAGATGACATTTGGTCAGGGAACTGGTGGTGATTGGGTTGGGGGTTTAATGTGTGTTTGGAATGTATATGGTGATTTAGATCAAGATGTCAGATTGTGTGCGTGTTCTTGGTGTTTTAGTGTGTGTTTGAATTATTTTTTTTATATTTTATTTTTGTGTATTTAGTTTTTTTGTAATGTAATATTAATACTATTTAATTATTAATGAAGTCAAATCATATACAAATACTTATCTTACCGAAATATTAGGTATTCTGGCCAAATTCAACATAAAATTATATTTGGGGGAATATTGTGTGAAATTAAATAATTGATGTAATGTAAGTTTAATTATTAAGAAGGTGAAACTTGTTATAAAAAAAAAAGTGTATTTAGGCTTTAGCCCTATGATACTCTCTTGCTGAGGTATTTAATATTGTTTATTTATAATTTTTCATCAACTTCTACTTGCATGTTGCTTTCCACTCATGTTCAAAGAGCTTTGTGCTTTTATAAGGTAGATTTAAGCTTTTGTTGCAGTTAGAAATAAGATGTTTAGTTAGTGTTTTATTGAGGTAGTGCTTTAGTTGCATTCACAAATTTATCATAATCATGTACTTATCCGTTCTAAACTATAAGATTAAAATTAATGTCTTTTCAAAATTAATTTAAAACTTTTCTTAAAAATTTAAAATTTCTATGAATCTATTTAATTTTTGTCAATAGAAGTATAAACTATCTAAAAATTAGTAATAATCATAATTGTTGTTGAGCTTAGATGAAATTTAAAAATATATCAAACTGACTTGAAAAAGTATATATTTATCTCATACAGGAGTAGTAGTAAGGATTTTTTCCTACACAATTAATATATCTATTCCACAATGAGGATACGAGTCAGGAGAGGATACCCTTTAACGGAGTGGTCCTTGTACAACCACCATATTGGCCATTGGGGGAGACGAGAGCTACAACTATATTCACAATGGGCATGGCCAACTCCATTTCATATCACTTGTCAAGTGCTGCTGCAGATTCCGGATGCGACCTGAGAATTTAAGCTACTTTACTAGGACCAGACAACCCCAAAAGATGTACATACTGATGTTAATCTAACCTTTTTTATAGCACACAATTCGATGAGACAAAATATTAAGATGACAAGCCTAGTTATAGTTTACTACTAAAATGCGTCTGAAACATACAACCTTAAAACACACTAGTAACACAAAGTTACAATTATTCTGTACAAAGCTTGCATCACTAAGACATGTATTCTCTCGATGACCATCTCTCTTCAAACCTCCCAAGCGGGTAGCCCATGGAAGGAATTGATGTCAAGTTTAGATGATCTGGTTCAATCCCATAATCAGTCAGGGGCCTGTGCTCTAGAACATCATCATGATCCTGCACAAATTCCGGGATCTCAACATCTCCCTTCTTTATATCCTCCCATAGGTATTGCAGGCGGCTAATATACTTTATTTTCCAATATAAGCTATATTGCCACAAGAAAAAAGGAAAATAACCTTAGTAAAATAAAAATAAATTATCATGGGGTTATGAACTTGTTAACGTATAATGATACACAGTGGTTTTTCCAGCAGAAAAGGTTCAAAATAAAATAATTGCATGGAAAAATCAAGTTCGATGGGAGCTAAAAGATTTGGAGGAATTGGGGTAGAGTTGAATTAGCAGAACTGAAGGCAAAACAGGAAAAAAATGTGACATAGAAAGCAGCAGCAAAATTTCTGAATCAAGGCTCCAATGTTTACATTTATCTCTTTATTTTGGGGATATGTTAACTTTCAAAGTTTTAAATTGTAGAGAAGTTCATTGTTGATCTTTATGTTAACTGGGCCAAAAAGATGAATACAGTCGTATACTTTTTTTCTTCTAATCATAAAAGGCCATGATGAATGTAGTGCCTCCTTTGTGGCAATAAAAATCAAAGCAACTATTTTCATGCGGAGCTTTTAAATTTAAGGGGAAAAATAAAAGTTTTAGGAAGTTGAAAACCAATGCAAAGATTTAAGGCTTTTTCTACGGACACTTCTAAGTCTTTCATTTATTTCTAACAAGTAGCTCCTAAGATCTCTGCAGACCCTCTTAAACAGTGATGCCCAATTAAAAAGTGAAGTAAAAACTTTTACCCCAAAGGCAGTGGTAACAAAACATGTAGTGATAATAATGCTAAAGGAGATTCCCGAGACTTCCTCATCCTTCCAAACAATTCTAGAACATAAACCGAAGCATAATCCATAATTATTTCGAAAATTCAGAGAATTCTCTAGATTATAGAGCATTATATAAAATACCCTGAAGTTCCAATTATTTCCATAGAGATAACAAGAAAATACTTACCCACCACTTAAAAGAAGTCGACCAAGAGTGGCAAAGACAACTCTCGATCGAAGCCCAGGATGAATGAAGTACACAACTTGAAGTCTATCCTTAGCGTCAAAAGGAAGCTCTTCATATATCCACCTCAAGATGCTTATGCCAGGGGAATTGTATTCCTTTTGTACAGCACTATTCATGTAAACAATGCAGAATGGCCCTTCCGGTATCTCAGAGAAGATTTTGTGCAACACATACTTTTTCAGCCGTTCGGCACTTACAGCTGGGGCTGAATATCAATGGTTGAAAAAGTGCATCATTATGGAATCAGTTAATATAAAAATTTAAGCTATTGCATAAACACCAAAACATAATCATGTTCCAACAAATTATTAAATCATCAGTTCATCCAAAAAGAGATCCAATACTACATACAGCACATAGATTCCATTATGTTTAAAAATAAATCAGTGGTGAAAGTATAAGAAGAGACGAGCAAAAGGCCTTTAGGGTCGTGGAACTTGTAAAACCCGAGGGGAAAGCAAGGACGAAGACAAAATGAAATCTAAAAATTTATTGGAACATTATTAAAAATCAATAACACTACATTTTAATATTGTTATCGATATTAAAAGTTCTAGAAGTATAGATGATTGAACTTATGTGCATTTAGATAATTTTTCTCATTTTTATATTTAATTTTGTTTTCCTTTATTTCCCTCTGTGTTTTCCAAATTCCAAACTTACCCTTAAGAAATCCTAAAAAAACAACCTTTTGCCAGAAAGAAAAACAGAAAGGATTCCGACAGAAAGCAATTCACCCCTTCCAAAGCAATATCATATATTTTCAGTACCAAAGAGATGCATATCTTGTGGATTTTATCATTGAAAGGGGATGGGAAGAGTAACATCATCTATACACAATAATAATCAATCTGATACCACCTAGCGCATACAAATACTGCTCAAACAATAGTAGGTCGTAACATTTTATGTTATGAGGACCCTATGTACACCCCTCTCTCCCAGATGCTTAAATTGCCATGATTTCGAGGACAACCCCTTAGGTTCTAGGATGTATCTAAATCATCAACCTAAACACAATGCGTAATGCTGAATATTGGCAACTTGAGGACACTCTGATACGTGTTGTCCATAATTTAAACATACAACTTCTAAGTATACACAATGTGTTGTCCATTATTAAAATACTTAAAAACTTTTTTCATTTACACACAATGGCCGACTCCTTGATTTGTAGCTGTTTATGGAATTATCATCGATCATGGGATATCCAACTTTCTTCCAGGCCCTAGACTTAAAACACTCATACGGGATATCCAACTTCCTGCTTAGGCTTATTTCAAAAACAGTCTTATATAGTTTTATAATGCTTGAAACTCTATCTTTGTCTCCCTGCGTGTGTGGGTTTAAGGGACCAACAAATCCTCCTTTACCTTCCATATGATTTATTAACAAAGCTTACATATAAACCATGTATATATATTTGGACAGAACAAAAATTACAGAACCCTAACAGAAATCCTAAACAAACACACAATGAAATCCAAGTAACTCACAAGTCACAAACCTAAAAATAAAATTATTTCACAAAGCTAAAAATAAAATCCAAGTTCACTAATTGGAAGCAAAAACAATTACCAGGGAAGTATTTTCCGACGATGCGGAAGATACGGTTGCCGGATTTGTCAGCAGCAGGTTCGAGGCGGAAGAACTGCAAGGCGTCAAGATCGGAGAAGTCTTCGTCAGCTAAATAAGAAGGGCAATCGTGCCAGTTATGTTCTTCAGGGCGGTGGTCTGAAGGAGACAGAAAGGGGCGAGCGTCAATGCCCAGATCAGACGCCAACACCACTACCGAGAAATCGTCCGACGATGATTTCGCCATATCCTCTCTTTTTCTCTCTCAGCCTCAGCCACTCTGCCCGCGCAGGGGATAGAGATTGGTAGGTAAGAAGACGCAAATATCAGTATGGAGTTGATTATCAATCTTTTGGCTGTGATTTATTTTAAAATAATTTATAAGTTAAAATATAAGTTGATTTATTTTAAGTTCAAATAAAAAGTGTTAGAATTAATTTAATTTATAAGTTAAAAATTAACTTAAAATAAATTATGAAAGTGTTCGGCTCATAATAATTTATAAATTTAAATAACTGAAAATATTACTAAAAAAACATTAAACTATGGGTTATAAGTTATTTTATGTGCCAAGCATGAAACTAACACTTGTAGTAATTCAGAAAAAGCTATGGGTTATTTTGTGATGTCATAATGTTGGGAATCAAGTGTTTTTTCTTGATATCTTTTTGTTGAGTATGCAAAACTTAACAGTGTGTTTTTGAGTTTTGAACAGAAAAAAAAAATAAAAAAATCAAGTTTTTTTTTGTATTATTTCTGAATTTTTAATAGAAAAAAATAGAAAATTTAAAATTGAGGACATGAGTTATAATTTAAAATTTTTATATTAAAAGTTGAGGATAATATGAGAATTATAAAAATATTACTTATTTCAATTTCTTGGTTGGAAAACTTTGACAGGAAAAGTGGTCAAATTTTTTATCAATTTCTTTTCTTTTCTGTTTATTAAAAAACTCAAAAACATAAGAATTGAAAAAAAAATTTAAATTTTCCGTCCATTTTGTTTTTTCATTTTAAAATCCAGAAACAGAGCGTAAATGACTGGGGAATAAGATTATCATGAATGATATGAATATGATTGCAAATAGTACAATTCTATTTGGGCAGTTTTGTTAATGCATTCTTGTTGAGAATGAAGAAGAAAAGAAAGAGCCTTTTCAACTGACCCGGATCTATCCCTCCCCTTCCCTTTGTAGCACAAAAAAACTTTTAACGAGGTGTAGGCTTCATTTATAAAGTTATGAGTAGATTATTTAAGCAAAAGAACTAATAAAATTAAGGAATTATTATTTTTTTGGCCAAAAACCAAAAAACAAAAAACAACTAAACTATAAAACCAAAACCTATATAAATAGGCCAGGGGGAGTTTACACATTCTCAATCTTCTCTTTTCTTCTGGTTCATCGTTTCTTCTTAATCCTGCTGCTCTCCGATCTTCATTTTTATTCTCCCTAAGAACTAAAACCAGAAATGGAGGCGAAGATCCGAAATTTCTTCGATTCAGTAAACGCATTTTTCAGCGGCGGAGATCAGATCCCCTGGTGCAATCCCGATGTCATCATTGTATGCATTCCTTCTCCTAATTCTCTATCTATAATTTGAACAATCCAGCCGTTTTAACTCTTTGAAAACGAGGGAAAAAATACTTGGAAAAGGGTTGAATTTATCATCAACCTTACGTGGGATTTTTATGGTCAAAATACTATTAAGGCATGTTTGTTATCAATTAGATTGTTTAAACGGAACAAATGTTCAAATTTTGATTCATAATTTAAAAGTGCTACAACTAATTTTTTTTTAGTCTCGAATTAGCTACACACTCCTGATCTGCTGGTTCGGGTTTATGTTTAAATTCAATCGATAAGAGATCAATTTTGTAGAGAAGTCTAATTGATTTTTTAAATGATGCATTTGCTACAAAAAGGTTTTGTGAAAAGGTTGGAACTTTATCCTCTGTTTAATCACTGACAGAACAAGACATACAGAAAATTAAAAATGAAGATATGAGATGTATTGATAGCTTTGATGCTACGTTTGGATTGTAGAAATGAAGGCGGGAATAGAATGATTCACTCCTATGGAATGAAAAAAATTGTATTTGGTTTTTCCATTGGAATGGAATAAACCATTCTCATTTCTCCCAAGTTTGTGAATTTTATTCCTTAAGGGAGGGGTATGGAATGACTCATTCCAGTCAGGAATGGAATAAATCATTCCGCTCTTCATTCCATTTCTTTCTCTATTCCATTCTTTCAATCTAAACGTAATATGAGGCTCCATTAGATGCTGAAGTATGCCCATATCTCTTTTGTGTGTGTGTGTATATATATATATATATATATAAAGTTTATAGGCTAACTTTATTGGCCTCAGCCTTTGGGGCAACTTACCCAATAGCATGGAGACTTCTGTAGATGTCCTACAGCAATGTTGAGTTAGTGTGTGCCAGAGCTTTGGTTTGGGTTATTTGTTCTTATTGTTATTGTAACATAAGAAAATCTAATATGAGCTACGTCACTTGTAACTCACTGCCATCTTCTTCACATCATTTGTTATCTAACATTACAAACAGGTTGTTATTGCTGGCACTACCGCGTCCTACAAAAAAAATTCATTCGCCCTTCAGTGGTGCGATTTACCATAATCACCCACTAGACTAGGTCATGAACATAAAAAATTACTACTATTGTTATACAAGTTATAATTAGTTGCAATCACTTTCTTCCAAAGTTCATTACTAGAGTGGATGTTGAGTGTCAATTAGGCCTTGTGCTAACATTTTCCAATGGATGGTAGCCAATCCACCGTCGCAACATGCTAGATTAACAGGGACTAAATTACCCAATCAGAATTGGGCCTAATACTTGTAGTTATTACGTACAGTGATGAAAAATCGTTTAGGAAAGACTAATGACACCAGTTCAAGACTTAAAGGATTCATTCGGTATAATGTCAAATTTTGTTGATTATTCAGTCTGTCCATCCTACAACGTCATATGTATCGGCCTTAGAATAACTGAGTAAGTACTGGTAGCATTCTTAGTTTATTAGTTCACTTAAATTTTTTGCAAAGATGATGGACTAATAAATTCCCAACCTAGAGTAAGGTGGGGTTTGTTCCAATATGTACAACATATATTTGCTATTAATATTTGTCATCAGTTAGAGCAATTTTTATAAACGCTTTCATTACAAGTGAAATTCGTGTATATGAGCCCGAGAGGCCACAATGGGTCTGTTTCTTGTCTACCCTCCTAGAACCTGGATTTATCTAGACCAATCTCATTTTTCATATTTATTTTAGGCCTCACAAAATTGGGACTATTTGAGTATGAGCTTGACATTCCGAATAACCATCTAGCCATTATCATTTCTAATGGTGGACATAATGACATGAAATCATTACCACTGTCTGAATTTGAATTTTATTGACCGAGACATGTAACTTTTATTAGTGTATTTAATCTCAGTTCTGTAATTTCTTGGCAGGGTTGTGAGAAAGAGGTTACAGAAGCTTCAGATGGTATCTCAGATGAACAGAAGGGTGAAAGGATTATGAGGTTGTCTTGGGCTCTGGTTCATTCTAGACAACCAGATGATGTGCAACGTGGGATAGCTATGCTTGAAGGTGTGATAAAATTTATTCAATGTCAAAATAGAATGTTTACTTTTTCTAATTATTTTTAAGTTATTTCATGAATTTTCTGTCATTCTTGTTTGTGGTTTCTGGTTCCTTCGAGGTGGAATATTCATTAACAACCTCATTCACAGTTTTTCTTCTGTGTTATATTTTAATCTTTTTATATGTTTATAATGTTTTTCATTTGACTCCCTTTTTTCAACTTTTCATCTTGGCTGTTTTCTTTGTTTTGGAAACACATGCTCCACAATTCCATTGTGTCTACTTCCTTGCTCCATTCACTTGGATGTTTAGTCTAGCAGCTCTTGTCCTTAACCTAAGGCTTTTAACTTCACAATTTCAAGTAGAATGTGTTAACTAAGCTTGTGTGTTGGTAACTAAACTCTGTCTATGTTTTCCCTTTCTATCTCCATTTTTAAAATTTTGACATGTTAACAAACTTTTCTCTTATTGAAGCTGTACTAAATATATTGTAATTTGGCCAATTATGTGGAAGTTACTCAAACGGTTCATTCTACTAATTTATCCAGGATATAAATTTCCTTTATGCACTTTGTACTTTCGTTATTTTTCATGAACTGGAACCATTTTTTCAATAGAGAAAGGAAAAGAAGAGTAGACTTAAACTAAGACCTGGTTAACAGTTTGTAACAGAAAACTCGCTTAAACTTATTTTCAGTTTCTTTTGATAAAGTGCTTATATTATACAGCTACGTTTTGTGTTCTAGTTTGTTTATTGAGATAATTTCTGAAATTAATATTTGTTTAAAGTTTTCAATTTTTCTGTATGATGGTGATTATCTGTTGACCTGCTGCCCTTGGTTCAAAATTAGTAACTTTTTGTTGGCAGCTTCTTTGGCCAATATTGATAGCCCACTACAAAAGAGAGAAAAGCTTTATCTTTTGGCTGTTGGATACTACAGAAGTAGTGAATTTTCAAGGAGTAGGCAGCTTGTAGAACAGTGCTTAGAGGTTTGTTAGTCCTTCTTTTTTTCAGTTATTATGTATGTGTGCAGGTGGGCAGGCTCTCCCTTTCTTCCAATTTCTGCAGGCTTGTATCCTTAGGTTTGCATATGTTATTTCAGCGCGTGTTGACTGTTGTACAAGTGGGAGTACAGTCACACAAGCTTCGATATCATAACTGATCTGAGCCATTATTTTATTAAAATTTTCGTTAATCTGGAACCATGCCTTATTTTTTGGTGTTGTAGGTTGCACCTGATTGGAGGCAGGCTTTGTTTCTTAAGAAGACAATTGAAGATCAAATCACTAGCTCTTTTTTTTGTTCTTCTTTTCTTATATTTAATCTCTTGGACTTGAATAATAGTGTAGTACTAAAAACATTTGGATATTAACAGATGGTGTCATTGGAATCGGCATTACTGCTACTGTTGTAGGACTTATAGCTGTTGGACTTGCTGCAAACCTGGTGCGAAAGAATTAATAACCCTGATACCATCTACGTGCAGAATAATGTATTTACTTAGTTACACCCTTCAAATGTTTCCGTGATATCCTCACCTTGGTATTATTCTGCAGATTAATGATTATTTTGGATATTGATATAAATATGAAAATCTTGATTCTTTATTGAAGTTATGAATGTTGATAAGCTCTTGAATTTATCAAAATTATGGTGATTGTTCTGTGGAGAAATCCCCACCTGGCATCAACTTGTATGCAATTGTCCATTATGAAGCAACAGTCCTGAAGACAACCCCGACTGTAATAACGGCAGGAGTCTGCATTTCAAATGCTAATGCTTGATGCTCGGTCTCCTCTATTATGTGATTGTCTCCCCAAAAAATATGTGGCTGGAATGGAATGCTTTGAAGGGCATTGAAACACTTGAGCTACTGTACCACCCGAACCGAAACCCTCGATGGCTCATGACATTGAAAAACTTTGTAAATTGCTTTCTGAATCTGTATATTGCCAACGGTGCTTCTCATGCTTTTGTAGGTTTATGAACGCTGCAAGTAAATCACGTGCAGAAAAGTGAATGTCCCATGAACAGGTACAAGGAAAACAATTTCTTTATTTGTATATAAATCTCTTGTTTTGATATTTATTCAAGTACGGAGTTTGGACTTAGAAACACAATTCCTGGGAAAGGGCACAAATTTCTCTTTGAAACCATACGCTAATCTGCTTCATTTTTACAAATAATACATCATATTAATATGAGATGGGCATTGCTACAAAGAAAAAGACTCGCGGCAGATGCAAAAGTACACAACCTTCCTGTAAGGTATGTGAAAGAAGATCCAATAAAACAGCTATCATATTCGCGCACTAGCACGTCACTCTGTAGGGGCAAGAGCTGACTGCAGTATATCTTCAAGATACTTCTCAGCAGCTGCATACTGCCTCTTTTTGTCCTCAATCGCCAGTGCGGCCAAAGCTTTATCCTGCACACGGATAGGAGATTCTCAAATCATTATGTGATGTAAGGGGTGAAGAAAAGACTAAAAGGAGGAAGAAATATCCATTAAATATGTAGTTACAGGAGGTAAGTCCTGGTAGCTTCTCAATGTATCAAGGATGAGCTTTGTTTTCTTCTCCAATTCCTTCCTATGCTCTGCCATCTCAACCAACACTCCATGACTAATCTCTGGGTTGTATCCCACTCGATTAAGCATTGCCTACTCCAAAGTGTAAGGACTAAATTTAGATAATCATTTCAAATGTTACTATTGCATGCAAATACCCGTGTGTGTATGCAGCAACAAAAGAAAGAAAAAAAGAATAAGAAGAAAAAGAAGCTTTTTTCCAGACTTTTTACTGTTTTCACATGATATATTTTAGCAGCATATTCAACATTCAGATTCAGCTGAGTACAACCAAATACTAATAACATCGACAATAAACAAACAGGACCGGTACACGGCCAATCAAAACAAAACATAAAGTGAAAGGAAAGGGACACACAGGTCAGGGGGAGGTCTTTAGAATCACTATCTAGTCCTACCATAACAAAAAAGGCCAGTAATGTAAGAAAATTTTGATATTGTTAAATTAGGATAACACTTTCAAGAGGGGGGGAGAGAGAGAGGACGACCTTGAAACTTTTTAAATTACCATGGGCGAAGAACCTGATTATTTATAAAGACAATACCTTGTAGTTTGAATGTTGTTGCAGGTATTGCCTCTCTTTTGAAACCATGATTGAGTAGTTAGTTTTCCAGTTTTCCGTCTGAGCCTCACAAGGAGTTGCATCATTTTCCAATTGTGCAAGTGTTCGACCAAAAAAATAAATAAATAAACAAAATATTAAAAAGGGAGTAGCTTTTTTAGAAAATTTTGGGTACTCTATACACACATCTAGATCATCAAAAGTTCAAAGGTAAAAACAATTGAAATCTAATGGACTTCGATAGTAAACAATCAATTGCATTGACAAGTTTACCTTTTTAAATAAGTCAGCCTTGCTATTGCCTTTCGAGTGTAATCAAGAAGAACTTTAAGACTCCTTTTGTACTTTAGCTCTCTTCTCCTCTACTCCAGTTTTTCTAAGTGATATATCCCCCATTGCTACAAGAAAACTGAATGCATGTATAATAGTAAGACTATTAGCAGAAATGAAGCAAATACTAAGAAGCGAGAGTGCAAGGCCACCAATCTACTTAGTTCAGTATCTCTAATATTCAGCAAATTTACAACAGTTGCAAGGACTTGTGCCGATGACACCACATTTGCAGGCAAACTTTCTTGTGCTAATCCCGCATTCTCTAATACCTCCTTAATTCTTGCAGCTACACTTACAAGATTTTCATAACATTACATTACCCATAATGCTTAGATCACAAAATCAGCCATGAACCAGAAACCGGATCAGAAAATACAGAAGTTAGCACATCTATCAATCTGTATTTGAAAAATCCCAGTAACAAAAAAAATTATGTGTTCAGTTGTTCACCAAAGAATAGATATTGTGTTTAGATCATCAGGTAACTTTTAAGGTCATATACAAATTGAAGTGATAAGAATTATCATCCATATTCCTAAATAGCTCAAAACAAAAACTATCTAATAACTTAATTGTGAATTAGAAAAATTCAATCTGTTCATGAGAGAATAAAACCCTATCATGAAATTCTGGTTATGAATCAAATTTCCTACAAAAACAAATAATTCTCCATTCCACAAAAAGATTCCCATTTGACAAATTATTATTTTTCAAAAAATAAATGAGTCCCATTTCTTTTGATGTTGGCTTAAATGACACAATGTACTCATCACAATTTCATTATTATGTCATCACAGCTAATTACATATACACTATCCTCATGGGTCAATATGAAAATAAAAATAAAAATATATCCTTAAAATTTGAAAATTCTGCAAAATAAGACTATTTTTGTAGAAGAAGAAAGAATAAACAAAAGTAAACACGTATGGGGACTGGACAATACATACCTAACTGAAAAGGGAAATGACAATATTAACCTTGGGAGCGATACTCAGCAGCTTTTTGGCGAAAATCATTGGCAACAATGGCGGCAGCTTGAGTTTTGGATTGAGATATGGTAGCAAGGTTGTATAAATAAGCAATGGTCCGAGGGGTGTACTCAAAATCAGGAACATCTTTATCGGCAGCATCGAATTGAGAGGACAACCATGCTTTCACTTCTGCAATTCGGCTGGCATCGAATCCGCTCTTTGATGATTCCGTCACCGGCGGAGGATCGCCTCCGGCAATGGTATCACTCATAATTTTTATAATTGAAATGCGATTAGATCGAGAAGTGGAAATGCAGAGCTTCAGAGGCTAGGGTTTATCAATTTCTGGAACATAAATAAATCAAGAAATTCAGAGCTAGGGAGGCATTGGGGATGTCAAAAGTGGATAAATCTGGAAATTGATTTAAAATTACAGAGAAGATTACAGGGAAGATGCATCCAACAACAAAGAAAAGGTATGGAAATTTTGAATTAGAGAAAGCAAAAATGAAATGACGTTTTCATTTCATTTTTATACTACAAGGCATTTTATAAGTCATTAAATGCCTTGTAACAACATCATTACATCATACTACAAGGCATTTTGAATTAGACAAAGCAAAAATGAAATGGCCTATCAACAAAAACGGATAAAATCGAATAGAATTGAATCGAATTTTTTTTGATTATTCAGTTATATTTTATAATTCGATTATATTCGAATTTATTTTTACTTTTCGGATTCGAGTTTGGTTTTGATTAATTCATAGATATTTAGTTTACCTGCTTTGTTATTGTACTGATTGTCAGTTTTGCACTTGATTGTTAATCTTATACTATTACAGGAAGAAGCAATTCGAAAAAAAGTAAACATCTCTCATCTTCTCTAATATTCCTCCGTCGTTCTTGTCCAGATCTGTGGCGGTAAACATCTCTCATCTTCTCTATTATTACAAAATATGTAGCGGTAAACATCTCTCATTTGGTGGTGCAAAATCTGCTCTCATCTCTCATCTTCTCTATTATTACAAAATCGACAGTCTACTCTTAGAATAAAATGAGATTAGATCTTGGAGAACTTGTCATCTTCATCTACTACTATTATTACAAAATCTGCTCTCATCTCTCATCTTCTCTCACCAAATCGACAGTCCGCTCTCATCACTCATCTTCTTTCACCAAATCGATCTCTCAGAACCCTGATCTCAAATTTGTTCTTGATCTTGATCTTGATCTTGATCTTGAATTCTCATAATCTTCAGATCTTAATTTCGGGTTAGTAAATTCGGTAATTCGGTTATTTGTTCGGATATTAAAATTGTACAAATTTCGATTTTCAGTTATAACCGAATGATCGGTCCTAGCCTTATATCTTTATATCTGGAAATGACTTATAAGTTTCTTATCGTCAGAATATGTTACTTATTAAAATTGATTTATAAGTTAAAAATAAGTCAGCTCAAACACATCGACGGTAAAAAAATAACTTAATAAGCCCGTGAAATGACGTTTTTCTCCTCTTCAGTTGTTGATGAAACAATAACATGATGCAAATTGGACGCTATAAATAGAAGTTTTCATTTTTTTTCTGGTTACAGCTATAATGCTGTATCAATAGTCATGTAAAAAAATTCATGAGATTTTTCTTTTTCAGATGCATTCAACAGGGAAACTTTGGTGTTTATAATTTCTTGAAGCTTTATTAGCTTTCTAAAATGCCATTCAACTTTAATACTTAATAATTCCTATTTTATCATTTTCACTACAATTTTCTTTTTATTTAACTTTCATTATCTTGCTATTTTTTATCTTCAAAACTTTTAATTTTTTCAAGAGTAATCATAATAACACTCCCCTCCTCTCTAGTTTTTTAAGTAACACATTGTAAGTTTTTGGGATTGACTAAATAGATAAAATTATATATTTACCCTTGTATGTTATCAAATTTTAATTCCTAAATTATATATATATATATGTTTAATTATCCTTTTTTAATACAATACATTTTAATTATAATTTTATTTGTAATTAGACTATCTCATTCAAATAATTTAATTTAATTAACACATATTTTTGGATAAGTGATACAAATATTAAGAATTTAAATTAAATTATTAATGAAGGTTTACTAATTAAAGTAATTGAGTATTTTGATAGTTTAGTTTTTGGTGTTTAACAACAAAAGTTATTATTTAATTCTTAGTTTCATATTATGATTTTTATATGTTAAATTTTCTCGAGTATATGTCAAAATTTGGGATGTTTATGATTTTAATTGCATTTTTAGTATACAATTGGTGTTGTTTTTATACAATATTGAATAAAAGAAAATATAATAATATTTATTTCTATCTCTATCTTACTAAAAGAATTTTTTAATGTATTTTTTCTATTTTGAGTAATAATATTTGTCATGTTTATTGTAAATAATTATACTTAAGAATGACTTATGTTTAATTTAATATTTGAAAAAATAATTAATATAATTTTTAATACTTTTTATATGAATAATAAGATTCTCTATGTAATAATAAGTTTATTTTACATAAATTTTAATATTTGGAAAAATAATTATAATTTTTTTTTTATGTTAATTTGTACTTTTATGCTTATTAAAATTTTAATTACAAAAAATATATTTGAATGTATATTACATAAATTTTAATCTTTAAGAAATTTAATTAGCAAAAAAGTGTAATGCGACATTATTTTCTTGATAAAATAAATATTTATTATTTTTTGACAAATATGTTATTTATTGCACAAATTCATAATTTAATTAATTAGATCAAGTTAAGTACAAATTATAACATACAAATTTATATTTAGTTGATATATTAAATATTATAACTTGAAGGGTATATTAGACATTATATTGAAAATATTTTTTAATATTAGTTGGTCAACCACATTAAGGGTGGTGAATATTACATATTATAAATTAGATAAGTACTGACTTTATTTGAAAAACGAGAGTGGTGGTTAGTGTTATTATGATTATTTATAGGGGATTCGATGTATTTTATACTCTAATTATTATGTTATGGTGGCTTTGTAGAAGTCCTATAAAAATAGCTTGTACTAGTGGTGTTTGAATAAAAATAGCTTGTACTCGACTGCATAACAATCATCAACCATTACTGAACTTCATGACTATCAATCTATCTATCTATCTATCTATCTATCATATTGTGAATTCATTCTCTTTTTATCAATACCTACAGTCTACAGCAACATTTGTAAAGTCCGTCCGAGTACACAACAATATTATCCAGATTCACATAAGATGGGTGTTTTTCTCTGTTCTGGTGCCATCAATAGGAGTTGCTGACCTTGTTAAAAGTGGTATCAGTAGGTTTGGACTATATAGGACAACTCAGTACAAAGGTAAGGCGAATCAAAGCCCTTACGAGTTCTAGGTGATTCAGCTTCTCACTGTTAATTCCGTAGGAAATCTGAGTATCCTAGCATTAACCAATGAGGACTGGAATCACGTATACATGAGATCTCAACACCGAGTGAAGATGGTCTGGTCTGCTCACAAAAGGATGAAAAGCAAATGATATAAAGTAGAATATAAAACTGCACCATGTCTTATAACAAGCCCGAGTTTACTTCCGACCAAAATCAAATGTGAAAACAAAGATAAATTTACATCTTCTATAATTAAAGAGGTGTATAAAAATACATAAGAAAGCTCACTAACTATTACATGTATAGGGAAACCATAAGATTTTCCTTTCTTTTATACTTTTTATAATTGTTGCAATTTGTTCAACGAGAATTACAACTAGTCTATATCAACAGTTCCAACAGAAACAAGCCTCCAACAAATCTAAAAAGAGAAATATGCACTGCAATACTACTAGTAGTGACTTCAGGAAATCTCAGAAAAAATATCAAAATATAAATATGCCAGTGGCTTGGCAGCAGCAGCAGCACTTAAGAGCAGCAATGGGGACAACGCATCAACCCATTCTCATTGCAATCAGAGCACCTTGTCATTTTCCCTTCCTCTTCATCAAAAACTTTACTGCTGCCATTACAATTGGGACACGGTACAAACCTGAAGTCCCCACAGCTCTCACAAACAAACCCCGGATCCTTGGCAGGAAACCCTTCCAAAAGGGTTGCCAATTCCCCAACCTCGTCAAGTTGTTTAATCTCATCAGCACCACCAACACACTTTCCTCGAATAAATACTTTTGGCAAACTAAATCCCTTTCCTCCAAACACACTCTCCAATTCCTTTCTAAATGCTGAATCCATTGAAATATCCCTTTCGTCTACAAACACCCTAAATCCCCTCAAAATCATCCGAACTTCACAGCAATCTTAACAAGTCTTTCTAATTCCCCTCAAACTAGTATAATACAACACAATTCTATCTTCAATGAGGACCGACTAACTTAGAACTCACAGTATTATCAGAACCCACCACTCGAATTTCTTTAAAGTTTGAATATTTAGAACAACCCAATTGCCTTGAAGTCAATGCTCGCCTATAACTCGAGACCACATTCGGGTCCATTTTAGCTAGCAAAGATTCCTCAGACAAATGCTTCCACAAAGGTTTTGAATCAGAATGTTCCACCAACTCATAAGAAGTCAATAATTCAGCTGAATCATTAACTTTCGTGACAGACCCATTACAGTACAAGTTGGGTTTCTCATAAATTGATGAATTAGGTTTTGGGTACTGAACAAAATCGAAATCAAACTCGTCAAGGCCTTCCATTAACTCCCAGGTGTTGATTACAGAGTCCGTAGACGATGATGAGTCAGGATCGGGGGAATTGAAATTAGGGTTAGGGTTAGGAACCGGATCAATAAGGATAAGAGAGCCGTAAGTAGTGGAGGTGAGAGAAACTAGGTGGTTGGTATCGCCTTTGCGGAGGGGAGGGTGGTGGATGAGAGGAGTTGGTAGAGAGATAGTGCGGGAAATTGGGGTTTGATAGAGAAAGGAATCGGAGTAAGAATCTGAAGAAGAATGTGATGATGATGATGAGTTTGAGGGTAGTTGTTCAGTGTTGGGGAGAAGGTGGGGACGAGAAGCAGAGCAACCCATGACTGAAGATTATAGTTTTTGCTCTGTTCCGTTTAGTTTCTCTCCCTTACTTTAGCTTCTGACTTGTGTCTTCTCTCATTGGAGGACTTGATTTGGTAGAAAGCAATGGACATACATACATACATACATACATACATACGGAAGAGGTAGATGCTGGTTTATGGGTTTGGTTTGGGGGGGAAATCAAAGGGAGAGAAAATTATTCGCAAGGAAAAAACATGTCGGTAAGCGGGTAATTGCAGGGTAATCAAATTTTTGATCTGAAAAAATATTTTAAATAATATATTAAAATATTTAATATTATGTCATTATTTGACTGTAATTAGTAATTTCCGCCTATGTATTTACTAAGCCTTTGATTATTCGTATAATCTGAAGATTATATTATTAGATTATACTGCCTCAGCCTCTGTCTCAAAATGGGCATAACATAGTTAAACGGCCACAGACAGTTTATTTTATTACAATGCATTTATAAGATAAATAATGAATATGAAGAATGAAAACGATTAGGGGGAAAAAAGGTATAAGTGGAGTTTCAGTATCTACTTTTTCAAATTCAAGTAATCCTCTTGACAAGTTACTCACTTAAGTAGTTGTATTGGGTTCAAAGTCTAAGAAATCTATCTATCTATATATAATGTGACCCGACCCGACCCGACCCGAATCAATGTTATATTATTAAGGATATATATGCACCCCAACAAACAGATTGAAATGGACATATAATGAATCTGCAGGACCACCACCTTGCAACAATTTCATGTCCAGACAGACCCTCATTTCATTTTCTAACTGTGGAGCTGATGAGCTTATTACTGCTTTCATTTTCTTGTTCTTTTCCTTTGAAAATTTGTCACTTACCTCCCACATTCACACATCACAAACTGTAAAAGGTCTAAGCCAAGGAGTTAGTTTTATCTAAAATTTCATAGTTAAGATTGATTTTGTGATTCAAAATTAAGATAATAAACTTGAATTATATATGGTGGAGAAATTTATATATAGTACTTGCTAGTTTCACATAAATCCCCATAAAACAGGAAGGAATACTTGTATACAAGCTGTATAAAAATTTGCTAGATAAGTTTTGAGTTCTCTTTAAAAGCCTTTTGTATCGATCTCAATCATACTAAGTAATTAAGTAGTACACTATAATTTTTCCTCTGACCTCATAATAGACATTGTCACAATAGCCAAGTATAAGGCCAAGAAGCTCCATATATATATAAACACTACTTCTTTATCAATTTAAAAAGTGATCCACCCCCACCCAACCTCAAAACTTGTTATTTATTTTTTCTAAAGCTCTAACCGCATGTCCCTTTTTCATCAATTTTTATTAATTTTAAAAAACTATAGCTAGCCCATTATCATAGAACTCCATCCCAAACCCCAATTCACCAACCTTTTTCAACTATCATTCTCTTATATGTCTCTCTTTTTTTGTCTCCTTCTGTTTCATCCCTTGACAGAATTAAACTCTGAAACATCTCTTTTTTCGTATTCTCTGATCAAGTATTCATAACACTAGAAAGACTCCTGCTATACATGACGGCAAATTTATGTTGATAAATAGAATAAGTAGAAATCGTAAACAAGCCTAGCCCGTCATGCATCATCGACCCATTTTTAAAATTGTTCATAAAATTTATTTTTAGCTAATTTCATTAAAATCCGTCCAAATTTTGACCTGACCGACCCATTTTGACCTGATCGCAATTTCAGTAATACAAAAAAAAAATTAAAAAAAAGTTTTAAAAATAAATATTATTTTCAGAAATATAACAATAGAAATTTTTTATTTTAAAAAATGAGTAAAGTTTCATAAAATATAGATTCAAAAAAATTTTAAAAAGTAAAAACAAAATATTATTTTCAAGAAAAAATAAAATGTTTTATTTTTTTTAAATGAGTAAAGTTTCATAAAATATATATTCAAAAAATTAAAGTTTATTTTCAGGGAAAAATTAGAATTTTTTATTTTTTAAAAAGAGTAAAATTTCATCAAATAGAGATTCAAAAAAAGTTTTAAAATTTTATTAGAAATTTTTTATTTTTTAACAAAGGACTAAATATAGATTAATACTATGAACTTTTCATTGTTTTTCACTTTTGGGATTGTTTTCTCAATTTTTTCAAATAGGGAATTAATCTCTTAAAAAAAATTCACTTTTGGGATTGTTTTCTCAATTTTTTCAAATAGGGAATTAAACTCTTAAAAAAAATTCACTTTTGGATTGTCTTCTCAGTTTTTTCAATTAGAGATTATACTTTTAATTTTATCTGATTACGTGTAATTGATAGTACAACGTCAGAAATTAATAACATGATAGCGACACATGGGTACAAAAAAATACATATGTGTAATATTGAGCCTCATTTTAAAATTTATTCCATTAATTTTTTATACCAAAAAGGATAAATATAAGATCATTATTAATTTTTTAAAGTATATTAAAGACATTACAAACTCAGCTTAAACAAATCATCATTAATCAATATAATGATAAATATTTTAAAATGTATAAATTTACTACTAATTAAAATCTTGTTATTTCATAATCATCAATTGTAAGACCCCAAATTATTAATAAATGAAATTTAATTTCTTCTATTTATTATTTTGAAATAGTAAGGGTTGATTTGATTAATGTGGTTAGTTATGAGTAAAAATGCTAAATATTTTAAATAAGTAAGTGGTTATAAAATATTCATTCTTGTCGGGAATATTAAATGTACTGACGAAGAACCTCAGACGCTTATTATAACTAAAAGTGATCGATTGGATGAAAAAGCACAAGTATAAGTTGTTTATAAATAACGGCACAAGATTATTCACAGAATTATCTTGTTGGAATACCCGTTGGTTAAAATACGATGTCTGCGTTGTTACATGCGAAGACATTACCGGTATTGCACCAATTATTGATTCTTACGTGAAAGGCCTTTACTCGATAATTGTTACAATAATTACTGCTTGATATTTTATTTTATTGATTCAATAATTCTTCGTTGATTTTATATTCTCGTTGTTTCAATAATTGTCACTACTGCGATATTTTCCATTATCGAAACAATAATTCATATTATCGTAATAATATTATTAGAAAATATTATTGGCAATGTCTAGAAAGTTACATCTAAGGAGAGGTTTGGTTACCTAATTGCTTGCCAGATAAGGAGAAATTCTTATTGGATAGCCCCTCTTTCTCAGTGAGGCTGCTGGTTGTCAATATTGTGATTACAGTAATATTATTTGTGAATAATTAATTATTGATTTATATGATGAGGAAAATATTGATTTTATGTGGATATAGATGGAGAAAATTTTAAATGTGACAATTGTTGAAAATTAATATTTTATTTTTTTGATAAAATAATTCATTTGAATATATTATTTTAATAATATATTAATGGTGATATTTTATAATGAATGTGGGATATATGACTATATGAGGAGGAAGAGTATTTTTTGTTGCATTAAATGATTAACACATGTTTTGTGTGTCGTTTGGACCCCATTTCTTGACCGAAATTTGATTATAGCACAGAAAATCGCCTCGTATGTGGATTTCGGTCAATTTACGCTTGGAATTTGGAAAAACTTTCTTACGCAAAGTTCTAGAAATTGAATTTCTAATAAAAAGTCGCGAGATTGAATTTTTCGATAAAAGAGCTATTTATTATGAATTATCAAAGTTCTGAATTTTGAAATAATTGATGTTTGAAAGTTTTAATTGTTTTAATTAACAAAAACTTTTTATTGTCTTTGGAACATGTGTGGCTGATTTGTTGACCAAAGAAGAGGGTGCGAGGAAATTTGTTTATATATAATATTATTATATTAAATTTTCGCTTTGAGTGTTCTAACCAATTTTCTATAAATAGGTGCTTGGGTTAAATTGAAAATCACACTGTAAACCCAAGTTTTTCTTTTATTTCTCTCTATATTATCGTGTGTATTCTTGTGAGTATTTTAGTACTTTGAGTATTGCTATACTGGTCAAGAGTTATTTCAAAGACTATATCCAAAGATTCCAAATGTAAGACTGCTTTTTGCGTGGTAAGGGATAGTAAAAAGGGATTTTAAGGGATTGTAAGGGATGTTATTTTATTCGAAAATGATATTATTTCTTCAATATCATTATGCCGAAATATTGGTTGAAAAGTTTTATCAAATTTAGAGCTTTTTCATGTCGGGGTTACTATTAATGAGTTACTATTTATGAGTTACTATTCACAAGTTATTATTCATGCGTTACTATTCACGAGTACTATTTACGAAGCATGATAATTTTTTTGTGAAATTTCTATCTTTTGGTGTCAGAGTTACTATTCACGTATACAACACTATTCACGATACTCACGACTATTCACGAATCACGACACTATTCACGTAAAATTTAATTTTCTTTTCTATGTCCAAGATTGTGCATTATAGTTCTATCTTTGATTGGATCTATGTTTTGGTCTTTATTCTTGAATTTTACTCCACTACGGTTATTTATGAAGTATTTTTGAACTTGAATTGTTTAAAAGTCACGAATCCTTAATATTTGTTTTTTTGTTTCACTCGATTCGCTTTTCTTTAAAATATTTTTCATCATCTTCACCCCCAAAATGATGATATAATGTAATATCTTTGGCTGTAGTGCAAAGATGAATGATTTTATAATGAATATCTTTGGCCCGTAGTGCAAAGATGAGCGAATTAATGTAGATGAACATGACTAATCGACGAATATCTTTGGCCCAGTAGTGCAAAGATGAACAGTGTTGAGATGAACATGACTAATCGATGAATATCTTTGGCTCAGAAAGTGCAAAGATGATTATTTGATTCAAGATGTATATTGATTGATGTTACTGAGGATAAAATATTGATGATGGACTTTTAAATTCATATATAAAGATAGTAGATTGCATTCTCTACTTAACTCTTCTAATGAATTGTTGTTTCCGCTGCAGTTGTTGATCTAAAACTTGTTGTCTATTTTCTATCAGATTTTTTCCTGTTGAAGACTAAGGATAATTTGTTGTACATTATCTTAGTCATAATATTCTTTATTGGGCTAGTTGAGCTCACCCTTTTCCTTTTTGTTCCATTTTTTTTCTCAGGAGACGAGAATAAAGCGGAAACTAGTCGGGATGTGGAGTAATGGTTCAAGACAGTTGTTTTAGTAGTCCTCACTATTTTGTAAAATAGTGTATCAATAATTTTAATGAGGACTTATTTGAGTGTGGATATTATTCTGAAGACAATATTTGTATTTAAACTCATGGCTTATGTGTTGTCGTATTTTGCACGACAATTGTATTAATGAAGTTGTAGTTGTTTTACGTACCATGTATTTGGCGCACTCGTAATGGGTGATGTATACCTATTTTGGGGGCGCCACGCTTGGTATCGAGCTTAGGGATATGGTCTCCATGGAGATCGGGGAATAGAACTAGGAGGGGAGAGACGAAAGTAAATCCTTCGCCAAGTGTGTCCTACATAAGCTAATTTGTTGGTCGGTCATAATATAGGGCATTATGTGATTTGTTAATTTATTTAATTAACCCTTGTTTTATGGCAAGATTTAAGAATGTCGATTTGAAAATGTTAACAAAGTGGAGTAAATGAGACCGTGGAGACACCTTTGCTCACCAACGAGGAAAAACGTCAACAGTCGGGCAATGTTCCTCCCGCAACAACACCAATCGAAAGCAGATGATGAACGATTGTATGTTTTGAACTTTCTAGAATTCATGCAAAACCAAACGAGAGAGACTAATGCTCAAAATGCGGTGGAAACACCGCAACTCACGGATGGTCACCGCTTAGCGCTTCAAGGAGTTAGGACCGCCGAGTTTTTGGGGAAAACCGAACCACTTACTACAGCAGAGGATAAAGCGAGATCACTAAGATATTTGATGTCTTGGGATGCTTAGGGAGCAAAGGTTCCTTTCGCAACTTTCATGTTGCGAGGAGACATGATTATTGGTGGGAATCAGTAAAAGCGTGCTTTCGACTATCACACTGAAGATGTCTTGGGAGAAGTTCCAAGAATTGTTCAACGACAAGTACTTTCCTGAAAGTATTCGTCACATGAAGGAGGTAGAGTTCATCAAGCTAGAGCAAAACAATATGAACGTGTCGCAGTACGAAGCTAAGTTTGTCGAGTTGTCTCGATTTGCATCCCATTTGGTTGATAATGAGGAGAGAATGATACGAATGTTTCTGCGAGGTTTGAAACCCAAAATACGTCAATACCTCATTTCTCACAAACTTTGTTTATATTCGGATGTTGTAAATAGGGGTTCTCGCTTATTGGGCCGATAATGAGTCGGCTCAATTGAAGAATAATGACCAACAACTCGATGATAATAAATAGCAATTGATGGCAACGGAACTCTAACAATGATAACCATCGTGGAGGAAATTATCATGCTGAAAAATGGTAACCACTTGGTGGTAATCATGGTCAAGATAATAGGAAAGGTGAGTCAAGTGAAAATTTCAAGAAGAGAAGATTCAACAATGACGGGAAGACGTCGGCACCAACACCAAAGAACAAATTCTAGGGGAGGAGAAAATGACCCCAGGTTAGATCTGCTGACAGATCGGAGAAGAGGGACACATAAGTCCAAACTGCTCACAAACTTCCGGTATGTTTTAGTTGTGGAAAGGATGGTCATATAAATCGAGATTTTCAGAAGCGAAACCAAGTCCAAATGGAGTCGGTGACTCAAAAGTCATCTCCGACAAGTCAAAGTCATCGGTTCTTGGAAGAGCATTTTTCGTGACTTCTCAAAAAGTAACTTGACTCCGAACGGTTAGCACGGGTTAGTTAATTATAAATTCTTCTGTTTATACCTTATTAGAACCTGCTTCTACCCATTCATTTATCTCTCCGCTTATACTCAACATTTAAACTTGACTCGGAGAAAATTAGACTTTGACTTATCTGTTGAAACTCCAGCTATGAGAAACTTTCGTTACATCCACTTGTTTATAAATCTTGTTTGATCCAAGTTGGCACCATCACATTACTTGTTGACCTTATTTCTTTAAAAATTCTTGCATTTGATGTGACCTTGTGGGATTGATTAATCAACCACTCATCATGTTAAAATTGATTGTTTTTGTAAGGTTGTTAGTTTTCATATTCCCTAAGAACATTATTCAATTTAAGAACCAAACCATTGAAGTCAAACTCTTTATATCAAGCCATAAAGTCATTCATTTATTGAAAACGGATCTCAAGTTTTCTTGGCCCATGTCATGGACTCGAACAAAAATATGTCGATTTGAATGATATTTCATTATTAGTAAATTTCGACGATTTCTGAAAAAAATTCCTACCTCTCCCGAAAGCTGCGTGATATTGAATTTTGTATCGACTTTGAACCCTGACAAAACCCATTTCTAAAATCTCATATAGAATGGCTCCTATTGAACTTCAGGAGTTAAAAACCTAACTATAGGAGTTGGTACCTTAGCCTCTATCTGGTGACTTCCTTTGTGGAATGAACTGAAATCAAACTCTCTGTAAGGGACGTCATATTCGTGCGGTGGTAAACTGGTAGGAGTCATTGTGACGTGCTATCCAAGGTTGGGATATGAGTCATAGTTGAGAGCAACCTAGGTCGGTAATCGAAATACGTAGCTTTCTAGGCTTAGTTGGTTATTATCGGAGATTCGTTGAAGGATTTTCTCGAATCGCTACTCTCGCTAACTCACCGACTCGTAGAGATACAAAATTCGAATGGAGCGAGAAATGTGAGAAGAGCTTTCCAAGAACTCAACATCGCGAACGAAGGCGACGTTGGCTCGTCTTCGTTGAAAGATTACGACTATACCATTCTAATACCATCCTAGAAAAAAAAAAGCGAACGTGGTAGGCGGCGTTGAGTAAAAAGATCGTATCGTTTATTGAGTGCGATATTGTTAACACAAAGACCTATTTCGTATGACTTACGGAAGATGGAGATAGAGTTAAATATTCCAAGAACTCTGCGTGAAGATAACAAATATATGATTAGAATCGACTTTAATCGATAAATTTAAAAGTCGCTTTCAAGCTACGCACTTGGAGTTGATGAATATGAAGAAGAAGATGCAAGAAAGTCGTTATTCCAAAAGCGAGAATCGGCGATGTGAGGAAAGCTCAAACCTTGATTTATTAGTCCATTTGAAATCCTCGATCGAATAGGAACTGTGGCCTATAGACTCGTTTTACCGCCAAATATGACACGTGTTCATAACATTTTTTGTGTATCAATGTTACGTAAATATGTGGATGACCCGAACCATATTATTGAGTTAGAACCAGACGAGATAGTAGAAGATTTAACGTACGAGGAGGTACATGTCAAGATCTTGGATAGGAAAGAAAGATGTCCCACGCAATGAAAGGTCATACCACAAGTCAAAGTTTTGTGGAGGAACCATCTTATTGGTGGAAATGACCTTGGGAGTTGGAAGCGAAAATAAAAGCGAGTATCCTCATCTTTTCGAAACACGAGTGCGTCACGTTAATTTCGAGGACAAAATTTCATAAGGAGGGAGAGGTTGTAAGACCCCAAATTATTAATAAATGAAATTTAATTTTCTATTTATCATTTTGAAATAGTAAGGGTTGATTTGATTAATGTGGTTAGTTATGGGTAAAATGCGAAAATATTTTAAATAAGCAAGTGGTTATAAAATATTCATTCTTTGTCGGGAATATTATTTAATGCTGACGTAGCCTTAATGTGGGCCCATGTGAAAGCGATTGGATGAAGAAAATGACAAGTATAAGTTGTTTATAAATAACTTGGTAGCGGTTGTTACAGATTAATATTGTTGGAATACCGATTGGTTAAAACACGATGTCTACGTTGTTGCGATGAAGACACGCAGTATTGCACCAATTATTGATTCTACGTGAGCAGGCACTACTCTTTCGAATAATTGTTACACGGTATTACTGCTCGTTATTTTATTTTATTGATTCAATAATTCTTTGCGTTGATTTTATATTACTGTTGTTTCAATAATTGTCACTTCTACGATATTTTCCATTATCGAAGCAATAATTCATATTATCGAGAATAATATTATTAGAAAACATTATTGGCAATGTCTAGAAAGTTCTCATTTAAGGAGAGGTTTGGTCACCTAATTGCGGCGCCAGATGAGGAGAAATTCTTATTGAAAAGCCCCCTCTTTTCTCGGAACCGTATGCTGTTGTGATATTGTGATTCTGTAATATTATTTGTGAATAATTAATTATTTATTTATATGATGAGGGAAATATTGATTTTATGTGGATATAGATGGAGAAAATTTATAAATGTGACAATTGTTGAAAATTAATATTTTATTTTTTCTGATAAAATAATTTATTTGAATATATTATTTTAATAATATATTAATGGTAATATTTTTATAATGAATGTGGATATATGAGTATATGAGGAGGAAGAGTATTTTTCATCATTCTCGGTCCTAAATGATGATATAACTGAATATCTTTGGCTGTAGCAAAAGATGAATGATTTTATAATGAATATCTTTGGCCCGTAGTGAGTGCAAAGATGAGCATTTAAGTATTTAGATGAACATGACCCAATCGATGAATATCTTTGGCCGTAGTGCAGAAGATGAAATGGTGTTGAGATGAACACGACTAATCGGATGAATATCTTTGGCACGTAGTGCAAAAGATGACTATTTGATTCAAGATGTATATTGATTGATGTTACGAGGATAAAATATCGATGATGGACTTTAAATTCATATATAGAAGATAGTAGATTGCATTCTCTACTTAACTCTTGTAATGAATTGTTGTTTCCGCTTCTGATTGTTGATCTAAAACTTGTTGTCTATTGTATTCTATCGATTTTTCCTCGTTGAAGACTAAGGATAATTTGTTGTACATTATCTTAGTCATAATATTCTTTTTTTGGGCTAGTTGAGCTCACCCTTTCCTTTTGTTCCATTTTTCTTCTCGAGAGAGCGAGAATATAACGAAAACTAGTGGGATGTGGAGTAATGGTTCAAGAAAGTTGTTTTAGTAGTCCTCACTATTTTGTAAAATAGTGTATCAATAATTATAATGAGGACTTATTTGAGTGTGATATTGTGCTAAGACAAATTTGTATTTAAACTCACGCCATTTACGTGTTGTCGTATTTTGCCACGACAATTGTATTAATAAAGTGTGAAGTTGTTTCGCATTCATGTATTTGGCGACTCGAGAATGAGTGATGTATACCCATTTTGAGGCGTCACATCAATAATCAATATAATGACAATTTTACCCTTTCTGATATAAAAAACTAAAGCCTAAATATAGATTAATACCCTGAACTTTAAGTTTATTTCATAATCATCAATAATCAATATAATTAAATTTTTATACCAAAAAGGGTAAAATTTTTATTAAATTTAATTTAAAAAGTTCATAATGGCCTTATATTAACCTTTTTTTTGTACAAAAAGTTAATTGAATAAAAATTAAAATGAGACTCAATATTGCACATAAACATTTTTTAAGTTACATGTCTTTGTTATGTCATCAATTTTCTGATGTGAAACTATCAATTAGACGTAATTAGAAAAAATTAAAAATTTAATCGCCTAATTGAAAAAATTAAGAAGACAATTCCCAAAGTGGAAAAAACTAAAAGTTAAATCTCCTAATTGAAAATATTAAGAAGACAATCCCAAAAATGAAAAAAATTTAAAAGTTCAGGGTATTAATCCATATTTAGGCTTTTAACAAATGAGTAAATTTTCATAAAATGTAGAGTCAAAAAATTAAATAAAAATTTTAAAATTTATTTAGAAAAATGTATACTTATTTTTTGAATCTATATTTTATTAAACTTTACTCATTTAAAAAAAAATAATACCTAATTTTTTTTCTAAAAATAATAATAATTTTAAAACTTTTTAGTTTTTTTTAAAAAAATGAATTAGTTTTTTTATCTTGTATTGTTTTTTATTTCTATTTCTATTTTATGTTCTTCAAATTTCTAATACTACATATTATAATGGTAAAAACATAATTGCCCTTAATAAAATGGGTTGGGTCAAAATGGGTTGAATTGAGTTAAAATTTGTGCAAGTTTAAATGAAACTGAAAAAAAAAACCGAAATTGACACAAAATATCATTTTAAGGTCTCAATTGACGAAAAAATAAATTTTAAATACAAATTTAAAAGTGAATAACAACTTAAAATGACAAAAATATCATTCAACCATCGACAAATTTGCATATCACCAACAATAAGTTTAGGGGGACATTTTTTTGTGACATTTCTAGTGACATATTTTATTTATTTATTTTTTGGTTTTTTTTGTAGTACCTCCAAAAAAATGTATAGTATTTATTCCAATTGAATTTTTTGTAAAAAATAGTATTTTAGGTGTAATTTGAATACATCTGAAATGCAGTGCATGTTTATACAACCTGACTTTCTTGATGTATCCAAATTACACCTAAAACACTATTTAATTACAAAAAATTCAGTTGAAATAAATACTATACATTTTTTGAGAGGTATTACAAAAAAAAATCAAAAAAAAAAATAATATCGCTATAATGTCGCCAAAACAATGTCGCCGAAGAAGGACTCTATCACCAATGTACTCCCATCATACTTGTATTGGAACTACAACCTTAAAAATAAAAGCGTCCGTACAATCTTATTAATTGTGCAATGATACATGTCATTCATATAATGATATACTCTCTCCGTTCCTAAAAGATTGTCGTTTAAGATTTTGGCATATAGATTAAGGAAGTGTCATTTACCAAGTAAAATTTGTTTGAAATTTCATCACTACCCCTTTATGGGAAATTGAAAACTATTAATACAAGGGAGAGAATTTCTTGGAACAATGAGAGAAGGTAAGGGTAATATAGGAAAGTAAATAATTTATTCTTCTCGAAAGTTGTAAACGACAAACTTTTTGAAATAAATTTTTTCTCCTAAAACGACAATCTTTTAGGAACGGAGGGAGTAATAGGTAATTAGTACTTTCTCCTTCCTTTAATATAAGTCATTTTAAAGTTGTGCACAAGAATTAAAAAAATAATTATATAACATTAAATATAATATTAATTGTCTATATTGTGATTATATTTAAAAAAGAGTGTGTTATTTATTGAACAAAAAATAATGAGAGAACCAAAGTTATATTTAATACTTAGGTAATATTAGAAACTAAACAATTAATGTTTACTTGAAATTATCAAATGACTTATTTTAATTAAGAGACAAAAACACTTCTCTAAAACGACTTTTATTAAGGGACAGAGAGTAATAAAAAATACTCCCTCCGTCCCAGAATAAAAGTCCTGGTGGACTTTTCACGCATATTAAGAAGTTGAATAAAATGATAAAATTGCCCATAATAATATGTCATTAATTATTTTTAATGTAGATAAGAGAGTGACTTTTTAGCTATTCAATTCAAAATATTTTATCTCTATATTTATTAAATATGGAGAGAGAATTAGAATAAGAAAAATATGAGATATTTAATGCTACGGGCATAATAGAAAAAAAATGTGTAAAAGTTTGGTTACTAAAGGAAAGTGGACATTTAACATGGGACTACCCAAAATAGTAATAAGGACTTTTATCGTGGGACGGAGGGAGTAGGAAATTGATATTTTCACAACACTTTTTTATATTTTCAAAACAAAAGTGTCGTTATAGATGTATAACGACGGTGAAAACTGTAGCTATAGAATATATAACAACAATTTTGTTGTGAAAATATTATTTTCTCATATAGATTTATCAGTTTTCTAAAAAATATTCCATTCGTTTTAAATGATATGATCATTATTAATTTTTTAAAAATGAATTTGAAATATTTTAAAAATTAAAATTAACATCATTTATTTAAATTTTATAAAAAAGAATTTGAAGTACGATTTTAAAACTAAGTGACAATTTAAAGGGACACCCGTGACAAATTTGCATATCAGCCAACTAGGAGGATGAATAATTACTCCATGCCCATTTGATGAACTCCCATCAAACTTGCATTGGATCTACAACATTAAAAATAAAAGCGTGAGTACAATCCTATTAATTGTGCAATGATGCATGTCATTCATATAATACGTAATTAGTAATAGCACTCCATTTGTTCTTAATGATAGGATTATTATTGATTTTTTAAAAGTGAATTTAAAATATTTTTAAAATTAAAAGTAATATGATTTATTTAAGTTTTGAAAATAATTATTAATTTTATAGGTAGTAGTAGTACTTTTGAGCTAATTTATGATATTCAAAATTATATTGATATAAACTAAATGAATTAATGTCGATTTTGAAATTAAAAATATTGAAATTGATTTTCAAAAAGTAAATATTGATCTCATATCATGGAGCGGAGGTAGTATTTTTAACTACGGCTAATGTTTTGTCAATAAATTTTAAAAGCAATTTATTGAATATGCATTGAATAAAAATTTAATGAAGTGGATTCGGGGTTCGTCAATTAAATAGTTCAATCCTTTGAAAGAAACTTATAACTAGGGATTTTATAACTATGATCACCATATTCCTTTGGAACCATTTGCCAAACCAGTGAATGTTAAACCCTGTAGGTTCCCACACTTTCAAAATTATGAGATTGAGAGACAAATTCAAGAAATGTTACAATCTGAAATTATACAACCAAGTACCAGCTCCTATAGCTCTCCAATACTGTTGGTTAAAAAGAAAGATGGGACATGGAGATTCTGTGTGGATTATAGAACTCTGAACACTCTTATCCTAACACTCTGTGTTTCTGAGTTTTGAACAAAAAAGAAAAGAATAGAAAACTTAAATTAGAACAGAAAAGAAAAGAATAGAAAACTTAAAGTTTTCCGTTGGGTTGTTTCTGAGTTTTTAATGGAAAATGATAGAAAATTTAAAATTGAGGACATGAGTTGTAATTTAAAATTTATTATATTAAAAGTTGAGGATAATATGAGAATTATAAAAATATTACTTATTCTAATTTCTTTTCCGTCCAAATCATGCCAATTTTGGACAGAAAACTTTGGCAGGAAAAATGACCAAGTTTTTTATCCATTTCTTTTCTTTTCCGTTTATTAAAAAACTCAGAAACATAAGAATTAGAAAGAAAACTTAAATTTTCCGTCCATTTCTTTTTTTTTCTGTCCATTTTAAAACTCAGAAACAGAGCCTAAAAAACAGGTTCCCAATTCCCACACTTGATGAATTACTAGATGAACTTTGTGGGGTTGAATATTACTCCAAAATTGACTTAAGAGCAAACTACCATCAAATTAAAATGGCAACCAAAGATGAGCACAAAACTGTTTTCAGGACACATTCTGGCCATTATGAAATTTTGGTAATGCCATTTGGCCTCTCAAATGCACCCTCTACATTCCAGGCCACAATGAACACTACATTTGAAAGTTTTTTGAGGAAGTTTGTCATTATTTTCTTTGATGGCATCTTGGTTTACAGTAAGGACCTTCCTTCCCATATCCATCACTTGAACCAAGTATTTACTTGTTTGAGAGAAAACACATTGTTTGCTAAATTTTCTAAATGTCAATTTGTTGTTTCCTCAATTAACTATTTAGGACATGTTATATCTGAAAGAGGTGTCCAACCTGATGACTCAAAAATAGCAGACATGGTGTCATGGCCCCTTCCAAAAACCCTTAATTAGTTAAGAGGCTTTCTTAGACTTACTAGGTGCTATAGAAAATTTGTCAAAGGATATGCAGCAATAGCATCCCCTCTCACTGACCTCCTCAAAGCAGGTGCATTTCAATGGAATGAGAAGAATGAAATAGCATTCATAATGCTTAAGGAATCACTTACTCAAGCCCATGTATTGGCCTTACCTGACTTCTCACAACCATTCACAGTGGAAACAGATGCACCCAACTTTGCTACTGGGGTTGTTCTTCTAGAACAGGGACATATTATCGCATATTTCAGCAAGAAGTTATGCTCTAAGATGCAGAGAGCATCAACTTACTTAAGGGAGTTATATGTTATTACTACAACAGTTGTTAAATGGAGACATTACCTTTTGGGGGCCAAGTTTTATATCCACACAGATCAACAAAGCCTCAAAAATTTAATGCAACAAGTCATTCAAACGCCTGACTAACAGTACTACTTGACCAAGTTACTGAGGTATGACTATGAGATCCTCTATAAGTCAGGTAAAACAAACAAAGCGGCAAATGCCTCATCTAGGAAACTTGATGGTAGTCAGGAATGCAATGTGCTTATGTCTTTCACTGCTCCTAAATTTCTCATAATGGAAGACTTCAACAAAGAACAAGACAATACACCAGAGTTGCAAGCTTTAAATCCAGAAACACTTCCTCCAAATTAGACCTTGTGGGCCCAAGTGCAAATTAGGGTTCACTTGACTTAATTGAATTAAATGCACAAATTAAGGTTGCATTATGATTAAATAAAAAGACAAAAGAGTCGAAAATAAAGAAACAAGACCTAAGAGAATGTTTCATGTGTCCCGAGGCAGAAGACACGTGGAGACGACTCATTTTGGAAATTGATTGAGGGATTGGACTGGTGGTTAGAAGGACTGGAAGATTGGGCATTACTCTGATGACTAAGGGTAAATTTGGAATTTTCCCGAGGGCATGTGCCTAGCACATGACCACTCTCCAGAAAACCCTATAAATACCCCTTCCACTCCATTGGGAAGAGCTGCTTCACCAACAAATAGCATTACCTCACCGGATCCAGTTCCAAGGCAAGCAACTCAAGCTTTCCAAGTCATAAATCTGGATTTTGACCAACCAATAATTGAAGACGCTTCGGAAGGGAGTTCAACATTGTGATGCCCCCAAAATAGGTCCATTCTACCCAACCCATTCTGAGTCGCCAAATACATGGTACAGAAATAACTACAACTTCAATAATACAAATGTCGTGTGAAATACGAATGCAATACATAATCGTGAGTTTAAATACGAGATATTGCCGCCTGATAATATCCACACGCAAATAAATCCCCATCATAATTATTGATACATTATTTTACAAAATGGTGAGGACTACTAAACAACTCTCTCTGTAACCTTCATTCCATACCCCGACTTCGATCCTCGCTTATGTTCTCACCTCCACGAGAAAGAAAATGGAACAACAAGGAAAAGGTGAGCTCAACTAGCCCAAGAAGAATATTATGACTAAGATAATATACAACAAATTATCGTTAGTCTTCAACAGGGAAAAATCTAATAGAATACAATAGACAACAAGTTTTAGATCAACAAATGCAAATGAAACAACAATCCATTGAAGAGTCACGTAAAGAATGAATTCTCTTGTCTTCTAAGATTTAAAAGTCCATCATCAACATTTCATCCACAGAACAACAATCAATATACATCTTTAATCATCTTTGCACTACAGGCCAAAGATATTCATTTGTATCACCAGTTGGTCATGTTCATCTCAACACCTGTTCATCTTTGCACTACAGGCCAAAGATATTCATCGATTAATCGCTCATCTTTGCACTACTGTGCCAAAGATATTCATCAAATATCACCATTAAGGACTAAGGATGATGAAAAACATTTTTTGAGAACGAATCCAGTGAGATAGAAGGACAAATATTAGGGATTCGTACAACAGTTTATCCAAGATCGATAATACTTCATAATAAACGATTTTGAAGCAAAACTCAAAAATAACGATCAAAACATGGATCCAATCAAAGATAAGAATTTAAATAGACATCTTGGACAAAAGAAAAATTTTCATTTTTTCTATGAATAGTGTCGTATTTGTGAATAGTCTTGATATCGTGAATAAAGGCCGATACGTGAATAAGAACTCCCACACAAAAATATAGAAATTTCACAAAAAAACATCTTCACGCTTCGTGAATAGTAACTCGTGAATAAATAACTCATGAATAAGAATCTCGTGAATAAGAACTCATGAATAAGAACTCCTACATGAAAAAGTTTCAAATTTGATAAAAAGTTCAACAAAGATTTTGGCATAATGATATTGAAGAAAATAATATCATTTCATGAAAGAAATAACATCCCTTACCTCAAAATAACCGTATTTCAATGAATTTCGGTATAGTCTTTGTGAACTCAGACCGTGATATAGCAACACTCAAAGTATACTCACAAGAATACGCTCGATAATATAGAGAGAAAAGAGAAAACTTAGTTTCGGTGTAATTTTCAATTCTAACTTAGCCTCTATTTATAGGAAAATGTTAGAACGCATGAAAGAGACTAAATTAATAAAATATATTATTATTTATTCAAAATTCCTACCCATTTTGAAAACTCTAGCATGCCTTCTTTGGTCAAAAACATCAACCACCCATGTGCCAACAACCACAAAAACGTTTTTCTTATATAAAATAATTAAAACTTCCAAAAATCAATTATTTTAACTTGAACTTCAATAATTCATGATAAATAGCCCTTTTGTCAGAAAAATTCGAATCTCGCATGAGTTTTTATAGGAAATTCAATTCTATACAACTTTGCGTAAGGAAGTTTTTCCAAATTCCAAATGCGAAATTGACCAAAATCCATAAACAGACGATTTTACGATACATAATCAATTTTTGGTCAAGAATTGTGTCCACCGACACACAAAATATATGTTAAACATTTAATGCCACAAAATACTCTTCCTCCTCATATACTCATATATCCCACATTCATTGTAAAAATATCACCGTTAATATATTATTAAAATAATATATCTAAATTAATTATTTTATCGTAAAAGATAAAATATTAATTTTCAACAATTGTCACATTAAAAATTTTCTCCATCTATATCCACATAAAATGAATATTCTCTTTATCATAATAATCAATAATTAATTATTCAAAAATAATATTACGTAATCACAAAGATCGATAACCGTGCCGCTCCTGGGAAAGAGAACTTTCAATAAGTTTCTCCTTCTTGGCAAGCAATTAGGTGACCAAACCTCTCCTTAGACGTAACTTTCTAGACATTGCCAATAATGTTATCCGATAATATTATTCAAATAATATGAATTATTGATTTGATAATGGAAAATCTCGTAATGACAATTATTGAAACAACAATGATACAAAATATCAACGCGAAGAATTATTGAATCAATAACAAGAATTCATCGTAACAATTATTGAGTAGTGTCTTCTTACGTAAGGATCAATAATTCAACAATCACATGCAATACCGTGTAAGCTTCTTGCAACCACGCATATTAATCGTATTTTAACCACTTTGGGTATTCCAACAATGTAACCTGGTAACAACTACACGCCGCTATTTTTAAATAACTTATATTTGTCGTTTTTTCCTCCAATCGCTTTCCGTTATGGGG
The DNA here is from genome assembly GCA_020205605.1 of Panax ginseng. NCBI lineage: Eukaryota > Viridiplantae > Streptophyta > Magnoliopsida > Apiales > Araliaceae > Panax > Panax ginseng. Next base: position 103,297,808 of record CM035146.1, read on the forward strand.
CCCACACATGGTCATTGTAGCGCAAATGCACGAATATTCCCCGACAAGCGATCTGAATATTCCACGACCAAACGAATATTCCCTAACAACAATGAATATTTTAATAACTACTTGTTTATTTTGTAAAATTGCACATTTCACCCATAACTAAAGCATTATATCAAATTACCACCTTATTAATCAAGAATAATAATTAGAGGAAATTGATTTTTATTTATAAAATTTTGGGGTCTTACAAACATCACCATATATAGCCAATCAACAACAAACAAACGCGGGAAGGCAAGCGATGATGCAAGCGGAGAACATATACGAATGTTGTCTGTTGGAGATGCTTCAAAGCATTGAAAGAAGCATGGGAAGGACAAGGGATGATGATGGCCATGATGCTAGAGATCTGAGGAGAAGCAAGAGAAATGGGAATTTCCGCCAAAGAAGCTTGATCTGATTCCTACCTTCAAGGCCATATTCCCAGGAAGTTCGCAGGGAGAACAAGCAGGAGTGGAGGACAATAACAATGGCAGCAACAACAAAGAGAACCAGATTGTACCTCCATCGATGGAAAGTCAGTCGGTTCCAATCATCAACTTGGAGCCCCAGAACAGTGGTGACGTACCACAACCTAGGTTGAAAGTAAGCCAACCTCAGACAAACATCATCCCAACTGCTCTCCCAACATTTTACAGGTGCAAATGCCAACCATTCCAAGCCATGTCCAGCGAGTGAGCCAACAACTGCCACCAGTGCCAGCTTTACACGATGCAAGTGTGCATCAACCAATCTCTCTACCATACTCATCGCCGATACAGCAGTATATCACAACACCCCAGAGAGTTCATGCCACAAGCCAATACGTGACGAAGGATGATATGATCGACGTGATCAATCAACTTCGCAGACAAACATCTCGACCCTCGGAGTTGGACTTTACTCCTCCTTACCCTGCACACATTCGGAGGAAACCCTACCCGACAGGGTATATTGAGCATCCTCCTCAGTTTCCAAAATACAATGGGGAGAAAGGAAACGCCACGGAACATATTGCTAGGTTCGTAGAGTCGATGTCTCCGTGGTTGGGATATGATGAAGTGAATAACTATAACTTGTTGATGCGAGAATTCAACAAAACTTTGACGGATAGTGCCTTCAGTTGGTATTACAATTTGGAGAAGGGGTTAGTCCATGATTGGGATGACCTAAAATTACAAATTTTTAAAAAAAAATTCTATGTGCAAAAACAGGTAACCATTGTAGAACTCATGCGGTTCAAACAAGTTCGAATGAAGAGCTATCGATTACGCCGACGAGTTCAGAGCCGAGCACGAAAGTGCAGCAGAATCGATTGAAGAAAAGAACACAGTCAAGATTTCGCAACAATGGTGCCTCGATTCCTTCAAGCCCCACCTCATTACCAAGGCTTGTGATTCCTTCGCGACCCTCTCATCTTTTGGACAAGACTTGGGAGGAATCATGACATTTCCCACCAGCCATGCGATGGTTACATGGAAGGGCAAGAGGACAACAACTGTGGCTTTGGCGGATTCTCAGTCAAAATCACAAAGGGGTAAGAGGGAAAAAAATGAGAAATTTGAGCGAAGCAGAGAAAAACATGGGGACAAGTATACCAGAATGCCAGTTCCAGAGGCTATTACATGCAGCGAGAAGGCATTCAGGAGCCTGTACGAACAATGGGTTAAGCATGGAGTGGTGAAGCCTTTAAGGCCCCTTGTTGTAGGAAGAAGAGATGAAAAGAAGATCTGACTTACAGTATATACCACCAATCGCAGGACATTCCACTATGGATTTATTCTGATCTGCGGAGGATATATCATGAGAGAAGTTTAGCGGTCGGGAGATTGAACTAGGAGAAGAAACGCGGCAACACTATTACCACGTGCATAGTGCGATCCGAATTCAAGAACCCAAATAATGGCTCTATCATCGAAAAACTCTGAATTACAGATGAATTAAAAATCCACCCAAGATGGTGGTCCACCAAAAATGGTGATTTAAGTCCTCAGGAGTATCCCTTGCCAAGTAATTGGATGACCAAGGTTGGAGGTATAAGAATTGACGAATTAAAAAAAAATCAAAAAAAAAAAAATCCACCCAAGATGGTGGTCCACTCTAAATGGTGGTCAAGTCCTCGTGAGACCGTACTTGCAACAAAAATTGGACTGACCCAAGTGGCAGGGCACCCAATTTCAAGTCCTCGTAGATCGTGAGACTTACCAAGAAATTGGGCGACCCAGTGTTGAGAGGCACCCAAGTGTTACACTTTATCATTAAAAGTGAATGAGGCACCTGACTATAAGTCCTCAGACCCGAAAAGTTATACTTTCAACTTTAAAAGTAATCGAGGCACCTGACTATAAGTCCTCGAACCAGACAAGTTATACTTTTAACTTCAAAAGTAATCAAGGATTTATTATTTGAAACGTTATGCTTTTCGTTAAAAGCAATTTTATTATCAATAAATTGTCAAACTTCGACTTATGCTTGAATATTGTTTCTAATCTCTTTTAAAAAAAAGTATAGATTCAAGTGTTAGTTTGCATAAAAAACATGTTTTTTCTTGAAAAGATTCATATTAGCTGTTTTGTGAGGCTTATTGTTGTCTTGAAGTCTTAATTCGAACAAACTTAAGATTCAATGTTAAATATTGAGTTTTAAAGAATCGTTCAAATTCAAGGCAATCAGTAAGGATAAAAAAAACTACAATTTGATAAATGAAATATATGTACATGAATTTTCTGATACAGGAAATGGAAAAAACTATGAAAGTTCATGATCTAAAGGCCATAACCTGTCGAACTGAGGAGAGGGGAATAACTAAAGCCTTCAAGTCGACAATGGTGTGGTACCCTGAGCCTTCGTATTGGAGGCTATTGAGCCTTCAAGGTCTTGGGCAGCTGACTCAATTTCCCAAAAACTTGGTCTTCAATTTATCTATGGCATCTTGAAGCTCCTAAAGCTCTACATAAAGTAAGTCATTCTCATGGAGATGTGAAGTGACTTCCGAACGAAATGCAACAACATGATGATTGGAAATAAAGAGATCCAACCTAGCATGGAAGAGAGTCATGTCCAAGGAAAGTTAGAAGATACGTAGATATCCTTGAAGAGCTCCTCTAGGACTTGCCCTCCTAGGGTTTTCTACCCTAGAGGTTCCCTCTACTAGGACTTTCGTTTTCAAGGCTTGCAAAACATCAAGTTTCAGGAAGTGTAGACTTCAACACTTCAAAATATTTTGCGCGATCATCTCACCAAAGCGTGACTCACGCGCAAGGGGCAAATGCTTACTGGTAGATGACATAGACATCCTCCAGAGTAGAGGCGCATTCCCCCCAAGCAGTGATAAATGTACATGTGGAAGAACACCAGAGTGAAATCAAGACGGTAAGAGCATCATGGTCTTGTTAGATACGAAGATCCCTAGATAGATGAATGCAACGCAGAATGCCGACCCTCTCCAGTATATCCACATAATCAGAATTTGCGAGAACCTCGTCGGTCCAATGTTGCCACCCCTGAAGACGATTGGATGAGTCAGATATGAAACGAATGGGACTCTAAGGGTACTCCTGTTTTTCTATACACATACGGGGATTGCGAGCAGAACATGGAAAATTGTCTAAGCTTGCGCAAGCCGTAACATATAGAAATAAACCTGTTTTCTCAGGAGAATGAAAGGTTGTACGATCATAATTCTTCACTTGCTCCCAGAAAATGTCATAAGACCCATAAAAGGGAGCCTTTCCCCAGTCGCTGATGAAAAGAACTTCCTTAGTAACTTTCGGGTCTATGGAACATTCACTGGAATTGGCCTGCAACAAGAAAACTTAACATGAGAATTCTAGAAACAAAAAAACAAAGTGAATGAACATTTGAAATTAAGTGCTTACCATAACAAGAGAGAAGGTATGAAACTTAAATAAGAAGACTACATTCGGGAAAGAAAGATCACGGACACCTGAAAGAAGAAAAAAGAGCACAAGCATTATGAGTCATTCAAATAAAAATAGGGTAAAGGAAGAACGAAAAAATGTGAAGGAGGAGGCCATTAGGTCGGTTCCCCTAAGGGTTGGCCCGTAGGGTTTAGCCACCTAAGGAGCTCTCCCCTCTTACATTTAACTTCTCCTTACTCGTTGAATCAACTGATTAGAATAAATGCTACTTCGCCGGAATATCCGAGCCAAGATCCTTGTTAAGGTGAAATGGCCCGGAATAAATTCTTCCTCCTTGCGGTGTTGTCCTTTCTTTGAGAATATCCGAGCCAAGATCCTTATTAAGGTGAAATGGCCCGGAGTAAATTCTTCCTCCTTGCGGTGTTGTCCTTTCTTTGAGAATATCTGAGCCAAGATCCTTGTTAAGGTGAAATGGCCCGAAGTAAATTCTTCCTCCTTGCGGTGTTGTCCTTTCTTTCAGAATATCTGAGCTAAGATCCTTGTTAAGGTGAAATTGCCCGGAATAAATTCTTTCTCATTGCGGTGTTGCCTCTTTTTCTTTCAGAATATCCGAGCCAAGAACCTTGTTAAGGTGAAATGGCTCAGAATGAATTATTCCTTGTTGTAGTGTTGCCTCTCTTTTTTGAGAATATCCGAGCCAAGAACCTTGTTAAGGTGAAATGGCTAGGAATGGATGTTTCCTCCTTGTGGTATTGCCTTTTTTTTGAGAATATCCGAGCCAAGATCCTTGTTAAGGTGAAATGGCCCGGAACAGATGCTTTCTTGTTGCGATGAAAAAAAAATGTAGCCTTTTCTATTTCTAGACCAAAATCCTGTTAAGGTGAGATGGCTTGAAAAAGAAAGAGTACAATCACCTGGAAAAAAAAAAGAAAAAAGGGAAGTATAAGTTTTTCGTAGAAACCTCACCACAAATGGAAGTGGAAGAGAAAGTTGTTTGCTTTGTTTTTGCTTCGCATGTTTTGCTACTTTCTGTGATAATAAGCTAAATAATACAATCGGATCAAATTACCTGCTAGACTTTATCATAATGAGTATCCTCTGACCTTACAAAAGCCCATAATCGCTTTTATGTTTATTGCTCGAAATCGGCTTCCGTTGGACATGGTTTGGGATGCATTCTTTCAGGAGGGGCAATTGATATTAACAACAGTTGTCATGCTCTGTGGTTTTAATATACTACATGAAGTTCTTATCGATGGGGGATTCCAGCTGCAAATATTATTATCCTTCATTTCTCTAAATGCCTAACAGACCTTCTACGTATGTATGGCTTCAAATAACTTCGGACATACTGAAATGTTATGCAACTCTCGTTAGATACAAATGCTCTCCATTGTTGATTGCAAAATATAGTATTCATAATGATTGCGACATCACGAACAATGAGACAATTTAATCAGAACAAGTAAAAACTTAACGTGAAGCACTTATCAACATGAAACTAAGAAAAACAAGCTTATTTAACAGAAGGACTCAATCAGGATAAAGTTTTACAACTTTGTTGCGAGTTCATCTTTGAACGCATCAACGTGTGGTGTATTTCACCGTTTCATAATATGGGTTTTGTCGTTTCATTATCCCAATTCTCGCCGAGTTTGGTAAGAAGATGACTGACGTGGTCATATCCCTTAAAGTAGATGTGGATGAATTGGAGCAAACAAATCTAAGACTCACTGTTTTGTTTAAGGATTTAAATTGCTTAATTACCTATTGGTGAAAGTATGGTCACAATCCTAATTTTTTGTCGACAGTCTGTTGCCAATGAGGTAATGCCAACGTTTTAAAGAAAGGAAGATGGCGGCAGGATTGTGGAAAGTTGGTTCATTTTCCTTACATTTTCCTGACTCATTTTCCTTACTTTTTCTTGACTTCCTGGCTACAAAGTTGGTCTATGATTTTCAAAGTTGGGCTGAATTATTTTCGAAGTTGGTCTATAATTTTCATTGACAGCCTGATATTAAAAAAAATAGAGAAAAAAGGGAATTCGATTTGGTTATATTAAGTTTCCAAATTTAATTTGATTTAGTTTTACAAAAAAAAAACGTGATCCATTCACGGTGATAAAGGCATGATGAAAGGGATTGGGACTTGGCTGAGTATAAATATTGATTGCCTCTGATCGTTGTGAGCATGGTCTATGGTCATTTAGAATTTTTAAAGTCTATTATATTATTTTATAATATGAAGTGATAATGACTTTAATGGAGGAATGTGTGATATTACCATGAAATATTATTACATAGATATATATACCCTATTGTGATTCATAGAGATTGGCGCCCACCGAAAGGAAGAATTCTTGATTCGCTCATCCGGTAATATCCTAACTGAGCAAATTGAATAAATAATGGTAGTGGCATATCATACACCAAATTCTCCACATGTGTCTAAAAATTTTAGTTGTATTACAGTACTCTCTGATTGTGTCTTACAACAACATATATGCATGCATGTAGCGCTAATTATATATTAAGTAAATTATTTAGCCATATATTATATTCAACACATGATAAGTTGTTTTGTTGAAGTTCGTATATAATTTTGTTTGATATACTCTATTATACATATATGATATATCCCCACATACTTTTAATATGATATTAATAATTATTGGGATCAAGTTATTAATTAATTATTATTTAATATACAATACCAAATTTATAATATATATATATATATATATATTTATATTGGGAAGATTTGATCTTGTTTTCAAAATAAAATGAGAAAATATTTTATTTCCAAAAATAAAATAAAATTTTATTTGGTAACATGTGACTTCCAAATTTAATGTGATTTATCTTATTTTAGTTTCCAGAAAAATTAAGAAAACAAAGATTGAGCAGGATTTGGGGAAGATTTTCAAGATATCTTGGGAGAGTTCTCCTAAGGGTTCCCTCTCGTAGGATTTTCTGTTTTCAGGACTTGCAAGATCGAGCGCTGCGGATTTTCCAGAAATTTGAAGCAGGATTCACAGAGTAAAATTATTTTGCACGATCGGCACTCCAAAGATGTGACTCTCGCGCATGGGGCAAATGTCGGCCCAAGTGCAAATTAGGGTTCACTTGACTTAATTGAATTAAATGCACAAATTAAGGTTGCATTATGATTAAATAAAAAGACAAAAGAGTCAAAAATAAAGAAACAAGACCTAAGAGAATGTTTCACGTGTCCCGAGGCAGAAGACACATGAAGGCGACTCATTTTGGGAATTGATTGAGGGATTGGATTAGTGGCTAGAAGGACTGGAAGATCTGGGCATTACTCTGATGACTAAGGGTAAACTTGGAATTTCCCCGATGGCATATGCCTAGCACATGACCACTCTCCAGAAAACCCTATAAATACCCCTTCCACTCCATTGGGAAGGGGACTTCTCTTCAGACTCAGGACTTGGACCTTTTGAAAGACTAGGAGGCTTGTAGATTCTCTCTCAACCCGAAGACTCAAGAAGGCTCTCTGAATCCTTGCATACCCTAACAAGGTTTTTGGATTCTAAGAGTTCTGCCACGTGTCGTTGGAGTAATCTCTCACCTGTTCTTCTCCCCTCTTCAATCAATCAATTCCGTACTTTTCGTGGATTTCTTTCCTCCTCAGCCAACACAAAACCCTAACCCTAGCAAGGAACGATTTCCTTGCCCACAGACCTTAACAGATAGAGTTTATTTGTTCAAAGGTAAGATATATTTTCCACAAAATTCAAATTTGAAAACTTATTTACTGAAAGAATGCCACAGTTCACCTCTGGGAAGACATGGGTGTGAGACCCCAGATTTTATGAATAAATATTTAATATTTCTCGAAATAATTTTTTTATTTTTTTATATTATGGAGTGGATTTGATATAATGTTATAGTTGTGGGTAATATTTATAAATTTTGCAAAGTATGCAAGTTGTTATATAATATTCGATTGGTCGGGGAATATTCGTTTTAACAGGAAATATTCAGACAACGACACAATCATTGGTGGACCCCACAACGGAATTATTGTCGGATTGAGAAAATGACAAAATACTTTATGAAAATAATGGCGGAAGTTTTACCGTTAATCGTTGAAACACGGTGTTAAAGAAATGCGATGTCTGGCGTGGTTGCATAAGTAGCACACGGTATTTATTATTGATGCTTACGTGAGAAGTCACTCGGTTATACTCAATTATTGCTACGATAATTACTGCATCATATCTCTATATTATTGATTCAATTATTGTCACAATGATCATTTGCATAATATATTATATTATTAAATCAATAATTGAGACGACAAAAGTTATTCATATTATTATTTGCAATATTGACAATGTCTAGAAGTTACTGCTCGAGGAGAGGTTTGGTCACCTAATTGCTGTGCTTAAGGAGAAATCCTTATCGGAAAGCACCTCTTCCTCAGGAGCGACTGGTTGTTAAATATTGTGAGTTATAATATTAATGATGAATAAGTTGTGTTGATTAAAATGAATTTTGATAGTTCCATTGTGTTGGGATTATTAGTGTTAGTGGAAATCGACATCTATTCCGATGATAATTGATGTATAGGGGTTATATTGATAAATCCAGGTAATTTATCGGATAAATGAGCAATTAATTGCTACTAATTCACATGCTTATATAACTATTTGTTCACATGTGTGTACTATTGAATCACATTATTTACTATTAGGGAGTTGGTGCAAGATTGATAATACTTGCATTTACTAAGTTAAAAATGGAGGTATAGATGGAGTACTATATCTTATAATTCGTATTTTTCATATGATTATACTATTGATTCACATGATTGAACTATTGATTCACATTATTTACTATTAGGGAGGTGGTGCAAGTTTGATAATACTTGCGGGACTAAGTTAAAAATAAAAGAAAAGTTGGAGGTATTGTCTTGTAATTTTTGAGCCCCAAAATGTGCATTATCAAAACTATATTTTCCTATAAATAGAAGCTCATTCTTCCTTCATTTCTCACCAATTCACAAAAAGCTTTAGGCGATTATTATAGAGAAAAAAGAAGAAGTCTGCTACCTCATTATTCCAAATCCGAGTTTTTCAAGGTAGGAGTATTATTTCTTTGTTATCCATAAAGAGAACTTACATTATTCCATTCTTTATTATTCTATTGGAATAACCTATATACGCAAGCTACCCTATACTTGGTGAAATTCTTACATTATTCTATTCTTTATCATTCTGTTAGAACATCATATACATGCGTTTACGCCCGGACTCGTTCCATTATTTATCATTATGTTGGAACATCACATGCATGCGTTACTCACGCCGGACTCAGTTCCATCTTTATTATTACATTGGAATATCACATGCATGCGTTTCTGGCCGGACTGGTTCCGTCTTTATTATTCATCCGGAATATCCTCATTCGTGCGTTTTTAGGACTGTTCTATTATTTATTATTACATTGGGAATAACATATGCATGCGATCTATCGCTTGCGCATGGTGAATCTTTCCGTTATTCAATTCTTTATTATTCTGTTGGAATAACCTGTCTATGTGGATTACCACATGCATGGTGAATGATCATGTGTATTCATTCCTTATTAAATTATGGAAATGATCTGTATACATGATGTCCTCATATGTTTTGAGTATTAGTAAGTGTTATGATGAGTTATGTTGGTTATTATGTGAAAACATGAAAGTTTTTTTGAAATCACAAAGAGTTAAAAATCAGATTTTGGTAAAAACGGAACATAAAATTCAATTGACCATATCTCCTATTATATTTTGAATTTTTGAGTGAGGTCAAGTTCTAGAGTTAGATCTATGAGTTTTGTAACTTATCCAAGTGGAATCACTGAAAAAGGTGTTGTAGATCTTCGTGTGGACTGACTTTAGCAAAGGAGTCAAAAGCTGTAAAAGAGAAAAATGCTACTGTCCAGAAATTTAAAAGGGCTGTTTCGGCCACTTAATTTAAGAGAAAAATTCTGGCCTTTTGGGACATGAAAGTATATGGTATAAAGTACCTCCTGTCCAAAAATGAGCTCATTCCGACTTAAAATGAGCAAGTTATGACCATTTCAATATTAAGATTTTTTCGACGAAAAACGCTATAACCGGAGTTCTATAACTCCGATGACCATGAAATTTAAACTGGAAGCTCACGTTAACATGTGTAAGATCCTTCTATGATTTGGGAATTTTTAGAGTTAAACTTAAGGTAGCTAATTTCTGAAGGAATTAATTAGAAATTGATTTTTGAAAAATAGTAAATGGATTTTAAAAATTCCGAGAAAAATATATATTCAATATGGGACTATATTATGCTTAATCCCGAGAAAAGAATAATTTTGGGACTGATTTGGTATTTTTATGAAAATAATCTAATTCTGAGTAAATGAGGCGTTATTAGTTCTTGGTTAAATTAATTCTTGAACTTGTTTTTTGAATTCTTATATCATTGTCATCATCCTCATATTTATATTTTGTTGAAAGTCATCTGTGGCTGTGGTGCATAGATGGACTTGGTATGATTATGACCGGAATTATTCGGTATAATCATGGCCGTAATGTTACAAATGACGTGGTAAAAGTCCTCATTGGCCGTAGTGCATTGATGGATAGTTTTTGGTATGATTATGGCTATGGATTCTCTTGACCAAGGGTGCAAAGATGAATTGTTTTATGGCATGATCGGGACCGTTGATGAAAACACTATTATCTTTGGCCTCAGAAGTGCATGGATAATTAAATGGTCGTATACTTAAAGAATATCCTTGGCTTTGTGTAGTGCGGTGTAAGACCGAATTTTATGAAATAAAAGTATTCAATTTTTCTTAGAATTACTTATTCAAAGAAATGGTTAAATTGATAAAAGTTAAAGTTAAGGGTGATATATGAAATTTTTTCAAAATAAACTAGTGGTTATAAATATTCATTGTTGTCGGGAATATTCGTTTGGTCGTGGAATATTCTTTTTACGTTGGGGAATATTCAGTATATGGTTGATCTTTTATGTGGGCCCATAACGAAAAGCGATTGGATGAAGAAAGCGACAAGTATAAGTTATTTATAAATAACGAGCGTAATCGTTCTAGATTAACATTATTGGAATACCGGTTGATAAAGTAAAATGTCTGGCGTTGTTGCCGATGGCACATACCGGTATTGCAAATTTTTTCAATTTTGATTCTTACATTGAAAGGCACTACTCAATAATTATTACGATGAATTCTTTGTTCAATATTTTATTTTATTGATTCAATAATTCTTTGCTTTAATATTTTATATTATTGTTGTTTCAATAATTGTCAACTTTGCATATATCTCCATTATCGGATCAATAATTCATATTATTTGAATAATATTATTAGATAGCATTATTGGCAATGTCTAGAAAATTACATCGAGGAGAGGTTTGATCACCTAATTGCTTGCGCCATGAAGAGAAATCCTTATCGGAAAGCCCTTCTTTCTCTGAAGCTGCTGGTTGTCATTATTGTGATTACGTAATATTATTTGTGAATATTTAATTATTGATTTATATGATAATGAAATATTTATTTGATGTGGATATAAATGATGGATTTATTTATGTGGTTATAAATGAAGGAATTAATGTTGAGGTATTTTATCAGTATTTTGTCGGATTAGAGGTATTAAAAGATCAAATCAGTATTCTTACAACTTTATTGTGTAAGTTATAATTTTTAATCTGACCGTTGGATCGTTGTTATTTTTGGATATGTTATACATATATAAGTTGAGTATACGTTCATAAATTTTGAACCATTAAAAATGAACGAATGGTTTGTTATGAATTTTAAGAGGTGGTGATTCGGAAATTAGGTTTATAAATGATTTTGGTGGAAAATTCTAGAAATGGGTGGGCCCCACTTTTGGTTGTTGGGAAGAGATGGTGATTTTGGTGGGTGGAATAGTAGAAGTAAAGCCATCGGTAAAGGTCAAGTCTCTTTGACGTGTTAACATTTTCCTATAAATAGAGGCTAAGTTAGAATTAAAAATCACACGAATTCATAAAGTTTTCTCTTTCTCTCTAGATTATCGAGTGTATTTTATGAGTATTTAGATACTTGGTGAGTTCTTTATTCATCGGTCTGAAGTTTCCTTGTACATCATATCAGATATCCAATGAAGTGATGCTCTTTTGAGGTAAGGGATTTTAAGGGATTGTATGGGATATTTTTTTCGTAATGATGTTATTCTTTCAATATCATTATACCGAAATATTGGTATGGATTTTATTGTGGAAGTTCTACCTTTTTGTGTCCGGGGTTACTATTCACATATCTGCCTTATTCACGATATCTGACACTATTATGTATATGACATTTTTACGTGATACGGTCTTATGTTCGAATCTGAGTCTTATTCACGAGTTACTATTTATGAGTTACTATTCACGAGTTACTATTCATGAGTTACTATTCACGAGTTACTATTCATGAGTTACTATTCACGAGTTACTATTCATGACAAAATTGGTTTCTTTTTCTAACCAAATTATAGTTGATTTATGAATATTACTCTTGAGATTAAATCTAGATGTTTTGATTATATTGATTTTTACTATTATATATAACATTTTTATAACCCTAATGATGATATTTCTCTTTGACTTGAGTGTAAAGGTGGGTAGATTTTTGGTATGATCATGACTATGGGTTCCCTTTGGCCAGTAGTGCAAAGTTGAATTATTGACTGGTATGATCATGACCATTGAATTTATAATTGAATATCTTTAGCTTAAGTGCAAAGGTGAATGGATCAACATGGTTATAATTATTGTTTATATAAATTCTGAAATGATTATATATTTCTTTGAGATATTAATATATTTGGCCTGTAGTGCAAATATGAACTGTTGATGAATATATTTGGCATGTAGTAGTACAAATATGAACTATTGCGGAATATCTTTGGCATGTAGTGCAAAGATGAATTGTTGATGAATATCTTTGGTTCGTAGTGCAAAGATGACCTGTTGTTGAATATCTTTGGCCTGTAGTGCAAAGATGGTCTGTTGACGAATATCTTTGGCCCGTAGTGCAAAGATGAATTTATCAGTATGATTATGAACAGGAAATGTGATTTGGTATAACCATGATCTTTGATGTTTCAGGTGAAGATAGGTTATGAAAATTATCTTCGTCCTGGATGAGAAGAGGAATTTAAAACCACAATTATGATTATGAGTTATTCATATAATTGTGGAAAGGAACTGTTGAGTGATATTACGGAGATAAAACATTGTTGGTGGATTTTTAACATGGAAGATAATAGACTTTATGGTCTATTTGACTCTTCTAATGGATTGCTTCGTTCAACCGCAACTATGGTTGAAAAATTTTATCATCTACCATATGTTCTAAATCTACGATTTATTATGATGAATGCTATTGATAATTTAATTATCTTTAGTCATGATATTCTTTACTTAAGCTAGTTGTCTTTCACCCTTTTGCTTCACAATTCCTTTCGGGTAATAAAAGTGTAGTTGGAGTCTAGTGGGGATAACGAGGGAATAGAAGCGGTGAATCTATAATTTGTTGAGGGTGAAAGCGAACCCAACGTTGGAAGGGTGTTTTGCCACTATCATACAAGATGTCTAATGACATACAACCTCGTATCATCATAAGAAAGGGATGTGCTCATCCACTTTTATGTATATATCGAAAGCACTACCTATATAATCTTGGTGTTTGGTTGAAGTATAACTCTCAATTAGAGGCAGTAGAGATAATGATATGTCGAGAAGACTTACCATTGGGAAGAATATGATAGTAATTTTCTTGTTTTCTTTTTGGGGTCTATTAGGTCAACCAAGATAATTCTGTATGATATCTATCATAACCTAGACGCATGGCCTCCCATGTACGAAGGTTTCCTTGAGCACTTCCCAAAGATTTTAATTTTTAAAATAGTTTTTGACTATACCTTTATGTAAGGTGTCATTGTGAGGTGCTGTCCACGGTTGGGACATGTGTCACATTTGGTATATATTTGTATCCAAACTCACAGCATATGTGTTGTTGTATTTTGTACGACAATTGTTGTAATAAAGTTGTAGTTGTTTTCTGTACCATATATTTGGCGACTTAGAATAGGTTGGATGGTATGGACCTATTTTGGGGTTGTCACAGCAGGGATGATTTGATGATGTGGATTAATTATTGAGCTGAGTCTCAGCAATGAAATATTAATTCATGGATGTGATAATAATGAATATCCTTGGCCGTAGTGCATGGATATTTCATGGATGTGATATTAACGAATATCCTTGGCCGTAGTGCAGGGGTGATTCGATGATGTGGATTATTTGTTAAGTTGAGTCTCAGCATTATTGGTTTTACAGTTGTATATCTTTGGCCTGTAGTGCAAAGATGAATTTATTAGTATGATTATGAGCAGGAATTGTGATTCTGTATAACCATGATTTGTGATATTTCAGGTTAAGATAGGTGATGAGAATCATCTTCGTCCTGGGTGAGAAAAGGGAATTCAGAATCACAATTATGATTATGAGTTATTTATATGATTATGGACAGGAATTGTTGATTGATGTTACAGGGATAAAACATTATTGGTGGACTTTTAATATGGAGAAGATAATAGACCTGATGATCTATTTGACTCTTCTAATGGATTGCTCGTTCCGCTGCAACTATGGTTGAAAAGTTTTATCATCTACCATATGTTCTAAATCTCTGATTTATTATTGATGAAAGCTATTGATAATTTAATTATCTTTAGTCATGATATTCTTTCTTGGGCTAGTTGTGCTCACTTCTTTTTCTAACTTCACAATTCCTTTTGGGTAATAAGAGTGTTCTTAGTAAGAGTATTCTTAGGGTCGGCGGGGATAACGAGGGAATAGAGCGGTGGCCTCTAGCTATGGAGGTTCTCTCTAAACAAGATAGAAAAGTGTGTTGTATTCTATACATCATTTATTAGTTATATTTGTGAATCAAATAGGGTGGCGAACCCAACTTTGGAAGGGTGTTTTGCCACTATCACACAAGATGTCTAATGACATACAACCTCGTGTTATCATAAGACAGGGTTATGCGCATCCACTTGCTAATTATATCTACGGGCACTACCTATATGATCTTGGAGTTTATTTGAAATATAATATTCACTTGGAGGCGGTGGAGATAGCTATATGTCAAGAAAGACTCACCATTGGAAAGAAGATGATAGTAATCTTCTCGTTTTTCTTTTAGGTCTATTAGGTCAACCAAGGATAATTACGTGGTCATATGATATCTATTATAACCTAGACGCATGGCCTCCCATGTACGAAGGTTTCCTTGAGCACTTCCCAAAGATTTTAATTTCTAAAACGGTCTTTGACTATACTTTTATGTAAAGTACCATTGTAAGGTTGTGGTCGAGGCACCATGAGAGTTACATACATTTGTATTAAAACTCATAGTTAACTGTGGTCGTATTCTATCTGACTGATTTCAACAGTTAATATAAATGAAGTTGTATCTGAATTTTGTACTATGTATCTGGCGACTCAGAATGGGTGATGTATACCTAATTTTGGGGGCGTCACAATGGGGGTGTCCATAAGACCTACATGAGGACTAGTAACATTTTTTTCTAGCCCTTCCTGAGAAGGATGTAGCTGAGTTTGTCAAAACATGCTCTACCTGCCAGCAAGTTAAGACTTTAACTGTCAGTCTCTATGGTGTATTGCAGCCTTTAGAAGTTCCCCAACAAATAAAGGAGGAGTTAAGTAAGGATTTCATAACGCATGCATTTACCAAATTCTCAAGGCTATACGACTATCTTTGTAGTGGTGGACATACTATCAAAAGTAGCTCATTTTGAGGCCTTCTCTAAACATTACACTGCATCAAAGGTAGCCTCCTTGTTCTAGGAAATGGTTGGAAAGCATTATGGACTTCCAAAATCGAATGGTAGTGATAGAGACTCCATTTTTTGTCTAAGTTTTGGAAGGAGCTTTTTAGGATTTAATGCACAACTTTAAAAATGTCATCAACTTATCATCCTCAGACTAATGGACAGTCTGAGGTGGTTAACAAAGGCATTGAACAGTATTTGAGGTGTTTTGTGTCTGAGGAACCAAATCAATGGCATAGATTTTTGGGACTAGCTGAGTGGAATTATAAGACCTCAACTTTTATGAATAAAGATTAATTTTCTCTAAATATCATTTTGAATATTATGGTGTGGATTTGATATTATGTTATAATTGTGGGTAATATTTATAAATTTTGCAAAGTAAGCAAGTTGTCATAAAATATTCGATTAGTCAGGGAATATTCATTTTATTAGAGAATATTAAATGCAATGCACAATCATTGGTGAAACCCACAACTAATTCTTGTCGGAGTTAAAAATGACGAAATATCTTTTTATAAAAATAACGGCTAAAGTTTTACTGATTAAGCTGTTGAAATACTTTTGATAAAAGTACGATGTCTGGCATTGGTTGCATAGTAACACACGATATTGTACATTATCTTTGATTATTGATGCTTACGTGAGAAGTTTCTCAGTTTATTTCAATTATTGCCACATTAATTTGTGACGCCCACAAAATAGGTCCATTCCATCCAACCCATTCTGAGTCGCCAAATACATGGTACGTAAATAACTACAACTTTATTAATACATTTGTCGATAAAAATACGATAACATATCTCTTTGTGAGTTTAAATACAATTATTATCTTCTGATAATATATAAACCCAAATAAATCCTCATCACAATTATTTATACATTATTTTACAAAATGGTGAGGACTACTTAAACAACTCTCTCTATAACCATCATTCCATACCCCAGATTCGTACGTTACATTTACATTTTTGCCTCCCGAGAAGAAAAATGGAACAAAAAGGAAAAGGGTGAGCTCAACTAGCCGATAAAAGAATATTATGACTAAGATAATATACAACAAAATTATCGTTAGTCTCCAACAGGAAAAAATCTAATAGAATACAATAGACAACCGGTTTTAAATCAATCTTCGCAAATGGAAATAATAATTCATTAGAAGAGTTAAATAGAGAATGCAAACTACTATCTTACTATATATGAATTTAAAAGTTCATCATCGATATTTTATCCTGTAACATCAATCAATATATATCGGAATCAAATATTCATCTTTTTGCACTCTGGCCAAAGATATTCATCGATTGGTTCATGTTCATCTAAACACCTGTTCATCTTTGCACTACGGGCAAAGATATTAATCGATCGTCATGTTCATCTCAACACTGTTCATCTTTTACACTACGCGCCAAAGATATTCATCAAGAAATCATTCATCTTTTGCTACGGGCCAAAGATATTCAAGAATATCATTATTTAGGACCGAGGATGATGAAAAATATTTTAAAGGAAACGAATCCAGATTGAAACAAAAGAAGAAAATATTAAGGATTAAGTATTTTAACAATCCAAGTTCAAAAATACTTCATAAGTAATCGGTTGGAGTAAAATTCAAGAATGATCAAAATATAGATACAATCAAAGCTAGTATCCATAATAGATATTTTGGACAAAATAAGAAATTTCATTTTTAGGTGAATAGTGCTTGAGTATTAAATGAATAGTGTCGATATATCGTGAATAATAACTCGAGCACCAAAAGATAGAAATTTCACAACAAACATCATCATGATTCATGAATAGTACTAGTAAATAATAACTCGTGAATAGTAACTCATGAATAAGAACTCATGAATAAGAACTCCCGACATGAAAAAGTTCCAAATTTGATAAAATTTCCAACTAATATTTCACATAATGATATTGAAGAAATAATATCATTTTGAATAAAATAACATCCCTTTACCTCGAAGAATAGTACTTCTAGTTGAAACATCTGGATATAGGCTATGACTTGAACTTGCACGTATATAGCAATACTCAAAGTATACTCAAAATACTCACAAGAATACGCTCGATAATATAGAGAGAAAAACTTAGTTTTACAGTGTGATTTTCAATTCTAACTTTAAGCACCTATTTATAGGAAAATGCTTAGAACACCAAAGTAGAAAATTTAATATAATATTAATATATATTTTCCAAAACCCCATACTTTACTTGCCAACTGAATTCAAGCTCCTACACATGTTAAATGAGGCCACCTAAACATTCTAAAAAACGTTTTCCTATTTTAAATATTTTAAACTTACAAAAATCAATTATTTCGGAGCTTCGGAACTTCAATAATTCATAATAAATAGCCCTTTTATCGTAAAAATTCGAATCTTGAATATTTTTATAGGAAATTCAATTCTCTACAACTTTGCGGAAGAAAGTTTTTCCAAATTCCAAATGTAAATTAATCAAATCCATAAGCGAGGCGATTTTACAAGCTATAATCAAATTTCGATCAAGAAATGGGGTCCAATTGACACACAAAACATGTGTTAAACAACTTTTACAACAAAAATACTCTTCCTCCTCATATACTCTCATATATCCCACATTCATTGTAAAAATATCATCATTATTATATTATAATAATATAATAAAATATTATTTTATCGAGAAAAGATAAAATATCGATTTTCAACAATTGTTACATTAAAAATTTTCTCCATCTATATTCATAAAAAATCAATATTTTTCTCATCATATAAATCAATAATTAATTATTCACAAATAATATTACGGAATCACAAGATCTTTGTAACTAGTAGATTCTGCAGGAAAGAGGGGTTTTCGATGTAAGGATCTCTCCTTACTGGTAGCGCGTGATTAGGTGACCAAACCTCTCCTTAGATGTAATTTTCTAGACATTGCCAATAATGTTATCCAATAATATTATTCGGATAATATGAATTATTGTTCGATAATGGAAAATACTATGTAATGACAATTTATTGAAACAACGATAATATAAAATATCAATTCAAAGATTATTGAATCAATAAAATAAAATCTTGAACAATAATTCATCAGTAACAATTATTGAGTAGTGTCTTCTTACGTAAGAATCAATAATTGGTGCAATACAGCAGTCTTCTTTATTCAAAAACGCGTCTTAGTGTGTTTTAACCACCGGTATTCCAACAAAGATAATCCAGAATAACTCTGTAGATTATTTATAAACAACTTATATTTGTCGCTTTTCTTTATCCAATCACTTTCCGTTATGGGGCCCATAAAAGATATGCATAGTAAATGCGAATATTCCCTGACGTTAAGAATATTCCACGACCAAACGAATATTCCCAAATGATAATGAATATTTTATAACCAACTTGCACATGTTCGAAATATTTATGTATTTTACCCATAACTATCCACATTAATCAAATCAACCCTTACTATTTCAAAATAATAAATAGAAAAATAAATTTCATTTATTAATAATTTGGGGTCTTACATAATTGTTGCATATATAGTATCAAATTATTTATTCAATTATTGTCACAATATTTTATATTATTAAATTAATAATTGAGATGACAAGTTATTCATATTATTATTTACATTATTGACGATGTCTAGAAAGTTCTGTCGAGAAAAATGGTTTGGTCACCTAATTGCGCGCCAATAAGTAGAAATCCTTATCGGAAAGGCCCCTCTTTCCTGGGAATGATCTTGTTGTTAATATTGTGAGTTATAATATTAATGATGAATGTTATTAAAAATGTGTTTTGTGAAGCCAAGTGAATTAAGATAAATAGAGGGGATTTTTATGAAGTATTTGTTATAAATTATGCTTATTACATGGACCCCCACTTAATTACTCATTTTTCAAAATAATCGATGAAAAGTTATAAAGTATATATATATATATATAATGTCTGTGATGTGGATGTGGATGTGTGTGTGTGTGGTGTGGTGATGCCATGGGGAAAAAAAGTGTGAGTGTGTTACCGGGAGAAAGAAGGAGTATATATTATATATATATTAGTAAGTGCCTTGGGATAAGAGGCATATATATATAGAATATATTATATTTTATTTAAAGTTTTTATTTTATTAAAATATTTTATCGCACAATAATAAATAGTGAAAATCAAAATTTTAGACGAATTCGGCGCCCGTGATTTTCTTCTGTTCACCCGTGAGAAAAAATTATAAATAGTATCCTTCTATTCTCCTATAAATAGGATGCTTAGTTTAGAAATAAAAATCACACCAGAATCAAAGAATTCTTATTCTATAATATTGAGCGTATTTCTTTAGAGTTTAAGGAAGCTTTGAGTGTAGAAAACAGTGCAAGTTTTCTTCAAGAATATCCCCGCTATACCATTCAAAAATACTCTCTTTTTAAGGTAAGAGATATTATTTTTATTCAGTATTCGTAAGAAATAATATTTTCTTCCATATTGTAGTATGTGAGTAATATTATTTCATTTCAGATTTTGAATTCTATACTCATTTTGTAAAGTATTGTTTCTATACCCCTTGAAATTAGTAGAATATCCTTGAAATTTGCGCTTCATCAAGTATCGTTTCACAAGGATGTTTTTCTGAATTTTTCTTTTAAATTTTAATTTTTTTCATGCTGGGGTACTATTCACAAAGTACTATTCACTCTGGTACTATTCACCCGGGGTACTATTCATGACAAAAATTAATTTCTTTTCTGTCCAAATTATTTTTGGAATATTATTTTTGAATTTTACTCCATAAAGCAGTTATCATGTTGACAATTTGGACATTTTTAAATTCCGGATAAATTAAAAATCTTTGATATTTATCCTTGATTTCGTTGATTGATGCTTATATCATTGTCATCATCCTCATGCTTATATTGTGATCTTTGGCTCGTAGTGCATAGATGGACTGTTGATTGGTATGATTATGACCAGTGATTATTCAGTATAATCATGACATGTAATGTTACAAATGATATGGTAAAAGGCATCATTGGCCCGTAGTGCATTGATGGACAATTGTTGGCATAATCATGACAATTAGTGATAACACGAATATCCTTGGCTCGTAATGCATGTATAATTCGTGGATGTGATAATAATGAATATCCTTGGCCCTTAGTGCATGGATAATTCAGTGATGTGAATTATTTATTAAGCTGAGTCTCAGCGATAAAATTAATGATATAAACTTTTAAATCATAGAAGATAGTAGATATCATGTTCTACTTGACTCTTTTAATGGATTGTTTGTTCGGCTGCAGTTAAACTTGTTGTCTACTGTATTCTATCAGTTTAACACTGTTGAAAGCTAAAGATAATTTATTCTGCATTATCTTAGTCATAATATTCTTTACTGGGCTAGTTGATCTCACCCTTTGCTTTCATTGTTCTCTTTAGGAAATGAGAATATAGCCGGGACTAGTCGGGGAATAGAGTGACGGTCCAGATGGTTGCTTTAGTAGTCCTCACTATTATGTGAAATCGTGTGATAATAAATGTAATGAAGACTTCATTTGAGTTTGGATATTGTCTAGAAGACAATATTCGTGTTAAAACTCTCAGTTTATGTTACACGACAGTTGTATGATTAAGTTTGTATTTATATTATGTACTATATATTTGGCGACTCAGAATGGGTGATGTATACCTATTTTGGGGGCGTCACATGAATTACAATACTTCTTTCCATTGCTCAACTGAGATGACTTCATTTCAAGTGGTTTATGGCAGGAAACCTCATTCCTTAGTCCAATATTTGCCAAGTACTACTCATGTAGAGGTTGTGGAAGTTTCCCTAAAAACCAGGGATGACAAACTGAAGGTACTTAAACAAACCTTGGAAGTTGCTCAACAGAGAATGAAATCACAAGCTGATAAAAATCGCACTCAAATTTTTTTTAATGCACTACTAAAAATATGGTCATGTGTGATGGCAAAAATTCATCACAAAAACTAAAAAAATCATCACGAATGGTAAAACATCACGATGACCGTCTTCTATACGCCCATCATGAAAGGTTGTACGTGATGGTTTTGGCAATCACCAAAATATTCAATCTTTTTGTGATGACTAAATCAGTCACATTAGCGCACATATATTTTGAGATTAGTTTGACCATCACAAAATCCCACAAGTCTTTTGTGATGGCGAAAGTAGTCTCGATAGCATATGTGAGACCCCAGATTTTATGAATAAATATTTAATTTTCTCGAAATAATTTTTTGAATATTATGGTGTGTATATGATATAATGTTATAGTTGTGGGTAATATTTATAAATTTTGAAAAGTATGCATGTTGTGTATAATATTCGATTGGTCGGGAAATATTCTTTTTATCGGAGAATATCCGTACGATGACACAATCATTGGTGGACCCCTAATGTAATTATTATCGGATTGAAAAAACGACAAAAATATTTTATTGAAAATAACTTGAAGTTTTACCATTAATCTATATTGAACTACTTTTGTAGTAAAGTACAGAATGTCTGGCGTGGTTGCATAGTAGCACACGGTATTGATTATTGATCTTTATGTGATAAGTCACTTAGTTTTGTCTTATTGGTATTATTAATGTAATAAAACAGAAAAGTTTTTTATATAAAATAGAATACTTTTATAAAGTTATTCGTTTTATTAGGTTAATAGTAAAATCTTTTTATATAAAATGAATACTTTTATAAAGTTATCATTTTTATTAAACAATAATTAGAATATATTATATTTTATTATGCATAGTGTTTTGCGTAGTTACTGCATAGTGTTTTGCGTAGTAAAATCTTTTATAAAAGCTATTCGTTTTATTAGATTATAAATAGAATATATTATATTTTATTTAAAATATTTTGCTTTAAATATGAATGAAGTCAGATTAAAGTAAATCAATCCTGACCGCTCATGAGTTAATTCTTTATGCAATCCATTTTTCTATAAATAGAAGCTCATTTCTTCATTATTTCTTTTAATTCACTAAAACTCAGAGAGATAAACAATAGAGAGAAAAGAAGAAAAGTATTACTTTACTTCACTTCTTTCATATATCGATCTTTCTTTCTTAAGGTAGGGAATATTATTTGTTGTACTTGGGGGTATTATTTCTTTTGTATTCATTAAGAGAACTTACATTATTCCATTCTTTATCATTCTGTTGGAATAACTTTGTATCTGGCCATTTCCTATACTTGGTGAAATTCTTCCATTATTCCATTCTTTATTATTACATTGGAATATCCCACATGCATGCGTTTCTGTAGGACTTGAATTCCGAATTATTTATTATTACATTGGAATATCCATCGGTCATATGTATTAAATCCGACTTTGTTTAGTTATTTAGTATTTTGTTGGAATAACTGTCTGTCGCAATCTGCACGCATGGTAATTTCATTGTTATTCCATTCTTTATTATTACTGTTGGAACATTCCGTCGGTCTTGAATTTACTTTGACACGTTCCGTTATTATTATTCTGTTGGAATAACATATACATCTGAAATCTGCATGCGTGGTGATTTCTTTTGTTATTCCATTCTTTATTATACTCGGTTGGATAAAGTTTTGACTTATCTTCCATGAAATTAGTGAAATATCCTTGATATTTATGCGGCTTCATCCAAAGATCTTTTCATGGAAATATTCTTTTGAGCATTCTTGAATTTTACTCTCAAGAAGTATCGTGTTGACAATTTGAACGTTATTAGTTCCTGGATAAATTAATTCTTGAACTTGTTTTATTGAATTCTTATATCATTGTAAATCATCCCCATATTTATATTATGTTGAAAGTCATCATACATGGCAGTAGTGCGTAGATGGACTTGGTATGATTATAATGAGGTGATTATTCGGTATAATCATGACCGTAATGTTACAAATGATGTGGAAAAAGTCATCATTGGCTCTTGGTTTACTTTTTGGGCTATTGTGCAGCTGCTGTGGTCCCTTTATCCCTTCTAGGTTGCATTGTGTCTGGGGTTTTGTCGGATATCTGGGGGCTGGTTTGGCTGCTGTGGGCAACTTCTGTGCTGGTTTTTTTGTGGCCGTGCATGCTGTTGTTAGTTCCGCTGCTGGTTTGTCCCGGTTGTCGACTAGGCGTTCTGCATCTTGGCATCTTATTTCTCTTTGTCTTTGTCTTGGTGTTGCTGCTCATGCTCTGCTGCTGGTGCAGCTGGTGCTCTTCTGCAGCGGCTGTGGGGATATTTTGTGGGTCCATTTGGCTGCTCTGTTTGTTGTTGCTACTGCATTCAGTAACATTAATTAATGTTCATTTGTGGTATATAAATTTTGTCAATGATGCTGATGTCTCTATTTGGGAGGACTGATTGCTCCTACCAATCCATTTATAGGAAGTCCACTTGCCAGAGATAACTAAAAATCAGAATTCTCTTTTTGTAGTATATTATGTTAACCGACTACTGAAAAGATGAATTAGTTTGCCATTTTCAAACAACCGTTTATATTGAACCAAACTCAACTATATTTGTTGGTTGCTGTTACCTAATAAATAATTTATGGGGTTTCAGTTTTTACCAGAACAAGAAGGACATTTCACTGATAGAACAAGAAGATAAAAACTAAAAAACCTAAACAGGATTGTAATGATTGTAGAGATTAATGGGGACTTGAAAAAGAGATGTACAATTTACGCAAAAAATTCAGTGATTGTAATGATTGTCGCAAATATTCTATAATGATGACACAACTAGACATTCAGTAACATCCATCATATATACTACTATTTTGTGATTGCTAGTAAATTCCATCACCTAATATATTTGTTGTTCATATATACTTATTTTTTAGTGATTGTTTTGACCGTCACAAATAGTTTATAGTGTTGGAAAAATTAACCAGTATTAGGAGCCGTCATCTATATTATTATTTTGTGATTGTTGAAAAAGTCCATCATATAATTCTATTTTTTGAGATTACTTTAACGGTAATCATAAAGGTCCATCACATGTGGTTTTCTTTTCGTGATGGTCTTAGCTGTCACCAAAGATTATTTTGAGCTTTTTTTTGTGATGGCTTAAATGCAATCACGTTAAGGAGAAATATATAGGTGATGGTTGCATGCCATCTCGAAAATTAAAATTAATTTTGGACAATATTTGGTGATTGAAATAGCACTCACATATATATATCCACGATGGCAAAATTAAACATCACTATAGCCATCATATATATACTATTTTGTGTGATGACTCACATAATTCATCACGAAATATTATCAATTGTGATTGCCTTTGAAAATCGTCACCATGATCCATCACGTATGCTTGATTTTCTTGTAGCAGGATATATGGTTCTCATCAAACTGCACCCTTACAGACAAAGCAGTGTGGCACACAGAAGTTCACAGAAACTAGGAAATAGATATTTTGGACCTTTTTCCATAGTGGCCAGAATCGGTAAAGTTTCTTACAAAGTTCAACTTCCACAGAATTCCAACATTCACCCACTATTTCACATCTCTCTACTAAAAAAAATTCATGGAGATCATGGTCACACCAGTGTACTAACTCCCTTACCAGACCACTCCTTCAATAATCATCCTTTGATCCAACCAATTGTTGTCATTGACAAGAAACAAAAATTAATGCATGGACAATGGGTTACCCAACTTCTCATTCAGTGGGATTGTTTTCCTCTCGAAGAAGCAACTTGGCTAGATCAGGAAGAATTTCAAAAACTCTATCCCACCTTTCACCTTGAGGACAAGGTGAATTTTGGAGAAGATGGTATTTGTTAACGCCAAGATCTTTCCTCACGTCCCAATCACCAAGACGTGTCCGATATCCTGCACAATTCAACAAGTCAACACCAAAAGCTTGACGGCTTGACCGTCGGGGGATAGCTCTGGCGTGAGAGTCAGTATCGACGATCACAAGGTTAACAATGGAGGAATAATATCTAGTGTCTAGAAAGAGATAATAAATTGGTTAAGTGTGTTACCTTCCTTTGTGTGAGTTCCTTGCTTTTGTATGCCACTGACTTCCCCTGGCCCACAGCTTGTAGCCGACTAAGCCCTTCCCAATCCTCATTGAATACAATGCAGAGATGACAGTCAAAGTTTTATTCTCATAATCATCACCGGTCAAAACCCAAGTGGAACCATACTTATCTAGTAATTCGACCCACTGCCTCGGCCCCATACCTTAAGAGGACCCAAATAAAGACATTAACTTCCCAATGGGTCGGCCCAATGAACCGGCCCAATACTTTCAAGACCTACCCAACATGTCTAAAGTATTATGGCCCAACACTGCCCCCTAGTCTTTTATTAAACAGGAGGTATAATAAAAGAGTATAAATGACACCTGATGCAGAGAAAAGGAAATATAATAAGATCATTAAAGGTAGAAAATGAAACGCATATGAGGCCCAACCGGTAAATCTCCATAGCAGATAAAAACCGAAAGCCCAATCAAGAAGCCCAATCTGATTAACAACTTAAGACCAAAATAGAATGATGCCTCTTCAAAGTCTCAACATCGCTGACATTAAATGAGCCGCCCTTGAACTGTGTAAAAAGTTGAAGAGACTTGATATAAAAAGTTAATTCTCCCCGTCGGCGGTTTTACTTGCCATTTCAAATTTCGAGCACCTCCGTTCTAAATCCTCCTTCAAATTTTTTTTTTCCTCCTGAAACCATCACTAAATCGTCATTCATGGCCTCTTAGAATTAGGTGAAGAGGTTCCCCTTACTGTGACTCCCATCACTTTTATTCCTCCAAGCCCTATCAAAGAAGTTCTGGATCCAAACCTCAAATCCGCTGTTACCCCTAGCAAGATTACACCACCAACTCTTTCAGAATTCTTCAAGAATGAAGAATACTTTCCACATGCCAATACTCCTTCCCTTCACAAAAAATCGAAATACAAGAACCTTTGGATCATTATCGATTCTGGACACCCACTTGGTAAGGGCCCCAGCCCTCCAAGAACGAATGTACCAAATGACACGAAGGTGGACCGGCCATGCCATAACCGCTTCTCGAAAAGGGAGTTCACCTACCCCTCCATGCTTTCATTATCACTCTACTAAGGTTTGTAGGTGTGGGATTTGCCCAGCTTGTCCCGAACTCCTACGTCCACATCATGGCATTTATCGTCTTCTGCCACGAACAAGGGATTTCACATGTTGTCGACTTCTTCTTCACCCTGTTCATAGCCGATAAATCTCGAGAACGAGGCTTCAAGATGCTGAGCAAACAATCTCCCAAACCTAATGCCAGGTTCGAGAAGCGACCCCTAATGGACACTCCCTCGAGCAATGTTGGGTAAAATCAATACGTGCAAAACACGCAAGTGTACGTGGTCAACAAGTAATATAGTAGTGAATAAAGTATCGTTCCCACGAGAATAAATTATCAAGAATTTTAACTTCACAATTATCCATTTTCTATTAATCCTAATTCTATTAAACTATTCAATTCAATGGTTTTAAAACTATAAAAACTAAATTAATAAATAAGTAAATTATCACAAAACAATCTCTAATATCAAAATCCTGAATTTCAAACAATTAATGGAGAATTAGACTTATGATTTCACCCTGAGCTTCACTCTGATTTGCAAACCTCTATTCCAACTCTATTTAATATCCCAGTTAATTAATCAAGAACACGAAAGTAATACTAGCCACCTCTCGATGCCTAATCTGGTATTAACGTCGATCCATAATTAAGATAGAAATCTGTTAAACACCTAAATCAACCAACTCACTATATCTCTATGTGAACTGCAATTAAAGAAGGTTTAAGCTTAAGGTCTCTATTCGATTACATATGATGTTAAGCATATCTCTACCTTAACAATAATCAAAAATCTACTATTGACAAAATTCATGACACATGCTATATTAACTAGGTCTAGAATTGAATCTCCTCTCTCGATTCCATTCAAATCCACAAGGAATTGTTGATCAGGCAATTCATAAGTTCACACTCGAATTAACATAAATAAACTGAGAATATATTATTGAATTGGAAATCAAAGTTATATAATCATCGTTTCGCCCAAAGATCCATCACAAGTCTAATAAGCGAATTAGTTCATAACGAATGAATTAAAAACTGAATAATATACTGAAAACATCCTTCCAATTATAAATAAAGACTATGAAAAAGAAGAATAATGAAAACCCCTTCACGTAGCCTTGATTTGCAACCATCACGATAATCTCTGAAAATTACTCCTCCGAAGCTCGCCCTTGAATCCTTGAATTTTTCTTGTAATCTGATCCTTGTGTTGTGTGATTCGTTGTTTTCTACATAATATCCAGCACTCCTTTATGTTCCAGCCAAAACCTGCTATTATAGAGTCCAGGCGCCTAACAAAGTCCCAAAAACCATGCACCAGCTGACATCAAAATCAAGCAGTATTTGCAGATGAAAGCGGGACCCGCCCGTGAGGTAGTAATTGGCTAAAAAGTCCATACTAGCGCGAAATTCAGACTCTTGACTTGATTTTTTCCGTTTTCATTAGTTTTTCTACTTTTGCTCCAAAACTCCGCCATTCTTCACCTCTTGCATCCATGACCACCCTATACATAAAACAACACGAAACGAGTGAAAACAAACACAATACACGAAGATAACTATGAATTTAAACTTGAAATGAATATTGATTCGTGTATATAAAAATCCACTTATCAAAATCCCCAAACTTAAACCGTCTTTAGTCCTCGAAAGCACAAAACAAAGCTACATCTTATGCAATGCAATGAGATGAAATAAATAAAATCCAAATGCCTAAAAATCCAACAATATCGCGAAAACTAAATTATCCATCTACCTTAGAAAAAAAAGCAACTTTACAATACGAATTACCAAAACCAATCCACACTTTCAGATTAATTCTCAAATCTTGAACAATTATCAACAGTATATAAGCGTGCGTGTGTGTGATCAACATCTAAGATAACGTCTGAGACCCAAATTCAATACATAAGCAACTTCTTAGAAGGAATCGTGATGCGGTCTGAACTTAAAAATTCTAAAGATAGGCACAACTCAACTAAAATTAAACAATACCAAATTCAAGAGGTACATGCAGGATACTTATACTTTCTTTTTTTTTTTTTTTTTTTTACACGGGGCTTTTTTTGCTCTTTTCCCGTCATTATTCCCTTTTTTTAGATAGAGCGGTTTGGTGAGTCGCGTTTACGCTCTCATCTCACGCTTGTGTTTATGGGGAGTGTTTCTCCTCAACCCACCACAAGACTCAACATGTTAAACTTTTTTTATTTATTTATTTTTTCAAGCTTATATACCCCACATATACTCTCCCAAACTTAGGTTGTTCTTTTTAATCCAAGCCTTTCTTTTTATTTATCCTTGTCGTTTTTGGTTCACCCCTAGCATTATCCTTTAGAAACTATTTATGTATCAATTTGAATCAATGGTCAACAAAGATGTTATTAGTGCTAACCTTTTTATAACAGTTTTCAAACAAGTCCAAGGATCGATTCATAATGAAATTGCCTCATAGTTCTAATAATCAACAACCTTGTAGTGGTTAACTTGTTCACAATCTCATCATTGTCCCACAGATAACATGAAAATGCAACCCGACTGGAAATATGCAAACACAATATTTAACAAATTTTTTTTATTTTTTTATTTTTTTTATGTAAATATAGAATTAACAAAAATGCAAAATCCTAGAGTACTATGCAAATGCCTAATCTACTATGCAAAACTAAAATAACAAAATGCATGCGATTAACAAATAAACAATAAATCCCCCAAACTTAAATAACACAATGTCCTCATTGGATAAAAATAACATAAAGTGCGTGAGGACTTCCCTGGAATCGTCTAAGTCTGGGGAGGTGGTTGGTGCACTTCTTCATCGGAATCACTTGGAGGAAAGCGAGGTAATGGTCCGGGTTGTTGATATGGAAAGTGTGCCGCCGGGTTGAAGCTTTGGAGTGTTGCATTGAATGAGGCGAAAGATGCATTCATAGCATCAAACATGTGATCTTATCGCATCGCCAATCGCCGCATTTCCGGCGTCTTTTATATTAATGTGCATTAAATGCGATTACGGAACTCGAGAACTAAGGACTGGATATTGCCTCGGTCTGCGGAACCTGCTCGGTTCCTTGATCTCCCATAGGTTCATCCTCATCCCCCAAGGTATCTTCTGCATCGACTTCATCTTCCGACGTCGATGGAAAAATAAAACCCAGACCTCTTGGATGTGACTCTCCTCCTGCCCATACAGAATACCGCGCTATCATTCTCGAGTCAAGCAAAGCGAGCGGCATTTGAGTAGGTTCATCATCGGACCATCTCACCCCTGCATTGCGGCACAACTGACAGATGAGCAATGGGTATCGCAAGCCACCCGAAAAATTTCCACGTAAGCACCAGCGGATGGAAAAACTGATAATTTCCCCGACGTCAATGATGAAATCTTGCACAATTGCGTACAACAGTAATGCCTTCTCTTTGGTGACGTTCGAAGTGTGTTGGGACGGATGCAGTTTAGCACATAAGAAGGCGTACCCTATTTTGCCATACCCGCTAAGGTCCTTGCTATGGAACAATGTTCCTCCCTTTCGACCTTTGATCCAAGAAGTTCCCAGCTTTGTCATGTTTGTGATAACTTCCTCGTAGTCCGGGTCAAAATCTCTCAATTGTGCATACTGACACTGTCGTGGCACCCACAACTGATAATAAGCATTAATGGCATCATCACTGAACGGGACCATACGACCCCGCACAAACGCATTGAATGGTGCTTTGTCTTCGGCGTTTGCATAAAATTCTTTGACGATGTTGACAACGGCGGTTGCCGGATGTTCGGTGAGTTTGAGCCACCCCTTTTGATATATTTGAGACATCATCTCCCCATCATTTCCCTCGGGGGCCAAACCACGTTCCGGCGTAAGGGCTTTGGTAATCACATAGTCATACCGATCGGTGGCAGCGGCACACACAAATTTTTGTCGATCATATGCTCGTGGCGGTGGAGCTGCTCTTGAACTCTCTCCTCTTTGGCGTTTGGAAGTCGGTTGTGAAGCCATTGCTTTCCGAATGTTAAAACTTGCTAGCACACACTTCCTTCCCCTTACACTTGGTTCAGTCAATTTATCAAACACGTTGTGTGCACAGCTCGTTCTTCCCCCAAACTTAGGTTGTTTCTATGGAATTCAGTGGAGAAAAGAAGAAAACCCAATAGAAGTGTACTTACTCTCAAGTGCGCTATGTGTTTCCCAGTTCGGATGAATTGAATTTAGTGGTGATGAATATTGGAGGTATGTTGTAGGGTTTATATAGAAGTGATGAATGGGAGAGGAAGTGGTGTACTTGAATGTGTGAAGTAATGGAAATCGTGGGGTGGCTAGTGGGTGCAATGGATTTATGTAGTGGGTAGGAGGAAGTTGGTATCGTGGGTAGCAAGTGTTCTTGTTATGGAGGCTAGGTAGTGTGCTTGAGGGAGAATGAGAGAAAGAGATGCGTGTATGGGTGTATGGGATTGATATAAAAGGAAGCATATGTAATAGTTTTATGCACTTGAGATTTGGGACCCATACCCGTGAAGGTGCCACAACATATATAACTTCCCGTGAGCATGCCTTATGACTTGGGATTTTTGACCCAAAATTTGGTGATGCAAAATTCTCCGATTTTCCTCCCTTTCTTCTTGCTATTGCTTTTTACGCACTTTTGACCCCTCCTATGACCATAAACATGCACGATGTTAGATTATTGACGACTTGGAGTTTGATTAAGAGTTTCAGCAAAACTTTTACTTGATAAGACCTAAATAATGCTTAATAAAAACTAAATCCTAACAATTAAACATGAATTACGAAAAATAACGAAATATTGGGTTGCCTCCCAATTAGCGCTTGATTTTAAGTCGTTCAGCCTGACTACTCCCTGTTTTACTGTGTGTCGACGAGGGTAACGTCTTTGGCATCCCAGTTCGACTCGTCACCCCAGTAATGCTTTATCCGTTGACCATTGACTTTGAACGTCTCTAATGGATTACGACTGTAGAGTTCAACGGAGCCATGAAGAAATACTCTCTTTATAGTGAATGGTCCCGGCCATCTCGACTTAAGCTTTCCTGGGAACAATTACAGCCGTGAGTTGAACAAGAGGACTGATTATCCCGGCTCGAATGTTCGTTGCACAATTTTCTGGTCGTGCCATCTTTTAACCTTTTCTTTGTATAGCTTGGTTTTCTCGTAGGCTTGGAGTCAGAATTCGTCGAGCTCATTTAGTTGGAGTAGCCTCTTTTCTCCTACAGCGGCTTGATCAAAATTCAATTTCTGTATGGCCCAGTAGGCCTTGTGTTGTAGCTCCACCCCAAGTAAGTGACATGTTTTTCAAAGTCTGAGAGTTGATATGGTGACATCCCGATTGGTGTTTTGTATGCGGTCCGAAGCGCCCGTAATCGTCGTCATCCAAATCGTGTGACCAATCTTTCAGGCTTCGGATTGACGACTTTCTCTAATATCTTCTTAACTTCTCTGTTTGAGACCTCAGCCTGTCCGTTTGTTTGAGGATGATACGTTGTAGCTACCTTGTGGTTAACCCCATACTTAACGAAAGGAGCTGTAAACGACTTATTGCAGAAGTGACTACCTTCATCACTGATTATTGCTCTTGGCGTGCCAAACCTTGTGAAAATGTTTTTCTGTAGGAATTTGAGGACCACCTTGGCATCGTTAGATGGTAATGCGACAGCTTCAACCCACTTCGAGACGTAATCCACCGCGAGTAGAATATACTGATTGCTCAAAGACGAAGGGAATGGCCCCATGAAATCGATGCCCCATACATCAAAGATTTCTACTTCAAGAATTGTCTATAGGGCATCTCATTCCGTTTAGAGATGTTGCCCACCCTTTGGCATCTATCACATGTTTTCACGAATTGGTGGGCGTCTTTGAACAATGTCGACTAATAAAACCCGCTTGAAGCACTTTTTGCAGCGATCTTGCTTCTCCTATAATGTCCCCATATCTTGGATGAGTGGTATTCTGCGATTATGTTGTGCACTTCATTGTAGGGATACACCTTCTAATCATCTTTGTCGGTAGACTTTTTTGAATAAGTAAGGCTCGTCCCACATGTACCACTTGTTGTCATGAAGAAACTTCTTTTACATTATCTTGTAAGATCGAGGGAAGTGTTGCTCACCGGATAATTTCTGCAAGTCGGTACCAAGGAAATTCAGCATTTAACCCAAATAATTGCTCATCCGGGAATGACTCATTAATTGCGCATCTATCTTCATTATTTTTCTCTGGATTTTCCAGCCTTGATAAATGGGATAAATGGTCGGCAACTTGATTCTCTGTCCCCTTTCTATCTTTAATTTCTAAGTCGAACTCTTGAAGTAGGAGAATCTATCGGATAAGGCGTGGCTTAGCATCTTTTTTCGCTATTAGGTACCGAATCGCCGAATGATCCGTGTATACTATCACCTTGGTCCCGATCAAGTAAGCCCGGAATTTGTCAAACGCATACACCACTGCAAGCAATTCCTTTTCCGTGGTAGTGTAATTCATTTGAGTCTCTATGAATGTTTTGTTTGCATAGTATATGGCATGAAACACTTTGTCTCGTCTTTGTCCAAAAATAGCCCCAACCGCATAGTCGCTCGCATCACACATAAGCTCGAATGGCATATTCGGTCAGGTCGCGACTATCACGAAATTGTAGTTAATTCTTCTTCAACAATTCAAATGCGAACTTGCGTTCCAGTAGTAAAACTAGAAGTGGCATCCTTCTCTAAAAGGCTGCATAGAGGTTTTGCAATCTTAGAAAATCTTTTATGAACCTTCATAGAACCCAAAGATGCCCCGAAAACTTCTAATACCCTTAACGAGCTCGGTGGAAGCGGTTTCTCGATCGTATCGACTTTGCTTTGTCTACACCTCTAATCCTTGAGCCGACAACTTATGGCCCAAAAATTATTCCTCTTGACCATGAAGTGACATTTTCCCAATTGAGTATGAGGTTTGTATCCTTACATCGCCGCAAAAACCATGACCGGGTTCTCAAGGCAAGTATCAAAATTGTCTCCATAGGCCGAGAAATCGTCCATGAAGACTTCACATTCTTTTCCACCGTATCACGAGAAAATAGCCATCATACACCGTTTGAAAGTTCTTTGAATGCGTTCATGCTTGAATGACATCCTCCTGAATGCAAATGTCTTGTAAGGGCATGTAAATGTTATCTTTTCTTGATCCTCGGGAGAGATGGCGATGTGATTATAACCCGAGTATCCATCCAATAAACAGTAAAACTCATGTCCCGCTAATCTGTCTAACATTTGATCGATAAATGGTAGCGGGAAGTGATCTTTTCGAGTTGCCTTATTCAACCTCCTATAATCGATGCACCTCCAACTCGCCATCGCCCTTGCGCAGGAATTAACTCATTGTCCTCATTCTTGTAACAATGCTATTCCCCTTTCTTGACACACAATGAACCTGGACTAACCCATTTCTTTGTCGGAAATTGGATATATAATCTGCAGCATCCAATAATTTCAGAATTTCCTTCTTGACCACTTTCTTCATGATTGGGTTAAGTCGACGTTGATGCTCCACCAATGGTCTCGCATCATCCTCCATCAGAATCTTGTGCATACAAAATAACAGGTTAATTCCCTTTATATCCACAATCGTCCATCCAATCGCTGATTTGTAGTTCCTAAGCACCCTAACACAATCAACTTCATATATGGAGAAATAAAAGGACTAACATAAAGACATTCTAAAACTAAATAGCTACATATAACACAAATGTAAAATAATAGCAAGGGGAATCAGGTATTAATACCATGTTGCCAATAATGAAAGTTTAGCGGCATTTAATAATGGGGAACAAAAGAATAGGCATAATCATTATACGCATATTTCTCATCTATATATTTTAGGGTACGTGAGATGCAAACAAATTAGATCATAATTAATTTCAGCATTCATTGATGCCAATTGAGCAAAAGTTACCCCCTTAAGTTCTAATTAGTATTAACCGGTAAGAGTGTACCTCAGCTGTTCTTTTTGTAAAGACCAGAGAAAATTGACCTATTAGGTGCGCAAACACAATATAATGATGACAATTGAAAAGGAGAGCATAGTCAAAGAAATTACTCAAAGACATGAAACAATTGTTATAAAAAATATCTTGGAACAAAACAAAAGATGTAATGCACAAACCGATAAACTCTCAATCAATCAAAAGAACTTTTTACTGCAAAACAGTACATTATTCAAATTTTGAGAGATACAACAATTCACCAATAATGCATCAATTTCACAAATAACACTACACAAGGACAGGATACATTCAATTTGCCATCACTCCTATCCATAAAATAACATTAAAATGTGATATTCATTAGGACGGAGCCACGGAGCCATGAGGTAGCAGTATATCTTTTGTAAAACAAACAAAATAGTAAAATAATAATGTGTATTAAAGCCAATAGAGCAACTAATTAAAGCTATGGGGACGGGGAGAGAGTGAGAATGTGAGTAGAGAGAGAAAGCACCATTAAAGCACATGGGATATCTTGATACTGAGCCCACAGGAGCAACCACTGAATCAATTTCCTCAGAATTGATCGAATCAGGATGTTCATTTGGGTCTGCTTCTTATTCGCCGTCCTTAGGGAATTTGCCGCAGAGAGCGATGCACCGAGAGAGGGTAGGGACGAGAGTGTTTCTTTTGATGCCATATTTGAATGGGTAATTCTAGATTTAGGGGAATGAATTAGGATTTATTTCAAGCTCAATTGTTATGTTAACTGGATAGTTTTGTTAAGGGTCTTAAAGTGCATTAATTAGTCATGACATGTGTTGAATTTTGAAGATGAGAGATGTCAAGTTATTGTGTTTTATATTGCGTTTTAGTATAATTAATAGATGACATTAATTTTCTTTAACTTATATATAAAGTAAAAATATTTGGCCGAATTATAGGTAAATTTGTATATAAATTACACTACAGACTTATAAAAAATAGCTGCCAACCCCTTAAACAATAAAGTCGATGACATGTGAAGAAAGTATATATATGGCTATATGTATATCTGATGAAATTTATAAGCGACAGTTCACTGTCGTCGTAGTCGAGAATAGTTAATATAGCGAAAAATCGTCAAATAATAGTCATTTGTATCTTCTACATATCTACACATTTTGTGTACATACATTTATTCCATATATATACATAGGGTCAGGATCAGGTAAGGGATCCCTTACTTTCTTAAAATGAGGGACTTTTTTTTTTGCTTTTTTTTTTAAAAAACAACTAAAAAAAAAATTTAATATTTTATGGAACTGAATTTTTTCATAATCTGATGTTTTTGGGTGTGATTTGAGTGCGATAAACAAAATATGTATATACAGTCTTGGCGGTATGCACCACCACTTTTGGTATAGGTATTCAAAATACGCCCAAAACATCAGATATGGAAAATTTCGATTCCATAAAATATTAAACTTTTAGTTGTTTTAAAAAAAACAAAAAAAAGTCCTCATTTTAAGAAAGTAAAGATCCTAACAAATCATTCATATATATATATATATATATATATATATATAATACAAAAATAATAATAATACTAATAATAATAATAACAATAATAATAATAATAATAATAATAACAATAACATTAATTATTATTATAATAACAATACTAATACTAATAATAATAATTATTATTATTATTATAGTAATAATAATTATTAGTAATATTAATATTACTAATAATTATTATTATTATAATAATATTACTAATAATAATTATTATTATTATATTTGAGGTAAAGCTTTATATATGAGGCGTGAGGATGGCTGAAAGATGGATGGTACGTACTGGTGTTATAGAAAAAAGATGATACAACGTAAAAAGAGTCTTCTTTTTTACTTTTTTAAGTCATTCAATAAAATATTAAAGCTCAAAAATTGCAGTGAGTCAATTTATTTATTACACTTAAAAAAAAGTATAAAATTACATTAAGTCAATTTATTTATTACATTTAAATTTTTTTAAAATTTATCATATATTATAAAATAATTTTTTTTTTTCAGCGGAGTCAATTGACCCGTACCTTCCAAGGTAGGTTCGCCACCGGATGCATGCATATTAGATGATCTGATGTATGCAGAGGCGGAAGGAGGGGGCACATGCCCCCCTCCCAAGGCTGGGGGGATGGGGGCTATGTATATATAATATATTATCCCAAACATCAATCTGAACGTTCACTTGTAAAACAGGAGAACCAATTAGATACACATTTGTACTTCAATTAGCTGTATGTAATTATCAAGAGCATTATTATTATTATTATTAGTGTGTTAAAGAATGTCAAAGTTGAAATTTCAGAGATTGTGTATTTCACTACTCCCTCCTATTCCTATATGTAGGTCGTTTTAAACTCTATTAATGCCAAGATCTTCTGCTACGTCCCAATCACGTAAGACGTCTCGATCCTGCACAGTAAACACGATCAACACACAAAGCTTGGCCAATTTTGGACTGGTCGGGAGATAACTCCGTGAGTGAGTAAAATCTGATGATCACAAGGTTAACAATGGAGGATGAAAATGTCTAGCGTCTAGAGAGAGATAAAATGTATCGTGCCTTTTTGTTAGAAAACTCCTTGCTAGGTTATACTCTCATGCTTCGGTTTTTGTGCCACCAACCCTAATCGACCCACGCTCCCCCTCCTCTATGGTCTCGGTAGGATGCATGCAAGTTGTCACCTTTTTCTACTATACTGCCAAATTTGAATAAAATTCCATCCACATTAATGATCTGCAGACTTTTGGTCAACTACTCTCTTTTTTCATCATTACAAGTCAAAGGCTTAGATATAAAAAGCTTTAATTGATCAATTCTTAGACTCAACCCATCATTATGAGGATATGATAAAGGTAACATAAATATTAAGCTCAATGACTATAAAACTCAATAACAAAGATCCAATAGGTTAATTAAATGGATAGGCCCAATCCGTCCAGCCCAATAGAGGAAATATCATGACCCAACATTGCCCCCTAGTTTTTTATTAAATAGGATATTTAATAGAAAACTATAAGCGATCCACGATATTATGAGATCCAACAGAGTTGAAATGGGCCCAAAGTATGACTTACCAAGGTCCAATGATGAAGGATGGGAACAACAAGGATCTTTAGAAAGAGCGGATCAAGGCCAGGAAATCTAAGGGAGGCCAATCTATTAAATATCTAAAGCTCAATCCGGACGCGACCCTTTTCAAATTAAGTAATCATGATTTGCCAATTTAATGTGCACCCTCGATTCTTGTGTGGCCGTCGATATAAAAGATAAACTTTACCAAATATGACGCTTTTACCTTGATTTTGAATTTTCGGACTCTCAAACTCCTTCTTCCTTCCATAGCTTCCTCACCGCCTCTGCAAAAATACGATCGATGACAACCCCAAACACCAATCAAAATTCTCCCATACGAGCAACCCCCCTCACCACAGTTCCAACTAACCCCAGTCCCCGTAAAGAAACTTTGAGGTCCAACCCCCAATCTGTCATTCCAGATAAAAAGAAAATGCCTCCTAAACCTCGACTTGCTCTTTCTGAATTCTTCAGGAGTAAAGAATTTTTTCCCCATGCCAATACTCCGTCAACGGTCGTTGAAAAGGAATTATGGAAGATTCGAGATCGGTGTCATATTCTGGACACTCATCTGGTAAGAGTTCCTGGGTCTGAGGAAAAAATATATCAAAGGCCTAAAGGGTGGACGGCTGTCCAAGTGACAATTCTCGAGAAAGGAGTTAGGTTCCCTCTACACCCGTTTCTGGTGACCATTCTAGGGTTTGTCGGCATTGGATTCGCCCAATTAACGCCAAATTCTTATATTCATATTCTGGCCTTCATTGTATTTTGTCATGAAGCCGGAATCGAACCCGCTCTTGACTTCTTTTTTACTGTTTATAAAATCGGTCGATCTCATGAAAGAGGTTCAAAGTCATAAATAGTGAAGGACATCGAGAACGGGAGAAAAATTTGAAAGGCGTTAGTTGGGTGAACACTCCTTGAGCGATAGGGGTGGCATGAAAAAATGGTTTTACGTCGAGGGACACAGAAATTTCTTCCTTACCAGAACTAGGCCACCAGGTGAGAAGACTTCTGCGATTTTGGAGACATTTCCGAAGAACGCGAGGTTGAAATGATAGGTCTATTTGACAATTTCCCGAAGGAAGAGTGAAAACACGGACTTTTATCTAAACAAGCGTGGTTATACGACCACAAATGTAAGTATGGATTTACTTTATCAATATTTTAAAAATTGTTGTAGTATGGATTTTGATATAGAAGCATTAATCTTCTGCATAATTTTTGATCAAACCAGCGTCTTGAAGGTGAAGGAGTTGGAGGATTTCTAAATGGAAAGTCCGTAGAAGTCACTTCCGAATCCTCCCAGTAGGAAATCCCGTCCGAAGATAATGTAGTCGGAAAGTCTACAAAGGTTGGTGCTGAACCTTCACAACTGGAAGCTTCTTCTAAATTCCAACCACCTACTGAGACACCTCTTACCGAAACACCTCAAATCAATGTCGAATCTCGAACCATTGAGCCCGAAACTGAAGAGCCCATTTTACCAGAAATACAACTCAAACCACGTCGAAGAAAGAGTGTCGCTCGAAAGCCCAAACGGATTTCTATACCATCAGATTCTGAAGGTTTTTCTGAATCTGAATCAAATGTCAATCGGATACCCCCACCTATCGCCGAATCGGTACCGCCAACTGCTGACTTACCCCCACCAATCACTGACCAAACACCGCCAGTCGCTGACCAAACACCACCAGCTGCTGACCCAACGCCACCAGCTGTTAACCCAGCGCCA
Source organism: Panax ginseng (assembly GCA_020205605.1). Taxonomy (NCBI): domain Eukaryota; kingdom Viridiplantae; phylum Streptophyta; class Magnoliopsida; order Apiales; family Araliaceae; genus Panax; species Panax ginseng. Next base: position 103,337,522 of record CM035146.1, read on the forward strand.
CCAGTTGCCAAATCTACAATAGTTCGAAGGATCCTACTTGATCTTCCTGAAAGCGATCGCAGACAGGCCCTTCGATTCAAGAAGCTAAAGACCCAAGTTACTCCTTTGACTGCCGAAGACCTGAGGGTGCCTTCTTCGAGTGTTCTCTCCCCAATGATCCCAATGGAGACTCAAACTACTAATGAAGAAGAGCGAACTGAACCCACTGCGACTCCATCTCCAAAGAGAAAACGGCCATCTGACAGTCATCTAAGTTCAACACCTATACATTCCTCAGTTCTCGATCCTGTTCCAGCTCAATCATCTTCTACAGAAAACGTATATATGGATCCTTCTCCTATTCGCGGCCAACCAAGGCCTTCCCCCCAAGGCCTTCATCACAAAATTCCATAATGAGGCTCTTTGGAATCTTGAGATTTTGTGGCTCTTAGTAACGCCAATTTTCCCTTCCACCTCTTTGATGCCTTCGTTTGGGAAAATGACGATCATCGATTTAATGATCATACGAACGGGAATTTTCTTGACGAGGGCATGAGTTATTTGGCAAAAGTAAGTGACACTTTTCTTGGTTAAATATTTCCTTTCTTGTTTAAATATCTGAAATTAACTGGATAATGCCGAATATGTGCAGGCAAATGCAGTCTTCGGGCGTTTACGTCCTAGACACATAAATGCCGAGTCTGATGAAGAGACCATGAAAAGGGAGATCAACATGTTGAAGGCCACATTGGCTCAGGAAAGAGAGGAACGCGAATCCGCTTTTCGTGCCAATGAAGGTCTCCAGAGGGAATTGGCCCAAAATATAGATGATCTGAGGAAAACTCACGAAGTGTTGGTCTCGGTCAGGGAAGAACTGAAGACAACAAAAGCCAGTGAGTATAAATTGGCCAACATAAATGTCCACCGTTCTGGAGTAGACTCAAGCTCGAAGAATAAGAATGAAGAGATCGTTCTGACACATCGAGACACAGGCGGCCTGACTTAGCGAAGTTCATACAAAGGCTCGGGATGATAGGAAGGCCCACATGGCTAAGCACCGTAAACTTCGTAGTAAGATTAAGGTACTTCGGGAATGGGATCCCCCATGACCGAAGAATTGCTCAAGAAGATTCAGCAGGACTATCGGACTTCTGATGAACTCGGTGCCTGATTATGAAAGTATACTACTGAAGGATTCAAGATCGCTAGAGTCAATGCAAGGAAAAGTGGTGGCGACTAATTAGATTCTACTTGCTCGATTTTGAAAATGATGTATAAATAGGATCTTATTGCTTCCGATCTTTAGAATTTTGTGCAAAAAATTTGTAAAGAAATTTAAGTGGACTTGTTTAAGTGTTTAATGAAATTTTAATTTTCTTTCTTATGACTTTTATTTACTTACGTTTCTTGTCAATAATTCAAACATTAATGATATTGAATGAACTTAGCTTAACTACAAATCGAGATAAGGCGTATAGCGAGCTTAAGTTAAGAAATGAAATGCACTAAATGAATGAACAAGACTTAACACTTGCATAAAATAAAGTAATGTATACTTATCGTTTCCGAAGTGTGAGACTGATCATGTGTGAGGTGAATTCGGCTGATCCTCTTTGTACCATTAAGATCTTGTTTACCACTGGGGTAGAACAAGTATATAAGGACATTTGTTTACCACTTTCGGGGTGAAACAATTTTATAAGGCCATAGAATTTGTCTACCACACGGGTAACAAATTCATAAGAACACTCGACAATAAAAAGTTGCCATCGAATGGCCAGCGAGTCCTACCATACTTCCTTACTTCGGTGCCCATTTACCACTCGGGGTAAATCAAAATTAAAAAGGACCATGGAATTTGTCTACCGCAGGTATATAACAAAACCATAAGGACGATCCCTACCAAGAGGCTACCATCGAATGGTCACGAGTCCACCCCTCTGTCCTCCTTACTTGGTGCCCATTGATTTACCACCCTTGGTAAAAACAATATTAAAAGGATCATAGGATTTGACTACCACACGGGGTAACAAATAAATGGGCTGCCATCGAATGGCCAGCGAGTCCTACCATACCTCCTTACACCATTGTGCACTTAGGACAAATAGGAAGAAGATCAGTTGTGAAAATGTGACTTTTTATTGATGGTGAGCAATCATGTACAAACTTCCGGTAAACTGAATCGATCTCTACTGAAAGTATTTTCGGAGTCTGTCGGCGTGCCAAGTGTTCTTAATCTCGGATCCATCCAATGCCTTCAATCAATAAGTTCCTGACTTTGGTACTTCGATTACTTCATAAGGTCCTTCCCAATTCGGCGTCGAACTTCCCCCACGTTACTGCGGTAGTAGATGCTTGAACTTCTCGAGGACGAAGTCCCCACTTCAATCTACTTGAGCTTTACCCTTTATTGTAATGCTTGGCAACTCTCCTCTGGTAGGCTGCTAACTTGATCAAAGCCACTTCTCTGACTTCTTATAACAGATCCAAGTTGGCCTTTAGTCCTTCATCATTATAGATCTCTCTGAACTGACTAACACGAAGACTTGGAGATCCAATCTCGACTGGGACCAAGGCATCAGTATCATAGGCCAATCTGAAAGGTGAATCTCCTGTCGTAGTCCTCGGTGTAGTTCGGTAAGCCCATAATACACTGAGCAGCTCTTCCGGCCATCTTCCTTTCGCTTCGTCCAATCTGCACTTGATCCCGTTCAGCAGCGTTCTGTTAGTCACCTCAACCTGTCCATTTGACTGTGGATGAGCCACCAAAGTCTTCTTGTGTTGGATCCCCAATTCTTTCAAAGATCCTTCGAATTTTGATCCCACGAACTGGCGTTCGTTGTCTGATATCACCGTTTTAGGAATTCCGAAGCGGAACACTACGGATTCTTTTATGAACTTCAAACATTCTTGTTCTGTTATCAACCGAAGTGGCTTCGCCTCTACCCATTTGGTCATGTAATCAATAGCAACTATGACAAAACTGACATGTCCTTTAGCTTTCGGCAACGGACCCAGTATATCAACCCCCCAGACAGCAAAGGGTATAGGAGATAGAATCAAGTATAGCTCTTCTGGTGGCTGATGTGGGATTGGACTGTTGAGATGGCATTTCTCACACTTCTTTACATACTCCGTAGCTTCCTTAAAGATCGTTGGCCAGTAATATCCCTGCCGAAGAACTTTGTATGCCAGTGACTTAGCAGCCATGTAATCACCGCAAATGCCCTCGTGGACTTCCCGAAGAGCATACTTAGCTTCAGATGGAACAAAACACTTTAATAATGGTGACAAAAATGCCCTTCGATAAAGATCCCCATCAATAAAAATGAAGTTGGCACTCTTGTACTTGATCTTCTTTGCTAGCATCTAGTCCGAAGGAAGGACGCCATCTGCCAAATATTCTATGTAGGGAGTCATCCAGCAGTCAGATCGTTCGATACACATCACCGCTTCATGCTGGATACTCGGCTGCTGCAAAACCTCCAAATAAACGAACCCATTAAAAACAACAGCATCCGTAGTGGCTAACTTTGACAATGCATCGGCGATAGAATTGTTGTTGTGCTCTACGCCTTGAAACTCATAGGAAGTAAAGTACTAAAGTCGATCTTTCAACTCTGCTAAATACTTGACCATTCTCGCCCCCAAGGCATAATCTCTCTCGATAATCGCTTAACGACCGGTGAGAATCATCAGTAAATAATCGACCGCACTTTCTGAGACTCTTCGCCAAATAACCCTCGTTAAGCACTTGCTTCATATTTGGCCTCGTTATTAGTTGCTTTGAATCCAAATTTGATAGCTTGCTGAACCCTGAACCCCTCCGGGCTTGTCAAGATAATCCATGCGCCACTGACATCCGCGGTAGAGGATCCATCGACATCTGATGTCCTGATTACGAAAATCTTTGAAGAAGCTGCGAAAGCTGCTCATTCGGGCGACTCGGTTTCCAGCTTCAACGGCCAAGATCTGCTTGAGCGAACACTCCACCCACCAAAAATCGGCTAAGGCTTGACCTTTAATAGTAGTTCTGGGATGATATTCGATGAAAAATTGGGATAATTCCATGGTCCATGCTGCTAATCTTCCGAGACTTCGAACTTGCTCATCACCTTCTTCAATGGGCGATCCGTGTAGACCACCAGAGCCGACCTTAAAAATATTCTTTAAGCTTTCATTAGCAATTATTAAAGCAAAAGGCAAATTTTTCTATATTAGGTTTTGGTTTCATATCTCTTAGGACATGGTCGATATAATAGGCCGGACGACGCTTTCCACCGACCTCCCTAACCAACACCGCTCCGATCGACAACGAATCGGCGCCAGATATAAGTATAAGGTCTCGGTAGGAATGTTTCATCAATAAAGGAGGCGAAGAAATATATGTCTTTATGCCTTGGAAAGCATCTTCACACTCCGAAGTCTACTGAAAGGTCTTCGCATTTTTTGGTCCTTTCAACTTATCGAAGAAAGGCAGGCACCTCTCTGCTGATTTGGACATAAACCTCCTTAACGTTGCAATCCTACCAGTCAGACGTTGAACGTCTTTAAAAGACTGAGGAGTCTTCATGTCTAGGATGGCCTGTATTTTTTCCGGACTGGCTTCAATGCCCCTTTGACTGACTAGATAACCCAAGAACTTCCCGGCACCGAGTCTGAAGGTACATTTGGTGGGGTTAAGCCTCAATTTGTGATGGCGGACTATTTAAAAGCATTCCTCTAGGTCATCCAGATGCTTCTGAACAATCATGCTTTTCACAATCATGTCATCTACATATACTTCCATTGTGACGCCCCCAAAATAGGTCCAATCCATCCAACCTATTCTGAGTCGTCAATAACATGGTACAAAAAATAACTACAACTTTATTACTACAATTGTCGTGCAAAATACAACAACACATATCTCATGAGTTTTAATACCAATGTGACTCATGTTCCAACTATGGACATCACCTCACATTGATACATTACATAAAAGTACAAATCGATAAGCTGTTTTAAAAAATTAAAATCTTTGGAAAGTGCTCAAGGAAACCTTCGTACATGGGAGGCCATGCATCTAAGTTATAATAGATATCATATGCCCACAGAATTATCTTTGGTTAACCCAATAGACCCCAAAGAAAAACGAGAAGGTTACTATCATGGTCCTTCCAATGGTGAGTCTTCTCTTGACATATAACTATCTCCACCGTCTGCAATTGAACATTATGTTTCAAATAAACTCCAAGATCATATAGGTAGTGCTCATAGATATACTCAGCAAGTGGATTTGCACAACCCTGTCTTATGATAACTCGTAGGTCATTAGACATCTTGTATGATAGTGGCAAAACACTCTTCTAAAGTTGGGTTCACTCACCCTATTCTTGGTTCACCAAAATTAAATATCAATTGACATATACAATGACACACACTTATCTAAAGTTCTCAACAAAATTATTTTCATACTATTTAGGAGAACCTCAACAACTATATGACCATCGTTCTATTTCCTGTTACCCCATTTCAGCCAAATACACTTCTTGTTACCCGAAAGGAATTGTGAGCGACAAGGTGAGCAACAACTAGCTTCGATAAAGAATATCATGACTAAAGATAATTAAATTATCAATAGCCTTCATCAATAATAAATCGAGATTTAGAACATATGGTAGATGATAAAAAATTTCAACCATAGTTGCGGTGAATGAACAATCCATTAGAAGAGTCAAATAGTATATAAAGTCTATTATCTTCTCACGTTAAAAAGTCCACCAACAATGTTTTATCCTATAACATCAATCAGCTTCCTTTCCACAATTATATGAATAACTTCATAATCATAATTGTGATTCTAAATTCTCTTCGCATCCAAGACTAGGATAATTTTCATCACTGTCTTTTTACGAAACATCAAAGATCATGGTTATACCAAATCATAGTTCCTGTTCATAATCATACTAATAAATTCATCTTTGCACCACAGGCCAAAGATATTCATCAATAGTTCATCTTTGCACTACATGCCAAAGATATTCAACAACAAGTCATCTTTGCACTACGGGCCAAAGATATTCATCAATAATTGATCTTTGCACTACAGGCCAAAGATATTCATATCTCAAAGAAATACATAATCATTTCAGAATTTATATAAACCATAATTATAACTATATATGTTGATCAATTCACCTTTGCACTTAAGCTAAAGATATTCAATTATAAATTCAATGGTCATGATTGTGACGCCCCCAAAATAGGTATACAACACCCATTCTGAGTCGCCAAAATACATGGTATAGAAAGCAAATTACAACTTTGACAATACAGATGTCGTGTAGAATACGACAATACAACTGTGAGTTTGAATACAAATATTGTCTTCAAGAAAATATACACACCCAAATAAGTCCTCATTAATTATTCATACACTATTTTACAGAAATAGTGAGGACAGCTAAAACATCTTCTAGAACCATCACTCCATACCCAGACTCGATCCTGCTATGTTCTCACCTCCCACGAGAAGAAAAATGGAACAAAAAGAAAAAGGGTGAGCTCAACTAGCCCGATAAAGAAGAATATTATGACTAAGATAATATATAACAAATTATCGTTAGTCTTCAACAGGAAAAATCTAATAGAATACAATAGACAACAAGTTTTAGATCAACAAATCAATGAAATAAATGATCCATTAGAAGAGTCACGTAGAAAAAGAATTCTCTGTCTTCTAAGGTTTAAAAGTCCATCATCAATAGTTTATCCACAGTAATAACAATCAATATACATCTTTAATCATCTTTGCACTACTGAGCCAAAGATATTCATTTGTATCACCAGTTGGTCATGTTCATCTCAACACCTGTTCATCTTTGCACTACGGCCAAAGATATTCATCAGTTAATCGTTCATCTTTGCACTACAGACCAAAGATATTCATTTATATCACCATTTAGGGTGAGGATGATGAAAACATTTTTAAAGAAACGAATCCAAAGAAACAAAATGACAAGGATTAAGGATTAAGGATTAGTACTTTGTTTTACCCATGTCCAAAAATACTTGAAAATAATCATATTGGTGTAAAATTCAAGAATGATCAAAACATGGATACAATCAAAATTTAGTATCCGAATAGATATTTTGACAAAAGAAAAATTTTTATTTTTAAATTGAATAGTCTTGATTCGTGAATAATGCCAGATATCGTGAATAATTAATAAATATCGTGAATAAGTAACCCCGACACAACAAGTTCCAAATTTGATAAAAAAGTTCACCAATACTTGACATAATGATATTGAATAAAAATATCATTTAAGAAGAAAATAATACCCTTTACCTCAAAATAATCGTCTTACCTGAATTTCGGTATAGTCTTGTGAAACCCATAGTATAGCAACACTCAAAGTATACTCACAAGAATAAACTCGATAATTTAGAGAGAAAAGAGAAAACTTAGTTTACGGTGTGATTTTCAATTCTAACTTAGCCTCTATTTATAGGAAAATGCTAGAACGCATGAAAGGAGAATAAAATAATAAATTAATATTATTTATAAACCAATTTCTCGCATGCTTTCACCCTCAATCTTGAAAATTTCAAAGACCCATGTGCATTCAACACCCACCAAAAGTGGGTCCCACCATAATTAATAAAAAATTATTTTATTTTCCGTAACTTCAATAATTCATAGAAAATAGCCCGTTTATCGGAGAAAAATTAAAACTCGCGAATTTCCATGGAAAATCCCATTCTCTACAACTTTGCAGAAGGAAATTTTTCCAAATTCAAAAGAAAATTGACCAAATCCATAAGCAGACGATTTTACGATCTATAATCAATTTTCTATTAAAATTGTGTCCACCGACACACAAAACATATGTTAAACATTTAATGCCACAAAATACTCTACCTCCGCATATACTCATATATCCCACAATCATTATAAAATATCACCGTTAATATATTATTAAAATAATATATTTAAATGTATTATTTTATCGAGAAAAGATAAAATATTAATTTTCAACAATTGTCACATTAAAAATTTTCTCCATCTATATCCACATAAAATAAATATTTTCTTTATCATAATAATCAATAATTAATTATTCAAAATAATATTACGTAATCACAAGATCGACAACCAAAAGCCGTTCGGGAAAGAGGTGGCTTTCCAATAAGGATTTCTCTTACTTGGTAGCCTTGATTAGGTGACCAAACCTCTCCTTAGATGCGAACTTTCTAGACATTGCCAATAATGTTATCCGATAATATTATTCAAATAATATGAATTATTGATTTGATAATGGAAAATATTGTAAATGACAATTATTGAAACAATAATAATATAAATATCAATGCAAAGAATTATTGAATCAATAAGATAAAATAATGAATAAGAATTCTTGTAACAATTATTGAGTAGTGCCTTCTTACGTAAGGATCAATAATTCAACAATCTTATGCGCGTAATCTGAGTGTCTTCTTGTTTGAACCACGCCAGACATCAGTATTTTAACCACCGAGTAACCCAACAATTGTTAACGGTAATAATTTACGTCGTTATTTATAAAACTCAATCTTTATCGTTTTCCTTCATCCAACCGCTTTTCCGTTATGGGCCCACCAATGATCTAGCCACGCATGCGGAGATTCCTCACAAAAAGAATATTCCACGACCAAACGAATATTCCCAAATAATAATGAATATTTTATAACCACTTGCTTATTTTGTAAACTTTGCACATTTCACCCATAACCAAAGAATTATATCAAATTAACCCTTATTAATTTAGAATAATGAATAAAGAAAAATTCAATTTTATTTATAATAAGTTGGGGTCTTACAACCTTCCTCCTTATGAAATTTCGTCCCTCGAAATTGGACGTACGATACTGGTATATCGAAAAAGGTGAGGTACCGCTTTCATCTCCGATTCCAACTCCCATGTCATTTCTTCAATTGCATGGTTTCTCCACAAAAACCTTAACTTGTGGTATAACCTTCGATGCGTAAGACATGCTCTTTCCTATCCAAAATCTCAACAGTATCTCCTCGTAGGTTAAATCTTCACTATCTCGTGCGGTTCTAATGCAATAATGTGGTTCGGGTCTTTCACATATTTCTGAAGCATAGATATGTGGAATACATTGTGAACACGAGACATACTTGAGGTAACGCGAGTCTATAGGCTACGCTTCCTATTTGGTCAAGAATCTCAAATGGACCAACAAACCTTGGATTGAGCTTTCTCTTTCCCAAATCTTGTAACTCCTTTCCATGGAGCGATACGTAACAATACATGATCTCCAATATTAAACTCCACGTCCTTTCTATGAAGATCGATAACTCTTTTGTCGATCTTGTGAAGTTTGAATCGTTGTCGAATCATTTGGATCTTTTACGTAGTCAATGCGTATTAATTACGTCCCAACAATGTTCTTCTCCCACTTCGTCCCCAATCTTGGAGAGCGACATTTTAAATCCATCTGGCGCCTCAAATGGAGCCATGCCTATACTTGCTTGATAACTGCTTGTTGTAAGAGAATTCCACCATGGTAGGTGTACTTATCCCAACTTCCTTTGAAATCTAGGACACGAGTCTTAATAGATCTTCAAGGGTTTGAATAATCCTCTCCGATTGTCCGTCCGGTTTGAGGATGGTATCTTTGATCAGATCGTAAATCGCGCCCATAGCTTTACGTAAGCTAACCCAAAATCTTGAAGTGAATCTCTAAGTCACGATCCGAAACTATGGATCTTGGCATGCCATGCAATCGTCTAATCTCATTCACGTCATACTGAACAAGACGTTCAAGGGAATAAGTCTCGCGTATCGGTAAGAAATGGGCGGACTTGGTTAATCTATCAACAATAACCCAAATTGCATCTACGCCTTGAGAAACTTTGGGAAGACACATAACAAAATCCATAGTAATGTGTTCCCATTTCCATTCCTAATCTCAAGTGGTTCTGAATGGACCTTTTGGCACTTGATGCTCCGCCTTTACACGCCGACAAGTTAAACATCTTGAGATAAACTCCGCAATCTCTCTCTTCGTATTGTTCCACCAAAATGTATGTCGAATATCACGATACATTTTAGGTACTTCCCAGATGGATTGCAAGCGGGGTGTTGTGTGCCTCCATCATGATTTTATGCTTTGGTCGAAATCGTTAGGAGCGCAAAGTCTAGAATTGACTCAAGTATTCCTTCCTCATCAATTCTTGCTTCCTAATAGCTCCTTCTTGCACTTTCTTCTTCATACGCATACCTTTCTGGTCCGTAGCTTGAAGAACGGCTTTAACTTTATCGATTAAAGTCGGTTCTACTTGTATATTCGCCATCATTATGTGGGTCCACAAGTCTTTAATTCTACCTCAATCCTTTGCAAGTCATACAAAATGGGCCTTTGCGTTGACAATATCGCACTTTCGTTTTGCGATATGATCTTCTACTTAATCGTCCACCACTACGCTCGCTTTTCGGGATGATATTGAATAGTGTGATCGTAATCTTTTATGACTCCAATAGCGTCGTTCATGCCGCATGTTGAGTTCTTTTTGGGTGAAGAAATATTTGAGGCTTTTATGGTCCGTATAAATCTCCACTTTCTCTCCATACAAGTAGTGTCTCCATATCTTCAACGCGAATACATTGCCGCTAACTCTAGATCATGAGTAGGATAATTCCTCTCATATTCTTTGAGTTATTCGTGAGGCATAGGCTATGACTTTCCCATGTTGCATTAGAACACATCCTAACCCTGCCGCGAGAAGCATCGGCAGAGATAACAAATCCATCCGAACCGGATGGTATTGTCGAAACAGTCTTAAAATGAGTCTCTCTTGAGCTCTTGGAAAGCTCTTCTCGCGTTCCTCGCTTCCATAAGAATTTTGCATCCTTCCGAGTCACCGAGTTAATCAGAGTAGCGATTCGAGAAAATCCTTCCACAAATCTCCGATAATAACCAAAGCCTTCCCGGAAAAGTCGCGTCTTGATCCGACTTCCACTTGCTCCCTAACTTTGTATTGCTTCAATCTTCACCGGGTCAATCAGATACTCCTTTGTTTGACACCACGTGCCCAAGGAATGCTACTTCCTCAAGCGAACTCGCGTTTCTTGACGGCATAAAGCTTGTGTTCACGAAGTCTTTGTAGTACCAAAACAAATGGTGCTCATGATCTTCACGGCTTTTGGAATAGATGAGAATGTCATCAATAAAGACAACAACGAATCGATCCAAATATTCCTTAAATACACTTGGTTCATCATATCCATGAAAGCGGAAGAGCATTAGTCAATCCAAAGACACGACCAAGAATTCATAATGCCCGTGTCGAGTCCTCAATGCCGCCTTTGGAATATCCTCGCTTTTAATCTTCAAATTTGATGATATCCAGCGAAGATCGATCTTTGAAAAGAATTGCGCCTCCTTGTGGCGGTCGAACAGGTCATCAATGCGAGGTAATGGATACTGATTCTTGATGGTGACATGGTTCAATTCTCGATAGTCAATACAAAGTCGCATACTCCCGTCTTTCTTCTTTACTTAATAAAACAGGAGCACCCCAAGGAGACGTCTTTAGACGAATGAAACCAATGTCTAATAACTCCATGTAGTTGGACTTTTAACTCCACGAAGTTCAATAGGAGCCATTCGATATGGGGTTTTAGAAATGGGCTTTGTATGCGGTTCAAGGTCAATAAAGAATTCAACATCACGTCTGCGGGGTAGGCCGGAAGCTCTTCAGAAATACATCGAGGAATTCTTTAACCACGTAAATATTATTCAAATCGACTTGTCTTTATTCAAATCCATAACATGGGCTAGAAGGCTTGACATCCGCTTTTTCAATAAACGAATAGCTTTGTGGCTTGATATGATGGTGGTCGATTTTAGTGGTTTAGTGGTTTGAATTAAATATGGCAGAGTTGGTTAGGAATATGAAAACTAACAACCTTACGAAAACAATCAATTTTGGCATGATGAGTGGTTAACCAATCAATTCCTAAAATCACATCAAAAGCAAGTATCTTTAAAGAGATAAGATCAATAGGTAATGTGATAGTGCTAACTTGGATCATGCAAGATTTATAAACTGTAGATGTAACGAAGGTTTCACCCAACGGAGTTTCAACAGATAAATCAAAATCTAATTTCTCCTAGAGTCAAGTTTAAACGTTGAGCACCTGCGGGAGAGATAAAAGAATGGGTAGAACGGGTATCTAGTAAGGTATAAACTTTGCGAAGAATTCAAGATTAAACTTACTCGTGATCACCTCGTTTGGGTTCCTCACGTTTTGTCCGATCCACGACAAACGCTTCTTCCAGAACCGGCCGATTTCGACTTATCCGGATGACCCTTGGAATCACCACTCCTCTTTGAACTTGGTTTCGTGATAAATACAATCTCGGCGATGTGGCCTTCCTTTCCACAGTTGTAACATACCTTGGATTGTTGTGGACAGTTTAATGATATGTCCCTCCTTCCCGCATTTGTAACATCTAATCGGCGGTTGTTCTCTCCCCAGCATTTGTTGTTGGTCTTTGCTCTTTAGCCGTTGATATCTTCCGTCATTGTTGAATCTTCTTTTTGAAATTTCCACTTGATTCACCTCTCTATTATCATGTCCACGATTACCACCGAGTGGTTCTGCTTTGTTGTCCGTATTCTTTCCTCCTCGCCGTTATCATCGCTCGATGACTACCACGATTGTGGTCCCTCGGTTGAGTATACTCACCATCTCGCTCTAATAACCGAGCCTCGCTGACAACATCTCAATACATCTGAGAAAATTTATGAGAGATAAGGTATTGACGAATCTACGGTTTTAGACCTCTTAGAAACATACGCGTCATTCGTTCCTCATTCTCCACCAAATGAGGTGCAAACTTCGATAACTCTGCGAACTTTGCCTCGCATTTGAGACACCGTCATGTTGTTACGCTCGAGTCTAATAAACTCTACCTCCTTACATATATGATTTAATACTTTCGGAAAGTACTTGTCATTGAAACGATTCAAATCTTTCCCAAGACATGTTAAGTGCATCTCTTCAGATGCGCTTCACAATTCCCACCAAATGTCTCGCTTCACCACGAAACATAAATGTGGCGAATGGAACCTTCGTTTCTCCGTGCACCCCAAGACATCGAATATCTTGGTAATTTGCTTGACCCACGTTTACGCCTTGATCGAATCCGAACTTTCATGGAAATCGGTGGTCCCAACTCCTTAAACCGCTTGCATTTGTGACGAATGCAATGCATTGCCATCATTTCCACCAGTATTTTGTACACGGTCTCTTGGCTGCGATTTTGCATGAACTGCAAAAAGCTTCTAAACATCCCGTCGTTCATCATTTGCTCGATGGCGTTGTTCACAGGAGAACATTGCCACTGTTGTACGCGTTCCTCGCGTTGGTGAAAGCACTTGGCGTCTCCACGGTCTCATAAACTCCATTGTTAACGTTCTCGTGACCATTCTTAAATATCGCCATAAAAACAAGGGTTAATTAAACAAATTAACATATCATATAATATCCTATATTATGATCGACCAACAAATAAGCTTAGGTAGGACACACTTAGCGAAGGATTTACTCGTCTCCCTCCTAGTTCTATTCCCCGATCTCGCCAGAGATCATATCCTAAGCTCGATATTAACCGTGACGCCCCCCAAAATAGGTATACAACACCCATTCTCGAGTCGCCAAAATACATGGTATAGAAAGCAAATTACAACTTTGATAATACGGATGTAAATTGTAGAATATCGACAATACAATCATGAGTTTGAATACAAATATTGTCTTGAAAAAAATATACACACCCAAATAAGTCCTCATTAATTATTCATACACTATTTTACTGTAAATAGTGAGGGCAAATAAAACATCTTCCTAGAACCATCACTCCATACCCAGGCTTTCGATCCTCTTTATGTTACTGCTCCCGAGAAGAAAAATGGAACAAAAAGAAAAAGGGTGAGCTCAACTAGCCCGATAAAGAATATTATGACTAAGATAATATACAACAAATTATCGTTAGTCTTGACAGGAAAAAATCTAATAGAATACAATAGACAAACAAGTTTTAGATCAACAAATGCAATGGAAATAAGAATCCATTGAAGAGTCACGTAGAGAAAGAATTCTACCGTCTTTAAGGTTTAAAAGTCCATCATCAATAGTTTATCCTGTAATAACAATCAATATACATCTTTAATCATCTTTTACCTTCTACGGCCAAAGATATTCATTTGTATATCACCAGTTAGTGTGTTCATCTCAACACTTGCTCATCTTTGCACTACGAGCCAAAGATATTCATCGATTAATCGTTCATCTTTGCACTCACAGGCCAAAGATATTCATTTATATCACCATTTAGGGTGAGGATGATGAAAAACATTTTTAAAAGAAACGAATCCAAAGGAAACAAAATGACAAGGATTAAGGATTAAGGATTCGTACTTTGTTTTACCCATGTCCAAAAATACTTGAAAATAATCATATTGGTGTAAAATTCAAGAATGATCAAAACATGGATACAATCAAAGCTAGTATCCGAATAGATATTTTGACAAAAGAAAAATTTTTATTTTTCTATTGAATAGTCTTAGCCGTTCGTGAATAATGTCAGATATCGTGAATAAGGTCGATATCGTGAATAGTAACCCCAAGCACAACAAGTTCCAAATTTGATAAAAAGTTCACCAATACTTGACATAATGATATTGAATAAAAAATATCATTTAAGAAGAAAATAATACCCACTTACCTCAAAATAATCGTATTTAATCGAATTTCTAGATAATCTTTGTGAACCCGCACCAGAGTATAGCAACACTCAAAGTATACTCACAAGAATACGCTTCGATAATTTAGAGAGAGAAAGAGAAAACTTAGTTTACGGTGTGATTTTCAATTCTAACTTAGCCTCTATTTATAGGAAAATGCTAGAACGCAAAGAGAGACTAAAATAATAAATTAATATTATTTATAAACCAATTTCTACGCATGCTTTCACCCTCAATGCTAAAAATTTCAAAGACCCATACGTGCATTCAACACCCACCAAAAAGTGGGTCCCACCATAATTAATAAAAAAAATTATTTTATTTTCCGTAACTTCAATAATTCAAAGAAAATAGCCCGTTTATCGGAAAAATTCAAACTCATGAATTTCCATGGAAAATCCCATTCTCTACAACTTTGCGAAAATTTTTTTCCAAATTCCAAAATGAAATTGACCAAATCCATAAACTGGACGATTTTATAATACATAATCAATTTTCTATTAAGAATTGTGTCCACCGACACACAAAACATATGTTAAACATTTAATGCCACAAAATACTCTACCTCGCGCATATACTCATATATCCCACAATCATTATAAAATATCACTAGTTAATATATTATTAAAATAATATATTTAAATGTATTATTTTATCGTAAAAAGATAAAATATTAATTTTCAACAATTGTCACATTAAAAATTTTCTCCATCTATATCCACATAAAATAAATATTTTCTTTATCATAATAATCAATAATTAATTATTCAAAAATAATATTACGTAATCACAAGATCTTGTGATCGGTAGCCCTCAGAGAAAGAGGGCTTCCAATAAGGATTTCTCCTTACTTGGCCTTGATTAGGTGACCAAACCTCTCCTTATGGCGTAACTTTCTAGACATTGCCAATAATGTTATCTCGATAATATTATTCAAATAATATGAATTATTGATTTGATAATGGAAAATCTTGTGTAATGACAATTATTGAAACAATAATAATATAAATATCAATCAAAGAATTATTGAATCAATAAGATAAAATAATGAACAAGAATTATCAGTAACAATTATTGAGTAAGGCCTTCTTCACGTAAGGATCAATAATTCAACAATCTTGTGCAATACCGCTGTCTTCTTTGTGCAACCACGCCAGACATCGTGTTTTTAACCACCGTAAACCCAACGGTGTTAATTAGGTAATAATTTACGTCGTTATTTATAAAACTCAATCTTTGTCGTTTTCCTTCATCCAACCGTTTTCCGTTATGGGGCCCACCAATGATCTTACTTGGTCGTGCGGAGATTCCTAACAAAAGAATATTCCACGACCAAACGAATATTCCCCACAATAATGAATATTTTATAACCACTTGCTTATTTTGTAAACTTTGCACATTTCACCCATAACCAAAGAATTATATCAAATTAACCCTTATTAATTTAGAATAATGAATAAAGAAAAATTCAATTTTATTTATAATAAGTTGGGGTCTTACAATGATCATACCAGTCAACAATTCAACTTTGCACTACTGGCCAAAGAGAACCTATAGTTACGATCATACCAATAATCTACCCATCTTTACACTCAAGTCAAAGAGAAATATCATCATTAGGGTTATAAGGATGTTATATATGATAATAAAAATAATATAATCAACACATAGATTTAATCTAAAGAGTAAGATTCATAAATCAATGATTTCATAACACCTTAATTAAAATGTTATAAATCACTTCATAATCTCATAATCTAATATTATTAATATTACCACAATATTTTAATCATTTCTTAAACTTATAAACAATTAATTTCGATTGTTTACACTTTACTAATTAATGCATTTAATCATCTTAAAATGCCAACCTCATAAGATCTCATCACTAATAATCAAAACCCTCATCAAAAAACTGCATATACCTCATATATGATTCTCAAGCCATAAAATCATATTTTCCAATTTTCCTACTTCACATAACATATTCAATTCATTTACTTATAACTAGAATATTTTCATGAAAAATACCAAATCAGTTCCAAAAATATTTCTTTTCTGGGATTTAGCATAATATAGTCCCATATTGAACATATATTTTTCTCGGAATTTTTAAAATTCATTTACTATTTTTCACATGGACAAAACTGCCGAATATTTAAACATTTATCATAAATTGTAATTTTATCCAAAAATTATGAAATTTACAGGATATACTGATATTACATAGATGTACTCCCAATAAAAATTTTACCAATTTTGGAGTTAACCACAAGGAGTTATAAGGGTTTACTTTTAAAATAGTCTTTTCTCATAAAATCCATAACTCCTAATCTATACATCTAAAAATTGTCATTTTTTGACACAATCTACAAAACTCATCAAATTATCATTTCAAATTTTTCCAAAATTTTTGAAGGTTCAAAAAAATTTCGAAATTTAAAAACATAATAACGACAATATCCCTTACTATCCCTTACCTCAAAAAGAAAGATTAGATTGACTAGAATAACGTTGAACGAACTTCCACCGTGTATAGCAACACTCAAGATATCAAAATACTCACAAGAATACACTCGATAATATAGAGAGAATAGAGAAAAACTTGGGTTTACGGTGTGATTTTAATTCTAACCTAAAGACCTATTTATAGGAAATTGCTTAAAACACCAAAGCAAAAAATTTAATATAATAATAATATATATATAAAATTTTTCTTAGTCCACCTTGACCATCTGAATTCAGCATCTAACATGTGCAAGTGGGTCCCACAACAATGATAAAACTGTTTTTCTTTAAAAAAAGATTTAAAACGTCAAAAATCAATTATTCCGGAACTTCAATAATTCATAATATCAGAAAATTCGAATCTCGTGATTTTTTATAGGAAATTCAATTCTCTACAACTTTGCAGAAGAAAGTTTTTCCAAATTCCAAACAGAAATTGGCCGAAATCCACAAACGGGCGATTTTACAAGCTATAATCAGATTTCAGTCAAACATCATGTTTAACATGTGTTAAACATTTTTTGTAACACACAAAACATGTGTTTAGCATTTAATGCAACAAAACTACTCTTCCTCCTCATTTATTCATATATCACACATTCATTGTAAAAAATATCTCCATTATTATATTATCAAATATAATAATATATTTTATCGAAAAAGATAAAATATCAATTTTCAACAATTGTCAAATAAAAAAAAATTCTCCATCTATAACCACATAAAATGAATATTTTCCTTATCAATAATTAATAATTCACAAATAATATTAATCATTGATCCGATAATGGGAAATATTGTGTGTGACAATTATTAAAACAACAATAATATAAAATTTTAACGTAGCAATTATTGAATCAATAAAATAAAATATTGAATAAAGAATTCTTCGTAATAATTATTGAGTAATGCATTCTTACAAAAAAAATTATCATGCTTCATGAATAGTACTTTCGTGAATAAGTAACTCATGAATAAGAATCGTGAATAGTAACTCGTGAATACTAACTCGTGAATAAGAACTCATGAATAAGTAACTCATGAATAAGAACTCATGAATAAGAACTCATAAATAGTAATTATAAAATTGAATACTTTTATTTCATAAAATTTGGGGTTAAATATCATCGTATTCTTTCCAAAATTGCTTGTGGAAGATAAAGTTCATCATTCTTTGGTAAGTGGCCCCAGCATTTATCAGGCCGAAGGTCATCTTCTTATAGGCGTACATCGAACGGTGTGTGATGAATGTTGTCTTTGGAATATCTTCCTTGCACATAGATATTTGATGATAACCTGAAAAAGCATCCATAAAGCTTAGTAGTGCATATCCCGAAGTTGCATCAATAAGTTGATCAATATGGGGTAAAGGATAGAAGTCTTTCGGGCATGCTTTGTTCGAGTTGAGTGTATATCAGTCTTGACTCGCCATTTCCGATTCTCGCTTCGCACCAACACTACATTTGCCATCCACTACGGATAGTCGATTTGAAAATGAAGTTAAAGTGCATATCGACTTTGCAATTTCTCATCGATGATCTTTTGGCGTTCGGGTGCAAAGATCCGCCTTTTCTGAACCGCTTCTTCGATGGATCTACGTCTAAACGATGCTCGGCTATTCTTCTGCTGATCCCAGGCATATCTTGTGGTTCCCATGCAAAGATGTCTGCATAGCATCGAAGAAGTTCTATGAGATTTGTCCGAGAGGTTACGCGCAAACCCAAACCAATCTTCACTGTCTTATCCTTCTTTCCGGGACCAACTCAATCTCCTTCAATCTCACCTGCGGGGAATAATCGATGGCTCCGAATCGCTTTACAGTGAAGGGCTCGATCTCGATTGCCATAGTTTGTTTATCTTTAATTCTAACTCCCGAGGAAATGACGGCGTTAAATATAGCGTTGGGCGGATCCAAATCCCCGCCACCTCTCCTACTCCATGTGCTTGGTAGGGAACTTGATCTTAAAATGAGGAATGGAAGTCACTGCTTGGAGAGCAACCAAAGTAGGTCTTCCTAAAATGGCATTGTAGGCCGAATCTACATGCACAACATAGAACTTGCATGTTACTTCTACACTTGTGAGCGGTACCAAAGATATTTGACCTCGAATAGTTAAAGCCCTCCACTGATCGGGTCATTCTTTGAAGCCGTCTGGAGGAGCCTCATGTCCAACCTCCATCTTCCGCCCATCAAGATGCATCCTTTGGTAAGCATTGGCATATACAATATCCACCGAAGACCCGCTGTCTATCATCATACGCTTCACGTCTACTGAACCCACTTGCGCAGTGATCACCAGTGCTCCTTCATGGGGTTTGATGGGCTCCGAAGGATAATCTGCATCGATAAAGGATATAACAGTTCCCGAAAAAGGTCTATCAATCTTCGGGGGAACACCCGCCACGAACATGACTAAATCCAGATACCCCCTCCTCTTCTTTCCTACCAACTTTCCCGATGTCCCCCCTGTTATTACGTCGATGACATGTCTTGGTGGCTGATTTGGGGCAGGCTGTACAGGAGGATTTGTTTGAACCGTCTGAGGCAAATGCGGTTGGCGTACATTCTGCTCATCTGTTGATCTCTCCCGGCCACATATTGAATCAGTAAACCACTTTGAACCTTCCTCTCCATAAAATCTTTCAAATTGCAGCATTCATTGGTATCGTGACCCATTGCTTGATGATAGCCACAATACTTCTGAGTGTTGCCTTGCCCTGGCTTGAAGTTATCACGAGGCGGCTCGAAGAACGGTTGGCCCCTGATCTGATCTAGAATTACTGATCTATCTGTGTTCAGCTTGGTATACACCTTATTCACCTTCTGGGCGGATGGGCGATTACCTCCTTGTCGCCAAGTGTTACTGAATTTTTTAGAGCTGCCTTCCGATCGATCATTGTACCCCCCTTTCTTCTGCTCGACATCGGCTTTAGGAGCATCCGTCTCCTTATTTCGGTCCGAGGAAGATCATTTCAGACTGTTCATAGCCTCCTCCACTACGATATAACCTTCCGCTTTATCAAAGGCTTCTGCTAAACTCTTCGGATGATGAAACATCAGCTTCTTCACCAACTTCTCGGACTTTACTAGGTCCAAACCATTCTGAAACAACCCCACAGCTTGGAGATCGTTCAAATCGATACCTGACCAACGGCTTCTCGGAACCTCTTTACATACTAACCCAACGACTCATTGGTGTATTGTCTGACCTGTGCCAGAGAACCCGTGGGCTTTCCTCTTCTTTGGTTACTCCCAAAGCGAGCGTGAAACTTGTCGCAGAGCTCGGACCATGATGAGATTGAATCTGCAGGCAGAGTCCTCATCCACTGCCTGGCATCCTTTCTTAACGTCGTAACAAACGTGTGACATTTAGCAGCATCAGTAAAATCGTAGTAATCCATCAGCCGATCAAATGCTTGGCTATGGTCATAAGGATCCCCCGATCCATCAACTTTCCATGTGAGGAAACTTCTTGGTGGTGTCTGCCTTCTTCTTAAGAATATCAGAAGAAAATAGGGATGCTTTCTTTTTCGGAGTATCCTTCACCTGTTGGACCTCAGCTAACTATTTCCGGAGCTCCTTCAATTCTTTTACCAGATACTCCACTCCTTCTGGTTGTGATGACACTTGTTTCTCTAATGACTCCTTCCTCTTTTGAGTAGATCGGTCTTTAACCACAATACCCCCAATTTTCAAGGACTTTTATGATGACCCGGTCTCGGGCGGAGTGCCTTAGGTGGACTTCTTTCGGTGCACTACCCCTAGATCTCGCTTCGCTTTCTGGTCCGGTGGTATCAGAAGTGAGAATGTACAATAACGAGCGCCCTCTTTGTATTCTCAGGAGTATGTTCTCTAGATCGGCCTCTTTGTTCACCTCGGCCCTGCTCCCTAGAATTGACATGATGGTGCGCTCCCTTCGATTTTTGAGGAGTAGGGCTTCTCGATCTTCTTCTTTCTCGATGTTGGCCTTGAGTTTCACGTCCTGAATGAGCGGGTTCCTTCCCACTTCGATGCCCACGCTCTTCGGACCGAACGTAACTGGACGCTTCATCTCTCAACTCTTCCATCTGAGACATCTGCTCAGCTATATCCTGCCTTTGCTTCGTAAGTGCCTCCATGGCCCTATCTGTTTCTTCTGCCATCTTAACCAGTCAGGAGGCCTTTTCATCTTGGTCGTCTCGGTATTGAGTTCTAGGCGAGGTGCCTTCTACTCGTTTTCGACCATGACTAGATCCTTTCTCCGTCGTGAAAATTAGCTTCCTCTTAGCTTTGCTCACAACCTTCGAGAATCTTCTTCTTAACGTTTGACGCCAGTCTTTGGCATGAACACTTAATGTAGGTCCCAAACAATCCTTCTGACAGACACTCTTGAGTGCTTGCCTCAATTGTGATTATCGGTATTTGAGTGTGTAGGTGTTCTACCTTCCCATGATCATCGACGTGAAAATCTAAAAATGTGATGATTGAAAATACTCGAGACACTAGAACTCGGCCCTCTTCTAGCGCCAATGTTAACACCAAGATATTCTGCTACGTCCCGATCACGTGAGACGTCCCGATCCTGCAGATAAAACACGATCAACACACAAAGCTTGGCGGTACGGGTGGTTGGGGATAGCTCCCATGAGTGAGAGTAAGTCTGGTGGTCACAAGGTTAACAATGGATGATGAAAATGTCTAGCGTCTGAGAGAGATAAAAATGTATCACGTACTTTTGTTAGAAGACTCCTTTGCTTAAGGTTATACTCTTCATGCTCGATTTTTTGTGCCACCAAACTTCTAATCGACCTTATTTCTCTCCTCCTCTATGGTCTCAAAGGATGCATGCGAGTTGTCACCTTTTTCTCTTATACTGTCAGGGTGGATAAAATCTCATCCACATTAATGATCTGCAGACTTTTGGTCAATCGCTTCTCTTTTTTCATCATTACAAGTTAAAGGCTTAAATATAAAAAAGCTTTAATGGATCAATTCTTAGACCAAATTTCATCATTTTGAGGATATGATAAAGGTAACATAAATATTAAGCCCAATGACTATAAAACTCAATAACAAAGATCCAATAGGTTAATTAAATGGATAAGCCCAATCCGTCCAGCCCAATAGAAGAAATATCATGACCCAACAAACTCTTTTTTTTTATTCTTAATTATTTGTCGTTTGTGGTTATCTAGAAGAATTGATTACTATTTTTTTCAAATTGTCCCTTATTACTTCACCTAATTTTTTGATCCATATTTATGAGATAAGTGAGGTGAAAGGTATTATAGACAATTGATAATATAGTTAATGTTTTTCAATCATTTCCTTAATTCTTGTGCACGTGTCTAAAATGACATATATTAAAGAACGAATGGAGTAGTATTTAGTAGTAGACACGTTCTCTTTCAATACAATAATCAGGGTTTTTTTAGAGTGAAATTCTTTCACAATAAGTAATTTAGTAATTATAATTCGTGAGATATATACATAATATATTAATATTCCTTTTCAAAGTTTCATTTAGTAAGTTTCATATTATCCTATACACTTTCAAAATCTCATAATTAATAAATGAAACTTTCATATTATCATATACACTTTCATAATTCATCTAGAGAAGCATTGCATCAGTCTGTTGGGTGAGTTTTTTAAATTATTAAAAAAAAAAATTAAAAATTATTAAATAAAACGAGGTCGTTTTATTTAGTAAGTTTAAAAAAAAACTCCAAACCCTTTTAAGCTTTAGTAAGTTTTTAAAAAAAAACTTTAAATCTATTTTTTAATGATGTATTTTGCCCCCATCCTGAAATTGTCTCAGTTCACTTGCGGATGTGTGTGTATATATATATATATATATATATATATATATATATATATATATATATATATATAGGTTATATGAATATGCATACCGCCAGAAGTATGCGATTCTACCTATGTCGACGATTTTTTTAGGCTATAGGGACGGTTGAACCAACCGTCGCCATAGACCAGAATAACTATAACGACGGGTGAACCGTCGCTATAACTCAAAAAAATATAAATATATATGTATCTGCCACATCAACAAATAGAAAATATTTATAGAATAATTTGTGTCTCTAGCATTATTCAATTTGAAAAGAGAGATCAATAGAAATAGAGAACAAAATTGGGGGGGGGGGGGGGGGAATTAGTATTTGCAAATATAGAAAATTAAATATATTTCCATTATTAATTAACACGTATCTCAATCATACATATTAATTGAGAATAATTTTGATTTCTATATTTTTTTCTCGTCTACTGTATATTCTTTTTCCTTCCTTAGTGGGCAGAGGAGGCGGGGAAAAAGGAGGGAATGGCCCCGCATATCCCTGACAACATTCTGACGAACATAATATAGTTGGATCATAATCCATTCGAACACAACAATCTGGAGTGCAAACATCATAAGAATATTTAGCATCTGCCCTCATAATAAATATTGTCATAATAGTTAAGCATAGCGTCAAGAACTTAAGAAACTCCATAGCTCTCACTTAGAAAGACTGAGAGATTGAGTTTGATATTTAAAACCTTGTTGTGATAAATTATTGTGCTCATTAACTCCGATCTCCAAGCTTTTAATTAGTAAGTTATATTTATAAAGTTAATACATTCATTCCTAAAAAAAAATTGTCAGTTATAAAATCCCTAGTTATATGTTTCTTTCAAAGGATTGAACTATTTAATTGAGGAAACCCGAATCTCCGTTACACTTCATTAAATTTTTAATCAATGCATATTCAATAAATTGTTTTTAAAATTTATTGACAAAACATTAGCCGTAGTTAAAAATACTACCTCCGCTCCATGATATGAGATCAATATTTACCTTTTGAAAATCAATTTTCAATATTTTCAATTTCAAAATCGACATTAATTCATTTAGTTTATGTCAATATAATTTTTAATAGCATAAATTAGCTCAAAAGTATTACTACCTATAAAATTTATTGTTTTCAAAACTAAAATAAATCATATTATTTTTAATTTTAAAATTATTTTAAATTCACTTTTAAAAAATCAATAATAATCCCATGATTAAGAACAAATGGAGTGCTATTACTAATTACGTATTATATGAATGACATGCATCATTGCACAATTAATAGGAGTTCATCAAATGGGCATGGAGTAATTATTAATCCTCCTTGTTGGCTGATATGCGAATTTGTCATCGGTTGAATAACACTTTTGTGATTTCAAATTGTCACTTATTATTAAAATCATATTTAAAGTTCATTCTTCATCAATTGAGTCCTTAAAATGACATTTTGTATCAATTTCGTTCTTTTTTCCTAATTTCACTAAAATCTTGTCTAAGGGGTAGGCCGCTCTCTTTTATAAATATGTAGTTTAATTTATATGCAAATTTAGTTATAATCCGGCCAAATAATTTTACTTTATATATAGGAAAGTGATATTTCCATAACATATTTTGATATTTTGTTGTCTTTACTTAATTTTGATGAATTTACTTTAGCAATTTTTCAAACTCACATAGTGCAGCCCTACCAACCTCTTGTTTAAGGTTCAAACTCCTATAGGGGTCTTCCCGGATGAATCACTGGATAAGTTACTAAAGGGTGAAAATCTCGATACTCCTATTGTCATTGAGTAGGACCATTTATCTATTTTAGACTATGTAACAAGTTATTTCAGTTCTTTTAGTGATGGTAGCATTTGAAACTCCAAAATATATTGTCTCATTATCCATCTGTATTAGACATTTATCAAGTTTTATGTAGCTTATAGAACATAATTACTCTGTTTGGTTAATTTCATATTTGCTCAACTCTCACGTTTTTAATGAATTACTTTACGTTATCAAGTTCAACAATTTTTTCAAATTTTAGTTTTGAGATTAATGAATTGTTTTATGTTAGTCAATTTCTTTATATTGATTGTGTTTTGTTTGCTACAATTTAGTACATACATGTAGTCAAAATTTCATTGTTTTACCTCCAAATTTTCAAACAAGTATGCCAAAATAAAT
The DNA here is from genome assembly GCA_020205605.1 of Panax ginseng. Lineage (NCBI taxonomy): Eukaryota > Viridiplantae > Streptophyta > Magnoliopsida > Apiales > Araliaceae > Panax > Panax ginseng. The sequence goes on from CM035146.1 coordinate 103,362,815, forward strand.
CCTGACAGAATTTCCTTCATTCTCATGTGAAGTTATAAAGTATATGGTGAAGACACATTAGATTAGGTAAGGATATTATATTATAGCCAAGTAAAAGGCCAAGAACTTAAGAAGCTCCATATAGATTTAACATGGAATGACTAATGTTACGTTTGGATTGGAGTAATGAATGCGGGAATAGAATGACTCAATCATGTGGAATGAAAAAAATTGTGTTTGATTGTGATTGGGAATGGAAAAAATTGTGTTTGGTTGCTTGGGGAAGAGAGCATATGATAACTCATTCCAACTAGAATGAAATGAATCATTCCACTTTTAATTTCATTCTTTCAATCCAAACTTAGTATAAGAGATTGAACTTAAATATTTAAAACCATGTTATGATAAATTATTAACTCCCAAGCTTTTAACTCGCAAGTTAGACTACTAATCGCTAACTCCATCCTAATAAAATCGTTAGTTATAAGTGCTAACTACATTCGAATCAAGTATTGTGAAAATTTTAATTTATTCAGCCAATACATATTTATGACCAAAAAAAATAGATTTAATAATGTTGCTAAAAAATTTGTTTTATAATTGGTTAAATGAGTATTAAGAGAAGTTGCATAAAACGTGTAATATATGGAGGATCAGGAGATCCCCATCGAACCCCATCATTTGATCCATTTCCATCAGTTGATATGGACGTACTTTTAGCCTATAACACTACTTCTTTATCAATTTGAAAAGCAGACTGATTCATGATCCACCCAACCTCAAAACTTGTTATTTATTTTTTCTAAAGCTCTAACCGCATGTCCCTTTTTCATCAATTTTTATTAATTTTAAAAAGACCTCTTTTCCACTCTTCTTTCTCCTTCTCTTTCCCATTTCTCTTTCTGTTTCATCATCACTTGACTGAATTAATCTCTAAACAACTCTTTCTTTCATATTCTGATGAACCATTCATGCCAATGGAATCCTAGGACAAGACAATTTAAACTGAACATTCACACTAATTAATTCTTCTAGATTAATTCAACCATAAATTACATACCTACACTGAAAGTAGTCTGACAACAAGGGAGGAACGGATAACTAAAAAAAAAAGAAGCTAAAAACATAACTTAAAACCACCTAATTGGCACCCCTTGGATCACACTTTCAAGGGAGGGATACTCTGTTCATGTCGGAAGAAATTGTCAGGAACAACCTGATTCTGCACTCTGCAGAGTCTCTTGAAATTATTAAACCCATAGTATTTCTCTCCCCAAACTTTAGCCAAAGAGATGCTAATTGGGCCTTGGGGTGGGTTCATCCCCAAGTCCAAGTCCCTGTAATTTAAGTAGGCAGACCTGGGAGAGTGAGTCACAAAGGGGGTCATGTATTCATACAGCTCATTCATCCACCGGATTTGGGCCTTGCCTTGGTCGGTATCTTCGCTCTGCCAGCGGATCAAATACTGTATGTTATACAATGTGCCATTTCGGTACGGAAAAGGCAGAGAAGACGGGGAAAGTTGTTCCATTATTCCCCCGAACGGTTCCAATATCATTAGGGGAAATCCTTTAATTTTCAGGAACAACTCCCAAATGTCTTGAAAAGCAGTTTAGGGAATAACAGGGCTGGCGACAAAATCAGACTTGCCTTTGTACGGATTCCTAAACCTGTCCGTCCGGTTGAGTATATTCTCCAATGAATATTCATTCCCTTTGATACCTCCCCAGTAGAGAATAGAAGAGTTAATCCAAGGCATTTCGTAACAGTCCGATTCCATCAAACCCAAGGCCGGAAAACTCTCATTCATAATGCCCATCAACTGGGCTTTACTTCCTTGAAAGAGTGAGTTAAATCCCACTCGGATGACCCTTTCCTGACCCCGAACCAGCACACTCACCATAACCCTGATGACCAAATTGTTGGGGAGTTTTGGGGCAATGTTTTGCCACTGGTAAACTAGTTCTGTGGCACTTTCGTTCAAATATTTATGTTTGGTAAAAGCAGTCACAGTAGGAGGAACACTGACTAACTTAAGTTTCCAAGATGCGATGATCCCGAAACTAGCCCCGCCCCCTCCTCTAATGGCCCAGAAAAAATCTTCCCCCATAGATCCCCTATCAAGTACACGGCCATAAGCATCGACAATACGTGCGTCCAACACATTGTCGGCTCCAATGCCGTATTTCCTAAACAACCATCCGAACCCACCGCCACTAAGAAAGCCTCTGGTTCCAACACTCGGGCACGTACCACCGGGAAATGCAAGGACGTGGCTTTTCTGGGCAATGGCATAGTAGAGCTCTCCAAGCGTGGCTCCGGCCTGCACCCACGCAATTTTGTTGGTCACATCAACTAGAATTTGTCGAAGTTGGACCATATCAATGATAATATAATTATTTTGGGAGCGGTATAGGAGAGGCCCTCGTAGTCGTGGCCACCGCTTTTGATCCTTATTTCGAGTTGATGCATTTTGGTGCATATAACGGCAGCCTGAATATAGGTTTCATTGTACGGAGTGATGATGAAATCCGGAAATGAGGACGTGGATGAATTTATCCACCTTGACACCTGTTGGGTGGTTTGAAAAAGCGGAAAAAATTCAGGAGAATATTTGTTATAAATATGTCGGGTGCTGTTTGGAGATTGGGTGGCCATGCAGTGAATAAAGTCGGTAGTATTAATATTGCCCTCCACCATGAAAACTAAAAACATAATGAAAGAAAGCACAATACAAAATACTATTTCCTTAACCATTTTTTCTTAGCTAATGAGAAGAGTGTGTTTGATTGTGGTGAAGGGTAGAAGAAGGGAAGAAAGAAGATTGATTGTGTACTATTCTAATTTTGAACCACCGTTTCAAACAGACCAATTATATGCAGATTTTTTATGAGAGTTTTGGTTATTGGTGATGAAATCTTATGAGTTTGGAATTTTAGGATGATTAAATACATTATTTAGTAAAGTGTAAACAATTAAAATAAATTGTTTATAAGTTTAAGAAATGTTATTTCAATATCATTATACCGAAATATTGGTATGGATTTTATTGTGGAATTTTTATCTTTTTGTGTCGGATTTACTATTCATGAGTTACTATTCACGAGTTACTATTCATGACTTACTATTCACTAGTTACTATTCATGACAAAATTGGTTTCTTTTTCTAACCAAATTATAGCTGAGTTATGAATATTACTCTTGAGATTAAATCTATATGTTGATTATATTATTTTTATTATCATATATAACATTTTTATAACCTTAATGATGATATTAATTTCTCTTTGACTTGAGTGTAAAGATGGGTAGATTATTGGTATGATCGTGACTATGGGTTCTCTTTGACCAAGAGGTCTGAAAGTTGAATTGTTGACTGGTATGATCATGACCATTGAATTTATAATTGAATATCTTTAGCTTAAGTGCAAAGGTGAAATGATCAACATGGTTATAATTATTGTTTATATAAATTCTGAAATGATTATATATTTCTTTGAGATATTAATATATTTGGCATGTAGTGCAAATATGAATCATTGATGAATATATTTGGCTTCAGTAGTGCAAATATGAATGTTGAGGAATATCTTTGGCACAGAGTGCAAAAGATGAATTGTTGATGAATATCTTTGGCCCATAGTGCGAAGATAACTTGTTGTTGAATATCTTTGGCACCATAGTGCAAAGATAGTGCATTGATGAATATCTTTGGCCCGTAGTGCAAAGATGAAATTGTTAGTATGATTATAAACATGAACTGTGATTTGGTATAACCATGATCTTTGATGTTTCAGGTAAAGGCATGTGTATCTTCGTCCTGGGTGCGAAGAGGAATTTAGAATCACAATTATGATTATGAGTTATTCATATAATTGTGGAAAGGAACTGTTGAGTGATGTTACAGGGATAAAACATTGTTGGTGGACTTTTAATGTGGAGAAGATAGTAGACTTTATGGTCTATTTGACTCTTCTAATGGATTGCTCGTTCCGCTGCAACTATGGTTGAAAAGTTTCATCATCTACCATATGTTCTAAATCTACGATTCATTATTCGATGAAGGCTATTGATAATTTAATTATCTTTAGTTATGATATTCTTTATTGAGTTAATTGTTGTCTTCACCTTTTTGCTTCACAATTCCTTTTCAGGTAATAAGAGTGTAGTTGGGTCGAGCGATGGTAAGGGAGAAATAGAATCGGTGGTCTCTAGTCAGGAGGTTCTCCTGGCAAGATAGAAAGGTGTTGTATACATCATTTAGTAGTTATATTTGGTGAATCAAATAGGGTGGCGCGAACCCAACGTTGGAAGGGTGTTTTGCCACTATCATACAAGATGTCTAAATGACATACAACCTCGTGTCATCATAAGACGGGGTTGTCTTATCCACTTCTTTGGTATATCTACTTAAAGCACTACCTATATAATCTTGGTGTTTGGTTGAAGTATAACTCTTAATTGTAGACAGTGGAGATAATGATATGTCAAGAGAAGACTCACCATTGGAAAGAATATGATAGTAATCTTCTCGTTTTTCTTTGGGGTCTATTGGGTCAACCAAGGATAATTCTGTGGCCATATGATATCCATCATAACCTAGACTTATGGCCTCCCATGTACGAAGGTTTCCTTGAGCACTTCCCAAATATTTTAATTTCTAAAACAGTTTATGACTATACCTTTATGTAGATGTCATGGTGACGTGCTACCCAAGTTGGTGTCAAGAGTCACAATTGATATATATATTTGTATCAAAACTCACAACACATGAGTTGTTGTATTTTGCACGACAATTGTTGTAATAAAGTTGTAGTTATTTTCTGTACAATGTATTTGACGATTCAGAATGGGTTGGATGGAATTGACCTATTTTGAGGTTGTCACAGTTACTAAATATTGTATATTATTGTAAAGGACCCTTATATCAAAACTTTCTTTAATTAAGGTGTTGGATCCATAGTCCAACACTTGTCTACTATAATAAACCTTGGCCCGAGCTCAAATAACACCATATAAGTAATGGCCCAACATTCCAAAGGCCCAAATAAGTGTGGTCCAAATAATCATGACCCAACAACTATCATTTTTAATAATTAAAATTTGTATGAAATTTTATCATTATTCCTTTATGGAAAGTTGAATATAAGAAACTAAATAGTTTAATTATTGTCGTAAACGACAAATAAATTGAAATAAATTTTTTCTTCTAAAAAGTTACTCCCTCCGTTCCTTAATATAAGTTGTTTTAAAAAAATATTTTTGTTCCTAAATATAAGTCGTTTGAGAATTTCAAGTAAGCATTAATTGCTTAGTTTCCAATATTAATTCAGGTAATAAATATAACTTTGGTTCAATATAAAGGCAATATAGACAGTTGATAGTATATTTAATGCTATACAATTATTTCTTTAATACTTGTGCACAACTCTAAAACGACCTACATTAAAGAACGGAGAGAGTAATTATTATGAAATGGAGATAGTAGCAACCAATCCCTTAAACAACACAGAAGTCAATAAAGTATATATCAGAAACATATAACATGCATCTTAATTTTGAACAACAGTTTCGAACAGACCAATTATATATACTTGCACGATTCATTTGCCTCAAGAAAGAAAATAATTTTAATGTCAATTTCCAAATCGTAGCCATTCGACCAAAAAAAGTGAAGTTTTATGAGGGTGGGGATGGCTGATTATGGATATTGGTAGTCTGCATGCATGGCTTAATTTGTGATAGAATTAATGCCAAAACTGTATCCGGTGTATGGCTCGGAGGATCTTAAATGCCAAACGTCACAACCTTGGAATCATAAGCCTTGAAACGACAAACGTACTAGTACCTACGTACTACTATTCCTATTAATTGTGGGGAATACGCAGTTAGCTACCAAACGGCACAACAATGCTGTTTCGTAGTGCCTAGTTTAAAAAAAAGTTTTAAAATTAATTATTATTTTCAGAAATATAACAATAGAAAATTTTTATTATTAAAAAATGAGTAAGATTTCATAAAATATAGATTCAAAAAAATTTAAAAATTAAAAACAAAATTTTTATTTTCAAGAAAAAATAGATATGTTTTATTTTTAAAAATGATAAAGTTTCATAAAATATATATTCAAAAAAATTAAAGTTTACTTTCGGAAAAAATAGAATTTTTTATTTTTTAAAAAAGTAAAGTTTCATCAAATAGAGATTCAAAAAAGTTTTTAAAAATTATTAGAAATTTTATTTTTAACAAAGGACTAAATATAGATTAATACTCTGAACTTTTAATTATTTTTTACTTTTGGAATTGTCTTCACAATTTTTCAATTAGGGGATTAAATTCTTAAAAAAAAATTCACTTTTGGATTGTATTTTCGATCACTTTTTTTAATTAGAGATTAAACTTTTATTTTTTTAGAGATATATTACGTGTAATTGATATATAGTATAAAATCAGATATTGATAACATGACAGCAACACGTGGCTAAAAAATACTTGTGTAATATTGAGCCTCATTTTAACATTTATTCCGTTAAATTTTTATACCAAAAAGGATAAATATAAAACCATTATTAATGTTTTAAAGTATATATTTAAGACATTACAAACTCAACCTAAACAAATCATCAATAATTATTAGAATGATAAATATTTTAAAATATATAAATGTACTACTAATTAAAATCTTGTTATTTCATAATCATCAATAAATAATATAATGACAATTTTGCCCTATAAAATTTTAAGCCTAAATATAGATTTATACTCTAAACTTTAAATTTATTTCATAATCATCAATAATCAATATAATTAAATTTTTATACCAAAAAGTTAATTTTTTTATTAAATTTACTTTAAAAATTAATAATGGTCTTATATTTACTTTTTTGGTACCATTGTTTTTTGAATAAATATTAAAATGAGACTCAATATTGCACATAAGCATTTTTTAGTTATATGTCTCTACCATGTCATCAATCGATTTACTGACGTGACACTATCAATTAGACGTAATCAAAAAAAATTAAAAGTTTAATTGCCTAATTAAAAATTTGGAGAAGACAATTCTCAAAATGGAAAAAATTAAAAGTTAAATCCCCTAATTAAAAATATTAAGAAGACAATCCCCAAAATGAAAAAAATTAAAAGTTCAGGGTATTAATCCATATTTAAGTTTTTAACAAATGAGTAAATTTTCATAAAATGTAGAGCCAACAAATTAAATAAAAAATTTAATATTATTTAGAAAATTTTTAAACTTATTTTTTAATCTATATTTTATTAAACTTTACTCATTTTTTAAATAATATAATAATTCCTATTTTTTTCTTGAAAATAATAATATTTTTTGAAACTTTCTATTATTATTTATTATTTATTTTATTTTCTAAAACACCACTACCAATATTCATATTCAGTAATTCAGCCATCCCCACCCTCATAAAACTTCACTTTTTTTTGGTCGAATGGCTATAATTTGGAAATTGACATTAAAATTATTTTCTTTCTTGAGGCAAATGAATCGTGCAAGTATATATAATTGGTCTGTTTGAAACTGTGGTTCAAAATTACATGTTATATGTTTATGATCTATACTTTCTTGACTTTAATTTCATCGACTGTATTGTTTAAGGGATTGGTTGCTATGATCTTTTATAAATTTGTAGTTTGAGAAAGAAAAAACAAGTGGCCGAAATTTTAAGCAAATTTGCATGTTTGTTACTTATAAGTAAAAAGAAAATTAATGATCATGAAGTTGCTTTATAAATTTAATGGGTCATTCTGATCAGCTCCAAACTTCAAACACTACACATGCATCACATCCATGGTTAAATATTTTACACATGCATCACATGCATGGTTAAACACTACACATGCATGGCATTAACTGATGAGGTTAAAATAAAAATGACGGGAGGTGAAATGAAGTCCGAACACAACTACTACTCCACATGGCTGTTGAATAGTAAATCAATATCCTCTATAAATTAAGAAGGGAATAGAAAGAAGAAAAAAAAAAGCAATATCCTCTCAATCTATTTACCAACTATAGCAACAACAAAATCAAAACTGATATATATATATATATATATATATATATATATATATATATATATATGTGTGTGTGTGTGTGTGTGTAGAAGTTTATACATTCATTCATACAAGAAAAGGAAGTTAGTGTGTGTGTTGTATGTATCAGTGTGTATATATATAAAGACAGATATATATATATAGTGAGATGAAGGTTGCTTCAAAACCCATTTTGAGTCCCGGCAGGACAGAGAAGTTTCCGCCGCCATTGATGATGAGGTTTTTGAGGAGCAATGTGGGGAGCAAAAGCAGAGGAAGATCACATTCAAGCCCTATGTTTGTAGGCAAAAAGAATGCTGTGATTGAAACCCAAGAACCATCTTCCCCTAAAGACACTTGCATCGGCCAAGTTCGAGTCCGGTGTTCCTCCAAGCATTTCTCCCGTTCAAATTCCAGCCGGTCAAGAACTCTTCCGGCTCCCAAAAAATTGGATCTGCATTAGTTGCATTTTCTTTCTTCCTTCTTTCCTTCCCAGTCTCCTCTAGTCTTTTTCCCTTAGAATTTTCAAAAGAAAATTTTCTACTAGCTTCTTTCTCTCATATACACTGATACAGTGTTTTGGAACTGCTTCTTCATCCCTCTTTTAAACAGTCACTATTACTGTACTGCATCAAGTACTCCGGCGGTTTACCTTTCTTTTTTGGGAACTTGGCATCTCGTTTCCATGTTCTCCACATCTTTACTGTGATAATATTTCAGCTTCCAAGTTCCCGATTTCTATTCTTTGTGCTCCAAGCTTAACCTCCATTCCATTACCGTTGCGCTTGAGGGGGGGATGAAGACAAACATACTGAATCAACCGAAAACACAGAAGCATGGGCAGTCCAACTAGTGGAGCATGGGTCTCTCTTGGGTAGTCTAACTAGTGGAGCATGGGCAGCTAACACACAGAGAGCATTAATATTAGCCTATGCTCCACCAGTTGGACTGCCCATGCTCCCGCATACCCATGCTCCTGTGTTTTCTGTTGATTCAGTATGTTTGTCTTCACTACCCTTCACCACAATCAAACACACTCTTCTCATTAGCCAAGACAAAATGGTTTAGGAAATAGTATTTGTACTGTGCTTTCTTTTATTCTGTTTTTGCCAATATTAATACTACCGACTTTGTCCACTGCATGACCACATGTACACATGTACACAAACAGCACCGGACATATTTATGACAAATATTGTCTTGAATTTCTTCCTCTTTTTCAAATCACAAAGGTGGGTAAACTCATCGACATCCTCATTCTCACTCCCTACAATGACACTGAGATTCAGGTTGCCATCATATGCACCAAAATGCATCAACTTGAGTTGAGGATCAAAAGCGGTGGCCATGACTACGGGTGTTTTTTCTACCGCTCCAGAATATCTATGTCTATCACTTCGACAAATCCTCGTTGATGTGGCCACGCAGTTTCGTTGGCCACATCAACGAGGATTTGTCGAAGTTGGAACATATCAATGATGACATAGTTATTCTGGGAGGTAGGAGAGGCCCTTGTAGTCGTGGCCACCGCTTTTGATCCTTAACTCAAGTTGATACATTTTGGTGCATATAAGGGTATCCTGAATCTCGGTCTCATTGTAGCGAGTGATGATGAAATCTGGAAATGAGGATGTCGATGAGTTTACTCACCTTGACTCATGTTGGGTGATTTAAAAAAGAGGAAGAAATTCAGGAGAATATTTGTCATAAATATGTCCGGTGCTGTTTGGAGATTGGGTGGCCATGCAGTAGACAAAGTCGGTAGTATTAATATTGGCCTCCACTATGAAAACTAAACACATAATGAAAGAAGGCACAACACAATAGAATGTCTCAGGCCAAGCGGAGAGCAATATCAAGTGGATGAATGAACTGTATGAATATATGACCCATTTTGTCTCTCTCTCTCCCTCCCTCTCCCAGGTCCGCTTACTTCAATTATAGGGACCTAGGGATGAACTAACCCCAAGGCCCAATTAAGTTCTCTCAGGCTAAAAGGCTAAAGTTTGGGGGAGAAATACTTTGGATTTAATCATTTCGAGAAAGTATGTATGAATTAAGAATCAAGTTGATCGTGACATGAATTTCTTTGAATTTCTTAATCCAATAAATTGATTGACTAGATCGATATTTATTCATATAAAATGTGTTATATTTCCAAATATTGTTGAATAATACATAAACTATTAATTTCTAATATTCTTTTGTGTTAATTGGTATATTGTAATACATAATTTTTCTTACCGTCTTCATCCATCCCTTCCATATTATATTACTAGTTGTGTCCCGTGCCTCCGGCACTACATGGACGGTGAGATTTATCCCAAACTTTGGACGGTCCAAATGATTTATTGATTGAGCGGAAAATTTAAAATCATTTGTATTTTGTTAAATAGATAGGATACTTTTTAAAATCAACTTAAGAAATTTTAATTGAGATTCTTTTAATTTTAATTAATACAATACAATGATGAATATTATAAATTATTTAAAAATTATTACTTGTTAGCATGATATACATTGTTGGGCCCTCCATCTAACCGCTTAAGTTTTTAGATGAGTTGATTACTTAAGCTTAATCTTTTAGATGAGTTGGTTACTTAACATTACTCATTATAAGTTTCATTGTTTCATAATAATTTCTAATGAGTTGTCTCAATTTTATGTTTGAAAACGGAGGGACTAGGGAGTATTAGCAATTTTAATTATATAACAAAAAATAAATTAGGTAACTAGAAAATATATTTTAAATTTTTCAGCCACACAAGCTCAATTTAACCCCTATGAAAATTAGGGTTAGAAGTAGGTTGGGCTGAACTCAATATGAATCCGGGCTAGTCCGATTCAAGCAAAAACTAGGTAGCTAATTCGGGCAAAAACCGGACGGGTCTGTACTTGGCTTCCTTTAACATGTTAGGAGTTGTAACTGCTGCTATAAAGCAGTGAAAGAAAGTTTCAAAAAATTATTTAGTTCTTTAATTTGTAGATTAATCAATTTCACTGAATTAAAGTTAATTTTTAAAAAAATTTCATGGTGTCTATTTGTGGTGTTTGAGTAAAAAAAAAAACTAAGAGACTTTAATTTTTTTTTTTAGAAAATGGTGCCTACAAATTTGTAAAATTTATATAAATTGATAAATTTGTAAAATTTATCTTACAAATTTGAGTTTAAATTGAATGGAGTCTATTTGTGGTGTTGGAGTAAAAAAGAAAAGAATTAAACTCAAATTTGTAAGATAAAATTTCAAATCCTCCTGTATTTCCTTTTTTTTTATTTTTTTTAAACTAAATTTTTTATAAAAATAAATAAGGTTAAGAAGTCTTGGCAGTTTCCTTTAGATTGATTGCAACAAAGCAAGGCAATACTACAATCACTTTATAAATCAAAGGCAACCTGACTTACATAATAATAATACAAATATTTTTCTATAAAAGATAGAAATATAACAACAATTTGTGTGAGCATATTTTTCTGAACGCTGACAAAAATTACCTAAAATAACACGCACACATTTACACTACCCAAACATAGTTTCTGGCAGTTCAGTTGTTCCACTATAAGAAAGAATCAAAACACGAATCGAGCCATGCCAAGTAATTTTCTCCTTCATTACCTGGATGATGATAACAGACAGTTAACTACTCGATATTATCATATGTTCTCAAGGGAAAATAGAAATTGATAGTCATAAAATAGATTTCTTGGAAATAAATAGCAAGTCAAATATTTTGCTTTAATCCTCCAAATAAAGGAAAGTGCCCCCCCCAAACAGGTAATGTAGCCAGTGTTAGATATCTCCACATGTAACTCCAAAACAGCTCAAGCACAAGGTAAGTCCTGATGTATTTTTCTCCCTTTAGCTTACTACCAAGTTGTCATTTGGATAGGGTTGAAGAGATTTTTCTTCATTTCTTACAAAAATGGCCCAAGTAACAAGTAAAAGGTGCAGCAATTTTGATAAAATGAACTGAGCAGATAAATAGATATGAACATATGAGAAAGTTACCTTCCCCTTGACCTGGTACTTCTTCTAGTGGAGACTTGAGAATCGCTCTTTTGATCCTTCATGCTACTTTTCTTGACTCTGGACTTGGAAACACCTGCAAGAATATTGTTAACTATCTTGACTAACTAAGATAATCATAATACAGCAGACCTAAAAGCTTAAGACTACCTCTGGAATAAGCTTTGGGTGACTGAACCTCGTTGTCACCAGCTTCAATTCTATCGCCTCACTGGAAGCATGTGAATTCTCTTCTGACTCCACATATTTTGTTTTTGTTACATAAGATGAAGACTCGGCAATTACTTCCATTGATGGATCACTGACCTCACCGTCTGTTCCATGTTCAAGAAATTCAAGGTTAGAGCCAAATCATGGGAAAACTAGACAAGAGTAGAAAAGTGCATCACATAACCATCTATGCAATACAAAATTCTCCACAAACGAAACACTAAACTAAACATTCAAAAAAATAGGGGACAAAAAAAATCCTTAAAATTTGTAAATTTTATAAATGGTACTCTTTTTGTGGAATAGGGGATGTCGTAATCTACTTAATTTAGAGCTATATAGACGACATGGATTCAAGTGGGAGTAATAAGTACACCAACCTCCAGAGGTTTCGGATCCTGTACATTCCTCACCATCTTCCTTAGAAACCCTAATGTTTTCCAAGATTTGAACTTTTTGTTGATGGACTTCGGCATTTTTAGCAGTAATTTCTAGCTCCTTCTTTTCGATATGAAACTTATTTATCTTCTCCTCAAACTCCTCAATGCAAGCTTTAAGTTCTGGTTTAGCAAACTTCTTCGCCTGTTTGAGAATGTTGAAAACATATTAACATGAACTACATAATATAATAACTACTACTAATTAGGCCACTAAACTTGTAACAAATTTACTGATGCAAAATTAACAAGCAGTACCTTGTTGATTATATTTTTAAAATGATCCATCACAGAATCATCAGATAAGACATGCTCATATGTCTTAAATGAGTCCATCAGCTTTTTCATGCCCTTATCAGTAAAAGATAGCTGAGAGAGGCAGTAAGATATATATTCCCATTGCTTAATCTCTGCACCAAAGAGCAGTATACTAGTGAACAAAAGCCACCATTAGCTTCTAGGCTTCTCATCCTCCAACTGAATATAACTAAATACAAGAGATAAAGTACAAATAGAGATCTGAAATATTGAAATTCAGAAAATAATGATATGCAGCAAAGAATAGAACTAAAATTCAGAAATAATGTGCGAAATAAATATAACTAACTTTGCTTTTGCAAGTTGACATACTGAAGAAATGTTTTAAAATGGGAAGGCAAAAATGATAACCTCAACTCCCTTTAGATAATGACTTGAGCTTTGCTACATCACATTTATGTGGGAAAATAATCGTTACAGAGGATTTGCTAAACTGATGGCAAAAAAAGTAAGAATTTCATGCTTAGACTAGTACGCTTTCAACTGGTTACTCACTTGAATGGCACAACTAGTAATTACAAAACAAGAATATATTGGCAATCATAGTTGCTGGAAACAGACCACAAAAATGGCTCAAAATTGAAATCAACATTTTACAAAACTTTCCAAGGCAAGCATGACCTACAAATCCGTTCTGTACAGTGCTCTAATCTACAAGTCCAACATATCATGTAATTATTTTGTATCATTGCAGTTTAAGATATGCCTTGCCAATGCTTAAGAAGAAATAGACAATCAATAGCTTTAATCTTAGAAGAAATAGACACTCAATAGTGTTTAATCTTATTTGGTACGACAATACTTTTGAAATGGATAGCACAAGAAGATGAGCTCATACCAGCGCAAATGCTGGTATGAAATTCAAATTAAAATAGTTGTAAATATCAGTACCTGTGACTCCACTAAATCTATTGCAGAGCTTCTCAACAAGAGCTTCCATTTGTTTATCCTGAAGAAAATACAAAGTTCACCCGCAAAAATGAAAAGAATATGACACTCGGGAAACCATTTTTTATATATATAAAAGAAGTCCCTAAAAACAATTTAACGTCACTAGAGCCAAGTTACAGTAATACCTTCTTGATGGAACTGATTAAAAACTGCATGATGTTGCAGAAAGATTCCCTTGTTAAGTTCTGGTTGGATAATTTGCCAAGAATATCCGGCAGCAAATTATAAATAGGATTACTCCCTGTAAGTGGAATGTAGATATTTCAATATCACATGCCTTGGTGCACATACAAAACAGAAAAAATAAAATGCAGTAAACCGTCAATAAAGAGGGATAGTGACAGTTGACCTTTCTTTGACAACTCATGAAAGAAAAGTTTGGCAAGGCTAGAAATCCTTTCATCTTCATCTTCTAATCGCACGGCCATTTCATTTATATAGCCTTTAACCTACCCAAACCATGATCAGGATCAGGTCATTAAAAAATCATTCAGAAAGATATATAAGATGGATTGATTTTGCAGCCTCTCAAACCTTCATCATGTCATTCAAAATGAGGTGAGAAAGAACCAATACAGCATTCTTCCTGACAGAAGTCGAAGTATCCCTCAACCTTCCATACATATTTTCAGTCCACGGTTCCATAAGATTAGGAAATCGAACCGCCAGGTCTCCAAGAGCAATAGTGCAATTGGAGCGAACAGTTTCTGACTGCGCACTCTCCACGACAGTGAACAGAAGCTGGAGATTTGCATCACTGGATATATATAGTTAAAAAGTTAAAGAGTTTTTTCTTCTGTCTCAACAAAACAAACATAGAGACATACAGAAAGTTTACCAAAAATCTGCATCAATAATCATGAATCGACATAAAGCAAGCATTCCAGATGCCTGCAATTCAGGATACTGCAAAAGATACCAGATTCATGTAAGTTCAATAAAAATAGACAAACCATAACCAGAAGAAAAATTAGTTAGACACTCATAAGGTACATAAACAACATAGTAAGGTGGGGAATAGAAGTCATTCAGTATCGTTGATGAAAAAATTAAAATAATAAAAATTGAAAGAATGTATCTCCTTTCTCTAGAAGTAATAACATTTGAATTAATATGTCACGTAATAATATGGTTAACATATAAGATCTATCAGAAGTTTTTAACAAGATATGAAGAACGATCCTCTGTATATAAACCCCAAGAGGTGAGAGAAATGGCAAAGGCCTTGAGGAATAACCTCAAGGTCGCTGGTTCCAATCTTCATGCTTGGGGCCAAAAAATACCTATCCCAAAAACAAAACAACAAATACTCTATATCTAAGGGAAACAAAAGAAAATTTTATTTCCACACAAATATGGCCTTAGATGTGGGATAAAATATGTAAGGAAATCACCTTCTGCATCAAAGTAATATTTCTACAAACTTTTGATAGGAAAGGTGCACAATGCCCAATCAAGTTCTTCTCACTAGAACCACTAGAAACAATTTCTTTCTCTGCTCTTTCTGATAGGGTATCAAGTATTGCATCCTCAGAGCCAGCAAGACCTAGCTCTGCATTAATACCATTTTCCTGCAAGAAGGCAATAAAGGAAAATAGATACAGATGAAATTACAGAAATTTTAACACAAGAAAGGATAATAGCACCCTGCTTGTATAAAAACTCATATTCCGTTACCTTCGGTGCATCAAGAGGTGTGGTGCCATTACAATGAATGCTCTGGCATTCGGCAACCATTCTCTCTTTCTTTGCTTTCTCTTTTTGGATTTTTCGAACACATGATTCTATATAGACCAATTGATTCATGGCAATATGGCTTACAACATAAAAAAATCTGCTGAGTTTTGTTACTTGAACTGTGGTAACTACACTTAAGTTGCCACCGGAAGAGTCATTTTGCAACTCATCTCCTCCACTACAGTCAAATACAGATTTAAGATTTTTTTTCAGTAGATCAGCTGCTAAGGTCTCAGGAGTTGGATGGATTGTATATATGGTACCAATAGCTTTATCAGCAGCAGCATACCATATGTTTTCTGGAATCCCAAACCCAGAAATTAAGCTTTCTAATAAACCAAACAACCGATTGCCACTATTAGACAACAGTTTTTTCTGATCCTCTCCTGACAGCCTCTGAAGAGCAATACAAGCTGTCCTAGCAAGTAAAGGCTCCACTTTCGCCCAACGACCAAAACCAATATCAATAATGTCCTGTAGGTGAGAACTGAGAACACCTGGAGATGATTTTGCAGCCATGCACAAGACAGATAAAGCACCACGACTTTGCTCTGCAGTGGTTCCACTAATGTTAAAACAAAAGAAATCCCACAAGGCTGATATCTGCAACAACAAATGCAATAGAAAGGGTTTAATGTTCAAATTTGGGGAACAAAAGACAGATAATAAGCTTCTCTAAGTTGCTACTGAGAATTAACTTTATGAAGTGAGCATACTCAGAACAAGAGAATATGGAGGTTCATAATGGATAATTTTTGCACAATCTAAACTTTGGAACTTAAATTTTCTTCAAATCACCAGAGTGATAAAAATTTCAAGCATAACTCCTTCTATATTTGTAAAGTGACCAGCATGAAGAAAGAAGAAAAAAGAAAAGATGCTTCACGCTCAGCAAGGTCCAGAAATTCCCGTACATGCAATTAGAATCAAAATAACGAGACATTATTTGCAGTTATAGGCTACTGAACTAAATTTGATTCTAGTAGGAAAGAAGTTTTAATTTTTTCATATATTAATTTGTTAAGAATTTCTCAGATTAATGATAATAGCGTTCAGGATACCAAAATAACATAATTTGACCAACATACGATAGAATCTTAGTTGAACATTATCGTTCAATGTCAGAATAAAATAGAAAGATTCAACTAAGTTGTCAAAAATATTACTCAGTTATAGAAAAGAAGCATACCATGCTACTACTAATGTCACCTTTAGATACCAAGGCAGCAACTATGAACTCCAAAGCTGCAAGATCTCCAATGTTTGAATCAGTAGCAAGATTCAGAAGATTTTTAGCAGTTTCTGTTGGGTTCTTCCTTAGATAAATTGTAATAAATGCATTCTCCACAGCTTCATAAATAGATTTGTCCTGAGAAAATACCTGTACAAAACCATAAATACATGCTATTACTTTGCACCACAGTTATCAAGGTCAAAACTAAAGGCATATTAGTTAAAGGTAAAAAATATATCATCTGATTCAATATAAAGAATTACGCAATATATCCCAGGCTTTATCATAAAGCAGTACCAGTGGCAACATTTTACGGAGGCAGGCTTCCGAGCCATCAATTTGAAACTGTTTGCACCTCATTAGCAATAAAATAGTGTTCTCAACATCAGTAGCAGAAGATGAAGCCATTAATTGAACAAGGGTTGGCATTGTAGCAGACACACACTTAGAAAAAGACAAGCCTGCCTCAAGTGATGCAATTAATGTCCTTGTTTGCTCCACATTTCCAAAGTCTGGTACAGAACTATCCTTCTGATCAATCCCATTGTCTACTTCAGGCAAACAACTGTCTGTCATGCTATCTTGCTGCTGCTTAGACATTGTCCTAGCATTTGAATCATCGATCTCACCATCTCCATTGGAAGTATCATTATCCAACGGCAACCCATCCAAAACACTCTCTGACAGGGCGTCTGGTACAAGCTCCTTTAACTTCTTATTGTACTGCTCTAAAGTCGCTTCAAAAGAAGCTATTCGAAGTTGTGGACCAAAGGGGTTATGCTGCAACATCATGATAAGTAAATTCAGTGCATATTTTCTAACAATGGCACTTTTATCCTCCAACCTTCCAGCAGCTACCGCTGCCACCTCATTCCACAATCCAATTGAAACAACATGTTCTTCACATAATTCAGCCCAGACTTGTAGAACTCGACTCCTGGTATAAGCAGAAACATCACGGCAGCGTTCTAACAAGATTTCTAACATGGCTTGCTTGGTTCGAAGACGAATGGATTTTGAACTCACTTCACCCTCGGCATCATTGAAGGCCTTTGCAACTAACTTCCCTAACACCCCAACAAGAGCATTTCTTATCTTATAAGACTCTCCACCAAAGTGCGGGACCAATAAACCTATGTTGGTTGAAATTAACTTTGGTAGTCTATCAGAAAGTTCCACTAAAAATCGCCCAATATTTTCAGCCCCGACAGTGTCTTTCACATAGTCTTTCGGGTTAGTCCTTCCAATTTCTCTAACGAGAGGTGGCCAGACTTCCATCAGCATACTTCTTTTCAGCCCCAGCAATTGCATCAGCCAAGTGAAAAACAACAAAATCATATTTGTGAATTAAGTGAATGATTGAAGCACACGATTGTGGTGTGTAGTGGTATTTGGTGGCGCAAGTGCCAATTATACGGCATAAAGCATCTTTTGTGTCGGAATCCTTTAACATTGTTGCATTCTCAAACATTGAGAAAGAATTTCTACAATAACCAAAATTACAAATAATAAGATAACATTATGTAAACACATACATTTTTCACTAATAAGGTAAGATTTCATCCAACTTACTTCACGATGAATGATAAATAATTTTCATCAGGATTTGATGATCCAAAGAGTAAGGAAAGGTTGATCTCCAGAGAATTAGCGACCAAATTTAGTATCCGACCTCTCTGGGGTTCCCAGTTCCAGGAATTAATGAGTTGTTTCTTCCTACTACTTGCAACCACCTGTGCCCACAATAAGAAAATGATAAAAACTCCTCATAAATATAGCCAAGGCAATATCAATAACCTACTCAAGTAGTCAACATTGATTTATATGTACATATATACAAATTCACCTACACCCATTTTCAAAAACCCTCCAAAATTCAGAAACAGGCATAAAATAGCAAAACCATATATATATATATATATATATATATATATATATATATATATAGAGAGAGAGAGAGAGAGAAAGTACTTTACTTTGGTCGTATTATTGGAAGTACTGTTCGACTCCTCGGCGAGGATAACATGAACGAGGAAGAAAGTGTAGATTTTGAAGGCATTACGATGAGAAGCGATGCGATCATGCACTGGAGATTCATCATCATCCCGAGATTGGGAAGCCCTAGAGAGGGAATCGACGTTGGGAAGCAAAACACTGAAATTGGAGCGAAGACTCTCAACGAGATTGAACTTACAAGCCGGGGTGAGATTGGAGAAATCCTTAACTAACGAGTAAACCCGATCGAACAAATCTTGGTCTTCCACACAGAATAGCTCCTTGTCTGATAGATCGAAGGATACGCCTTTTACAAATTCTTCAAGGGAGGAAGGTCTAAATGAGGAAATGGCGGTGGGGTTTTGAACTGATAGGCGGCCGTCGTCATACTCTTCTTCGAGAGCCTGGAGATTCTGGGGGAATATGAACGGTGGAGCCATGTTTGGAGAGAGATTGGGTTTTTTTCCAGTCTGAGAAGATAGGAGAGAGGGAGGGGGGATTGAAATGAAATTGAAAAAGTAGATGAAGCGGGAAATGCGAATTGTAAAAGGGGAGTACAATTTTATTTGGGTCAAGGTTGCTTGATGGTCTCGGGCCAAGCCATCATTAGGCTAACTTGAAATAAATTAGGGGGCGATCTACTACGCTCTACATTTTAAAGAGAATAAAAAATCTATTATCTATTATATATACTAAATCACAGTATATGACATAATAGATTGACATTTGTCTTTCTACAATTTTAACACCTGTCAATCTTATTTACTGGTATACATTGGCCTTGACAAAAATACCCTTCACAAATTGGGTGACTAAAATAACAACTGAGATCATAAAAACCTAAATATAATCCCCTAATTAGATAGGGATTGCAGCGATGATTTTCCCTAAATTTTTTTTTTGTTAATGGAGCTGCATTTTCCGGCAAATCTGACCGGAAAATCGGAAGTAGCCGTCGATATGAGAGGATCTAATGGCTTCAGCGCGCGGAAATAACTGAAGAGATGGATATCATAACCCAAAGCCTGAGATCATAACCTATACCCAATGCCGGCGAAAATCACAACATATTGTTTTTCCGGTATGCAAAGTCTCTCTCAGTCACACACATACATACATACATATATTGTATTTATTAATATCCCTTAATTTGTTTTGCTATTTGGATTTTGTTAAAAGTTAAAATTCGTTTTATTAAAAGTTCTAAATTGGGTTTTGCTTTATTTCCAAATGGGTTGCTTTTATGCATAACATTAAAGAGTTTTGTTGGAATTTGTACATCTTTAGGATACAATTTATTGGATAATATGGATTTTATTTCATTGTTGCCGGTATAATATTAATATTAATATGGATAATATGGATTTTATTTCAAGAACTGACATTTGTGTTTTTTGCCCCTGGTATGTAGAATGTATACTACTTTGTGCTCCGTTTGTTACCAATAAACAATGAGAATGTTTTGCAATTTAGAGGTAGGTGGGTGGATGAAAATTAGACTTGTTGTTTCATGACAATTTAGTAATTCATTTAATAAAATGAGTGGTTTAGGCTCATTTTACTCTGAGGCTACTTTAAATAATTGTGATTTACTTGGTTTCTTAAGTTTTTTTTTTCCATTGGCTTGTGTTTAATTATTTGTCCAACGAAGGATTTTGTTTTTCTTTCCCTTGCGTGTCTCCTTTTTGAGGCCTGTTCTTTGAGATATTTTTAATATAATGTGTATATTTAGTAAAAAGATAGAAATCTGAGAGACAATGAACAGAAGGATCATTAAACCATACAAGTATTCTAACAATTAAAATCATATATTATATAATGTATTGTTTGTGGGTATGTGTGGCCTTTTCTTGTGATTGATTTGCATTAGTTCTAGAAGGATTTAGACTTGATTTTCTTGATGAATATTCTTTATGGAACATGCTTAATATATGAAATTATTATCAGCCTTTGATGTTCACTTTGTTTGATAATTGGTTATTAGATCGACTGATCAAGCTCACTGTGTGTTAGTTTTGTTATTCATTGCTTTACTTAATATATGTTGTATATCGTTGATTAATATTGCATTCATCCTTTTGCTTTGTGTTAATTTTTGAAATCCTGTTGTTTTTTTAGCTGTAATTGTGCTATGGATATATGTTTTTTTTAAGCACAAAGTATAATTGTTTATACTTTGTATTTACACACTGCAACAGTATAACCAAAAAGATGAAGACTGCTCACTCCAATATTAATGAAGGTCCAATCAGTCCAGCAAAAGCATTTTACACCATAAACACCTATAGAGGCGCATCTCTTTGATTCAATAGCTTCCTCTTTGTATTAGATTCCTGTTAAGTCTAAATTATGATCTTAATAATTAATTATGCTAAAGTCAAACAATTTTAAGACTTTCGAAATTGGACTTTCTTTTGTGATGGAGGGAGTAGTATATTAATGTCTGTGCTTTTTATGGCATCTTTTTCTACCAAGATTTTTCCCTAACATTTACGTCAAGTCACATGGATTTTGAGTGATTGGATGTTCTCTTAGGCGGTATTTTATCCATTTTAGTAATGCATGATCTTAATTTCATAATTGAGATGGGATTTTGATGTAATACTAACTAAGTTTTTACTCTCATTTTGTGACAATTTTTCCCTCGATATAACAATAAATGCACATTTTTAAAGCGTGTTCGAGGTGCATTATGTAAGATCACTTAGTAATTTTTCCTGTAATTTTAGTAAAATCGCCTATGGGGTATTTATAAGTTTTTGTCTGGTATTAGATTGTACTTTATTTGTAAACATTCTGCCACGATTTGTTGAATCACTAGCACACGATCCATGTTAAGTGAACGTAGAAAATGTATTCAAAACATTCCTCAGTAAGTTATTACTTTCACATCTGATTAAAAAGTTTATACTGCTTCTTAAATGTGTTGATATGGTATACATATATGTGTTTGTGTGTGTCTATGACTAAGGTGTCAAATACTTCACATTTGATCAAGACATAGCTTCTAAGTTTTTGTTTCATCATTTTTATTTAATTTTTTCCGTTCATTCTGTCATTTCCCTTTTATTAGTTATTTTAATTATCTAAGTTTTAGTTTGTATTCTTTGTGTTATCATTGAACTAATATATTTAGCAGTTCATTATTCCTGTAAGAAGCACATTATTTTATAATCTTTTATTAATTATTTGTTATACATGCTAATAAGTATGAATGACAATAATTTGCCTAATTGCAAATCACATGATATCATTCGTGCTATAAACAACAGTTCATGATATAGTTGTTGTTTATCGTTCAAATTATTACGCATTTCAAACTTTTACTGTGATTGAAATAGAGTGTTACAATTCATTTGGATAGTATTAAGTGTGCTATAGTTAATCTTTAATAGATTTACTAGATTTTAACCTACTCTATCTTATCATTATTTCACTGAAAATTTTTCTTTTGTATTTCTAGGATTTCTTTGAATCCTCTCTAGCACATATACGTTAAAGTTGACTTTATGAGACTATATGAAGATCAACATACCGCAATTTTGAAATATCCACAGTAATTGATTTTAATTATTTTGTACTTATAGTCAGTTGAATATGAGAAATATCTGAACTAAACAACCTTTATGATGTAACTGCTATCAAGCATGATGATGGAATTGCATTCCTATATAGTTGGATAACGTGACCGATATGATTATGGTGATGTGAAATTTATTCTCTATGCATATTTGTTTTAATCTAATGATTATCGGTTATATATAATTGCCATCCTAGATTTTATATATTTTTCTTCCGTATCCATTCACGTTCATAGAGAGAGCCATCTCTTAAAAGTACATATTTCAATGAATCGTATATTTTGGATAATATGAATTAGTATTTAATTTTTAATATTAGATTTGTCAAGCTTTTTGTGTAGACATTTACATGTTGTGATGCAATAGATAAATATAATTACATTTTCAACTATTGAGAAACTAAAGATCTATCCTCACCTGTATTAGGTAGTTTCATAGTTTGAATTTTGTGAACATCAAATTCTTGGATAAAAGTTTATTTGTGTTATAATCGACTTTTGGCTTACCTAATTTCATTATAGATGCTTCTTTCTCACTTATATTGATACCAAAAGGTGTACATTTATGGATTCACATCAACAATTTGAGTTTCTCCTTATTCAAGTCAATAAATTATATTTATGGATTCATTATATCAAATATAAAAGAGTGTGCAAGACTAACTAGCATAAATGCTTTTGAAATTTTTTTACAAAATTATGAAAAAAGTAGTTTAAGACATTTTCTAAGAGTAAACTTTTTTTTTCGTTTACAGGGTCCAGAGATTTGAGCTGGTTTCTTAAAGGATGGGAAGAAAATCGATCTCAAACAAGGTCAAGTGATCACCATTTCCACTGACTACGACATACATGGTGATGAGAATACGATTTCTATGAGCTACAAGAAGCTGGTTGAGGATGTGAAGCCACAAAGTGTGATTATTTGTGCTGATGGAACAATATCACTCACTGTTCTGTCTTGTGACAAGGAAAAGGGATTGGTCCGATGTCATTGTGAAAACTCTGCACCTTTGGGTGAAAAAAAGAATGTCAATCTTCCCGGTCCTATGTTTGGATCGATGATGATGGGTTTGTTTCGGATATCCTCTGTGACCTTCAATTAACAGGTCCAAAATAAATAAAGCACACCATTCCAAAGAAGTGATACGCTTTTATTTTTAGAAAATCCTATTATGTAGATTAATGTTAGCATTTTTATCACGAAACATACTTTGAAGTAAATACTATGAACATAATATTTTATGTATTCCCCCTGCAAGTTCAAGTGTATCCAAGGAAGATACAGAAATATGATTTAATAAAATTATTATATTCTCATGCTTAGAAGAAGCGATTCGAGAATCTACATACAATACTAATTTCCACTACCTTTGATATTCATATCTCTAGGCCCTAAATAAACTATAAAGTAAAAAAGTAAAAGAAAACTAAAAGAACCAACTTCATTTTTAAGGCCTCTTATGAGTGGTTGGTTGCATATTCATTTTAATAATATGCAGGAATAGCACGTAGAAAGAGTCACAGATGCAAATTGCTCAAAGTAACTAAACAAACAATTTTAAATACGTAGGCCTTTTAGCTACATTAAAGACTATTTCTTATCTTCCTCACAAATATGGTTATAAGTTGTTCATATTCAGTGAACATGAATTAGTCAAAATTGTGGCTCTAAATTTAGAGTTTAACTTTCCTAGCCTGCTAACAAATCAATACAGAACGCTCCAAAAGAAGGCTACTTTTTCCAGATGTTCATGACACCAACGTATATATCGTGTATATATATATATATATATATATATATATATATATATATATATATATATATATATATATATATAAATATAATAATGTCCTTAAAATCATAATACTAAATACTAATTGATATAAAAATTTAAAATACTAAATATTTTAGTATTATGATTTTAGTATTTTAATGATGTAATTTGAATTTTTGTTGTTTTGATTAATTAACAAAATAATTTGAATTTTAGTATTTTTTAATTTGATTTTTTTAGTATTTTTTAATTAGTATTTTAGTTTTTTTTAATTAGTATTTGATGTAAATATGTTATGTTTTGAATTTTAGTATTTTGATTAAATGATGTAAATATGTTATACAACTTATTTTATTTAATTAGTTGTTTTGATTAGTTAACAAAATAATTTGAATTTTAGTATTTATTAAATGATGTAAATATGTTATGTTTTTTTTATTTTTTATTTTAGTATTTTTGTTTTGATTAAATGATATATATTGTTTTATTTAGAATATGTTTTATATTTAAGCCTCCGTGTATCCCTTGCGTCACTATATTTTAACCCCTGCTTGTCTTCTTCTCGTGAACTAAGATGGGCACGTGTGATCCAAAATGTAACATTAAGGGTACTTTTGAACAAAAAAAAGTATAGGGTGCTCTATAGACATCATGGTAAAAGTCGTGAACATTTTTAATTATTTTGCCTTTAAATATTATAAATTTCTAAATACAATTAAGACGTTGATCTTTGAATTTTTAATTTGGATTATTTGGATGTTTTGTGTGAAATTTGATCATCGCACAATAATTTATCATCTTTTTATTATATTTTAATTTATTAATTGTACGTGCATATTTATTATTAAAAAATTGAATAATCCAGCCGCAACGCGCGGGTTTGTATCTGGTCTATTATATATATACTAAATCACAGTTTTTGACACAATATATTGACATCTGTCTTTCTACAAATTTGACATCTGTCCTCCTAAACATTCAAACAGCTGTCCATCATAATTAAAACTCTTTACTATCCTTTACAACAATAACTTTACAAAAATAACCTTCACAACAGAGCCCCTCTAAAACGAATAACCTTCGCAACAGTTGGCATCCATACAAAAAAAATCTGGAATCCCTAAATATCTGTAATCACTAGCTCATATCCTTTAATCAGCACATTCGATGGACACGCTGCTACTAATCTTCGTCGTTCTTCCGTTTATCCGAAACCCACGCCGCCAGTGCCCCTCTAAAAAGAATAACCTTCGCAATGCCTCGGATTCATACAAAAAATATCCGAATCCCTAAATATCTGGAATCCTAGCTCATATCCTTCAATCGCTCGAATCAATGGACACGCCACAATATTCCGAAACCACGCCGCCGCCTCGCAAATGCGGTGTGGTAATGTTAGTAGATGATGATTATTTCATGATTATTCTCAACCCTTCCGTATCGTGGCTTTTTGTTGGTGATGGCTAATGATTTCATTCATCCGCTTACTTATTGGTTTTTGCTTTTTATTTAGTTATAGTTGATATAAATTTAAACCGTGTTTAGATTTAATAATTTCTATTTTATAATTTCTATTTTATAATTTTATAGTCAGTTAGTTGTATTGAGCTATACTCCTGATAATCTAAAACAGTGTTTATAACCTTTTCAATTTAAACAATGTTTAGATTTATATCATCTATTATAATATTATCCTTTTATTTTAATTATGATAAATTTAAACACTATTTTTATATTATTTTTTGATATTATGGCTATAAATACCAATTCAATACAATAGCATCTCACGCCACAAACATTCAACTACTAAACATGACGACTAAGTACGACTTTGTTAATGACATCAGCCCTGTCAAAGAGACGTGGAAGATTAAAGTCAGGATAACTCGACTTTGGAATATGCCAAGCTTCAACAAATCAGACTACATAAACAGTATCGAGATGATATTGTTGGATGAAAAGGTAAAATATATAAATCTATTATATATTAAAATATATACAAACACATACTTAACATTTACATAATATACTTTTATAGGGCACCAAAATACAAGCGAGTATCAAAAGGTCTCTTTTTACAAAATTTCAAACATCGGTTAAGGAACAAAAAGTCTTTATAATCACCAATTTCGTGGTTAGTCAGAACGGTGGTTCTTTCAAAGCTACTCAACATCCATACAAAATTAATTTTTTGTATTCCACCTCACTGCGAGAGTTAGATGATGCTCCCATTCATACATATGGATTTCAATTCACTCCATACCACCAAATACTATCATCTTCGGTTGATGACTCATACTTAGTTGGTATGCTTAACCATAACCCTGTAGGTTTTTACATCCTGATATTTTTAATTACTTACATATTTTTTTTAATATAAACAGATGTTATTGGACAAGTTA
The DNA here is from genome assembly GCA_020205605.1 of Panax ginseng. Lineage (NCBI taxonomy): Eukaryota > Viridiplantae > Streptophyta > Magnoliopsida > Apiales > Araliaceae > Panax > Panax ginseng. The sequence continues at coordinate 103,389,525 of CM035146.1, forward strand.
CTGCGATGGGGAGTGTAGAAATCAGTACAAACAATGGTAAACAATGCAAGAGAGTTAATGTTGAATTAACTGATAATAGGTAAATTTTTATATTGTACACGTATTTTTTTTATTAACAACTATAATCATTTAAATTAAACTTACATTGTATTTTTTAAACAAATATAATGTGTTGAAATTGCACTTGTGGGATGACTTTGCAAAACCAAATTTGTTCCTTTCACGAGATGTAAAATCAAACAAACATTATAATTATTTTATAATTTGCAAAAATCAAGATCTGGAAAGGTACTAATACGTGTTTGTATGAAAAATATCTAATACGTGTTTATATGTTTATTAACTATGCAACATTTTCCATTACATAGGTACACCAGCTTTGTCCAACTCAATGTTCGGTTCGAGACTTCTTATAAATGTAGATATCCCCGAGGTTGTTAGTTTTAAAAATAGGTAAACTGTTTTCTGTTTTGAACCCTTCTTAAAATCTATTATTACTACAAATTAATTTTCCTTTAACTACAATCATCATTGTTGTCAAAGATTTGTGATGCCAATTCTGGAAAATCTACAATATCTCATTTATCCAGCCACAACGCCTTATCTATTACCGATGAATTCCTTCAAATCTGTGATAGAAAACTCTTGAAGATATACGGGATCAACGAGGTAAAACAGCTTTTAAAAACACCTTACTTCTTGCACAACATTACCTAATATTCTCGTTGCTTTCATTTGACACCTCAGAATCATCATGTGTGGTACTTGCTACTATTCTATGTATAGAAACCAATATAATTGGTTTTATAATTCCCGCAAAAATGCCAAAAAAAGTAAAACCAGATAAATGGAAAATATTGGTGTGATAAATGTTTTAACCATGTTAATTTCAGAATAATCGAGGTATTGTGATACAATATTTTGTTATACGTTACTTTTATTCAATTTTGTAATATTATCAAATTTTGAAAATATAACTTTTAATTGTAGATTTAAAGTACAAGTTAAAGTAATGGATAATACGTCCAGTGCATCTTTTGTTCTATTTGATCGTGAAGCGCAACAAGTCATAGGAAAGTCGACTTATGAATTGAGGGAACAATTGATTAAGGTAAAATTAAAAAACTCTGCACTTAACCTGTTTGTTAACCTTGTGCACTTAACTGTTGTTAATTCAATTATTTTAAATGCGTTAGGATGGAGACTCTGATTGTTTTCCGGATGCACTCAATATATTGTTGCAAAAGAGGTTCCTTTTCAAAATACAGATATCATCTTACAATTTGAAGGCAAATTATGCGACATACACAGTTGCTATGATGACTAACGATGAAAAAATAATTGAATCCTACACGAGTATATGTGATGAGCCTCAGGTAATATCATTTGGTTGATGTTTATTCCTACAATAAATTTGTTCATACATATGATAAAATGATTGATTTTGTTACTACAGTCTATACAGGGTGAGTCAATGCTCGATGTTGTCAACTGTGTCACACCTATAAGCAAAAGGCCTATACATTCAATCAGGGATGATGATGTACAAGAATCTCAAACAAATGATGTTGAAATGTCAACCAACAAAATACAAAAAAATATCAAAATCGAGAAAGATGACAACTTCAGTGCTTCAAATTAATTTCATTCATTCATTATCTCATTTTAACTATTAGTAACTTCTAAATTTTGGATTTGGATTGTTTGGATTAAATTTCATTCATTAATTTTATTTGGATTATTTGGATTAAATTTTGGATTAACTCATGGAATTTCCTTATAAATGTTTTGTGTGACATATATGTTATTTAGTACAATACGATTTAGTCTTCTTATGATAGAGGCAATAAAGGATGTTTGTGATGTAAATGAAAGTAAAAGTGAATAAGCATCGTGTATGTTGTAAAAACTTTGGTGCAATAAGCAGTGATATTCACAAAAATTATTGTTGTTTTTTCATATGTTTTTTTTTGATCGCTTTCTCTTATTACTTCTAAAATTATATACTTTTCATTTATTTGGCCTTAATGTGTTGATCAATTTTGCAGATTCATAAGTCATTTGGCTCGACCGAAGGAAATCTTTGATAACCCTTATAACGCTCGTGTTCCAACTGCTTAATCAGATTATAGTTTTGTCTCATTATATGTGCTCTTTCTTATCCGATAACCACTGCTCAATCGGACATCGCTTGTTTGCTCAAAGCTTGAAGATGGCGTCCTTGATTCGGAGACCACTGTGGTTTTCATATTCCCTTCTCCCATGCATTATGTTGGTCCAACTGATGTGTAATGGCATACAAAGGCTTGAATTAATGCAAAAAGATCAAGACGTTTGTTGGCAAGATAAAATTTTGAGCTTGCTTGTTACAGATGGTTCACTTTATAAAGCGGGATGAAAATGATGATAGAATGATGAAGAGAATGAATGTGCAAGATAGGACCAAATTCTCAAGATTTTGTCTTTGATGCAAATGGGGTCCGTAAATGATAAATTTCTCTTTTTTTCGCACAACAAGCACGTATACACGCATATGCTTCCAAAAGTTAGTTCTCCAGTGCCCCGCTGCCTCAAAGATTAAATTTATTGAAAGAAAGGGAAATATATTCTCTCGCTAACTTGGGTGAATTTTTTTTTCCTTAGTTGGAAGGTAGATTGGAAAGTTAGTCCAGTGTCTCCTTTTGTTGTATGATGTATGGAGTAATGACTCTTTATTGTTTCTTTTTCTTTGTCTTTGTAATTTTCCGTGTCCTATATGACTAAGGATCGATGGCGGTAGATCTCGCCTTCCCAACCAAAGTTCTACTTGTGGAGTGGAGTTGCTTCTTGTTCTCTAGCAATATGTGTTAAGTTAAGCTATCACATTGTAAGGTACTGTGGAGTGGATAAAAGTGTGCACTCTTATAAAATTCTAGATATTGATTGTTATGCATTATATGTGTCTTCTTTGCATGTGTAGTTTTACTTATTACCAAAAAAAGAGAGTACCTTTTTTGTATGTGTAGTTTTAAATTATAACATCCTCCCAAGATATAAGGTATGAAGAACAAAATCACATTTGATAATTATAGTGTGAAACCATAATATCTTTCCTAATTGTTTCAGGAATTGGAGTAGATGGAAAGAGTGGAGGCAAATTTCGAGGCGAATCCAACAAGAAAACATTGCTATTAATCTTCGAGGCGGACACCCAAAGTTGCAAAGCAGATGAGAGACCTGGGGATGTTCAAGATGTAGAGCTTTGTGTAATCTGCCTGATGAGTAAGCGAAGGTCTCAGATTCATTCCGTGTGGGCATCCGGTTTGTTGCCAACGCTGCACCGCAATCAATAATATAACGTGAGATAACACCCAAGTGTCCCGTTTGTAGTAGTCAATCCGGACCTCGGTGAGGATCTTTGATTCTTAAGAATAATCTCAAGTAGCAAATAAGAGAAAAATTGCGATCTGTTATAGAAATAAAGACAAGAAGATAACGTGGAAGAAACTCGACGATATCTACGGAGACCTATTTTTAGTTGGGTTAAAGATCAAAGGTGTGATAACAAGTTTTCTCGCTATGTTGAAGGAACAAGTTGAGATTTATTCTAACAGGAACTTTGGTGTATATTTGTGTAGTCTATTGGACATATCCAGAAGATTAAGGAAATAATTGCAAGTAGTCGTTATGATTTTACCTATGTATGGAAAATATCTATAAGAAATGTTTGTTACACTTTTTCCTCGAAAGATCACATTGCTAAACTTCATTTTTAAATTTATTATAGGTGCTTGCAATTAATTTTGCATTATCGACTTATTTGATTGGTGTGACAGTGCATATGTGTATTTTCAATTAATTATTTTTTTACGCTTCAACTCTACAATGTTTTTTGAGTCTACAAATGTTTATTTCCTCACAGAATCAAAATTATGATCGAATCATGTCCTTCCAAGGAAAATTCTTGGAAAATCAATGTTCGAATTAGTCGCTTCGATGATGAAATGGTTGCCAATATGGCGCGTGTGGATAAAATACTAGGTATAAAGAACGTTGGTTCTTGGAAATATAGAGAAGTATGGTCTGCAAAGGCCATCAATAGGACCTTTACTACTACTTAAGGACACCAAGGGAAGACCCTATCTCGGACATCGACGCATTACAAAAAATTAGGTCCTAGAGAGATTAAAATAGTCCTCGAATCAAGATTTTTCAAGTGGTAGAGTTGAACTTGTGAATGGCAAAAATCTCGAGATAGATTCTCGTTATTTTTACAACTGGGTATCGCAAAGAATGTTCCCGAATGGTTAAAGGTGAGAGATTATTTTGTTTTTTTGTTTGATTATGGTTTCAATCTTCTAGTATTCTAAAATGGGCTAAAGTTGTTTGGAATTGCAAGCGGAAAAAATGAATTTTTTTCAAGCAAATGGATTTCTGACAGCTTAATTTCCAAATGGATGGAAAGGAAAAGACGGGATTTACGCAATTGGTTTCACAAAAGAAGGTCTATTTGGTGCATCTTTAGATGCCATGAGAGTTACAAGACATTGGCAAAATCTGGAAAGAAGAAACAAATCATAAGAAGCATTCTGTAAAAGTGTCTTTCATAGAGGAAGTAAATCACAGCTTCTAATGTCCCGGAGTGGAGGGAGGACTCAATCAATAAGTGCTACCTAATAATAGTGCTAGCTTTCTCTCTAATTTTGGGGAGCAAGAATCTAAGCAAAATACTAATGAAAATTGGGGGGGGTCTTTTGTTTTTTGTTTATTTATTTCGATTTGTACTTGTGTTCGGTATTGGCAAATTGCCGGCTGATAGGATAAACCCACCAATCAAAGAATAAGTTTGTGTAAAAATATTACAAGAAAAAGACATAAAACTAAGAGCAGCCCTCTCTAGATTAAGCCCTAAGTCTCAGATGATTTTGGGAAATTGAAGATGAGGCTTTCTAATTTTCTGCTTTAGGATTTTGTATATTCAATAATCAAAGGTTCTCTACTATATACATGTATACATACAAAAATATATAGACCACTTGTCTAATCGGCTGGATAATTATTATGATTTTCCCGCGAAGGTAATCATGTTCATGTTATATATATTTCATTAAATATGTATCATGTGTATATTTATTTTGGATACATATATTTTGATTATATCACATTAGTCATTAATAGTTAATACATATATTTTCTCGGTCTTCCCTTCTTCCAAGGACTGATACTGTAATTGAGCCCTATAATGCGACTTTGTCTGTTCATCAATTGGTTGAAAAATTATCCTTTTTTGTCTTGAAACGTATGGAACAATTAAAACTGAATACATAGAAATCACAAATAAATATTGCATTTATTTTTTAAATAAAATTAAAAATACATATTACTAATGAAAACAAAAATAGTTACTTTAATTAAAAATATATATTACTAATAAAAATACATATTACTAATTAAAAATTATATTTTCAATTTTAAAACAAAAAATTATTACTTTTGTAAGTTAAACAAATTATATTAAATAAGTTAAAAAATGAAAAATATTTTAAAGCTTTATTATTAATTTAAAAAATGCCAAGTCAACCAAATTGATATAGATCATTAGATTTAGAGATGAGTTTGAAAGGAGTTCTTCAATGCCCAAATATCTATCACTACCGTCCTCAAGTCTTGGCAGCGTTCTTTAATTTCCGGTCTTTACTTCTTTGTCGGTATAATTGCCCGCTTTCTGAAGAAAAATGAGAGAACGATGACCGTGTCGGAGCCTGATCTACTCGCTATCTGTCCGGCGTACTCGACTATTTCACCCCTGAGGTACTAACTTTTGATTTCTTTCTTTTGCATTTTTGTTGCTTTATTTTTATAGATTAATTTGGCATATTATTTAGGAATTGGGGGAAAAGAGTTTCTATGCTTCGCATTGATTGGTTCTGAAATTTTTGATTTGTTTTAGTTTAAGTTAATTTGAATAACAGAGTTTGGGAAATATGTTTTGATTATCATAAATCTGCTATTTTGTTTTCTAACCGGATGGAGATTATTGATATAAATTTGGTAAAATCGTTATTTGATTTTAAAATTGATTCTGATTTTGATTTCTCCCAAGGAAAACATACTCTCATTTTGGGATTTTGGAATTTTGTTTTCCATTTTGGGTTGTTCTTAGCTCTTGCTAGATCAAGCGATGTTAATGATAATTATGGATCAAGTTCTACGTAATTTTAGTGAAATTTGGTATTTCAATTTTGAAATTGATCATTATTCTGCAGAATGTCCCAAATGAGAAGGTATACTCTCATTTTGGGATAATTTTTTTCTGATATGACAATAAATGGAAATGTTTTAAAGAGTTCAAGGTGCATTATGTTAATTTCACTTAAGAATATATTCTACGCAATTTAGTGCGCTTAAACATATATTGATTTTTCTATAATTTTAGTAAATCGAGCCCATGGGAATTTACAAGTTTTTGGTCGGCATTAGATTGTACTTTATTGGTAAACATTATGTTATATTTGTTGAATCACTAAAGAAACAATCCATGTTAAGTGAATGTAAGATGTATTCAAAACAAATTCCTCACGTAAGTTATTACTTTCATGGGTACAAATTAAAAGGCTTATACTGCTTCTTAAATGTGTTGATATGGTATACATATATGTGTGTGTCTGTGTGATCAACTTCTTCTTAATTGTGGCAATACATTATATATAAATATGTGTTTGTGTGTGTCTATGTCTAAGGTGTCAAATACTTCACATTTGATCAAGACATGGCTTCTAAGTTTGTGTTTCATCATTTTCATTTAAATTTTTCATTCATTCTATCCTTTCCCTTTTATTAGTTCTTTTTTAATTATCTAAGTTTTAGTTTGTATTCTATGTGTTATCATTGAACTAATATATTTAGCGCTCCATATTCCTCGCTTGTAAGCACATTATTTTATAATTTTTTATTAATTATTTGTTATACATGCTAATAAGTATGAATGACATATTATAAAAATTGCAAATCACATGATATCATTCGTGTCCAAAATAAATAATGATATAGTTGTTGTTTGACGCTCAACCATTACGCATTTCAAATTTCATGATTGAAATAGAGTGTGTCAGTAATTCATTTGGATAAGATTAGGTGTCTATAGTTAATCTTTAATAGATTTACTAGATTTTAACCTACTCTATCTTATCATTATTTCAATCGAAAATTTCTTTTTGTATTTCTAGAATTATTTGAATCCTCTATAAGACATATATAATGTTAAAGTCGACTTTATAAACCGTATAAAGATCAACATAACGCAATTTTGAAATATCCACAAAGAATTAATTTTAATTATTTTGTACTTATACCAAATTGAATATGAGAAATATATGAATTAATCAGCCTTTATGATGTAACTGCCATCAAGCATGATGATAGAATTGCATTCTTATATAGTTGGATAACATGACCGATATGATTATTATGATGTAAAATTTATTCTCTAGATATATTTGTTCTAATCGATGATTATCTGCTATATATGATTGTCATCCTAGATTTTATATATTTTTCTTCCGTATCCATTCATGTTCATAGTGAGAGTCATCTCTCAAAAGTACATCTTTCAGTAACTCCATATTTCATATAATATGAATTATTATTTAATATTTAATATTAGATTTTTAAAAAAATATGTTGTTTAATACTTACAGCTTTGCATCTATATTATTGTATGTAGATTACAAGATTGAAGAGCATATTTCAAAAAAATATTCCAAAAATTGGAGAAATCAACCTTAATACATACATGTCAGAAAGCAAGGAAAAACATGAATTTACTGTCAATCATTGGAGTGGAACTCAGTCAAGGATGCGTAGAAGGATGAAAATGCTTTGAAAAACTAAGAAAAAAAAAGCGCAACGATACTTTCTAATTAGTTAATCTTTAATTAAGTGTATAAAAATATATTTTTTATGGCCAAACTATCTTATGCATACTGATTGTGTTTCCTATTTCATGTTAGAATCCAACAACAAAATGAGCACAAGTACTACATCTGTGAGAGCAAGCAAAACTTCCAGAATGCATCTAAGTGACATTTCAAATGGTAATTATTTCATTAAATCTTTGTATTTATTTTACGTTCAATATAATTGCTTATCCTAATATCATATTAATTTTTTATGTAGTTTAGACAAATCTCAATTCAAATTTTCATGAAGTTCTTTGGTAGTCGACTCGATTCAATACCAAATATACATTTACAAACAACAAAGCATTGTCAACATATAATTCAACAAGATTGTGTTCATCCAGTAACTAATAATGGTATTTATATATTCAATTTCTTTATGTTTGAGCTTTGAAATTCAAATTAATTTCATGAAATCTAATTTTTTTTTAATCATGACACACAAGTTATTCAAAGAAAGGAAAACACTCCGGTTAGCAAAGACAAATGCGTTCATCTTTCGGATAATGGTATTTAATTTTCACATTTTAATTTTCTTTGCTTTAATAAATTGAAAATGTTATAACAATTCAACAAATGTGGGAGTCAGATTTATATATGTTCGTGTATTTGTTATGATATTCTAGGTACCTATCCAATGAACCTTTCTAGTATTTCTACTTTATTGCTCAAATCATCCAATACACCCACCGGGAAGATTTGCTTAATAGAAACATAACAAGTCAATAATGTCGATGTCCCACATTTCAAACCAGAATAAACGTCTCACTATTTTGCTTACTAGATGTGTTAAACTATGATTATTCATCATAACCATAAATTTTTTATTTTGTACAGTTTATGCAGATCTTAGTACAACCTTTAATGAAGTAGATGTCAATTGTTCTGGAGCTGTTTTCACCGACCCTCCATTGGGCCAAGATTCAATACCGTAAGAATTTGGAGAGACCGGTGGGCAAACCCATGAAGGTGTTGGAGGTGTTCTGCCCAAGATTTGAGCCCTCCTCGGGACCATACGTAGAACCCAGTCTTGTGATGTTCGGCTCTGGGTCTTGAGTCCTTTGGTAGAAGCCTGTGTTAGATTATAGGACCGTTTGGACTGCACAAGGGCTCTCCTGCGTCTGAGTCCCGTACCTATTCATGTGCATATAAGGTAACTCCAAAGGTGGTGATGAGATTGGACTCTACTTGCACCTTTTAAGGAGATGGCGTTGGACCCAAGTTATGGCAATTACCATATCTTTTGAGTCCCTAGTCCAACCGGGAGAAGGATTCTAAGGTGGTGAGTACTATAAATATGAGGCCTAGTTATCATTATGAGGTAATACCTATTTTGAGCACTAAATACTTATCCTCCATTGTTAAACCTTAGAATCTACCAGACTCATTCTCACACGGAGTTATCCCCGTGGCATAAAAGCCGCCAAGCTTCGTGTGATTCGTTATCTTTCTTGCGTGTTCCAAGCGTGGATTCTCGTGATTGGACGCTTGGCGCATAAACTTAAGCGTTAACATCAAGGCTAGAGAAGAGGGCGTCTTAAATAACAATCACAATCGAACACTTTTCGTGGAAAGAACTATGGCGAGTGTGGAGTATGCGCTTCAAATAGTGAAAAGGCTAAAACACACCGACCACTCGGGTGAGAGGATCGGTGAAAGATGTCGGGCTCCGAACCCAGACGATCGATGGAGCCGGTTGGCTCCCGACGAGACTCTTCCATGAGAGCAAAGATACCCGCAACCAGGCGGTCGGATGGATTTGAAGCCAATTCGCGAAAAGCCTGGAGGCGCGGAAAAGAGTCGTAACTGTGGTAGTCGAGATCGTAGAGAATTCATCCTGCAGAAAAAGATGCAAAGAAAATAAAGATGCCATAATGACCCTACGTCTTGAGCGCAAAGAAGAGCTCGAATCAAGATGGCTAACGCTACGTTCGGTGAGGAAGAAAGCGTCTAAGAGGCGCAAGCACCATAATGAGCCTCTCAGCCACCCGGGAAGGAAAAAAGGGAGAGAAGTAGGTATCGGGTTATTCGAGGGATTGCGGAGTTTTAGAGAAAAGCCGGTCGGCCAGAGACGACGTTCCGCACCCGGGTCGGCCTGGGCGGAGGAGAGAAAGACGAGATTCCCGAACGTGAGAAGGATGGACCCCATTTGTCCCTCACGAAGGAGAATCCAACCCCCGCTCGAAGAGTTCTTTCAATTGGAGAAAATTATTGTTGGTCAAGGCTGATCGGAGCGCCCTCGACCTATATAGGTCACCCTTCTCTCCGAATATTAATCAAGAGATAATGGATCCCAAAGGAAGATGCCCCGATGGAGACTTATGACGGGGTGGGGACCCTTGACGACCATTCGATGGGTATGACAGTTGATGACATATTATGGCCACTCTGATGCGAACCAGAGTGCCACATGTTTCTTCTACCACCTCAAAAAAGCGCCCGGAATGGATGGGAACCTTGGCGTCGGGATCGATAAATTCATGGAAAGACCTTCGGGAAAAATTTCATACACGGTTTGGGAGTAATAAGAGACGGGGAAGATCACAAAGATCCCTCATACAATTCAGCAGATCGGATGAGAGCCCTGGGCGATATGTTAAGAGATTTCGAGAGGTCGGGGGGTCGGTGGAGTTGAATTCCCCATAAGCTTTGGGATTCTTCACAACTAGGCTTGACATCGGAAAATCAAAGAAGCGATGAAGGACTCAGTGATCAACCCCCTGGCCGACCGACAGAGGCCTCCATAGGTCAAGATCACATAGCAATCGAGGAAGCGATGGGGAACTTCAAACCCCAATCCCACGGTAAGACCGAGATCGGGACAAACAGAGCTATCGTAAGTCCCGACAATCGGGGAGGTCTGATAGCTGAAGTAAAACTACAACGGGGGGGCGGAAGGCCACCATTCCCAAATAAAGGGTCAACAAGGTGTACACCGACTCAATACAGACGGGGCAAGATATCTTTGGAAGAGATGCGAAGCAGTTCCCTTTTCGAACCATGTCAAACGATCCCGGTTGCCGGGAAGAGGGTCGCAACAAGTATTGTTCGTACCACCGAGTCGGGGTCACACGGCGAAGATTGCACCAACTTGAAAGACTTAATAGAAAAGAATGTCCGAACGGAAGTTGGTACAATGACGTAGTTGGTAGGAGGGTCGGAAGCCCCAGAGAGACAACACCGAGCCCACCCGACAAACACAACCGCAACCGAACCCACAAGTTCTAGGAGTTATTGATGTGATATCGGTAGTGTCAGTAGAGCGCGACCGGGCGGAAAGGGAATGGACATCTCGGCCGTCTTATCATTGGTCGGGTCCTCGCCGTAAAAGCGAAGCCATATTCAAAGCACGACCATCTCCTTCTCGAGACGATTTACTACCCTACCCTACGCATCGCATCAAACCGCATGACGGGGCATTGGTAATAACGGCTGAGTCGGCCGAAGGACATGAAGAGGATGATGATCGACAACGGTTCTTCTATTGATATACTCTATACACATGCATACCAACGGATGAATCTGGAGGAAAGAAGATAGAACTAGAGGAGAGGGCTCATATACTGGCCGATGGCGACGGTTCATGTGGACGCACAATCACGTTACCGGTCAAGTTCTATGCGGCCCCACAACGTATGTGAAATTATGGTAAAAAATTTTGTCGTCTGAGTGGATTCAACTACAACGCCATTTTGGGAAGGCCCACCTTACCAAGACCGCAAGCGGAACATCTATACCCCACTTCAAAATCAAGTTTCCGGTTAATCGAATCGGGATAGGGGAAGTAAACGGAGATCTCGACATCGCCTCAAGATGTTATCTAATACCTTGATTTCCTGAGTCGGGGTTAAGTTGGCGAAATGACGATGACCACCATCGAGATCGAAGTCGTTCACGGAAGGCGTCTTTCGAACCCATGGCTCTACCAAAGAAAAGAAACAGAGATGTTGAGTTGGTGCGGGAAATCCGGATAAATTGGTCAAGATCGGGCGGGATTATCCAGAACAACATGCGAATCGGTCCGGTGGAATTACTCCCGTGTATCTTGAGCATCTTCGCCTGGGAACCTAGTGACATGCCCGGTGTAAGTGAATCAATCGCATTACATAAACTTTATAACGACCCGAAAAGGAAGCCAGTGATACAGAAAAAAAGGATCTTTGCCCCGGAAAGACAGAAGATTATAGACGAAGAGGTTACCAAATTGTTGGAAGGGGTTCATCTTTGAAATTGACTATCCCGAATGGTCATGAATGTGGTATTGGTACGTAAGCAAAATGGGAAGTGGAGGATGTGCATTGATTACACGAGACTGAACAAGGCACGCTTAAAAGACTTCTACCCCTTACCCAACATAGACCAAATTGATTGATGCCACTTGGGTATGGAATCTTTGAGTTTCATGGACGCTTTCTCGTGCTATCACCAAATCTCGATACACAAGGAGGATACCCCAAGACTAGCTTCATCACTCATCTGCTATATATGACATCGGAAGATGACCTTCTGACTACTAAACGCAGGAGCAACCTACCAACGAATGATGAACTTCGTGTTCGAAAGCGGTGGGCGGCGAAGTATGGAAGTGTATGTGGACGACATGATCGTCAAGAGCATGTCAACCGGATCATCTGGAGGACTTAGAAGATCGCTTCAAAGCGGTGAGGCAAAGACAAATCGAGACTAAACCCGACCAAATGCACCTTCTGGATTGGGTTCGGGAAAATTCCTAGGATATCCGGTCAAGAACGGGGAATCGAGGCCAATCCGGAAAAAATCTCGGCGATCTTAGACATGAAATCTCCAAAGACATATAAAGATGTCCAACGGATGACGGTAGAATTGCGCCTTCGGAGATTCATGTCAAGGTCACCGAGAGATGTCTACCCTTTTCGACACTCTCAAAGGCCCAAAAATGACAAGAGTTTCCGAGTGGACTTGAGAATCTGCGAAGACGCGCTCAGAGATCAAAAGATATTTGGGTTCGGCACCATTATTAATGAAACCGATCCCCACAGAACCTTTATACTTATACTTTGGCATGCGAGCCCAATGGCGATAAAGTGGCGGCCCGGTAAGGGATGAGGGAGATAAGCAATTCCCGCTGTACTATGTCGACCCGTGTTCTCCGAGACGCAGAAACTAGATACCCGAACACTGAAAAAATTTTACTTACGCCTCATAATTACTAGCAGAAACTCGTGCACTATTTCCGTGGTCGGTTGATAGTGGTCTACATAGACCAACCTTTGAAGAAGATTTTGCACAAGCCCGAAATATCGAATTCATTACCGCTTGGCAATGGAATTGACAATTTTGTATAGAGTATCGCCCCGCACGGCAATCAAAGGGCGTATATTGGGTCGATTTCAGAGTTGAGTGTTCTTTCACCGAACCGGAGGCGAATATAATAGCCAAACACACAACCCATCCAGACCTCATGGACTCTATACGTGGGACGGATTGTCAACTATGGATGTCGATGGAGCAGGGTCATCCTAACAAGCCCGAAGGGTTCAAGGTGCAAGAAGCTATTCCGGGTTGGTTTCAAGGCCACAAATAACGAAGAGTATGAGGCCATCCTAGCGGGATATCGATTGGCGAAGCCTCAGAGGTACACTCGGTTGATCATCTACAATGATTCACCGGTGGTCAAGCGCTTATCGGTAAGCTGGCTTTGGGGCAAGGATGACCAAATATTTGGTCGAAGCTAAAGGATAAGCTTATGTACTTCACTTCATACAACATTGTCGGGAAATTGGGCCAGTATTGAGAATCACGATAACAGATGCCTTGGCAAGGCCGGAAACAATCAAGCAAGCTCTTTCAATGGATCGGTGTACTTGGAGGTTCTGGAAAACCCAAAGTCCCAAAGACGTAAATCTTGGCTTTGACCCACTCAATCTTTGCTCACACCTTATATCTCATACTTGGCCGATGGGACCCTCCTTCTGGACCGAATCTAGCCAGCAAGTCAAACACCGTTCGAACTTCACCCTCATAGATGGAGATCTATACCGAAGGGGGCTTTAACTCTCCACCGCTTCAAATGCTTGACTCCTCCTTGAGGCGCATTAAACGCAACCGGGAGATGCATGAGGGAATCTGTAGGGATCACATGGGAGCAAAGTCACTGGCGCATAAGATTTTGAGGCAGGGGTATTACTGGCCAACTATCTACACTAAAGCAAAGGAATTCGTTAGGAGGTGTCCCAAGTGCCAGCTGAACAGCAATATCCCGCACCAACCCCCCGAGGAACTATATTCCGTCTTGTCCCCGATCCCCTTTGCTGTGTGGGGAATCGACATTCTGGGGCCTCTACCAAAAGCTAAGGGACAAGTTAGCTTTATGATCGTGGCTATTGATTACATGACGAAGTGGGTCGAAGCCAAACCACTGCAAAAGATCACCGAACAAGAGTGTTTGAAGTTTTTTAAAGAAGGGGTAGTCTACCGGTTCGGTATCCCGATGGCGATGGTCTCGAACAATGGCGCATATGTGGGATCTAAGTTTGAAGGCTTTTTGAAAGAATTAGGGATCCAGTATCGCAAGACTTCGCTTGCCCATCCTCAGTCAAACGGCCAAGTGGAAGTGACCAATCGAACCCTACTCAATGGGATTAAACGCAGATTAGATGCATTAAAGGGTCGGGTGGCGAATCTATATCTATTTTGTGGGCGTATCGAACGACCCCAAGGACTACAACTGGAGACTCCCCATTCAGGTTGGCATACCGGACCGATGCACTCATTCCTGTTGAGATCGGATCTCCGACTCTTCGAGTCAGCCAATACAAAGAGCTATATAATGACAAGGGTTTGAGAACAAATTTAGATTTGTTAGATGAAGTTTGGGATTCCGCCAGTGATGAGGTTATGCGATCTATCGCCAAAATGAAACCTTGACACTATAATCGGAAGGTGAAGACAAGGAGGTTTGCAATAGGAGATTTGGTCCTCCGGGAGTCGGAGGCATCAACCCCCAAAACACCGGTAAGTTAATGCCCAACCGGAGGGGCCTTATGAGGTGGTAGGAGTCCGCCGCCGTGAACCTCACCGACTTCGAAAGAATGGATGGTTCGGAGGTAAAGAATACATGGTACTTTGGAAGACTTAGAAAATTTTACCAAGATAGTTATGTCGTTCTTGTTTTTATCCATGTAATCGTTTCAATTCAAATGATATAAATGAAAGTTCCCATTCTGCACAATGTTTAACCTCATCTATATTCATATATTTCGTTCTTACTTGAGCAGACATGCTTCGGCACTATCCGATCAAGAGCTTTGAAAAACTCCATGATCGAGATAAGTCCCACCATAATCGACCAAGAGTTTAATAAATGCTTAAAGTACGTATCTCGAAACCTTATCCGATCAAGAGGTTCGGCGACACCACCATGATCGAGATAAGTCTCTGTATAACTGCTGACCTCTAAAATCGAGATAAACCCTAAGGACGATCCGACCGTAAGGTTCGGGTGACATAACCGATCGAGATCACCATAAAATGAAACCGATAATAAGCATTCATGGGCAAAGAGTATATCTTATTTATACTTAGAAAATTTTACTTTACAAACCCAAATGCCACGATTCCGCTAAGTCTGAAAAAAAAAGAGAAGAAAGAAAATTTTCTTTATTACAAATCCTACATATCTACTCTTAGAGGGAGGGTCATCTTCGCCACGACTCGTCATCCCAAGAGTCAAGGATGGAGACATCAAGCCCAAGACCATCAACTTTGCCTTTTAGCCTTTTCCGATGAAGTCTCATACCCTTCACCAAATTGGGCTATGACCTTATCGCTTCAAGGCTTCAGATTCCTCATACTCGGTAATGGCTTCATTGACCGGCTTCGATTATCTTCTCGGAAAGGCGCTGACAATGTAGCGATCAAGTTGTTGTTCTCCTTGATCAAAACATCATCATCTTAGTCGCATCTCGAAGAACTTGTGTGTATCTGTCAATAGCGCGTTCTCCGATCCTTGACATCTTGAGCAGCGATTTACCCTCTCTCGCCGTAAGAAAGATCAGGCTCATACTCCTCTTTCTTGACCCGGCCCTCCGCTTCGGCAGCAAGGCGTCGTCTCAAAGATGAGAATCTCGTTCCTTCTTCAGTCCGATCACAGACCGAACTTGACCTCCAAAGAACTCCACCTCCGTCCAAGTCAATTTCTTTCTTTGTGGATCTAAGCGAGGGAGGGATGGCTCGAACAAAATATAGCGTTAGCTCACAGAAACACACACATCAAGATCTGAAGGAAAGGTCAAAGTTAAGAGCAAAGAATCAGTTGACAAAGGGAATTACAGGTCTGAAGCTCGAACATAGGCCACCAAGAATCGACGGGAGTAGTACCTTTTAAAACCGGTCTTCGTCTACCGTAGTTTGAAGTGATCAAGAGGGTAAAGGGAAGACCTCCGACGGCTCTTGGGCCAACAGTGGTCGGTGATCCCCGAGAAGAGTTGGGAACGGGAAGAAGGAGTGGCGAATCTGTCCCGCATCGGGACCACCATCTCACCCGTCGGTGATTGGAACCTTCCGACAACCGAGGTCTTTTTGATCGAGGTTCGAAAGAACCTCTTCGTGTCCTCCGAATCATCGATCGCCTCTCGGTTGACGGAGGGCGGCGGGAGAGTTTTCGGCGTGGCGAGGCGACTTTGTAGGTCTTTGATGGTCGACTTGGAGGCTTTTGGACTTTTTCAAGAAGCCGCCTTCTCCATGGCCATCTTCGCCACTTCTTTGTGGTTTGGGCTCGGGCCCCAAGTGGACCCCAGTGACAATTACGTGATCGGGGCCAGTATCCTCCTTAGAACATCATCGTCGGTCACTGGGGTCTGGATGAACCCGGGGAGTGGCGGTGGCGAGGATGAAATGCGTCGATAACGCCCTCGGGCTTGAAAATAGTCACCGCCGCGAGGACAAATGGGTTAAGGCATGGAAAGCTTCGTAAAATAGGAGGAAAATAATGAAAAACAGAAGGATACTCACAATAGTGTTTGTCTGACCAGTGCTTCATTCATCGAAGCCCAGATTCCATCGGGTCCTTCGCCATTGCTTGTAGAAACGTCTTGAAGGCATCGGCCGGCCTTCTCAGAACTTCGAAATCTTAGCCTGACTGATCGGCCGGATGGGCCTGTGGGGAAGGAGTTGGAGGCCTTCCCTCGGCAAAAACCACTGTTCATACCACCCTCGTTGCTTGAAGGGTCTTGACGGACGGTCATGGTTAGGCGTTTGTTGAGTTCTTAGACCGCTCTTCAACCACTAATCGGTGAATGTGGCAAAAACGATCGAGCTTCGGATTGAGGCCCACCTCTTGGCAGACGGCCATGAAAGAGACTAAGTGGATGTATGGCGTTTCGGCATTTAGTACTTGCGAACCCGACTCCCACAAAGCTCAAGAAAGAAGAAATGAAATCGTGAAGTGGGAACCGAACCCCGCACTTTAGAACGTCAGGGGACTGGCCACCCACTCGCCGGACGCCAAAACATCTTCTCATCGGCATAGGCACTCGAAGTTGGTATTCTTCGTGGATCTTAAAAGACCACGGATGTCGAGAAATCTGTGAGGGGGTGATGGTGGAAGGAATATGAAGGTGAGAAAACTCTCCGAGGAATAAGATGCATTTTGAATCCTAGCCTCGGCGTCTCACCGGACTAAGGCGGATCGAAGGAGTGGTGTCGGCAGGGCATCCCGCAATCTGACTTCAGAAGGTCATGCGGGTGGTGACGGCGAGGTGATGATAGACTTAGTGGTAGGAATTGTCTTTGGTTTTGGCCATTTAGAAATAATGTGATGCAAATAAGAAGTTTTGGAAGGGAGATAAGCAAAAATAGCACTCAAATGATAGTACAGTTGAGGAAAATGGTGCAGATTGGGTAAGAGATAAGTCACGGAAATCGCCTTGCTTGAGAATTTGAAAGCAAAGAGTCAAGAAAAGTGATAATGAGGGGAAGGGAGTTTTTATAAGAGTGACTACACGGAACCCCAAGGCTGCTATTAAATACCTGGAGGTGGGCCTAGCGTGAAAAGGCGTGCAACGCTTCAAATATCAAGAAGTGACCGTATTCGGCCTACAGACAGGCCTTATCATTATCCGTGTCATGGCCGCTCAAGTCCTCGACCTTTCAAGTCTCCAATCATAAATATGTTATGATTAGAGACCGAGGGCAATGTTCGGGATGCGTTTATCGACCCTCCATCAAAGCCAAGATTGAATACCGTAAGGGCTAGAGAGATGGGTGGTAAAACCCATGAAGGTGTTGGAGGTGTTCTGCCTAAGATTTGAGCCCTCCGGACCATAGCCGAACCTCGGTCTTGTGATGTTCTGGCCTGGTCTTGAGTCCTTTGGGTCAAGCCAAAGTTGGATTATAGGACCGTTTGGGCTGTCATGGGTGGCTCTCCTGCGTGTAGAGTCCGGCACTATTCATGTGCATATAAGGTAACTCCAAAGGTGGTGATGAGATTGGACTCTACTTGCACCTTTTAAGGAGATGGCGTTGGACCCAAGTTATGGCAATTACCATATACTAGAGTCCTAGTCCATTGGGAGAAGGATTCTAAGGTGGTGAGTACTATAAATATGAGGCCTAGGTTATCATTATGAGGTAATACCTATTTTGAGCACTAAATACTTATCCTCCATTGTTAAACCTTGAACGGCTCAGACTTCATTCTCACACCGAGCTATCCCCGTGGCGTAAGATAAGTCGCCTTACTCTCGTGATCCACATTCTTGTGCGGTTTCCAAATAGCGTGGATTCTCGTGGATCGACGCTACCGACTTAAACTTGCGCGTTAACATCAATCATACTAAATCATGTTCTATCGAATCGATGCAAACATCAAGGTTTAATCAACAATACCTCCGCGATTCCAACATACATGCTACTCTTAATATGAATATGAAAAGCATCTCAACCGAATCCAGACATATCATGCGATCATGTTAATTCCACTATGAATGAACAAGTACTTTATGCCGACACATTTCATAATTCAGAGTTTCTATTGATCCCCGACAATGGTATGATCATATCTTATTATACTAATAAACACCATGCATATTTAAATTGATAATATTTTTAAAATATTCTTATTTATCTAAAAAATATATTAAGCATTAGTATGTTTAAATACTATTTACAAATACTATTTGGTATTTATTTATAAATTGTAAATAGAATTTTTCCCATTTTTTTTAATTTTTGTTTTGACAATAATTGTTCTTATAATACATTTATTAATAAATTATTATAGTTGAATGGTTTCTAATGTTCATTCCGCTAATGATGGTATATTTTTCAACTTGATTATCATTTAGCATGATTCATTATTTTTAATGTTTAATTACAAATGTACTTTAATTATGATATATCCACTTAAATTTATTAAATTCAGATTATCGGGACATTTCTAAGACCCGAACTCGGAATGTTCATCATGTAATGCGTTGATGTGGTATCACGAAAGAATAAACAAGAATCCAAAAAGCAAAAATCCGTAATTCTCAATGTAGTGTCTTTGGAGGAAAAGTTCAACTTCCTCCATTGAAAGAACCACCCCATATTCGAAAGCTCTTCTTAATGGTTCTCGATGATGTATAGTCATTTCATCGACAACATTCGCGGCATACAATATGATGTTTTCTTTCATCATCAATGGGTGGGAAGATTGATTCATCACTTAACAATGGAAAAGGTCCAAATATATTTTTAGATTACATGGCCAAAATGTCACAAAATTGGAAGTTTGATACCAAATATAGATCCTCCAAAGTTTGCTCAACTATACATATATGATACAGAAAATGAAATTGCAAATAGAATCGGTGCCCTCAGGTTTGTATTACTCTTTTCTATATAATCTTTAAAATTTAATGATTATTATATAGTACTAACTAAGTTTTCCTTTTGTTATTTTATTAAATAGTTCAGCAAATAATTCTAAAACATTTGAATCATCGATAGTAGCAGATTTAAAAAAGATGCTTGATGATAACAATGTTGTGGCTCAATCATTCAGGATGGCTAGGGATAGATTTGATTATAGAGATTTCAAAGATGTTAAATTGAGGCTTATTGGAAAAAGGAACTGTGATGGACGAAGGTATAATCTTCCTACTGCACCTGAAGTTGCTGGTTTAATTGTTGGTGATATTGGAAGCTCAAATAATGATAGGGATATCATAGTCGAGACTCAGAATGGTTTATTAAAACGAATAAGCGAGTTGCACCCTTCTTACCTTACAATGCAATACCCGCTGCTTTTCCCATACGGGTGAAGATGGATTTAGACATGATATTCTTCTAACCTAAAAATCAAAAAAAGAGGGAAGAGTAAAGATGAGACAATTTTTTGTCTTTAGGATACAAGAAAAGAAAAATGAATCAACGACACTTTTACATTCAAGAAATTGTTTCAACAATTTTTGGTCGATTCTTACACTATGATTGAGGCGTAGATAGTTGTGTTTTATTCGTACTTAATCAAAAGAATCTAAGAGCGTATATGTACAAAGGTCTAATCAAGCTTTGTTGAAAGGAGAAACCGATCCATCATCACGGTAGGAAGAGAATTATATTACCTTCTTCATACGTCAGTGGTGCATATATATGATCCAAAATTATCAAGATGCTATGGTGATTTATAGGTGGGCTGGATACCCTGACCTTTTTATTACATTCACGTGCAATTCAAAGTGGCAAGAGATACAGAGGTTTGTTTATCAAAGAAGCATTAGACCCGAAGATAGAGCTGATATAATTTGTAGAGTCTTCAAAATAAAACTAGATCGCTTAGTTATAGATTTGAAACACAAACAAGTTTTTGAAGGGGTAAAGTGTATGCTTAATTTTACTAATTTTTATAATTTAATTAGTTCATCAAATTCTATTTTAATTATTTTTTATCTCTTGCAGCTTTTGTATACAAATGAATTCCAAAACGCGGGCTTTCCTCACGCCATATTCTACATCGTTTCGCATCCGTAAGATAAGTATCCTACTCGGTGATGATATTGACAAAATAATTTCAGCGGAAATACCGGATCAAGAAATTAATCCAAAGATATATGAAGTTGTGAAAAACTTCATAATACATGGGCCGTGCGGTGTTTATAACAAAAATTTGCCATGTATGAAAGATGGCAAATGTTCAAAACACTTTCCTAAAAGATTCAATGATCAAACCACTGTAGATGGTGATGGTTATCCCGTATACAGACGAAGAGATGATGGTAGAACTGTGGAAAAGAATGGAGTTGTACTTGACAATAGGTTTGTTATTCCTTATAATCCACAACTGTTGTTGAAATATCAGGCTCATATTAATGTTGAGTGGTGCAATCAATCAAGGTTAATAAAATATTTGTTCAAATATATAAACAAAGGTCATGATCGGATCACTGCTGCTTTTTATCAGAATAATGACAATACAAAAGAACATGAAGGCCTTAATGAAATCAAAATGTATTACAATCAGAGATATGTTTCTCCACGTGAGGCGTACTGAGAATCTTTGGTTTTGGAATTAATTACGTGGATCCCATTGTGGAGAGGTTAAGCTTCCATCTTCCGTAAGAATGCAGACATTTGAAGATGATGATCCAATCGACTCAAGATTTAACAAATGTATGAATAATCACCAATGTTCTTACAAAGGATGTAGGCTAACAAGGATTACCCAAAGGCTGTAGAACTTACATCATGCTCAATTTCCATCAAAATTTGTATGGAATGAGCAAATTGAAAGTGATGGAGTTACAAAGAAGAAAAATGGTGTCCAAGAAAGCAAATCTGTAAAGCGTTGGTAGAATATTCTACGCTTCCTCCGTGGAGTGGAGAATTATATTACTTGAGGGTTTTGCTAAACACAAACCAAAGGTGCAACATGTTATGATGATATCAAGATCATGAAGTGGGGTTTTATATCCTTCATTCAAAGAAACATGTTATGCATGATGATAAGGAATATATAGATGGAATATCAGAAGCATCATTTTGGGGTTCAGGTCATTATCTACGGAGTCTTTTTGTGACTTTGCTATTTTTAAATTGTATTTCAAGGCCTGAAGTAGTTTGGGAAAAGACATGGAATCTTCTTGCAGAAGACATTCTTCATAAACAAAAAAATATTCTGCAATATAAAGGTATGTTTAGCAATACTATAAAAATATTCTTATTTTTTTTAGTAAACGCTCATTACACAAGATATATAAACTAAATCTTCCTCTTTATCAGGTTTTGTTTTGAATTTCATAAATAATATTATTATTGCGTTTTTATTTTGAATTACACAAGATAGATAAGTTTCAACCAATATTATATTTCATAATATTTTTTGTACATTTGCTTTATAATATATATTCTTCATTACGTTAGCTTTTTAGTTTTTAAGACAAATTTTAAAACAATAATTTTCTATATTGATAGTAAATTATATTAATTGGTCGCTCATTGTTTAATAATGATTTTTTTTCTCAAAAATATAGTGGATATTATGCTTAAATAAACATAAACTTAAAAAAAAAAAACCATACTATTCATTCATTTGATACACCCATGATATAAGAGGGCTTTACTCCAATCAATATCCATGATATCGCCACCTTTACATAAATTATCACCTAATACCATCCATATGGGTAGTTATAGGCATATACTACTTTTAAAATTATATAATTTTTCCCAATTATCTATTTAACTTTAAACTTGGAATTCTTAAATTTAATATTTTTCTTTCTTAACGGAGTTGTATATGTTTATATTATAATTAATGTTTTTAAGAATATACTACTTTTAAAATTATATAATTTTTCCCAATTATCTATTTAACTTTAAACTTGGAATTCTTAAATTTAATATTTTTCTTTCTTAATGAAAGATTTTGGAATCGAGTGATGAACAATTGAAGATTTATACTCTTTATAAAATTGAAAAGCTATCGCAGCAATGAGAAAACTTTAGAGATTACCCTACACTACCTTTTCCAAATTCGATAATTATTAAGAGGGCAAAATAGATTTATTCCATGAGCTTTGTTATGATAGGATAAACTTGGCAAGGGATCATAAAACTTTCGGCGCTTTAAATAATGAGCAAAGAAACATTTATCAAACCATCATGGATGCGGTCTTTAGGGATGAAGGAGGTGTTTTCTTTGTTTATGGATACGGGGAACTGGAAGACTTTTATATGAAAAACTTTGTCTTCTCATTACGATCAACTCGAGAAATAATACTAATCATTGCCTTCAAGTGGAATAGCTTCTTTCTTATCCCTGGAGGTAGAAATGTTTCATTCTAGATTTTGTATCCCATTAGTTGTTATCGAGGATTCAACTTGCAACATTAAACAAGGAAGTCAATCAATCAATTGCTTAGAAAAACTCGACTTATTATATGGGATGAAGCTCCAATGGTACATAAACATTGTTTTGAAGCTTTGATAAAACATTAAGAGATGTCCTAAGATTTAGTAAGTTGAATAGTATAGATCAACCTTTTGGTGGAAAAGTAATTGTATTTGGTGGAGATTTTAGACAGATATTACCTGTTATTCCCAAGGCCAGTTGACAAGATGTTGTTTTGGCAACTCTGAATTATTCATATTTGTGGAGTTTTTGCAAGGTTTTGACTTTAACAAAGAACATGAGACTTCAATCTCAAAATTCAAACTCTGATATAGTAGGAGTTGGGGAGAATTTTCCGAATGGATATCAAGGTTGAGATGGCACAATCATGGACCTAGTGATGGTGAAGCAGATGTAAAATCCTCGATGATATTCTTATAAAAAGATCCGATCAATCCTCTTAAAGAATTGTTGATAAAGACATATCCTAATTTAATGGAAAAATTTGACGATGGCTCTTATTTCCAAAACCAAGCCATCCTTGCTCCTACACTTAATGCTGTAAATAAGGTGAACGAATATGTGATGTCTTTATGGCCAGGTGATGAAGTAACATATCTAAGCTCTGGACAAAGGTAATGTAAGGTTGATGAAAACTCAAACTCTTCAAGGCGTTTACACACCGTAATTTTTGAATAGCATTACATCTTCGGAATGCCCAACCACAAGCTACAAATTGAAGATCGGGGTTCCCGTAATGTTGTTCAAATATAGATCAAGTGTTCTCGTTTGTGCAATGGCACGAGATTAATAGTAACTCAATTGGGAAAACATGTGATAGAAGCAAGAGTAATTTCAGTCGGCAATTTTGGGCATAGGGTTTTCATACCTCAATTGGTCTTAACACCTTCGGATATTAGATTACCTTTTAAATTCCAACGAAGACAATTTTCTTTGGTTGTTTGCTTTTCTATGATAATTAATAAGAGTCAGGGGCAATCTCTCTCACATGTTGGACAGTATCTGTCACGTCCAGTTTTTAGCCATGGCCAATTTTATGTAGCAGTATCACGAGTTACAAGCAAAAGTGGATTAAAAATATTAATTTGTGACAAGGATGGAAAAACATACAATACTACAAAGAATGTAGTTTTCAAGGAAGTTTTTCACAATTTAATGTAGAAAGGTTTGACATCTTCTAGCTATTATATTTTTGCTGCTCATTATTATTGTATGAAAACCCCTGCTTTCTTTCCCTGTGCATAAAGGTGTGCTAAAGTCTGATTGCTCAATTTTTTTCTTAGCGGTGACATGTCGAACTTCTCTTTGGTTGTGGTCTCGAGATCCTGATGTGTTTAAAGCTTGAAATTTCTTCATCAAAGGCCTTGAGGTAAACTCATCTTAAACCTCACAAACTTAAAGTTGTTAACTTCACAAACTTAAAGTTGTTAAAGTACATCAACTCTTTTAACCATCTCGACAAAATTTTAGTCCGATCTTTTTTTTCTATCGAGTTTATATTGTAAATTTCATATCTCACCGCCCTTTACATTTCAATATCACTATTTTGGCTTCGCTTTCTCAATGCTATAGTCCATTTCAAAATATTTAAAGGTTCACTCACTGCGATTAAACATATTTTATGTATTCCAATTTGCATTGAATGGAGGTTAGCGAGCTTCAACCTCAAATTCCAAACAAGTACTACTCCCCATCAATAAGTGAAATTTTGAAGTTTTGTTCATCGCTTATTTAAAATTATTTGTATACCCGATTTTTAATAATATTGTAGCCACATTAACAGGTAACAGAAGAATATGGGAGAGAAGAAAAGGAAGAACATAAAGGCCTTATGTTGTGATGAAACACGCTTATGGAGAACACGCACATCTAATAACAACATACACACATCAAAACTAAGTCGACCCTTATTTCCTCCTAGAATATGAAATATATGTTAAATGTTGCAATCTAATTCCTATTTATTTTGGATGGTTTTGAGGTCTCAATATATTGGTTTTTATACTTCAATAGTTGTTTTCTACATATTAAAGCCATTTGTCAATCTTTCCCATGAATTCAGAATAACTAAAATAAGCACATCGAAATGAATACCGAGAATTTGGTGGGTAAGCAAATTACCGATTTTTATCGACTTGTGGTCAAGCAGTACAGAAATCTGAATGTGCTTAATGGAACTTTTTTCAATATACCGAGATCGGCGGAGGAGAAGTCTCGTAATATTAGTAAAAGATGTGCTTTGCTTTCTTTGGAGTAATAATAGTGTATGATATAGAAAACTTTCCTATGGTCAAAGTTTGTTTTTAATGTATCTAACAAAGAATGTGTGGAAGACATTTTTCAGCATGTTTTGGGATGGTGCAGAAAAGAACGATCATGTCCTCATTGTATCAAGCAAGTTTGGTCAAGAACTTTGTTTGTGGGAGCTCTTGCACACTCTTGATAGAGATGGAAAAGGTCTAATTATTGGTTGAAGAGAACACCACCATTCCCTTACTACTGGAAGTTCTTATAGGTTGAAATGATCAAGCAATTTGAACTAAGTTTGAAGTCTTCTATCTAATTATACTTTTTTTTGAAATTTATAATGACATCTATTGATCTCCATAGATGTTTAGTTATTCATGTCCATTTTGATAATGAATATGGTATTGGAGACTATTCATGGCCTTCCATCAGAAATCCTTTCAAATTATACTTTCGTCTTGTCATGTAGAATGGTTGGTTCTCGCCTAATATTTGCCATCTCATGCCCATCTATAACTTTATAGTACTTCTTTTCAGAAAAGTAGTGTATCTGAGATGTTTTTGGAAAGATCTGCATTCATGTCTAAAATGTAAAATAGACAATTTTATAAGTGCAGCTTTTGTAATTATCTTACTTTTAAGAAATTTGAATAGTTTCGTATTTTGAGCTGAGTGGATGCTCCATTTTGCATGTTTTATTTAAAACTGCTACCAATAACAGTCAAATATGTGTGTGTATAATATCATGTAAGGAAAATGGAATCTAAGACATATTGAAAAGGGAATCTAAGGCTTAGCCAAAGCTCAAGCTAAAGCATCTCACATTTCATTAAGTGCGGTTGTTTTTCTTTCACTATGTTTGTACTGATTTGGTATATTCATTTTTTTGTCGTTGTTCAGTTTTTACAGAACAGAGAATTTTAGGATTTTTTTAATATAATATTTTCTTATTATATTTTAATTTATTAATTATACGTACATATTTATTATTAAAAAATTAAATAATCCCGCCGCAACGCGCGGGTTTGTATCTAGTTATATATACTAAATCACAGTTTTTGACACAATATGTTGACATCTGTCCTACCACATATACTGCCATCTGTCCTTCTAACTTTACAACACCTGTACATCATGCATGTCATTTACAAAAATACCCTTCAAAACAGAACCCCTCTAAAATAATATATGGAAACATAAATCTGGCTTCAATCGGCACATAATAACCTTCGACCGGCGCAATTGATGGAGTCTTTTGCTCATACATGCTACGATCGGCAAATACATCGTCACATTACCTTCGATCGGCGCATACATGCTATCACCGGCATATAATCTCCGAGCTCGCATCAATTGATGGAGTCTTTTGCTCATACATGCTAGATCGTCACATAACCTTCGATCGCTATCACCGGCACATAATCTCCGAGCTCGCATCCCTTGCCATGTCGTCGTCTGAAATCGGACTTCCAGGTATCCGAAACCCCTACCACCGGTTTTTCTCGGCACCGACTTATTTAAGTATGAGTTTCTATTTGATTTTATTGATTAGGTACTTTTCAATAGTCTGTTTTGATTTCCTCCATGTGTGGGTCAAATTTTGAATAGTTAAAATAGAATCATGTCTAGCTTTTGATTAAATTTTTTGTTTCTGCTAAACATAAACATACAGTGCTGATTTTGTTGTTGGCTAGATGGGTACTAACCTGGTAATCTTCTCCAATTGATGGTCAAAGTATGCTTATATCTGTTTCTGTAGAATCTTCTGATCTGTTACATCTTAACTGTGTTGCTGTGGTAGAAGAGAGTATATTTTCTGTATACTTAAAATAGAATCATGTCTAGCTTTTGATTAAATTTTTTGTTTCTGCTAAACACAAATGACTCTTTGAGCTTTACCTTGATCCTGAAGAAGGTACTATAAGATATTCATATTTGTATGAGAGTTCAATGCAATTTTCCTGTATTGGTTTTCGAAAAAATAATTTATTTAACAATTTTGTGTTTATACTTCATTAAAGCTAATTAATGGAGGAAAAGTCAACGTGAAATGATCTAAAAATGACCAGGTAATTCTATATTCTTTAGATTCTTATCTTACTTTAAAATACCCTATTCCACAAAGTTTCATTTATCAAAAAAAATAAAGAAAAAGAATCACGATTAGTAATTTTTCCATTGATATTAGTATAAGAAAACATAATGTCCTCAAGTTCACCACCATAATTTTAGTATGATGCAATAACATATAAACTTGAACATTTGTGTCTACCAGCATAGATTGCTTCATTTATACAGCTGAATTGATTTGCCATATTGTAGGAGAAGTGCCTATTACAATTGTAATTGAGAATAACCTCACTTGCTATGCAGAATGTTCCAAGAATTTCACAAGAGAAGCTCAAAGCATAGCAAGCACAACTAATAAAAATGAGTCTGCCATTACTTCCACCAGCTCAAGTTTGCCCTCATGGCTGCAGCAGTACAAGGATGATAACAGAAAATGGTCTAAAAATGACCAGGTAATTCTACATTCTTTAGATTCTTATCTTACTTTAAAATACTCTATTCCACAAAGTTTCATTTATCAAAAAAAATAAAGAACAAGAATCACGATTAGTAAATTTTCCATTGATATTAGTATAAGAAAACATAATGTTCTCAAGTTCACCACCATAATTTTAGTGTGATGCAATAACATATAAATTGAGAATGAAAAGTATCGCTCTCTAGAATTTACCACTTGCAAGGTATGATAATATCATTTACTCAATTGGAACTCCAATGTTTAATGCCTGCCAAATTTAATTTTTTATTGTAATGAGTGGTTATTTGGTGTTATGCTCTGTCTTTATAAACTTGAACATTTGTGTCTACCAGCATAGATTGCTTCATTTATACAACTGAATTGATTTGCCATATTGATAGAGAATAATTCATTTGTTGTTCAATTTTGTTATTTTAGCTTACTATTAGTATCGATCTGTAAGCACTACATTTATATTATCAGCATAGACCAGAGAGACGTAATAAAATTAGCGATTTGCTTTGGAAATTCATCAATAAAAAGACAAAACAGGAGATGAATAGAGTAAGAAAGGGACAAATCTTTTTGTATTTCAGTTCTCATACTGCTAAGATAATTAAATTTTGTATGCTAATCTCCCCACCCCGGGTCGTCCCTGAATAACAGTTTCTATTTTCCTTATACAACAGTTTATAATTTTTGTGTTCTCCGTCAAAATAACGCTAATGCAGATATGCGACATGGTTGCAATTGCAAAATTAATGAATGCCACTCTGGTTATTCCTTCTCTTGATCAAAGATCCTATTGGACGGACCCAAGGTTTTTTTTCCCTTTTGGTTGGGTCTAGCTGTTGCAATTGTATAATCTTCTAATGCTTTTCGCAGTGATTTTAAAGATATTTTTGATTGGAAGCGCTTCATTGCCACCACATTATGCTGCAAAGAAACCCTATCTAAAGACTCCTATTTCCTGTTCTAAGGTTTTGGAAATTATACTGCCACTTCCCTATTGTCCCATTTGATTTGAGTGTCTCTAGAACCATTTCTTAGCTTATGCAGCTTCTTAATTATGCAGGCGAGAGTTACTACATAGGGAGATGTATTTGTTGTTAAAAAAGCATAAGGTGATCAAGTTTACATACTGATTCACGACTTGCCAACAATGGAATCGCAGGCTCTATCAATAGGCTTAGGTGTCGTTCCAATTATGAGGCCCTTCGTTACACTTAGGAGATTGAGGAGCTATTAGAATCATTTGTATACCCAGTTTTTGATAATATTGTAGCCACATTAACAAGTAACAGAAGAATAAGGAAGAGAAGAAAAGGAAGACCATGAAGGCCTTACGTTGTAATGGAACACGTTTATGGAGATAACTCTGACTGGAGATTCAACGATGTATTATGCATAAGATTTCTTAGACAAGGTTTTGATTTATTGTTATTGGAATTATTTTTCCTTTTTTTAAGATAGAAACATTGAGTCTGGGAATGGTGACAAATTTGCAATATACTGGGAATGAAACGAACCTGCTGCTGATGGCAGTTTGACATACACCCAGCTGCTCCAGAGAGTGTGCCAGGTCTGTCTATCTCTATGTTGAATTTGTGGCCTATAGTTGGATTTCATTAAATGAATTATTGATGGGTTTCATATGTACTTTCCTACAGCTTGCTAATTACTTAAAAGATATTGGTGTTAGAAAAGGTGATGCAGTTTGATTTACTTACCGATGTTAATGGAATTGCCAATCGCAATGCTTGCATGTTCTCGAATTGATGATTCTTAGTCTGAGCAAAAGAAAACCAGATGGATGGTAACTAATGTTAGCATTCATGGATCTTATGCTATGGGATGTACGTGTGCAGCTGTGCTCTAGAATTCTTCCTCGAATATATGTTATAGATCTTTCTGGATACATCACTCCTGGAAACTGCAAGTGAACACTGTTATCACTACACCATTTTACAACACAGGTGACTATCTAAAGTAATGTCCAATTGTATTTGATAGATAATTGTAATACCATGATTACGTCTGGCTAATATGTATTTTGGAATCTATTTATTGCATTTGTTTTGGAGTTATCATGCATACACTTGCAACACATCTTGTGTAAGTTTGCCACTATAAACTAAGGCCAATGCATCTTTTTACAGTATCAGTTTCTTGTGGAGCTCTGAGAAACTGTTTTTTATGCTACGTTTGCATTGGAGAGAGGAATCCAGTTAATCATTGCTGGTGCAGGTGGTGCGGCTCACTTTCCAGGTTAGCATATATCACAGTGCTTCATAAATTGCCTTATAGTGCTCTATTGTTGTATGTGCATTGAATTAAGTTCTGATGATTGAAGGCATGGTAACTGCATTGACTCCCTTGCCTGTTATTGGTGTTCCTGACTTCTTGTACGCGCTTCTGCATTGGATGGACTCGACTCTCTTCTCTCAATTGTTCAGGTACTTCTTCATAATCAAAAGATATCACAGTATAAACCACCTAAACTTTTATAACGAGTGTTAACTTGAATTATTCTTTGATTTAACAATTTCTGGTTTCAAGTCTTTCAACTCGCATTTCGGTTCCTCCATAATATTAGTAAAGCAGTCACTATATTTTTTTATTTTTGATTATGATGGACCTGTTTCTCTTTTAATAAATGGAGGTGAGAGCTTGATTGGGTTCGGTCGTAGTTTGTCTACGCTGCTATTTCTTCTTGAAAATTGATAATTTAATTAATCTTTCAGGTGTATGAAGGTGTCGTCTATATGCATCAAGGGAAAACATATCTGCTGAAGAAGTTAGATTTATCAAGTAAAATTGCTTTATGTCAAGAAGCCGACTTGAAGTATTACATAAAAACTCGTGATTACACCGATATTCACGTCATTGGTGGGAAAATTGGTGCAGACAAGTTTTGAAACTTTATTCAAAGGGTGTGTCCTGATTGCTAAGTTATTCAATCTATTTATCTTGTGCAGATGAGAATCGTTAGGCAATAGCTTTTTTGCCAAGTTTTGGTCCTCGGTGCTTTGGCTTAACTTGCTACTTTCTGGTCCCTGGTCTACTGAACATAAATTTTAGATGGAAATAGGGTAATGAAGTATATTGGAGCAAAAAAAAACAGTAGGCTACCATGCGGTGTTTCTGCTGTAACATACCTGCCTTCATAAGGAAGTATATTTTTTTTTTCTTTCTAATCTAGCTGGTTGTATATACCAATTTCAAAATTGCTTAAAATTCTGTATAGAAATTGCATTAGTTCATGTGTTGATGGATGAATGCAGTCCACTTGTATCTCTATTCATGTTTTTTTCCTCAGTTACCTTCCTTTATCAGGAGGCCAGTTTTTGTTTAACCAATTAGAAGACGGTGCTTTATCTTTCCAATTTTCAGTTTTTCATATTGCAAATTAATTATGAAATGAGATGGCGTGTACCATTTTTTAAACTTGTATTTGCTGGTTGCTTTTAATTATCATATTGTGCATTGGGTTTAAGCTATGTTTGGATTTGAAGGAAATGAATGGAATGAAATAAAAGTGGCCAAATTAACCATGGGTTGATAGGATTCTGTTTTCCTAAAAAAAATTCACACAGCAGAGGTTACATGAAGTTAATTTTGGTCAAAAACTTGAAACAATTGTTACAAAAAATACCTTGAAACAAAGCAGAAGATGTAATGCACAAACCGATAAACTCTCAACACTACCCCCTATAATGTATATTCATTTGTTTTTCTGTGTAAAATTTGATCATCGCACAACAATCTACCATCTTCTTATTATATTTTAATTTATTAATTATACATACACATTTATTATTAAAAATTTGAATAATCTTAGCTCAAAACAACAAATATGATAATTAGTAGTACGTTATAGTTAATTTATAATTGTTATATTTATTTGTATTAAAAC
This sequence comes from Panax ginseng, assembly GCA_020205605.1. Taxonomy (NCBI): domain Eukaryota; kingdom Viridiplantae; phylum Streptophyta; class Magnoliopsida; order Apiales; family Araliaceae; genus Panax; species Panax ginseng. Next base: position 103,421,525 of record CM035146.1, read on the forward strand.
TAAATAACTTCATATCAATTTTGATGCGAATTGAGTTAATCAAGTTAAAATGTATCTCTAATTTTGAAACGGCTCAGTAATACATAAAGGTCAATATACCTAAATTCTACCCAAGGGCAAAAAAAATTACAATAAGTTAGTACCCTCAAATTAAAAATAAAATAAATAATAAAATAAGAGAAAATATAAACTTGTATAATAGGACAACAACTGGGAATTGTAGAGTATATTAGTAGTAATAAAATAATACTAACAAATTAAGAAGGCAGATCACTTTATAATTTATTTATTTATAAATGAATCTCTTTCTAATTTTCGATATGAATTTGGAACCATAGACAATAGAATTGTGTAATTGTACATAGTAGCAGTTTGTCTCTTTTCTGATTTTTACATATTAATGTACCACAGGTATATGACATTAGACCTGACAATATAGTTGGTTAACTGTTGGGTCAACCTATATTAACTGGAACCAAATGGGTTGGTTAACTATATTTATTTATTTGGGTTGGTTAAAGTTTGGAACCATATTTTAAAAAAGAAATATAGTTCCGACCCGGTTAACCATTTTTCGACTCATATTTTATTCCAAATCCAAATCAAAAGTTTTTTCACCAATATTTACATATTGTTTTGACAATTACCAGTTGCAGTTGCAGCATTAGCATTATATATAGGTACATTAACATTACAGTAGATATACTATATAGAATTAAACTTAACTTTCTCTGTACACTGTGTGTGTATTTATTTGTTCTGAAGAGAAATTGGTAGCATCATGCAGATATTTTTCTGAAGTGATTAATAATGCACACCCCCACCCCACCCCACCCCACCCCTCCCCTCCCTCCTCCCCTCCCTTTCCCTCCCAACCCCATCCAAAAAAAAATATTATGTGATTATGTATACACCCCTTACCACCACCTCACTCCTATCCCACCCTACCCCACCCACCCATCCCCACCCCACCCCACTCCCCACCCCACCCCACCCCATCCCTACCCCACCAAAAAAAATATATTATATAATTATGTATACACCCCTTACCACCACCCCACTCCTCCCCTCCCACCCACCCACCCACCTACTTACCTACCTACCCACCCACCTAAAAAACTAAATTTCAGCTAGGATTTGCTCAACTGTTACACGAGTTAGCATTTCTTCTCTTACTGTTTAGTGCATGTTTATATCTTGACTTGGTGAATTTTCTTGCAAAATCTATCCAACTTATTTACTAATATACTCCCTCACTCATCAAATAGTCAAAATCAATTGGATTTGAAACAAAATTAAAGTATATAATTTGTAGTAATAACTTCATGGAACTATAACCATATTAAAATGGTTAATATGGTTAATATGGTTTTTAACCATAACCATATAGTTCCAACCCACATTATCCATATTAAAAATGGTTAATATGGTTTTAGTTCTTAAATGGTTGGTTAACCATATTTTAAAAACCAAAATCAACCCATAACCATATTTTGCCAGGTCTATATGACATACTAAGAAGGAAATTGTACACTACAAGAGAGAGGTTTGGGCATAAATTTTGCAGTTCTAATTCTTCCATCTTGTTAGTAGTTCGAATTCTTCCATCTTGTTAGTTTGGTTGCCTCTAATAATTCGGGTCAAATCTCAAGTTTAAATCGAATTAAATTCATTTAAACAATGTCTTAAACTTCCAATTCAATATTATCTTCTTAGATCATCTTAGTTCACTTAAAAGGTAATGACCAAAGGTACTATTATCAAATTTCGAGTCCGGAGGTCAAACCTTAAGTCCGAATCAAATTAAATCCATCCAAACAATTCTTAAATCATTAGCACAATAGTATTTTCTTAGGTAATTTTAACCCACCACAATCTCACCAAAAAGGTCATGACTGAAGTGACTATTGGTAGTAATTTAGACAATTTAGACAATTTCTTTTACATATTTTGATGTAAGACTGAGGTATTACAAACTCTCCCACTTAAATTTTTGACGTTAATTCTCGTCAAAATTGATCACACACGTTGGCAGACTACCGTAAATCTTTTAACAATCGATACTAGAATTTACATTTACGTGATGGTTGGTGGCTTTGTTCTAGTTGTCATCTTTTGTCCGGAGAAAGTTGCATGCCTTTTGATATAAAATGAATTTTGCTAGATCTTACGCTTTGTTTAGCCTTGTATGGCTGGATCTTAAAGTGTTGGTCCAATGTTAAATTTTAACATTACAAATGTATGCATAAATTTTATTTAATTGAATTGTACATTTGATTGTCAAATTAATAAAATTCAAGGGAGGGAAACCGAGTAAGGTGAGGGGTTATGCCGAGTAAGGTGAGGGGTTATGCCTTCGTTACTCACTCCCTCTAGTCAGTATACAGGAGATCCTAGATTGGGAATGAACCAAAGCTAAAGTCCTGGGAAGAAATTAATATTTGTAGAATAATTTTGACAACCACGTTAAAATCTTGATATTTCCTCTAAAACGAAAAGAGTATTTCATATAGGTGTGAAGGGGAGAGAAATTAAGTAATTCAATAGTATGATTATATATACAGGGGCGGATTTAGAAAAAAAATTCAGCAGGGATAGATTTTAACTAAAAAATTTGAAGTCTATGAGTTATGGCATCTCTTTAACTTTCTGTAAGCTACAAACATATTTGAAGAATTATATTATAATATAATTTTTTCTTTTTTCCACCAAGTTTAACTTTTTTTATTAATTTGTTCCCTTGAGTTTACTAACTTATAAATTCTACCCCTTGAGTTTACCTATAAAAAATAGCTGAGTATAAGCAAGTGCCTATGTCGCTATGCGTCCATTCGCCTCTTTTATACGCGTCCTTCCAGGTAATGATCAACCGTCATTTTAAATTTAAGGGTTAAATTCAGATGACCACCTGGGGTTTGAGCGGTTTTCCACATAACCACCTGTAGTCAGTAAAGCTACATTTAAACTCCCGACTTTTTGAGTTAAAGTGAAAAAATGTTTTTCGTCTTAACTCAAGCATTTTATTTGCCTAAAGACTTAATTACCTCCATGTTTACAGTGTGAGGGAGCGAGAATACAAAGCTTTGCTCTGCTCTGTTTTAATCTCAACCAAAAAAAATAATCCAATACAGAATCTGCTATGCAGTAATACGATCAATCAAATGAACTCTGCATGTACCCAGAAATCATAAAAACTTAAGAAGCATACACAGATACACAAATACATCAGTAATATACACAAATCCAAATTTTGAAATGTAACAAACTAGAGTAAAGAGATACAAAATAGTGAATAAAATAGTGAATAAATCTCACTATAGTCACTCTATTGGGTTTCTGCTTTGAGATACAAAATGTAATAAGAAGTATATACCAGACAAAGTGAAATCTCCATCTTGAATCACAGGAACAACCCCGAAAGGCTACATTCAACAGAACAAAAAATAGGTAAAATATGATGTAACGAAGATGAGCTAAACAAAATACAAATTGCCCTGAAAACTCGGATTCGATTGCTTGTTTTGCATGATTTTGGAGGTTTGAGAAGGTGGAATCGGATTTGATCTCCAAGATGCTCAATATCAACCAAATCACCACTCCATACCATGCACCCAATTCCAATTACATATCCATGGTGCGCTTAAAGACAATTATTTATGCATTTGTCTTGGCATTCCTCACATTTCGCGCCCTAACACATCTCGCAAAATCGAGAGTCCTTCAAACTTGACCCCTAATGCACCCACCTGCACCAATTTCCCATATGTCACCGATCTTTAAATCACGGGAACAAACCCTTCAACACAACTACATGTAATGAGAGTCTAGAATCCTGCGTATTACAAACTTAAAATCCTGCGATATTAAACTTATAAACTTACAAACTCAAACGAAAATAAGAAAATAGCTATCAAAATCTCAATGTAAAATACTGAAAATTAAAATCTTAGCATATAAAAAGATACCAAGGTTGTGACCAGGACCACAAAACTTTATCAGGGGCATTTTATCAAATATCTAACATGCATGCTTTAAAACTCAAATCTTTTATGAATTCAGAGATAAACCTCAACTCCATAATCGCCACATCCTCAGAACATCCGAACCCTTCTTGGTTCCATAATCCAAACTCCCACAACCAATTTCGAAATTAATAACTACAATTTAACTAATTCCTATAATTTGCACAAAAGAAGAAGTTTTATACCTTTATTATTGTGAAGTTGAAGATAGTTTGCTCTATATTGCTCTTGCTTCACAATTGTAGAGAATAGTGGAAGAACTAAAAAATTTTACTGGGAATTTAACAGTGTATTAGTCTTTTTTTTTTTGAAATGGAAGATAGGATGAGAGAGCAGGGGAGTTATGTTATTTTCTTAGCTATCTCTTATTCCTCATATACGTCTTAGAGGGTGATGCTAGCTTAACCCCACACCACCTCCTACTTGAAACATATGGAAAGTTTTACGGCATTATCGAGCCCTGTAACAAGATCTTAGCCACTTTTTTGCCATAATCCGAAATGAGACTAACACGCCATAGAACCAATCGAGAAAGAAACATCTTATTCTTATTCTTCTTTTTCGGTTTTGATTTTCCGATGAAATAGAGATATAGGAAAAAAGAAGAGAGTGAATCGATTCAATTCCAACAACCTGACTTTGGGGAGTGAGTACCAAATTTCTCCTCACTGTCGCCACCCCTACACAAGCTATCGACGGATCATGGCATGGATAAGCCAGGGATCGCGCCTCGCCATCTACGTTCATCAATATTTCTTACTACTGTTCGTTTCACACTACTGTTGTCTCTCTCTCGTGATGTAAGGAAGGAAGAAGAGGTATTTTGACATATACTATTTTTTTTTTGACCGTTATAGCCCTTTTCACACGTTTTTGGCGTGTGACATACACGCACAGTTAACTTGGACGGAAAATGTGATGTTTTCACTTCAACTCAAAAAGTCGGGAGTTTAAATGTAGCTTTACTGACTACAAGTGGTTAAGTGGGAAACCGCTCAAACCTAGGAGGTCATCTGAACTTAACCCTAAATTTAACTAAGATAGTTGTTTGATTAAGTCTTAATACCTCTTAATAGGTTTACATTTGATTCGATCAAACGCTATATTACAAAATTCCACTTTTGTCAACAATACAATCTGAACCCTATTATCTCTCCCGTTTGATCCGCCGCTCATTCACTTTGATCCGCCGCTCCTGTCTGCTGCTCTTCTCCTTCGCTCAAATCCTAGATCTGAGGAAACTACTGGTGCGATTTCTTTGAATCTAAAATTTCCTGTTTTGTGATTTCTTTTCGACGTCTTGGTGCGATTTCTTTGTTTTCGAGTTTTGTGATTTTGTTGATTTTTTGTCATGGTCGCTTGAGATTTTATTTTTAATGTGGTATATTTTGCTCTTCCCCATTAAAAAAACTTTTTTGTGTTGGTTTATTTTTGTTATTGGTTCTACTTTTGATTTTCTTTGCCACGGCTCTGTGATTAATGTGTGTTTTTGAATACATTGTGAACCTGGAGAGTCTTTGTTGATAACAAAGTATAACGTAAATTATAACAGTGTGGTTATTATGAACTCTCCTTATTCCAATACTCACCCGCTCTATTCCATTTTTCTTTCCTCTAATCGGCTTAACTATATACTCCAAATATAAGACCAAATTTTTTTGGGCTCTTTTTAATCACCAAATTTGGCAAAGAGGTAAAGCTTATTAGATTGGAAGATAGAATCAATTGGCATTAAAAGAGGACAGCAGGGCTGTACACCAAGAAATTTACATTAGAAAGCTATTAAACAGGGTAAGTTAACAATTACTTGAAGAATTGAGTAAATTTTTGTTTATTGTTAATTTGTTATTATAATTAGAAAAGGGTTATAATTGACATCTGCTTTTTTGGTCAGCTCATTGTCTTGGTATCTCGGGTAATGTGAATTGGAAATGGTTAGCTTCATATTTGAACTTCCATGAAATTAGAAGTTCTAAACCATGCCCACAAGCTAATTGCTAAACTGTTCAAATGAAGAACTTTTCCAAAAATCTTGTTTCCTTATATTTTATTTCTAACATCTTTGATTGCTCAAATTTGACTTGAGATAATTGATCAAGAATATGATTAGTAAGGGTTGTGGTTCATTATGTCACTAGATATCATCGAATTCTTTTTCGAGATGTATAGATACTTTGTCAAGTGAACCTTTAATCAATTATTTTGAGAGTTGATGGATGTAATCTTTGTTACCAATATGAATGTTAATAATTATTATTATATTTTAATGATGTAAATTCTTTTTTAAACCAGAGAGTTGAGGGATATACTCTAGAGGAATGATTTAATACATAATGCTTGGGATTTAGATGGCGGTTTTAATGTACGCTTAGCTACTAGTTTTCTACTACACACCATCACTACATGCTTTGTTCATTTTATTTATCGCTTATCACACTACGTAAAAATTATCGTAAGATACGATAGTTAAAATCGTAAGATAACAACTCAACCTCGACAATGGACATGTTATAAATATACAAATTTGAGCTTTTGCCAAAACATGGATTGTATTTTTATTTATAAAATAATATTCAATTAAAATGATTAATCGATTTTTTCATTTCCTAATTTTCCCCATATTTCACCCTTCATTATTTTCCAAATTTGCCAACAAGTTTAGTTTTTGGGATGTTTTCTAAATCATTTCATTAGCATTCTCAATTTCCTTCAGTAGTTTATGATTTTATAGATAAAGTTTACACCTTGGGTAGATTAGTGTTCACCATTTTGTTATCATTGAATTGCAGCAATAAAGCATATAAAGATATGTATATTTATTTGAATTTGTAAGGGTATTGTTAGTTTGGGGTTACGGATACAAAAAACCTATCCCATAATCACATTAATAACATTTTGTGGGGACTTTGAAGAAGTTCAGCTTTGAGGTAAAAAAGTCCTAAATTTGTAACTTGTTTTGGTAGTTGCTATTATTTTGAGACCAAAATAGTATAGTTGGCTACTTATCGGATAGCCTTGTATGGGCAAAAATGAGGGTTGGTAGCAACTTTAAAGATTATATTTCCAAATGGGCTTTTGCCCAATGCATGTCCATTGACAATGGACATGTTCATTTTATCATGTTATTGATTAACACCGACAAAAAATGGAAACATTATAAAGGTTAACACCGCCCATCGTAATGCGCTTTTCTCTCATCTGCCAGTATGTTATATGTATTGTAGTCTATAAAGTCTAATTTGTTCTTTATTGTTCAAACTATTTAACAACCGTTTGAAGTTAATTTAATTTGTATGGTTTGAATTATTATACTATGTTGATATTTTTGGGACATGATACTATGTTTGAAGGTAATTTAATTTGAACGTTTTCATTTTTATTTTATCATATTGTGGTCAAAATATTATAAATATGTATTTAAAATACTATTCAGACCTTTTGATTATCAAACAGGTTTTGTTTAAACTGTTTAGATAGTTAAAATGGTAAAATATCATTATTCTTATATTTTGAAAAAATTAATTATCAAAACAAAGATTTTTTCATTCGAACCTATAATAATTCTATTCGTATACTCTATATTATTCGGACGCTTTAAACCTGTTTTTGGTCCTTAACATTCAGTTTTATCAAACACCACTGTGACAATCACAAACATACATGTACTATTATTTGAATGGAATGTTATGACCGTAGCAAATAAATTTTATTAATACTCCACAATTTTATCATTTTATTAATAACAATTATGTGGTTGTAAACTACTAATTTATAAATATTTATTACAATAACTATGATAATCACAATCATACATTTTTCCTTTAAATATTAATAATACTACACAACTATATTACACAAATACTTGTAAATATATTGCTCTCATATTTATACTTCTTCAAATTCATGCGTCACACGCACGTGAGAAAAAATAAACATTATGACTTTGCATCGAGGTAGTTACTTTTTTTCCCCTTTAAACACACTAATTACACAGTATTTATTGTAAAAGAAAATATGTTATATTATAAAAACATAAAAACCTAACTATTGAATGAGTTGAAAATGTAAAATTTTACATACCGCTCCTTTCGTTAAAAATATTTTTTTATTTATTATTTTAATTACACAAAAGAGTCAAGTTTTCAATAATAATAATAATATAAAATGACACTACATCTTTTATTTTATTAAAATGAAACAAAATACATTCTTAATATTTATAAATTCTAATAAATGAAACAAAAATACATCTTTAATATTTATAAATTTTATAAATGATACTCCCTCCGTCCCAGGATAAAAGTTTTTATTACTATTTTAGGTAGTCTCAAGTTAAATGTCTACTTACTTTAAATGATCTATTTTTTACAATAATTTACTTATAATACCCTTATTATTAATTGTTATATTTCTATTATCTATGCATATTTATGTAGCATCACTAGTAATGCACATAAAACTATGCAATTAAATGAGAATTTAAATATGGATAATTTTATCATTTTATCATCTTTCTTAATATGGGCAAAAAATCAACCAATACTTTTATTCTGAGACGGAGGGACTACTATTTTTATGAAACGTTACTCTTGAAAAAAAACACTATTTTATAATATGATATTTTTGGAAAATGTTGGCACAACAGTAAGGGGATGTTTGATAAAAACTGAATGAATCTGAATGAGCTGAATTTGAATGAAAAAAGTTGTTTGATAATTGATATGTCTGAAACATCTAAATGACAAAACTTTATTATTTTACCCATCTGAAAAAATTTAATTGTAAATTTATTTAATATTACTTAATATAATAATTATTTTTTTAGATTTTTTTTTAACTTCATTCAGCTGCTCATTCAGTCATTCAATTAAAAAAATTTAACTTAACCATTCAACTCGTCTATTTTACCGATTCAATCATTCAGATCAAAACAAACGCACTGACCGATTCAGTCATTGCTCTAAACAAACACTCCTTAGGCAAGACATACTTCTTAACTAAAACAATTAATTTTGTAAAATTTAAGTGGTGTACATTTGAGGCGAGCATCAAGAAGTGTTTATTAAGTGAGAGAATATTGGGATCGACTGATAATTCAGCCGGTCCAAAAATATTTGCGGCGGGGCAAGAGTCATGTGTACTTGAGGTTGGTCTCAAATTATTAGCAGTGTAGTCTCAAAATTAACCTTTTAAATAAATAATATGATAATTTTGTTCCTAAATGGAGTACATATTTTTTTAGGTTTTAAAAATATAATCTTTCTCTCTATTCGCTCCGCCGTTGTGGTTCTGTTGTCGGCCGTCAATTTTTCCGATTTGTTTGTTTATGTTGAAATCTCTGATAAGATCCCCAAATCATGTACCGCTTCTGTGATTGACTTCGTTTCTGGTGAATCCGGGTAATTCTTCTTCTTCCTCTTTCACTTTCCTAATCTGTTACTTTTTCGTTTTTGGGTTTATTAGAATTGATGATGATTTTGGCTCACATAACTGACTATCAGTTGTTACGTTAAAATGTTTCATAGTATAATCAGTGCCTAGATGATGAACTTTTACGTTTTTGGGTTCTGCTTCATTAATGTTTTGTGACGATAATAGCCTTGATGTTTTGAACAATACTTTTTTATGATACCACCTTACTCTCATGAGAGAGATTGACCCTTTTCTTCACGTTGACGATGTTATCATAAAACCACCAAACAAGTCACAATCTGCAGTGGTAGTGTAACCTATAAGCAAATCTTCTTTTGTATTAAACTTCATGATTGCGATCTACAAATTAATTCTAATTTAGATTCTCTTTGAAAATCCAATAAAATTTTGGATTTCATGCTCATAAAAAGACTCTGTTTGTTGGATTTCGATTGGATTTGTGTAATATTCAATGTATGGGCGTGACAAGAGGAAGAACTTGAAATAAATATAGAGATAGGAGGGATAAACATAATAATACTAATAATAATATTAATATATATATATATATCTCCTCCTGTACTGTGTCATCGTGTTTGTGGACCTTCCGAGTAGCCTTTAAAAAATGGTTGCGGAAGTAAACATTATCAGTCTAAATTCTAATTATGTAATGTTTTTAATTATCCAGGATCAAGATTTGGAAGCGAGGGAACATGTAAAATTGTAATTATAACAATGGATCGTATAATCTACCACTGTTGAAGTAGGTTAGCAATACACCATTAAAATGATAACACTGATTTGAGTATCAGTCATGCCGAGATTATGGGGTTCTGCAAAATTAGGCCTTCTGAGTTCTTTCATGTGCTATGTCAAGCTTCAATGCAAGTCGCGAACAAATTTGTATCACTCAATGACTCAACCTAGAATTGCAGGATTATCAATACCCAGACTGGATATTACTGTTAATCAGGATGTGGCACGGTCAAACTGGATGATCACCAAGCTCAGTAGAGAGGGTCAAATTATTGAAGCACACCGTCTGTTTGATGAAATGCCAAACCCAGATGTGATTACATGGACATCTATGATATCGGGGTATATCAAGTGTGGGATGATAAGGGAAGCAAGGAGATTGTTTGATAGAGTCGATGCTAAAAAGAATGTGGTTACTTGGACTGCTATGGTTTCTGGGTATTTGCGCAGGAATTGCATTTTGGAGGCAGAGAAGCTATTCAATGAGATGCCTGAGAAGAATGTTGTTTCTTGGAACACTATGATTGATGGGTATGTCAGAAATGATCAGGTAGATTCGGCTTTGAATCTATTTGAGATAATGCCTAAGAGAAATGTAGTTTCTTGGAATACTATTATCAATGCGTTGGCACAATGTGGGAAGATTGAGGAAGCACAAAGGCATTTTGATCAGATGCCTGAAAGAGATGTGATTTCTTGGACTGCAATGGTTGGTGGATTGACAAAAGTTGGAAGAGTTGATGAGGCTCGGATGCTTTTTGATAGAATGCCAGAAAGGAATGTAGTTTCATGGAATGCCATGATTACAGGGTATGCTCAAAATAGGAGACTGGATGAAGCTTTTGATTTGTTTGAGAGGTTTCCAGAGAAGGATGTAACATCATGGAATGCTATGATTACAGGTTTTATTCAGAATGGTAATTTGAGGAGGGCGATGAAGTTGTTCAATGAGATGCCTCAAAAAAATGTCATATCTTGGAGTACCATGATCAGTGGCTATGTGCAAGATGATCAAAGCGAGGAAGCATTAAAGATTTTCTTGAAAATGCAGGCAACAGAGTCGGTGAAGCCGAATCAAGGAACTTTTGTGAGTGTTTTGGGTGCTTGTAGTAGCTTGGCTGGTCTTAGTGAGGGAAAACAAATTCACCAAATAATAAGTAAGACAGCCTATCATGATGGTGCACTTTTAGTATCTGCACTCATAAATATGTATTCTAAATGTGGCGAGCTGATATCTGCTAAGAAAATGTTTGATTATGGGTTTAAAAGGGATTTGGTATCTTGGAATGGCATGATAGCAGCCTATGCCCACCATGGATGTGGTAGAGATGCAATCAACTTATTCAAAGAAATGCAGACTTTGGGTTTCAAACCAAATGATGCGACTTACATAGCACTGCTTGCTGCGTGCAGTCATGCTGGTTTGGTAGAAGAAGGTTTTTATTACTTTGATAAGCTTGTGAAAGACAGGTCAATACAAGTTAGAGAAGATCACTATTCATGCTTTGTTGATCTTTGTGGGCGAGCAGGGAGGCTCAAGGAGGCTTTTGATTTCATTCAACGGCTTCCAGTTAAGCCTTCATCATGTGTTTGGGGGGCTTTGCTTGCAGGATGTAATGTTCATGGAAATGCCAATATAGGAAAGCTGGAAGTGAAGCAACTTTTAGAGGTGGAGCCAGAGAATGCCGGTACTTACATGCTGTTGTCTAATATATATGCTTCAAATGGAAAATGGAGAGAAGCTGCAAATCTAAGGTTGAAAATGAAGGACAAGGGGTTGAAGAAGCAGCCAGGTTGCAGTTGGATCGAAATCGCAAATAGGTTCCATGTATTTGTAGTTGGTGATAAATCTCACTGTGAAACTGAGCTTATTTATACTTTACTTTGGGATATTCATCTGAAAATAAAGAAGGCTGGTTATGTATCATATGAAGGGTTTATAATGGAAGAGGAATGTTTATACATGTAAGTTTTAGGATTACAAATCTTTTAACAGTCGATACAAGAATTTACATGATGAATTTATGTGATGGTTGGTAGATTTGTTTTAGTTGTCATCTATTGTCCGGAGAAAGCTGCATACCTTTTGATATAGAATGATCTTTGAAGTAGTTATCTATTTTTTCCAATACAACTATATAATACTCTTCATACATCCTCGTAGCCATTTCTAATTTAAAGCACAGATTTGTAGTTCCATGTCCTGGGTAGTATTAGTGGTTGGTTCTTGTCATATCCGTTGTCTGGTACATGATGCAAGAATTATAAATATTATAGAGAACTACGAAGCTTAAAAGAAAAAAAGAAAAAAAGTGTAATTTGGCTTAAGTTGAAATGGTAATACTAAATTATGGTTTCAGAATCTAAATTATGATTGGGCCACCCAATCCAATTAACATATGTAGAACAAATTGGCAGGTTTGACTTTTGAGCTTAAATCTTCTTGGTAAAACTACTTGCATCGATATTATGCTAATGCTCTCCTATTGCACATGCTGTTGTAGCACCTCATAAGTAGAGATATATCTGGTTTAATTATTAATATCAATATTCTTTTTTGCTTGCTTTATTAATTTTTGACGACAGGTTCACCATTTTATACAACGATGCCTTCAGCTATACATGAGCCAGAAGGAAGTTGTGGGTACTCTCTTACAGCAGGCAAAAAATGAACCTGGTTTCACTGAACTTAGTAGGTATTATCAATCAATATATCCTCTTATATCTACCATTTAATTTATTATGAAATTATGGCAATTAGTATTGGGGCTTGGCTCTTTGTTGTTTCACAAACAAAATTAATTCATGTCTGGAAAAACTTACAAGAAAATGTTATAAAAAAAGGTAATGTTTCCTTTAAGATTATTGGTTTAGATATGTGAAATAGGTATTAAATTACACATGGTAGAAGATACTTGGAAATAAATGTAGGATGGATGCTTCATTTTGAAATGTGTTTGTAGATGGAACCTTGACATGTCTGATGCAGTTTGTTCTCACTTTAGTTGAGTTTACACTCTAATAATTGTTCTATCTGTTCTCATTAGCTTCTTTTGTTTTTTGTTGGTGCTTACATATAGTAACTCCATTCTCTCTATGCTTGGGTTACTGGCTCCCAATCACTATTGTTCCTTTCCATGTAGCATTCGTACATATTTCCTGTTTGTGCTACGATCTGTTGACTTTGACTTTCTAAATTCAAAGTTTATATTTCATATTTATTTATTGATTCAGCATTAATCTCCATTTTTCTCCCCCAGTCGAGCAGCTGTTCATCATTTAGTCATACCAGCATATGGATATTTACAACTATTTTTATTTGAATTTCATACCAGCATTTGCGCTGGTATGAGCTCATCTTCTTGTGCTAGCCATTTCAAAAGTATTGTCGTACCAAATAAGATTAAACACTATTGAGTGTCTATTTCTTCTTAAGCATTGGCAAGGCATATCTTAAACTGCAATGGTACAAAATAATTGCATGATATGTTGGACTTGTAGATTAGAGCACTGTACAGAACGGATATGTAGGTCATGCTTGCCTTGGAAAGTTTTGTAAAATGTTGATTTCAATTTTGAGCCATTTTTGTGGTCTGTTTCCAGCAACTATGATTGCCAATATATTCTTGTTTTGTAATTACTAGTTGTGCCATTCAAGTGAGTAAACCAGTTGAAAGCGCATTAGTCTAAGCATGAAATTCTTACTTTTTTTGCCATCAGTTTAGCAAATCCTCTGTAACGATTATTTTCCCACATAAATGTGATGTAGCAAAGCTCAAGTCATTATCTAAAGGGAGTTGAGGTTATCATTTTTGCCTTCCCATTTTAAAACATTTCTTCAGTATGTCAACTTGCAAAAGCAAAGTTAGTTATATTTATTTCGCACATTATTTCTGAATTTTAGTTCTATTCTTTGCTGCATATCATTATTTTCTGAATTTCAATATTTCAGATCTCTATTTGTACTTTATCTCTCTGTATTTAGTTATATTCAGTTGAGGATGAGAAGCCTAGAAGCTAATGGTGGCTTTTGTTCACTAGTATACTGCTCTTTGGTGCAGAGATTAAGCAATGGGAATATATATCTTACTGCCTCTCTCAGCTATCTTTTACTGATAAGGGCATGAAAAAGCTGATGGACTCATTTAAGACATATGAGCATGTCTTATCTGATGATTCTGTGATGGATCATTTTAAAAATATAATCAACAAGGTACTGCTTGTTAATTTTGCATCAGTAAATTTGTTACAAGTTTAGTGGCCTAATTAGTAGTAGTTATTATATTATGTAGTTCATGTTAATATGTTTTCAACATTCTCAAACAGGCGAAGAAGTTTGCTAAACCAGAACTTAAAGCTTGCATTGAGGAGTTTGAGGAGAAGATAAATAAGTTTCATATCGAAAAGAAGGAGCTAGAAATTACTGCTAAAAATGCCGAAGTCCATCAACAAAAAGTTCAAATCTTGGAAAACATTAGGGTTTCTAAGGAAGATGGTGAGGAATGTACAGGATCCGAAACCTCTGGAGGTTGGTGTACTTATTACTCCCACTTGAATCCATGTCGTCTATATAGCTCTAAATTAAGTAGATTACGACATCCCCTATTCCACAAAAAGAGTACCATTTATAAAATTTACAAATTTTAAGGATTTTTTTTGTCCCCTATTTTTTTGAATGTTTAGTTTAGTGTTTCGTTTGTGGAGAATTTTGTATTGCATAGATGGTTATGTGATGCACTTTTCTACTCTTGTCTAGTTTTCCCATGATTTGGCTCTAACCTTGAATTTCTTGAACATGGAACAGACGGTGAGGTCAGTGATCCATCAATGGAAGTAATTGCCGAGTCTTCATCTTATGTAACAAAAACAAAATATGTGGAGTCAGAAGAGAATTCACATGCTTCCAGTGAGGCGATAGAATTCGAAGCCGGTGACAACGAGGTTCAGTCACCCAAAGCTTATTCCAGAGGTAGTCTTAAGCTTTTAGGTC
This sequence comes from Panax ginseng, assembly GCA_020205605.1. NCBI lineage: Eukaryota > Viridiplantae > Streptophyta > Magnoliopsida > Apiales > Araliaceae > Panax > Panax ginseng. The sequence continues at coordinate 103,436,705 of CM035146.1, forward strand.
TGCTGTATTATGATTATCTTAGTTAGTCAAGATAGTTAACAATATTCTTGCAGGTGTTTCCAAGTCCAGAGTCAAGAAAAGTAGCATGAAGGATCAAAAGAGCGATTCTCAAGTCTCCACTAGAAGAAGTACCAGGTCAAGGGGAAGGTAACTTTCTCATATGTTCATATCTATTTATCTGCTCAGTTCATTTTATCAAAATTGCTGCACCTTTTACTTGTTACTTGGGCCATTTTTGTAAGAAATGAAGAAAATCTCTTCAACCCTATCCAAATGACAACTTGGTAGTAAGCTAAAGGGAGAAAAATACATCAGGACTTACCTTGTGCTTGAGCTGTTTTGGAGTTACATGTGGAGATATCTAACACTGGCTACATTACCTGTTTGGGGGGGGCACTTTCCTTTATTTGGAGGATTAAAGCAAAATATTTGACTTGCTATTTATTTCCAAGAAATCTATTTTATGACTATCAATTTCTATTTTCCCTTGAGAACATATGATAATATCGAGTAGTTAACTGTCTGTTATCATCATCCAGGTAATGAAGGAGAAAATTACTTGGCTCGGCTCGATTCGTGTTTTGATTCTTTCTTATAGTGGAACAACTGAACTGCCAGAAACTATGTTTGGGTAGTGTAAATGTGTGCGTGTTATTTTAGGTAATTTTTGTCAGCGTTCAGAAAAATATGCTCACACAAATTGTTGTTATATTTCTATCTTTTATAGAAAAATATTTGTATTATTATTATGTAAGTCAGGTTGCCTTTGATTTATAAAGTGATTGTAGTATTGCCTTGCTTTGTTGCAATCAATCTAAAGGAAACTGCCAAGACTTCTTAACCTTATTTATTTTTATAAAAAATTTAGTTTAAAAAAAATAAAAAAAAAGGAAATACAGGAGGATTTGAAATTTTATCTTACAAATTTGAGTTTAATTCTTTTCTTTTTTACTCCAACACCACAAATAGACTCCATTCAATTTAAACTCAAATTTGTAAGATAAATTTTACAAATTTATCAATTTATATAAATTTTACAAATTTGTAGGCACCATTTCTCTAAAAAAAAATTAAAGTCTCTTTCTTTTTTTTTTACTCAAACACCACAAATAGACACCATGAAATTTTTTTAAAAATTAACTTTAATTCAGTGAAATTGATTAATCTACAAATTAAAGAACTAAATAATTTTTTGAAACTTTCTTTCACTGCTTTATAGCAGCAGTTACAACTCCTAACATGTTAAAGGAAGCCAAGTACAGACCCGTCCGGTTTTTGCCCGAATTAGCTACCTAGTTTTTGCTTGAATCGGACTAGCCCGGATTCATATTGAGTTCAGCCCAACCTACTTCTAACCCTAATTTTCATAGGGGTTAAATTGACACCATGAAAGTTTTTAGGTAATGTAGTAAACTAAATTGCAAACTTGACTTTCCTATTTGTCATATTTTTGCTAAACTGTTTCCTAAACTATTTTTCACCTATTAATCATGTAAATGTGTTCCTTCAATTTTTTTTATCTATTAAAAATTGATTTTCTCTTTCCTCGCTCCTCATTTTTTTTGAAAAAAAATTGTGTTAAAAAATATACTCTTCCTCTTCTTTTTATTTATTTGTTTTTATATTGACATTTTGAATTTAATATGAAATATCTCTAAATTCAAAATTAATATAAATTAATTAATTTTAGACAATATAATTATCAAAATTATAAATATTGCTATTTTTTATTTTATCTAAAATGGTACTAATAACTGTATAATTTATCTAAAAATATTTAATAAGGGACAAAAAACAATTCTCAAAATATAACTTATATTAGAGGACGCTGCCGTTGCTGCTTTGTTTAGTAGTATCAGATGGACAATCAACGGAAACTTGTATTCCTCATCATCAACAAATCAACAGTTCTTCCCACCATTTCCTACAAAAAATCACTTCATCACTTCTCAACTGCCCCTCCTCGTTTGGCAAGACTCACCTCCAAAACGTGTATTCAACTCCTCAAGAACTGCAAATCCATGATAGAACTGAAACAAATCCAAACTCAGCTTTTCAGAATCTGTATTCACCAAAAAGACGACGTTCTCAAAAAGCTCATGGTCGTATGCGCAGACCCATCTCAAGGAAATTTACGTTACGCCCAGAAAATCTTTGATTACATCATCGAAACCCCGTCTTTGTTCATCTACAACGTGATGATCAAAGCTTACGTGAAGACCAATTGTTACAAAAAAGCAATCTTTTTGTTTGATGAATTGAGATTTGATGGGTTGTGGCCGGATAATTTCACGTACCCGTTTGTGTGCAAGGCGGTTAGTTATTTAAGGGAGGTTTCTGTAGGGAAAAAGATTCATGGATTTATTGTGAAATGTGGGCTGGAGTTTGATTGTTATGTTTGTAATTCACTTATGGACATGTATGCTGAATTGGGTTTTGATGGGAATTTGACGAAGTTGTTTGATGAAATGCCTGAGAGAGATTTAGTTTCCTGGAATATTTTAATTTCTGGGTATGTTAGGTGCAAGAGATTTGAGGACGCTGTTCGGGTTTATTCAAGGATGCAAGAGGAGGGAAGAGTGAGACCTGATGAAGCCAGTGTTGCGAGCACTCTTTCAGCTTGTATAGCATTGAAGAATTTGGAACTTGGCAGAGAAATTCACAGTTATGTTGCCAATGAACTTGGATTTACCACTATAATTGGAAATGCATTGTTGGATATGTATTCTAAGTGTGGATGTCTAGATGTGGCCCGCAGAATTTTTGATGCAATGCCGAGAAAAAATGTCATTTGTTGGACAAGTATGGTGTCGGGGTATGTGAATTGCGGTCAGTTGGATGAAGCTAGGTTCTTATTTGAGAGGAGTCCAGTTAAAGATATTGTTCTCTGGACTGCTATGATTAATGGGTATGTGCAGTTTAACCATGTCGATGAGGCAATGTTCCTATTTAGGAGATGCAATTCAATAGGGTTAAGCGGGATAAGTTCACGGTGGTTGTCCTACTTACAGGTTGTGCTCAGGTGGGAGCCTTGGAACAAGGGAAATGGATCCACGCATACATGGAGGAGAACAGGATAACAATTGATGCAGTTGCCTGCACTGCTCTGATAGATATGTATGCGAAATGTGGGTGCATAGAGAAATCCTTGGAGATTTTTATAGCTTAAAAGAGAAAGATGCAACTTCATGGACCTCAATTATCTGCTCCCTTGCTGTGAATGGGAGGACCAGCAAAGCACTTGAGTTGTTCTCTGCCATGAAACAAGCTGGGTATAAACCAGATGATATCACCTTTGTTGGTGTTTTGACTGCATGTAGTCATGGAGGATTGGTGGAGGAGGGCCGTCAGCATTTTTATTCCATGACAAAGATGTATCAGATTGAACCAAAGTTGGAACATTATGGTTGCATGATAGACCTACTTGGCCGTGCTGGATTGTTAGACGAGGCAGAAGAATTGATGGAAAAGATGCCTAGTGGAAATAACAATATTGTAGTTCCACTTTACAGTGCTTTACTTAGTGCTTGTAGAATACACGGTGATGTTGATATGGGTGAACGTCTCGCTAAACAGCTTGTGGATATTGAGTCTGGTGATTCCGGTGCTCATACTCTTCTGGCCAATATTTATGCATCTGCTGACAGATGGGAAGATGTTACGAAGGTGAGAAGGAAAATGAGAGCTCTGGGAGTCCGAAAGGAGCCTGGTTGCAGTTCTATTGAGGTTAATGGCAATATCCACGAGTTTCTTGTTGGAGACGCATCTCACCCTCATATGAAAGGAATTTTATCCATGTTGAATAACATAGCTAAACCGTTGTCAGATATTCCAGAAAACAAAACTGAATATGATAACCTAAATTCGTTGATTTTATGATGGATAATATTACTGGAAAGTCTAAAGATCCAGAAAATATACTAGGTACAAGCTCATTATGATCTTCTGAAAGATGGACAGAGATTCCAGAGTTCCACACTCTGGTAAATACCAGATAGTTTATGGATGCTTGAAAACTGGGTTTGATGGTGGTAGCAAGAGGCTGAGAGCTAGCTATTAATTCATCTGCTCTGGTAAAAGTTCTATACAACGCATTGACACTGGGCTTAGTTTTATGAAAACGTTACAACATGGGAATGTTTCAGCTAAAGACTAATGTTGGTCTTGTGGTCGGAAAGTATTGGACTTTGTACAATTCAGAATATTTCAGCTAAATTGACCGGTTTTAGGTGCTTATGTTATGATCTGAAGAGCAGCAGTATCCGAGTGTTATAAGTTACAAATGAAAATCATAAGGTCTACGAGGAACTATTTTCCTAGTTTTGAGTGGGAGTTCAACCTTTCATTTTACAAGGGAATAGTTCAATTTTCTTCTCAAATAGATCCATCCTAAAACACAAAACCTCACTGCTACGGTATTCCAAGATAGATAATTCTAGCCTGCTATTCAGTAATGTTACTAGCTGCAACAGACATGGTGGACATCAATCTAATAATTAGACTCAACTGCGTGCAAATGCAAGTCTGAATGTTTGTGTCGAGCATAAAATATATTTGCTTAAGATACCAATTAGTACAATGATAGCATGTCCCAAATGACACTAAAATCACTTATCATGTACAACACCAATGAATAAAATAAAATAATAATAATAAAAAAATGAATCTTCCAAATTTGGTTTGCAGTTCAACAATAAGCCACATGCCAACTTCACTGTAACAAAGTTCCACATTTATGCTTAAAGAAAAGCCTAAATAGGAGTAAGGTCGTCTACAAATTTCTATAACCTGCTTCCAACCGTTCTTTACCTAGAATCTAATGCCATTCTCTATGACTAAGATTATTACCACCACTAAGTAGCCAATCAATAACTTCTGAAAGTTCATAAATCTGAGATCTCCACTCCAGCAAAGATATTTACAAAAATTGTGTCCTACAGGGTCGCTGTCGAATCTGCAAAAGGAAAATCGCAGAATTAAATAAAGGTTTTTAAAACAACATACACGAGCTAAAGAGCAAAGAGTAGAACGGCATAAACATTTCCTTGAGTTTGAGGTTATTGCTTGTTTATAATATATATATATATATATAGCTAAGATATCGAAGTCATTACAATTCCTTGAGTTTTTAGATATATATTTTATATATATATATATATATATATATATATAAATATATATATATATATATATATATATATATATATAATATATATATATAATAAGATGATTACTCAAATATGAAATATATATTTTTGTTTTGTAGGTCCAATAATCCATGCATGTCGATATAAAGTTAATTGGTTTGTAGTAAGTTAATGCAGAATAGCACTTGAGATATTCCAATAAACCGCTGCCAAAATCATCATATAGCCCAAGCATTCAGATATTCATATCTCCTGACGAGGAGACGATATTAGTTCTACAGAGTTTCAAATGCATGTCAAATGCAAGAAAACTTACCTTAGTGTCCTCTACCATGGGAATTGAGGAAGTTGTCCATATCTGTTGCTAGGAAGGGTGACCTAGAGTAGCTCTCCAATATATCTGAAAGATTTATAACATCCAAAATAAACATAAAAATACTATAAGAGAAATAAGTAGTTCACTTAAAGTTTGGCTCTGTAGTTGCCCCATTAAGTTTAAACACACAGACATAGAGAGAGAAAGAATGACAATGAGAGAGAGAGATGGAAAGCCAACCACTACTGGAAAAGTTAGCAGTCAAGTCTGACAGACTAAAGTTTCGTGGAATTTGACCCAGAAATCCAAATGAAGAAGTGTCTACATCTAATGTTGACTCATTCGGGGTTTGCGAGTTCGACTCTATACCAGTCAAAGATGAAACAGAAGGATTGCCAATAGCAGGATGCGTTTCCAGGACATCGCCATTAACACCATACACGAAAGGGAAAGTGCCAGCAAATCCAGTTGCTGGTTTCATTATTCCCCCATTCGTTCCTGGAATCATTCCCATATTTGAGCTCTGAGCCAACAGCATGTGTGGTGAGACGTCGATTCTTCTAGCATGGGCACCATTAGTGAATGCAGGTAAACTAGAGCCTATAGACTGGTGCATATACTCTGGTTTCATAGCAGTTCCGGTTCGTTCTGGTGCATAGCAATCTGTGTTTTGGTGCACTGTCAAAAGGCAACAGGTGATACAGAGTCGATCAATAAACTTGAAAATCTAAAATCTTAAGGCAAGTATTTTTTTACTTAACAGAGCACAAAATAACAACAATATTCCCCAAGTGTTTCAATTTGATATATATATATATATATATATATATATATATATAGAGAGAGAGAGAGAGAGAGAGAGAGAGAGAGAGAGAGAGCAACAAAAGACCTTCAGAGTCCCAAAGTATAATGAGCTACCAAGTAGCACAAATGCAATGTGTGTGTAATAGCTAAATGGGAGAAGAGATGAATAGCACAAACTAATTGACCTAAATATCAGTCAACCAGTGTTCCAGCATCATATATCAAGAAATTTATTTCCTTCCTTAGAGTAAGGCATATAAACACTAATAGACCATAACCATGAAATTGAAATTCTCAGAACAGTAAGTGAAAGTCAATTGATTCATCAGGAACATGTTCGATGCATGCATTGGTAGTCATATAGATGGTGTTGAGCATGAATGTCATAAACCAAGCTGAACAATGAGATATAAGGGAAGGACACTGAGAGGGAGAAAGGATGAGAAAGATTGAATTCTATTGAATGCCACACTTGACAGTTGATGACAACAAGGCTTGTGGTGCAGGTTGATAAAAGATGCAAGTTTGACAAATGCTATACTAGTTTTAACGAAAAGACCTTACGTATCAGAAAGCTTAAGCTTATATTGTTGCATCTTAAAGATCAACTCTATTACTCGAAATTATGCAAATTTCCCCTTCCATTGAAAAAAAGGAAACGACTGCGAGAGGATTTGCATGCAGGGGATACATTTTATAACTGTTATCCTTATGAATTACTATAAAGTATCTATCTATCTGCAAATACAGGTTATAATTGTTATTTATGCCCCAAAAAAATTTAAAAAAAGAAAAGAAAAGAAAAGAAATAATACTAGCGTTATTATGCTAGTATTATCAAAGCAGAAACCCGACTTACTTGGTGAAATTTGAGATCCATTAGATATAGGAACGAAGGCAACTCCAGCTGCCTGACGCATTAGCTCAGCCTGTTTTTCAAGCAACTGATTGAATTCTAATATCTGTTCTTTCAGCATTAGTCTCAGATGATATGCCTCGAAAAATTGCTGATTTTGTTTTTCAAGACATTGCCAAACTAGACACAAAAAATATTAGATGTTAGAATCTCAAAGAGTTTATAGCCAAAACAAATAAAGAAATCTTATTATGACATTATAATATGGCTATGTCCGTTTTATTATTTTTATTGTTTTTTTTCCTAGTATGTTTATAACCTTTAATCCCTACTCTTATTTTTTCAAGATAGCCGCCACTCACAAGTGATAATTTGAACTACACAGATGTTAGCATTTTAATAAGGATGCAATCTACTTGATGCTATCTAGTATTCTAGTTTAGGCTGACTTAGTCTGAAGTACTAAACAATTAAGTTAAAGAATCAACCAAAAACAATAAGCAACAGTAACTTATAAGGAAGATTTCAGTGATAAACTGTGACTAAATGATGAACAGCAGCTCGACTAGGAGAGAACAATGGAGATTAATGCTGAATCAATAAATAAATATGAAATATTATGTTATATTTAAATGCTTCAGTTTGAATTTAGAATGTCAAAGTCAACAGATAGTAGCATAAACAGGAAATATCTACGAATGCTACATGGAAAGGAATAACAGGGATGGGGAGCCAGTAACCCAAGCATAGAGAGAATGGAGTTATAATATATAAGCACCAACAAAAAACAAAAGAAGCTAATAAGAACAGATAGAACAATTATCTGAGTGTAAACTCAACAAAAGAGAGAACAAACTGCATCAGACACGCCAAGGTTCCATCTACAAACACATTTCAAAATGAAGCATCCACCCTACATTTATTTCCAAGTATCTTCTACCATGTGTAATTTAATACCTCTTTCACATATCAAAACCAATAATCTTATAGGAAACATTTCTTTTTTTACAACATTTTCTTGTAAGCTTTTCCAGACATGCATTAATTTTGCTTGTGAAACAACAAAGAGTCAATCCCCAATACCCAATACCATGTGCCATAATTTCATAATAAAATTAAATGGTAGATATGAGAGGATATACTGATTGATAACACCTACTAAGTTCAGTGAAACCTGGTTCAATTTTCGCCTGTTGTAAGAGAGTACCTACAACTTCCTTCTGGCTCATGTATAGTTGAAGGCATCGTTCTATAAGATGTTGCACCTGTCATCAAAAATCAATAAGCAAACAAAAAAGAATATTGATATTAATAAGTAAACCAGATATATCTCTACTTATGAGATGCAACAACAACATGTGCATTAGGAGAGCATTAGCACAATTTCGATGCAAGTAGTTTTACCAAGAAGATTAAAGCCAGGTTTAAGCTCAAAAGTCAAACCTGCCAGTTTGTTCTACATATGTTAATTGGATTGGGTGGCCTGATCATAATTCACATTCTGAAACCATAATTTAGTATTACCATATCAACTTAAGCCAAATTACTCTTTTTTTTTCTTTTTTTCTTTTAAGCTTTGTAGTTCTCTTCAATATTTATAATTCTTGCATCATGTACCACACAACGGATATGTCAAGATCCAACCACTAATACAACCCAGGACATGGAACTACAAATCTGTGCTGTAAATTAGAAATGACAAAGAGGATGTATGAAGTGTATTATATAGTTGTATTGGAAAAAATAGATGACTACTTCAAAGATCATTAACATCTCAAACAAAAAAATCACATCTTTAAACAAGCTTGACACAGAAAGACACATACGAGAAGTATCTATGATATAATAATTCTTCGTCTGCAATATATACACATGAACCCTATGCACTTTGAGAGAGTTATCAGTCCAAAACATGATAAGATGAAGATCTTACAATGTATCTGTTCATTACTAAGAATTTTTACAACCAAGAAAGCACCTTGGAACATCTTTAAATTATTCCGAACTATTAATACAACAAAGGCATCATTGCCTATCACCACAAAGGAGAAAGAAACAAAATTATAGAAAATTCCACAATTCCACCAAATCTTTCTTGAAGTTATTAATTTAAAATCAAATTATTGAACAACAAGTGACGAAAAAAGGAAGAAGGAAAAAGAAATGCAAGAATCAAACACAAGAGTAAAGGAAAAAGAGAAACTATTTGACATAAGAAATCTTTTAACACCGTGTCTAGGAAGTAAAAATATAGGTATTTGTTTAAAGTTCAATTACATGGAATAACAAGAATTAACATTTTTTCTCAAGAGTGCTGTTCCATGGGACTTATGATTGTTTTTTTTTCTTTACTTTTTGAAAAATGCATTTGGATTTGTTCACCAAATTTTAGGGGGAGAGCTATGGAGTACTATTGAGGTGGAACTCCTCTTACTAACAAAGCTTGTTGAAAATATTGTCTCATTGTTTCTATAGGGAAGATATAAATTTATCTGTATTCTTTTAATCAAAATTCCATACGAACTTCATTTACATTTTCATTCATGTTTTCATTGATAATTTAAGAAACCAATATCAGAAAATATTGCTTGATCTCTTTTTAATTGCATGGAATTGTATGAAAGATGACTCATGGAATAAAAATACTTAATAAATAGTCCATCATAACAGAATTCGAGCTCAATAGCTACCACTTGTATATCTCGGGAGTGAGACCTTGACGTCGCCGGTGAGACATTTTAGAGATTCAAACCTGGAAACACTTAGAAGATTTATTAATTCAACTTATCATTGATGCAGAGCAATATACTTAATCAAAAGATTACAGTTAAATTATTTGATATATAGAAATCAAAAGATTATTGTTAAATTATTTATATTGTTTTTGAATACGGGATTCTTTTTCAGCCTACCCCAACTAGTTTAGGATAAGAGACCCGGTTGAGTTGAGATTGTTCGGAGATAAATCAATGCACTTATCTTTTAATTTTTGCAGGTATTAATTAGTAGGTCTTTTAATTACATTGGATATCATATTAGGAGTTGTGATCTTATTAAATTAGGTTACTTGATTTACAGTAGAATTACAGTTATTTCTAGTCTATATAAACTCATGTCAGCTCACTATTATTAAAAATTGAATATATTATTATTCTGAATTTAAAGCTTGGAGCTTTTGAGTGTGTTTCTACCAATTCCCTGCGTGGATCTTCTTTCACATCCTTAATCTATATTCTAAACCTTCTCTACACATGTCCTGCACCAACCATAAATGCAACTACGCTTTGCAAGACAATGCTGGGTTTTAGCTTTAGCTTGGAAATTAAGAGGGGAGAGGGAAAGAGATAAAGAGAAGTTGATAAATGGAGCTTTGCCAATAAATGCAGCATTGACTGAGTTTACGGCATGCAATTAAGAGAAACCATAATCATGGAAATATCCAGAGCAAAGAATACGATTATTTTCTACTTCGTCATTAACAGCAGAATCTCATATCATTTGATGCCTTGCGAGTTGAGACAAAATGCAATTCATTGACAAATTAGAAACTAGAACTAGACCTAGTTGAAGACATCGATCTCGGATATCACTACCGCAACAATTGAGAACTCCATGCAGGAAGGTGCAATGATTCCAAAATATTTCAGCAAGTAGGTTACAACGTCAATCATTTTATATACAATGATAAGTTCATCTTTTCTTTATCTTACAAAGGCTTTCTTTCTTTATAAGATAATATTTTCTTCAAAGAATGAGGGTTTAAAGCATACTACATATTCTACATATTTAAAGCATATAATTTGAACAAAACAGTTTAATTATTATGTACCTGAGGGTTCATCATCAGATTTAGTCTTTTCGTTTTTTTTAATTGTTTGGGAGTAGTGTTAGACTCTTAATAAAGGAGGCCCTATTTGGTAATTAATTTATAGATAATCACAAGACTATGCTGGAATTTTGCAGATTTTTAAATTTTAATTCGCCATGGCTCCTAAAAAGTATATGTCTAGATCTGAAAAAAGAAAAAGAAAGAAAAAAGCGGATGAACTATGTCACAAGAAAGGTTGAATGGATTATCCATCCTATCCATTGAACATGAGATGGCGGATAAGATTGATTGTGCGGATATTATTAATACTTTTGCTGCTAAAACTGCAAGAAGGATAATATTCAAGTGATGTCTTTGAATTGATTATTTTTTTGACTTAGTGATAATGTGATATTTAAATGATGCTTTGAAAATATTGAAATAGTCTGTTATTATATTTGGTATTCTTTCGTATTTGATGCTCTTTTGTTCAGGACAAGTTCTTCGTTTTTTATGCCTATCTTAATAGCAATTCGCAAAAAGCCCATTTTTTTGTTGTCCGCTTTAGGCCCTTCAAAACTCAGGGTTGGCCCTGAACGTCAATGGCAATAGTACCATTTGGTTCTGAAAAGGACAAGGTTGAGGTCGTACGACAATTGAGGATGGTAACACTTGTTGTTCTTTTTAGTGATGGTAATGAGAACTGAGAAGAGGGGCAAGGAAAAGGAGTTGGCAGATCCAAAAAGATGAGGTGAAGAGAATAACAATTGCCAAATTTTGCAACCAGAAGAAACCTGTGAACTTTGATGCACATTGGTTCCCCTGTTGTATTGAAGGCTTGTTGAGGATCGAAACGACATATAGATTTGCGGGGCCATACCCCCCCAAGATTTGAATTTTTTTTTTTGCCAAGTGATCGATGTGAACAATTTTAAATGCTATGCACCTTGTGAAAACCACAAAGAAATTTCTTCAGAAGTTGAGAGATGATGGATGTGATACTTTCATAGTAAAGGTGAAGTCTTTTTGTGAACGACATACAATAGATATCCCAGATTTAAATTCTTTATATGTTGAGAGAAGAGACCAAGCTCGACATCAACAAGATAAATTTACAGTGATTGAGCATTATCGGATTGATATATTTGCAGCTATAATAGACTCTCAGATGCAAAAGCTAAATAATAGGTTTAGTGAGCATGCGTTAAAGTTACTTGTTCTCAGCTCTACATTGGATCCTCAAAATGGGCATACGTCTTTCAGTATTGATGATATTTGTAAGATTGTGGATGAATTTTACCCCAAAGACTTCACAGAGAATGAGAAAGACAACTTAAGGATACAATTGCAGCATTTCATGATTTGAAAGAACGTCGGGTTCAATTTTGACGAAGATATGTTCTAAAAAACTTTTTTTGCTATGTTTTGTTGTCTTTGTTAAAGTAAATCTATTACCACATTATTTTTATTTTAGTAAAAATATGTTTTGTAATTGTGAAACTTTACTTTTTAATGATGAATATATATTATATATGTTGTTAAAAAAATTCTTGTCCCCCCAAGATCAACTCCTGGTTTCGTCCCTGGGCTTGTTTTTATATATATCTAGGTTATACAAATAACAAGTTTGATTCTGTAAAATTAAAAAAGCCATTTAATTACAAATAAAAGTTATAACTAGATTCCTCCAACCTTTATGCCAAAACTGTTTTTTTGGTTAGTATAGTGATAACCTCACATTAAAGCAGAGACATTGCAATGGATAAAATTAAGGTAGATACGCATAACAAAATTTCCCAGACAAGGAACTACCGTAATCAATAGAAACGCAGTCAAATAATAATAGTAATAATAATCCAATCCCCTCTCCCCCAACACACAATTTTCTGCAGTTTCCACATAATAATATATGCACTAAAGAAGTAGGACCTTCAAAAATAAGTTTCATGCAAAAGTGACTACAAAAATCCCATAAAAAATATAAGCATCTGATACAAGATCAGCAGTGGTGAAACAGTTCACATTGGGGTTAGGGTTCTGATGAATTTCAGTCAATTTGAAACATTAAACCTGGTATAGGAGATCTATTACGTCAAAAATCATGACCATCACCATATAAACACAACAAAACCCTAAAATAGGCCACGGATCACCATAAACACCATTACAGAATCTAAATATACATACGTATATACACACACATTAAACCTGTGTCAATTGGAAGAGAAATTATAATTTGCAAATTACCTGGAAAAATATATTCGCTCGAGCTTTTAACTGACTTTGATTAATTTGGATAAAATTCGCCGACTGGCTCTGTAAGACAGCATTTAACAGAGATCGAATTGGTCGCAAGTGCGTGTGACGTGGAACCATGACGCGTGAGGGTCTAAGAAGTAGAAAAGTGGGACACACCCCACGCGTGGTTCCGATTAATCCAACGACATGCACCGGCTGATCATTTCATTGGACAACATAATTAAACTCAAAATATAAAATACAAGACCAAATTTAAAATATTTTTAAATTAAAAATTAATGCGACTTAATTAATTTTTAAAAGTAAAAGTTTTATAAATATTATTCAACTATATTAAAATTTTGTAATTGTAATTTATATATATATATATATATATATATATATATATATATATATATATATATATATATATCAGGATCGAGAATAATTTTCTCTTAAATAGCATGAAATAGCACTCTTTTATCAAAAGCAGCGTAGTTTTGGAGGGAATGGCATTTTTTTGTAAATACAATGCCACCGCGTATTTACAAAAAAAAATACCACTGCGTCCTCCAAAACTACGTCGTTTTGATAAAAGAGTCTATTTTAAGCGGAATCTTATGAGAGAGCTCTTCTGATCCTCTCCATATATATATATATATATCATCAACATACAGACGTCCTGGACTTAGGACTGTTCAAAATGGACCCCAAAATTTTATTTTATTTTTGTTTTTTTTAAATAACTAAAAAATATTTAATATTTTATGGGCAGAAATTTTTCATAATACAATATTTTGGGGTGATTTGAATACCTATACCAAAAAAATGGTGGTACACGGCATATACTATACATATATATCTTTTGTTATAATGTACTCCAAATCATCTTCAAAAGCAAAGTTTTATGAAAAAATTTCAATTCCATAAAATATTAATTAATTTTTTTTAGTTGTTTTAAAAAAAACAAAAAAAAAATTTTGGACGGGACTAAAATTAGACGTCCGGACTGGAACCCGATTCATATATATATATGGGAAGCGATCCTGTCCGGACTCCTGGACAGGTTTAAAATTCGGACCTCTTTTTTTAAAAAAAAAAACAATTAAAAATAAATAAATAAATAATTATGGAACTTGAATTTTTACATAATACAGTATTTTTTGTGTGATTTGGATATATATAGCAAAACATGTATGTATAGTTTGTGCAGACTATACCACCATTTTTTGGTATAGGTATTCAAAACACGCCCAAAACATTGTATTATGGAAAAATTTCAGTTCCATAAAATATTAATTTTTTTTTTAGTTATTTTATAAAAAAAAATAAAAAAATAAATAAATTTGGGTCCTAGATTTTAAGCCCGTCAGGAGTCCTAAAAATTATCATGTATGTGTGTGTGTGTGTATATATATATATATATATATTTCAAATCAGCTCTAAATAGTAATAGACCTATATTCTAAATATCTATATTATAAACTAAAATGAGTGATAGTCTTTTGGTCAATTGAGAATGTTTATTTTTACAAGTAAATAATAGATATTTTCACAAATAAAAATTAATGATCTTTGGTCAATTGAAATTATTATTTTTGTTTGTGAAAATATCAATTCTCTTCTTATTTACTAACTTAATACTCCCCCTTTTTAGAGAGTAAATTTGTTCTTTTTATCTATTATTTTTACATTATAATGAAATATTAATAATTTAATTTCTTATATTATTTTTATTAAATATTATTTTATTTTTATTTTTAATAAATTTTAAAAGATAATATTAAAATTTTAAATCTATTTTATCATTTAGATAATATATTAATTATATTTCTTAATTTTACATTTTTTAAACATTAATTATAAAAAAACATAGTGAGTAATATTTTAATAGGCATAAATATTGAAAATCTCATTCATCGTAATGGAGATTTTCACAATAAAACTAATAGTAGTCGTAAGATCTTTAAAAAATGTATTTTTAATTTTGGAACTGAGATAGTAAAATTAAGGTAGGTTTTCATATAATAAAAGGCAGCTAATCCTATGCGAGTGTTGGTTTATTTATAAAAAAAATTACTCTCCCATGACTATTAAAAAGAATGTAAATTTTGAATTCTATTAGCATCTTAAATATTTACCAAAATAGCCATACGTTTTGGAAGAAAATACTTTGAAAATCTTATTATTTAATATCTTACCTCAGATAATAAGATTGTGTAGGAGTAATGGGATTCTAGTCATTGCATAATAATTAACAAAATCTCCAATTAATATTATGACATTCATACCATTATGTAAAAACAAGTTTGATAGATTGTGCAAATCGGGTGTTAGTTTATACAACTATTTTTCATAAAATGTAAATTATTTTTTTATTAATATAACGTTGAGTTAAATTTATATCAGTATCATATTTACAATTTCATAAAATGTCTTTACCTGAAACATCAAAGATCATGGTTATACCAAATCACAGTTCATATTCATAATCATACTAATAAATTCATCTTTTCACTTTCTACCAAAGATATTCAACCACGATTATCTTCGCACTAATCGCCAAAGATATTCAATAACAATCATCTTCTGCACTACTACCAAAGATATTCATTAACAGCTCATCTTTGCGACTCTTCGCCAAAGATATTCTCAACAGCTTCATATTTGCACTACAAGCCAAATATATTCATCAACGATTCATATTTGCATTACAGGTAGAATATATTAATATCTCAAAAGAAATATATAATCATTTTGAATTTATATAAACAATAATTATAACCATGTTGATCAATTCACCTTCGCATAAAATTTAAAGATATTCAATTATAAATTCAATGGTCATGATCATACAAATTACAATTCAACTTTCACTTTCTTTGGTCAAAGAGAAACTTGAGTAATGATCATACCAATAATCTACTCATCTTTACACTCCAAGGTGAAAGAGAATTTCAACATCGAGGTTATAAAAATGTTGTATATGATAATAAAATCAATATAATCAATATATAGTTTTAATCTTGTAGTAATATTCATAAATCAACTATAATTTGGTTAGAAAAAAAACCAATTTTATAAAGAATAGTACTTTGAATAGTAACTCATTAATAAAGAATCTCGTAATAAGAACTTTCTGAATAGTAACCACGACACAAAAAAGGTAAAAATTCCACAATAAAATCCATACCAATATTTCGATTATAATGATATAGAAGAATAACATTTCTTAAACTTATAAACAATTTATTTTAATTGTTTACACTTTACTAAATAATGCATTTAATCATCATAAAATGCCAAACTTATAAGATTTCATCACCAATAACCAAAACCCTTATAAAAAATCTGCATATACCACATATATGATTCCCAAGCCATAAAATCATATTTTCTAATTTTCTTCCTACACATAACATATTTAACTCATTTATTCATAACTAGTCCATTTTCATTAAAAATACCAAATCAATTCCAAAAATATTTCTTTTCTGTAATTTAGCATAATATAGTCCTATATTGAACATATATTTTTCTTATAATTTTTAAAATTCATTTACTATTTTTCATATAGCCAAAACCGTCGAATATTTAGACATTTATCATAAATTATACTTTTATCCAAAAATTCCAAAATTCACAGAGTACACTGATATTATATAGATGTACTCTCAATAAAAATTTTATCAATTTTGAAGTTAACCACAAGAAGTTATAAGCGGTTACTTTTAAAATAGTCTTTTCCCATAAAATTCATAACTCTTAATCTATACATCCAAAAATTACCATTTTTGGACACAATCAATAAAACTCATCAACATATCATTTCAAATTTTTCCAGAATTTTCTGAAGGTCAGAAGAAGTACGAACTGAAAAACATAATAACCCTTAAAATCCCCTACTTCAAAAGAGTAGTACTTTTGACTGGAATATCGGATGAGAAACCGAAGGAAACTTCTACTAAATAGCAACTCTCAAAGTATCTAAATACTCTCAAAAATATGCTTGATAATATAGAGAGAAAGAAAATTTTTTTCTGGTGTGATTTTCAATTCTAACTTAGCCCTCTATTTATAGGAAAATTTTAGCAGACTTGACCTACAACCTGATGGCTTTACCTGCTACTATTCCCACCCATCACATTTAAAGTAAATTTTAGCACATTTCTTCACCAACCACAAGTGGGGACCACTTAATTCTAGAATTTTCCATCAAAATGCTAAATTCGGATACTTCAACAATTTCTGAACTATTCACCTCTTAAAATTCATAACAAATCATACGTTCATTTTTAACAGTTCAAAATTTGTGGACATATACTCAACGTATATATGTATAACATATACAAAAATTACAACGATCCAACGGTCAGATTAAAAATTATAACTCACGCAATATATCTCAAAAACACTAGTTTAATTTTTAATACCTTCATTCCGACAAAAATACTAATAAAATACCTCAACATTAATTCCTTCATTTATAACCACATAAATAAATCCATCATTTATATCCACATCAAATAAATATTTCCTTATCATATAAATCAATAATTAATTATTCACAAATAATATTATAGAATCACAATTATGATAACCAGCCATTCCCGGAAGAGGGCTTTCCAATAAGAATTTCTCCTTCTTTGGAGCCGCAATTAGGTGACCAAACCTTTCCTCGATGAACTTTCTAGACATTGCCAATAATGCTATCTAATAATATTATTCAAATAATATGAATTATTGATCGATAATGAGAAATATTAATGCGATGATAATTATTGAAACAATGATAATATAAAATATCAACACATCAATTATTGAATTAATAAGATAAAATATTGAACAATAATTCTTCAACAATTATTGAGTAGTGCCTTAACATGTAAGGATCAATAATTCAAAATATCGTGTAAAAGCGGTGTATTATTCTTTATGCAAACACGAGTATTACTGTATTTTTAACCATAAGTATTCCAACGGTGTTACTAACGATAACGATTACGTAGATTATTTATAAAAACTTAATTTTGTTATTTTCTTCATTCGACAGCTTATTACATTATGGGGCCCCAGGAATGGTTTACTTGGCAAATAAATAATATTCTCCGATAGAAAGAATATTCCACGACCAAACGAATATTCCCCACAACAATGAATATTTTATAACCACATGTGTATTTTGAAAAATTTCATATATAACCCTTAACTTTAACTTTTATCAATTTAACCATTTATTGAATAGTAATTATAAGAAAAAATTGAATACTTTTATTTCATAAAATTCGGGGTCTTCTGATATCCCTCCTTATGAAATTTCATTCCCAAATTTACGTACGTATATTCGAAAAGTTGAGAATACCTTGCTTCCATTTCGATTCTATCTCCCGGACATCATGATTTCTCCATTGCTCATCTCCAGTGATAACTTCATTTGGGTTCCTCGTTTGTTGGGAAGTCATGACAACAATGCCCATCCCTCGAACTACCTGGCTTTGACTTATGCAGGCGCAAAGATTTAGCGTCATCACTACTGTTGGAATATATTTTCTATATAGACATATTCCTCCCTCAACTACCTCGTCGTACTCTGTTTCATGATCCGAATCATCAATCTTTGATCCATATCAATTCAGTTGACCGCCATGTGCTGAGGTAATTCAAAACTTCGATGTTGGGTTCTCCCGAATTGCTTTCCAAAAGAGAAATTCATGTCATCTATTTTAGCCTTCTTCTAGAGATGGACATCTCTTTCCACAATAACCACGTGTCGTGTGGCTTTTACCCATGCATCACTCATTCTTTTCGTTCGGTTTTTCTTCTTTCACTTTCGATTCCATCTTTATCATCTTATACTCGCGAAAGAATGCTTCATTCAAGCATCACATATCGGATAACCACGTGGCTTGAATTGTTGCATCCTTTTGTTCCACACAATCACTTCTCATCGATTCTTCAAATTTCATTACAACTCATGAATACGATTTTGAAATTCTACATTTTGATCATATAATATCTCTAATAAACTCTCTTCGTACACTTTTCTTCCTCTTCTTCCTCACTCTCACCATTACCTCTATGACTATCTCTGTTTAACTATCAATTCTTCACTCACCACATGGATATCTCTAATTCCTTCTTATTCCGACATCACATTATCATGGTTAGTGATTAGAGGTATCCCCAGTCTCATTCACTCGATTGTTAACATTCTCGCGAGCCATTCTCAAAATCGCCATAAAACAAGGGTTAATTAAACAAATTAACATATCACATAATATCCCATATTATGGTGACCAACAAATAAGCTTAGGTAGGACACACTAAGAAGGATTTACTCATCTCTCCTCCTAATTATATTCTCCGATCTCATGGAGATCATATATCCTAGCTTCGATACCAAATGTGACAACCCCAAAATAGGTCCATTCCATCCAACCCATTCGAGTTAGCCAAATACATGGTACAAAAAAACAACTACAACTTTATTACAACAATTGTCGTGCAAAATATAACAACACATATCTTGTGAGTTTGGATACAAATATATATACCAACCATGACTCTCATTCCAACCTTGGATAGCACGTCACAATGACACCTTACATAAATGTATAGTCAAAAACTGTTTTAGAAATTAGAATCTTTGGGAAGTACTCAAGGAAACCTTCGTGAATGGGAGACCATGCTTTTAGGTTATGATAGATATCATATGGCCACGAGAATTATCCTTGGTTGACCAATAGACCCCAAAAAGAAAAACGGAAGATTACTATCATATTCTTCCCAATGGTGAGTCATCTCTTGACTTATCATTATCTCCACTTGCCTCAAATTGAGAATTATACTTCAAACAAACACCAAGATTATATAGGTAGTCTTTCAGTAAATATACTCGTGAAGTGGATGAAACCTGACCTTGTCTTATGATGACACGAGGTTATGCGTCATTGGGCATCTTGTATGATAGTGACAAAACACCCTTCCAACGTTGGGTTCGCTTTTCTCCTTATATGATTCACCAAATATAACTACTAAAGATGTATACAACACACTTGCTATCTTTGTTTGGGAGAACTCCACAACTAGAGACCACCGATTCTATTCCTCATTGTTACCCCATTCAAACCCAATTACACTTTTATTACACGAAAGGAATTGTGAAGCAAAAGGGTGAAAGACAACTACTTCGATAAAGAATATCATAACTAAAGATAATTAAATTATCAATAGCCTTCATCAATAACAAATCAAAGATTTAAAACATATGGTAGATGATAAAATTTCAACCATAGTTGCAATGAAGCAAGCGATCCATTAAAAGAGTCGAATAGGCAATACGATTATTATCTTACTCCATGTTAAAAGTCCACCAACAATGTTTTATCCTTGTAACATCAATCAACAATTCCTTTCCACAATTATATGAATATCTCATAATCATAATTGTGATTCTAAATTTCGCTTCGTACCGGTGATGAATATAATTTTCATCATATGTCTTTATCTGAAACATCAAAGATCATGGTTATACCAAATCACGATTCTCGCTTATAATCATACTAATAAATTCATCTTTTTTCACTTCGGGCCAAAGATATTCATCCTGATTCATCTTCGCACTGCTTTGGCGAAAGATATTCAATAACGAGTCATCTTTGCACTACTGGCCAAAGATATTCATTAACAGTTCATCTTTCTTCTCTCGGCCAAAGATATTCATCAACAATTCATCTTTGCACTACTGGGCCAAAGATATTCCTCAACGATTTATATTTGCACTTCTGAAGCCAAATATATTCATCAACAGCTCATATTTGCATTCTGGGCCAAATATATTAATATCTCAAAAGAAATATATAATCATTTGAATTTATATAAATAACAATTATAACCATGTTGATCGATTCACCTTTAAGCTTAAGCTAAAGATATTCAATTATAAATTCAATGGTTATGATCATACCGGTCATAATTTAACTTTTCACTACTTAGCCAAAGAGAACCTAGTGTCATGATCGTACGAATAATCTACTCATCTTTACACTCCGGTGAAAAAGAATTTCAACATCGGGGTTATAAAAATATTATATATGATAATAAAATCAATATAATCAATATATAGTTTTAATCTCCAGAGTAATATTCATAAATCAACTATAATTTGGTTAGAAAAATAAACCAATTTTGTAGTGAATAGTACCCGTGAATAGTAACTCATTAATAGTAACTCGTAAATAGTAACTCGTAAATAATAACTCATGAATAGTAACTCATTAATAGTAACTCTAACACAAAAAGGTAGAAATTCCACAATAAAATCCATACCAATATTTCGGTATAATGATATTGAAAGAATAACATTTCTTAAACTTATAAACAATTTATTTTAATTGTTTACACTTTACTAAATAATGCATTTAATCATCATAAAATGCCAAACTTATAAGATTTCATCACCAATAACCAAAACCCTCATAAAAAATCTGCATATACCACATATATGATTCTTAAGCCATATAATCATATTTTTCAATTTTCTTCATTCACATAACATATTTAACTCATTTATTCATAACTAGTCCATTTTCATTAAAAATACCAAATCAGTTCTAAAAATATTTTTTTTCTGGGATTTAGCATAATATAGTCCCATATTGAACATATATTTTTCTTAGAATTTTTAAAATTCATTTACTATTTTTCATATGGCCAAAACCGCCGAATATTTAGACATTTATCATAAATTGTACTTTTATCTAAAAATTAAAAAATTCACAAAGTACACTGATATTATATAGATGTACTCCCAATAAAAATTTTATCAATTTTGGAGTTAACCACAAGGAGTTATAAGCTGTTACATTTAAAATAGTATTTTCCCATAAAATTCATAACTCTTAATTTATACATCCAAAAATCACCATTTTTGGACACAATCAATAAAACTCATCAACATATCATTTCAAATTTTTCCAGAATTTTACGAAGGTCGGGAAGAAATGCGAATGAAAAACATAATAACCCTTAAAATCACTTTACCTCAAAAGAGTAGTATACTTACATTTGGAATATCGGATGAGAAACCGAAGGAAACTTCTACTAAATAGCAACTCTCAAAGTATCTAAATACTCTCAAAAATATGCTTGATAATATAGAGAGAAAGAAAACTTGTTTCTGGTGTGATTTTCAATTCTAACTTAGCCCTCTATTTATAGAAAAATTTTAGCAGACTTGACCTGCAACCTGATGGATTTACTTGCTATTATTCCCACCCACCACATTTGAAGTAAAATTCAGCACATTTATTCACCAACCACAAGTGGAGCCCACTTAATTCTAGAATTTTCCACCAAAATGCTAAATTTGGATACTTCAACAATTTCTGAACCATTCACCTCTTAAAATTCATAACAAATCATACGTTCATTTTTAACGGTTGAAAATTTGTGGACATATACTCAACTTATATATATATAACATATCCAAAATTACAATGATCCAACGGTCGGGATTAAAAATTATAACTCACATAATATATCTCAAAAATCTTTGGTTTAATTTTTAATACCTTCATTCAAACAAAATATTAATAAAATACCTCAACATTAATTCCTTCATTTATAACCATAAATAAATCCATAATTTATATTCACATCAAATAAATATTTTCTTATCATATAAATCAATAATTAATTATTCACAAATAATATTACGAATCATAATTATAATGATCGGTAGTTCCCAGGAAGAGGGGCTTTCCATTAAAAATTTCTCACTTCTTGGCATGATTAGGTGACCAAACCTCTCCTTGATGAACTTTCTAGATATTGCCAATAATGCTTTATCTAATAATATTATTCAAATAATATGAATTATTGATCCGATAATGAGAAATATTGTGCGGTGATAATTATTGAAACAACAATAATATAAAATATCAACGCAACAATTATTGAATCAATAAAATAAAATATTGAGCGATAGAATTACTGTAATAATTATTGAGTAGTGCCTTAACATGTAAGGATCAATAATTCAAAATATTGTGTAAAAAGCAGTGTCTTCTTTGTGGAAACACGCGTATTCAGATATTTTAACCAATGGGTATTCCAACAGTGTTAATTGAGAAGCGATTACGTCGTTATTTATAAAAACTTAATTTTGTCGTTTTCTTCCATCCGGCGGTTATTACATTATGGGGCCCAAATGGTTTGTGGTCGGATGAATATTCCAAGCGAAGAATATTCCATGACCAAACGAATATTCCTTGACAACAATGAATATTTTATAACAACTTATGTATTTTGAAAAAATTTCATATATCACCCTTAACTTTAACTTTTATCAATTTAACCATTTACTGAATAGTAATTATAAGAAAAATTGAATACTTTTATTTCATAAAATTCGAGGTTTTACATTCTCTCTCTAATATGATGTTCTAACATGGTATCAAAGCCATAAGGCTAGGGTATGGCACCTATCAGTTTTCTACCGCATGAAT
Source organism: Panax ginseng (assembly GCA_020205605.1). Lineage (NCBI taxonomy): Eukaryota > Viridiplantae > Streptophyta > Magnoliopsida > Apiales > Araliaceae > Panax > Panax ginseng. Next base: position 103,460,382 of record CM035146.1, read on the forward strand.
ATGGCATCCTCTACGGAGAGTCTGGCTTCAAATAGTATTCCACAAAGTCACCAGATAGAGGCTCGGTATCAACTTCTCTGGTTGGGTTTTAACTCACGAAGTTCATAGAAGCCATTCGATATGAGATTTTAGAAATGGGTTTTGTACCGGATTTAAAGTCGATACAAATTCAATATCGTGCTCTGGGAGTAGGCCAAGAAATACGTCAGGAAATTCGTCAGGAAAATCAATAACAACAGGAATATTATTCAAATGTGACGTGTCTTTATTCAAATCCATAACATGGACTAAGAAAACTTGACATCCATTTTTCAATAAACGAATGACTTCAGGGCTTTATATGAAAATATTTGACTACAATGGGTTGATTGCTTGAATTCGAATAACAGGTTGCTTAGGAATATGAAAACTAACAACCTTACGAAAGCAATCAATTTGGCATGATGAGTAGTTAACCAATCAATCCCTAAAATCACATCAAAAACAAGTATCTTTAAAGAGATAAGATCAACAGGTAATGTGATGATGCCAACTTGGATCAAACAAGATTTCTAAACAGTGGATGAAATAAAAGTTTTTCCTAACGGAGTCTCCACGAGAAAGGTCAAAGTCAAATTTCTCTGGAGTCGAGTTTAAGCGTTGAACGCAAAGAAGAGATAAAAAGAATGGGTAGAACCTAGATTATCTGTCTGGTATAAACTTCGTAAAATTATAATTAACTAACCCATGCTAACTTCGTTCGGGTTCCTCGCGTTCGACCAGATCACGAAAAAACGCTCTTTCTAGGGCAGATTGACTTTGACTTGTCCGGAATGACCTTTGAGTCACCATCCCATTTGATCGGGGTTTATTCTGCAAATCTGATCTCGGCGATATGACCTTCTTTTCCACAATTATAACATACCTTGGAAGGTTGTGAGCAGTTTGGACTTATGTGTCCCTCTTCCACGTCCAGAGCATCTAACTGGAGGCCTTTTCCTCCTCTAAAATTCGTTCTTTGGTGTTGGTGCCGACGCGTCTTCCCGTCGTTGTTAAATCTTCTCTTTTGAAATTTTCACTTGAATTATTTCTTCTATTATCTTGGCCATGATTACCAAAGTGGTTACCATTTCGGCACGATAATTTCTTTCACGATGGTTCTCATTGTCCCGATGGCCGCCGCCACCGGTATGATTTTTATCGTGTTGTTGGTCGCTTTCGGTTGAGCGTCTTTCGTTATCTCGCTTCTAACAATCGAGCCTGTTGACAACATCCGAATAGAGAGAAATTTATGAGAAATGAGATCTTGGCGTATCTTAGGGTTTTAAACCTCTCGAAACATCCGCGTACATCGTTCCTCATTCTTCACCAAATGAAGTCTGAACTCGATAACTCCGCGAACTTACGCCTCGTCTTTGGGACACCCGTCATGTATACGTTTACGTTCTAGTCTAATAAACTCTACCTCCTTCATATGACGAATACTTTCAGGAAAGTACTTGTCATTGAACTGTTTTTGGAATGTTTCCCAAGACATGTTGGGTGCAGATGGGTGCGCGTCACAGATTCTCACCAGTAATCTACCTCATTACGGAACATAAAAGTGGCGAATGGAACCTTCTGTTCCTCCGTGCATCCCAAGACATCGAATATCTTTGTAATCTGCTTGACCCACGTCTCCTTTTAATCGGATCCGGCTTTCCCCGCAGTGCGGTGGTCCCAACTCTTTGAATTGTTTGGTAGTGACAAACCGCGCGTTCTTATCATTTCCACCGTATATTTTGTACACGAGTCTCCTCAAATGCGATTTTGCATGAATGCAAAAAATCTTCTAAACATCACGTCGTTCATCGTCGATCGATTGGTGTTGTTCTACGGAGGAACATTTCCACTATTGCACGTTCTCCTCGTTGGTGAGTCTGATAGCGTCTCCACGGTCTCATTTACTCCACTTTGTTAACATTCTCGATCGACATTCTCAAATCTTGCCATAAAATAATGGTTAATTAAACAAATAAACATACCACATAATATCCATATACTCGACCAACTAACAAATAAGCTTAGGTAGGACACACTTTAGCGAAGGATTTACTCGTCTCTCCCTCCTAGTTCTATTCCCCGATCTCCGCCAGGAGATCGTATCCTAAGCTCGATACCAACCGTGGACGCCCCAAATTAGGTCCATTCCACCGACCCATTCTGAGTACGCCAAATACATGATGCGAAAACAACTACAACTTTATTAATACAACCATAAAACCGTGAGTTTAAATACAAATATTATCTTACTGCATAATATCTATACCCAAATAAATCCCCATCATAATTATTGATACATTATTTTACAAAAATGGTGAGGACTACAAAACAACTCTCTCTAGAACCTTCATTCCATACCCCCGACTAAGTACTTCATTATAATCTCGCCTCGAGAAGAAAAAATGGAACAAAAGGAAAGGGTGAGCTCAATTAGCCCAATAAAGAATGTTATGACTAAGATAATGTACAAAAATTATCGTTAGTCTTCACGAGGAAAATCGATAGAATACAATGAGACAACAAGTTTCGGATCAATATTCGCAGCGAAATAATAATTCATAGAAGAGTTATGTAGAGAATGAAATCTACTATAATCTATGAATTTAACGATCCATCATCAATATTTTATCCTCAGTAACATCAATCAATATTCATCTCAAATCAAATATTCATCTTTTCTTACCATGAGCCAAAGATATTCATCGATCGGTCATGTTCATCTCAACACATGTTCATCTTTGCACTAAAGGCCAAAGATATTCATCGAAAATCAACCATCTTTTGCACTACGAGGGCCAAAGATATTCAATTAACATCATCATTTAGGGTAGGGATGATGAAAATAATTTTAAAGAAAAGCGAATCCGATGAAACAAAAGAACAAGTATTATGGATTCGTACTTTAAACAATCAGGAGTTCAAAATACTTCATAAATAATCATCTCAAAGTAAAATTCAAGAATGATCAAAACATGGATACAATCAAAGCTAGTATCCATAATAGATATTTTGACCGAAAAGGAAAAATTTAATTTTTACGTGAATAGTGTCGTGATTCGTGAATAGTCTCAGTATCGTGAATAGTCTTGAGTATCACGTGAATAGTAACTCAGACACCAAAAGATAGAAATTTCACAAAAAACATTATCATGCTTCGTGAAAAGTACTCGTGAATAATAACTCATGAATAAGAACTCCAACATGAAAATGTTCCAAATTTTTCCAACCAATATTTGGCATAATGATATTGAAGAAATAATATCACTTACGAAGAAAATAACATCCCTTTACCTCGAAAGCAATGATCTTCTAGTTGAAACACTTGATATAAGCTATGACTTGAACTTGCAATATATCAACACTCAAAGTATACTCACAAGAATACGCTCAAAATATCGAGAGAAAATAGAGAAAACTTGGGTTTACGGTGTAATTTTCAATTCTAACCTAAGCTCCCTATTTATAGGAAAATGCTTAGAACACCAAAGTAGAAAATTGAATATAATAATATTATTTATAAACAAAATTCCTTAGCCCACCTTTGAAATCTGATTTCAGCCATAGCACATGTTAAATGAGGTTCACAAACTCACCAAAACGTTTTTCTCAAAATAATTAATTAAAACTCTCAAAAATCAATTATTTTGGAACTCAAAACTTCAATAATTCATAATAAATAGCCCTTTTATCAGAAAAATTGAATCTCGTGAGTTTTTATAGGAAATTCAATTCTCTACAACTTTGCGAGAAGAAAGTTTTTCCAAATTCCAAAACAGAAATTGGCCAAGAAATTCACAAGCAGACGATTTTATAAAGTTATAATCAAATTTTGGTCAATAATTGTGTCCACCAACACACAAAACATGTGTTAAACATTTAATGCCACAAAATACTCTTCCTCCTCATATACTCATATATCCCACATTCATTGTAAAATATCATCGTTAATATATTATTAAAATAATATATTTAAAAGAATTATTTTATCGAGAAAAAGATAAAATATTAATTTTCAACAATTGTCACATTAAAATTTTCTCCATCTATATCCTCATAAAATCAATATTTTCCTCATCATATAAATCAATAATTAATTATTCATAAATAATATTATAGAATCACATTATTGACAACCAGTACGCTTCCCAAGATAGAGGGTTTTCCGATAAGGATTTCTCATTCTTGACGCGAATTAGATGACCAAACCTCTCCTTGAGCCGAAACTTTCTAGACATTGCCAATAATGTTATCTAATAATATTATTCGGATAATATGAATTATTGCTCTGATAATAGAAAATCTTTGTGTAGTGACAATTATTAAAACAACAAGAATATAAAATATCAACACAAAGAATTATTGAATCAATAAAATAAAATCTTGAGCGATAAATCTTGTAACAATTATTGAGTAGTGCCTTCTTACGTAAGAATCAATAATTGGTGTAATCTGAAATAATCTTCTTGTCAACAACAGCGTATTCATTGTGTTTTAACCAATTTGGTATTCAACAAAGATTAATCTTGGTAACAACTACTGTATTATTTATAAACAACTTATACTTGTCATTTTTTCATCCAATCGTTTTTACATTATGGGGCCCACACAAGCGCAAGCGCCGTCGTCATTTAATATTCCCCTGACAATCTGAATATTTTCCTAATAACAATGAATATTTTATAACCACGTGCTTATTTAAAATATTTGCGCATTTTACCTATAACTAACCACATTAATCAATTCAACCCTTACTATTTTAAAATAATAAATAGAGAAAATTCCATTTTATTAAAAAAAAAATCGGGGTCTTACAATGGATCTCTAATGCATTTCCTTCTCTATGGTTCTCATGTTCCTACCTCTGCTGCTTTCTCCTCCAAATTTGGGCAGTCACGATCTGCAACCATAGATACTTCAGACATCATGCTTTCATAGTCCAAGACGGCATGCCCACCACATCTTTGTTATTATCTTGCATGCTACATCTTTGTTCAACCTCTCATGGAAGTTGTCCGTGTTTTCTCTAATTCGAGGAGTTGTTATTCTGTTAACTCTTCACTTACATGGATATTCAACCAAGTGCAAGCTCAAGCTTCGTTTCCCTACGTTTCGCTTGTGGGGGCGTATTAGGCGATATTTTAGGAATATAATATTTTAGATATTATTATATTGTTAGGATAGACTTATAGTTTCCATCATTCACTCTTCCATGATTATCTTCAATAATTATGTAATGGTTATCTCCATGATTATCTCCTTGAGTTAGGTAATATGTTAGTCACCCATCTTATCTTGTATTAGTATAAATATCTCCTATCTTCTCAATGTAAACAAGAGAGATAATTATCAAGTTATTATCTATGCAATTATCTATTCTCTCAATTCAATATTCTCTCTCTAATATAATGTTCTAACAGATATAAATATAACATATTTAGCTTGTTAGTATGGACCAGACCAATATTCGAATATGATCCATCGAGCAAGTATATGATTCAAGAAAAAATAAAATACTCGAACCTTAAATGAGCGAACACCGATATACTTGAATTCGACTCGTGTATCATTAGACAGAAAACGAGTATGAATCAAATTAGACTCGAATCAATTTCAAATTCGAATTTTAAATTATATTTTCAAATTAATCTCGAATCGAGTTCTGAATTATTCGGCTCGACTTACCACCCTATTAGATTGGCAATGATAATAAGGCATTATGTAATAAAAGCATGATATAAAATATTGCCATTACCAATTAATAATAATATTGCTAACGATTTTGAAATGGCAGACAGAAAAGACAATCCAATTTTTTCTTCTGGACCTTTATCTATTCATAAATCATATGTTGAAGTTGTGACAAGTTACTTTATTTTGACAAAACTCTTAAAATCAAGTTTTAAATTCCTAACCATCATTATACTCCCATTTCTAAAGAGGGGAAAAGCCTCTTATTTAATTTATTATCAAGCCGTAGTAACCAATCTTATTATGTAACGTAAACAGATCATTCCCAATAAACAATTTAAAGTTTTTAGGGTTTTAGGTTGAACACTTTATGAACAAATATGAGTTGTTATCGAAAAAAAAAAAACTTAATTACTAAAATTGTTTAGGGTTTAATTGTCAACTTTGCATTATACTTCCTCGTTTTAAAATTAAAAATATAATTTGACTTTTAAGATCAATCTACAATATATTAAACTTGGTACGACTCAAAAAATTTAAAATGAATGAAATAAACTTAGTGGAAATGTGGAATATTGGTCAATATTTTTTTAATTTTTCTTCCATCACATTTTCCCAAGCATAACATAGCCTAAAAGAAATAATTTGTGATCCCTATTTTACTTGCCTAACTAGAAACAATCCCTAAAACTTTAAAAGCAGAGATCACACAATTATATCAACAACAAAAAAACATACACACGCCAAGTTGGTGTAATAGACTCCAAAATAGTGAGAAATAAAGAAAAAAGACGATGAAAAGTATTATCATATTAGTAACTAGTTAGCATGAAGTTTATTTTTTAACTAGTTGAATCGATTAGCAAATAGAGTCTTGATTTAAACTCCCACTACATGTGTGTCGGTATTCTATTGATCAATTTACCAACTTACCAAAAAATAAACTTCATGATAACCGGATCCATCATATTATATTCTCCAATACGTGTTCCCCCACTGCCTCGTCTTTTCTTGAGTTAGGTCAATGCCACTGCAATGTGAAAGATTTGTCTTTGCATAATAGTAGCAGCACAAATGCAAATGAAAATTTACAAAGATCCACAAAGGTCGTTACCTAGCTACACCATAGGAAAATGAAAAAGTCTGGCATCGAAGAAAACAAAATTGGAGCTACTTCCTTCAAGTAAAATTGTAGTATTGATTTCGTGTTAAATATACTTTTCCCCACTTTACTAAGGGTCGATTTACAAATACATTATTGAACTGAATTTTTTTACAATCGAGTCAGTGAACTACAAATATTTATCAAATCGTTACAAATTCCGTTAAATGACTTTGACTTTTAACAGAAAATACACATGTATGCCACGTAGGAGAGAGAAAATTGAAGTAGTCAATTGTAGAGGAAAGAGAAAGCTGATATGATTTTTGACTAGGAAAGAGAAAAAAAAGTTAATTCATCAAATGTTTGGATACATCTAAAATCCAAATAATTTTTATTATAACTTTAATTTTAAAATTATACAAAATTTAAATTTTATAATTTAATTTAATTTAATTTAAGAAATATTTATTTTTATTAAAAAAAAAACCAAACTGCGTTGTTGTGACGGAGAATGAGAGAGAGAACGTTGTTTAGTTTTTTTTTTTAATAAAAATAATAATTATTATTTTTGTTATTAAAAAAAAGCAGTTTTTTTTAATAAAAATAATTATTTTTATTAAAAAAAGTGTTTTTTATAAAAATAAATAAAAACCGCAGTTTTTTAAGAAAAATAAAAAAAAATACAGTTTTTTTAATAAAATAAAAAATGCACTTTTTTTTATAAAAATAAAATAAAAATGCAGTTTTTTAAAAAAAAATAAAAAACGCAGTTTTTTTATATAAAAATAAAATAAAAATGCATTTTTTAAAAAATACAAAAAACGCAGTTTTTTTAAAAATATTTAAAAAGCGCAGTTTTTTTATAAAAAAAACTCAGCTTTTTTTTTAAAAATAAAATAAAAACACAGTTTTTTTAATAAAAATAAAAAACTTTTATATACTAATATAGTTTATTATTAATTTATTTAATTAATATTTTTTATTAATCTAATTATTTGTTATTTAAAAAAGAGAGAATTCAAACTTAAAAATTAAAAATTTAATTATTTTTATTAATTAATATATTTATTTTATTAATTTAATTATTTGTTATTTAAAAAAAAGAGAAATTTCAAGTTTGAAAATCAACAAAATTTAAACTAAAGTTATTTTGTTATTATTATTAAAAACAAATCCACAGTGGGTCTTATATTACACATAAGCATTGTCATGTAGACTTTCCGTTAATTTTTAACATTTTTAAACGGAAATTTTAATTTTTGTAAAAAAATTATAGTTCAATGAGTTGACCGTAAAAAAATTCAGTCCAGTGATGTATTTGTAAACCGAGGTCGAGTAGAGTAGGAAAATGTGTATTTAACCTATTGATTTCTCATCATAATGTTGTACATTCCACTTGTATAAATAGTATATAAACCAGGATTAGAAAGAAAAAGAAAAAGAAAAAGTAGAACTAGACCACAGTGAGGCCACTACTATATCTGGGTCTTGTTCTATCTTGTAGAAGCCCTTGTTCCAATTCCACAGCCTTCCTCTTGTTATTACTGGATTGATGTTGTAGTGATGGCTGAACCTGAACCTGAACCTCAACCTCAACCTCAACCTCAACCTCAACCTCCTTTTGTTTTGTTTTTTGACAATCCTTATTTTTGGTTTTCATCATATGAGGTTTAAGCTTACTCACATCTGACAATCTCACCGGTTTAAGAAAAAACTCCTCTGCTCCTTCTTCCAAACATCTGTCCAATGTGATTAATCAGTTTGCCTCTTTCAGTTTAATTACAAATATGTGGGTGTAGGGTGTAGGGTGTAGGGTGTAGGGTAAGGTCGTCTTATTCTTACCTATGGATTCTTGAAGGAACGTTCTCAGATGACATAATCACTACTGGTATGTCTCTGAATGAAGAAGATTCCTGTAGAACAATAACAAAAGCCCTTTCAATTGCTATTTGCTAGCTAACAATATACCACCAATTTATAATATCCTTTTAATATCGAATGGAAACAATCCAAGAGAACTGGTAACAAAAACAAAGTCATATTTCATGATTTCATCACTCTGCTCAAGTGCTGACATTCATTTTGCAATGCACGAATAGATAAATTTCTGATGAGTTGTTCTGTTCAGGTGAAAAACAGGTGGCCATTTTTGTTGAAAGATCAAGAATATTGGACACCTGTATGGCAACTTTTCAAACAATATATACCATCTGGAATGAATACAGGATGATTTACAAAATCCTGGCATAAACGAATAGAAAAAAGGGTATATAAACCATAGCATACCTTAATTTTCTTGAGCAAATCATAGCCTGTCATTCCAGGCATACAGTAATCTGTTATAATAAGATTCACTTCCACCTCCTGTAAATCATGAAACCAAACAGAAAATACTTGAATTAATTGTTGTTGGAATGGTTGGGGAATCTGAGAATTGAGGAGAAAAAGAGAGAATGGGCACCTGTTGATTAATTGGAGATATACAAGGCTCGTTTGTGTTGAATTGCTCATCATCTTCATGCAAACCAAGATATTCTAAAGCTTTGCTACCAGAATCCACTGTGGTAACTGCCATTAAAAATACCAACCAAGAAATATAACAAAGGAATCAAGAAATTAATTTGGACATCAAAATAAGTTTATACCTTGATAAGATGAGGTCTTGAGGAGCCTCTCGATTAGCTTTCTATCAATGATGCTATCATCAACAGCTAATACATGAAACTCTGACTCTCTGGCCATGACCATTGCACCAATTCAAGATTCAGACCAAACTATATGAATTAATTAGAAGAAGCTTAGGAGAAGAATTATAAGAAGAAGGAATATTCTTGGTGGGTTTGTGTTTTTCTGATGATTGGAGTTGGGGAAAGATGAGATGAGGAGAAGGAAGATGGATGGAGTTTGTATTGAAATATAAGATCCACCACAATTAAAGCAAGATCTGACCAGATTTCCCACAAAATTATTTACAAGTTGGTTTTGAATTAGAAGGCAAGCAATACGAAGTAAAATACAAATTATTAAGAATAAATAAAATAAAAGAATACTAAGTCCAAAATATGGGGTGGTGATTCTTGAAGTTTGGTTTTAAAATATATATATATATATGGCAGACTGACATCAGTTATAAGGTCAACATTATTCTTCCAACGTTAACTATATAATATAAAATTTATGTGGTGTAGCGCGACAATTTCATCTCTTCCTCGTTTAGATTTAAGTGGTGTTAAATAAAATTGGACAATTAAAATCTGAATTTAGTGAAGTGGTAACTTAAAAAGATATTTGATAATTAAAAATCATAAATACTTGAATGACTTTTCAATTTGAAAATATTAATTTTAAATTTTTAAAAAGATTTTCAAATTAACTTTTTAAAAATATATAATAATCTTAAATTTTAGAATGGAGAGAGTACAATATTTATAGAGCCTTCATAAATTTAAATATTTTTATTAAAAGACATATGTTAATAATTTAAATTTATATTTTTTCTTTATTGATTATAAATTAATAAGAGTCAGAATAAAATTTTATCAAATAATTTTACACTCTTACCGAATCTGATATAGAGTTGTTAATGTATTAAGAGTCCTACCACCTTATGCTTTAAGATCAAAAACATAAAGATGGGTCGAGTACTCGAGTCAAGCAGTGGGACCCAATAAAATTCTGCCAAGAGATACGGGGTGAGGTAAGCAGATTTTTCTAATAAATTTATTTAAGGGTATGAGTAGGGGCAGTGATGCAAAGAGATGGCAATTTTATTAGAATAAGTCTTGCCCATAAGATTTGCCTCCCGTCCATGCCCATTTCCATAATATATGTCCATTCATCCATCCATTCATCCTATTCACTTCCCCGATGTATATATTTTGTGCTTATATAAATTTATCTAATAAAATATAAATAATTTTAAATTTTTTATTTATTTTAATAAATTATTTGAATCGTTTAAAATTTAGAATAAATCTCACCGTCTATATACTGCGAAAAGCACGAAACATAACTAATATAATATAAAATACGAAATAGTATAATTGTTCATGTATGCATCCGTTTACTAGAATTGTGGATATTTTTAAATTAGAATGTTGATCTCCCATAAAGCATGAAACCCCTTAATTTAAAGGCTAATTAAAGAATTAATTTGACATATTAGGACAGTAGAATATTAATAACATACCAAATTGCAAGTCCTATGTAAATAACTGAGTGTTTTTCCTTACATAATAGTACGTACTACTTCAAAGAGATTATGAAGAAAAAGTAAACAAACATCATTATTTAATTAATTAGTTAGTTAGTTAATTAAACTATCAAGGTTTGAAGTAATCAAACCCCTAGCCTTCAAAATTAAGCTTAAAATATCATTAAATGAACCTTAAGTTTTAAGTATCATCTTATTTTCATAAATATTTTGTAACACGTACACTTCTAATGTGAAATCCCAGATTTTATGAATAAAGAATTAATTTTTTCGAAATAATTTTTTTATATTATGGTGTGAATTTGAGATAATGTTATAGTTGTGGGTAGTATTTACAAATTTTGCAAATTATGCAAGTTGTCATATTATATTCGATTGGTCGGGGAATATTCGTTTTAGCAGGGAATATTCGTACAATGGTATGAATCATTGGTGGACCCCACATAAATAATTATCATTTGATTGATTGAGAAAAGCGATAAAAGTATTTTATAAAAATAATCTACGCGGAAGTTTTACCGTTGATCTTGTTGAACTACTCGATAGTAAAGAAAAGAATACGGCGCGTGTTGCGTAAGTAAGCATACACTAAGATTGATTATTGATGCTTTACGTGAGAAGTCATTCACCTTGTTCAATTATTGTTATAGTAATTGTTGCATAAGATCTCACGTTATTTGATTCAATTATTGTTTATATTTTATATATTGTTAAAATCAATAATTGAGACGACAAAGTTATTAATATTATTATTTATAATATTAACGATGTCTCAGAAGTTACATCGAGGAGAGGTTTGGTCACCTAATCAAGGCGCCATAGGGAGAAATCCTTATTGGAAAGCCCTCTTTCTTCCCGGAACGACACAATTAATTAATATTGTGAATTATAATAAAAATGATAAATGTTGTTAAAATTATTAAGGTGATTTTTATAAAGTTTGCTTATTTTATGGATTCCTATTTACCTATTTTTAAAAATATTAGGTAGAAAATTTTTATAAAGGTGGGACCTACATGTGATGTAGGAAATCAAAATTGGGTGGGTTGGGGAGGAAAATGTTATTATTATTATATATATATATATATATATATATATATATATATATATATATTTTTGATAGTGGATTTTGGTGGAAGAAAGTTTTATTATTATATATATATATATATATATATATATATATATATATATATATATAATTGATAGTGGATTTTGGGTGGAGGAAGTTATTATTATTATATATATATATATATATATATATATATTTGATAGTGGATTTTGGTGGAAGAAAGTTTTATTATTTTATATATATATTTGATAAAGGATTTTATATATATAAGGAAAATTTTATTATTTATATATATATATATATATATATTATATTATATTTAAAGTTTTTATGGACCATCCGATTAAAAGTGAATCAATCTGGATCGCTTCATGAGTTAGTTACTATGCATTCCATTTTTCTATAAATAGAAGCTCATTCCTTCATTATTTCTTACAAATTCACCGAAACTCCGAGAGAAAAAAATTATAGAAAACTATAGAAAAGATTTTTGCTACTTAACTACTCTTATATTCAGGTTCTTTTACTGTGTAAGGGTGTTATTTCTTTCTTTCGTCTTAATGAAGAGAACTTTCCATTATTTCATTATTTATTATTAGTATTACCCTTACTTGGTGATATTCGCTATTATACCCTATTATTTGGTGACATTCTTCTATTATTACTCGTTCTTTTATTATTCGTCTTTAATATCCTCGTAATATCTTATATGGATACGACGGACTGGTTCCATCATTTATTATTCCGCATTTATTATTCTATTGGAACATCCTGTGCCGGTGTGAATTTCACCGACTGATTCCGTTATTATTATTATTCATTTGTAATAACTGCTACTGGCACCGCACTGCATGCGTGGTGATATCTTTTGTTATTTCATTCGGTATTATACTCATTTGATTAAAATTTTGACTTCTATACTCCATGAAATTAGTGGAATATCCTTGATATTTGCGCTTCATCCAAAGATTTTCATGAAAATATTCTTTTGAGCATTCTTGAATTTTATTCTACAAAAGAAGTATCATGTTGACAATTTGGGCGTTATTGGTTCTGGATAAATTAATTCTTGAACTTGTTTAATTGAATTCTTATATCATTGTCATCATCCTCATGTTTATGTTATGTTGAAAATCATACGTGGCTTTGTAGTGCATAGATGGACTTGGTATGATTATGACCAAGGATTATTCGGTATAATCATGGCCGTAATGTTACAAAATGATGTGAAAATTAAAAGTCCTCATCGCCCGTAGTAGTGCATTGATGGACGTTTTTGGTATGATTATAGCTATGGATTCTCTTCGGCCAAAGGAGCAAAGATGAATTGTTTTATGGCATGATCAGGACCGTTGATGAAAACACGATTATCTTTGGCCATTAGTGCATGGATAATTCGTGGTTATGATACTAAAGAATATCCTTGGCCTGTAGTGCATGGATGATTTAATGATGTGAATTATTTATTGAGCTGAGTCTCAGCGATAAAAGTGATGAAAAACTTTTTAAATCATAAAATATAGTAGATTTTATTTTTTACTTGACTCTTTTAATGGATTGCTTGTTCCGCTGCAGTTAAATTTGATGTCTATTATACTTTATCAGTTTAACATTGTTGAAGACTAATGATAATTTATTCTGCATTATCTTAGTCGTAATATTTCTTACTGGGCTAGTTGAGCTCACCCTTTCTTTCACTGTTCTCTTCAGGAAATGAGAATATAGCTGGGACGAGTCGGGGAACGGAGTGATGGTCTAGAGGATAACATTAGTAGTCCTCACTATTCTGTGAAATAGTATGATAATAATTGTAATGAGGACTCCTTTTGAGTTTGTATAATCTCTAGTAGACAATATTTGTATTCAAACTTATAATTTATGTTTTGTCGTATTATTATAGTGGTATTGTTGAAGTTGTATTTATTAGAAGTTGTATTTGTGATGTATACCTAATTTTGGGGGCGCGCCACATTGGTATCGAAAGCTTAGGATATGATCCTGGTGAGATGTGAGTCTGAACTAGGAGGGAGAGACGGGGAATTTCTTCGCTAGTATGACCTACCTAAGTTTATTTGGTATTTAATTGGTCGGTCGAAAGTATATGGATAATATGTTATATATTAATGAACCTTTGTTTTGTGGCGATGTCTGAAAATGACATCCGAGAATGTTGAGAATAGCAATGGAGGACAAGAGACCGTTGAGTCTCCACATATCAATAATCGGGAGAATGTGCATCGGATGGCGATAATCCTCACGCAAACAACAACACCGATCAATTAATTTAACGATTTATACGTTTAAGAGCTTTTTAGAATTCATGCAACATCAAAGGTAAAGGCTCCTATTCATAATGCTGAAGAAACAATGGCAACACACGGTTGGTCACCGCAAAAGTAGTTCAAGGAGTGGGACTACCGGAGTTTTTAAAAGCGAGAACCACTTTAGGCGGAGACGTGGTTAAAGCAGAGATCACCAAGATATTTGATGTCTTGGGATGCTCCGAGGAGCAAAAGGTTTCCTTTGCCACCTTTATGTTGCGTGAAGAAGCGGATCATTGGTGAGAATCAGAAAAGCGTCCAGACCGACGACTCAAGATGTCTTGGGAGAAGTTCCAAGAGTCGCTCAATGACAAGTACTTTCCGAAAATATTCAATCACATGAAGGAGGTGGAGTTTATCAAGTTGGAGCAAAACAACATGACCGTGTCGCAACACGAGGCTAAGTTTGCGAGTTGTCCCGATTTGCGTCCCATTTAGTCGATAATGAGGAGAATGGCGAAAATGTTTCTAAGAGGTTTGAAGCCCGATATACGTCGATACCTCATTTCTCATAAACTTTGTTTATATTCGGATATTGTGAATAGGGCTCGCTTAGTGGAGCCACGATAATGAGTCATCACAACCAAAAGGTAATGACCAAAAAACACGATAATAAGCATCTGGTGATAACAGCGTCATCAAACAATGGTAACCATCATGGGTAAATTATCATGCCAAGGATGGTAACCACTTCCTTGGTAATCATGGCCAAGATAATAAGAAATGGACATTTCAAGAAGATAATGTTCAATAATGATGGAAAGACATCAATGACATCAAAGACTGCTTTCAAAGGAAGAAGAATCGACCACCGATCGATGTTTCAAATGCGACAAGAGGGACACATCCGTCTCCAACTCAGTCGCAGAATCCAAAGCGTGTTTTAATTGCGGAAGAGAAGGTCACCTAGCTCGATTTTATCGTATGGTGAAGTCAAGTCCACCGGATAGTGATGCCAAAGGATGTCCCATGAGCCAAAGCCGGTAGTTTAAGAGAGAGCGTTTTTTTCTCGTGACGAGGAACTCGAATAAAATTATCACGGGTGAGTTAATCATAAGTTCTTACGAAGTTTATACCGTGTTAGATACCGGTTCTACTCACTCTTTTATTTCACATAGTTGTGTTCAATATTTGTACTTAACTATGGAGAAGTTAAACTTTGATTTATCTATTGAAACTCCATTGGGAGAAACCTTCGTTACCTCCACTGTTTATAAATCTTGTTTGATTCAAATCGACACTTTCACGTTACCTGTCAATCTTATCTCTTTGAAAATACTTGTCTTTGATGTGGTTTTTTTTTTTTGAAACGATTGGTTAACTACTCATCATGTTTTTCGTAAGGTTGTTAGATTTCATATTCCTAACCAACCTATTATGCGAATTCAAGCATCCAAACCACTAAATTCAATCATTGTCATATCAAGCCATAAGTAAAGAGTCTCGATTTTTTTATTGATGACTTCCTTGTGTGGAATGCACCGAAGCCAGACTTTCTGTAGGCGACGTCGTGAATAACGATGACAAGTTGATAGGTATCATTGTGAGGTGCTATCTAGGTTAAGGGATAGAAGTCATAGTTGGTATCAATGTGACGTACTATCCAAGTCTTGGATGAGAAAGAATGCTTTTGAATGATATTTCTATCATTAATAAATCTCTTGACGTATTCTCAAGACTTCTAGCCTACCCTAGAAATTGAAATCGAATTTTGTATTGACACCAATACACAAAACCCAATTTCTTAAACCCTCAAAATATTTCTTCAACTAAAACAAACGTAACATGCGCCAAAGACGTTGGCTCGCGCTGTTGAAGATAACGATCGTACCATTCAATATCATCGTGGGAAAAGTGAACGTGGTAGCTGACGCATTGAGTAGAAGATCGTATGCGTTACGAAAGCGCGATGTTGTTAACACAAAAACCCATTTCCTATAACTTACAAATGATGGAGATAGAGTTAAAGACTCTAGGAACCCAAGTGAAGATAACGAATATACGAGTAGAATCGACTTTAATCGATAAAGTTAAAGCTGCTCAAGCTACATACTCATAGCTGATGAATGTGAATAAGAAAGTTCCAGAGGGCGTTATTCTAGAATCAAGAATCGATGAAGAGAGGAAATCTCAACCCTCGATTTTATTGGCCCATTTGAAATCCTTGATCGAATAGGAACTGTGGCTTATAGACTCGTTTTACCGCCAAGTATGTCGCGTGCTCATAACGTTTTTAACGTATCAATGTTACGTAAATATTTGGATGACCCGAACCACATTATTAATTTAGAATCGGACGAGATAGCGGATGATTTAACGTATGAGATCTCGTGTTAAAATCTTAGATAAGAAGATTCATATCCAACACTAAAGGGTTATACCTCAAGAGTTAGAATCGAAATGAAGTCAAGGTATCTCACCGCTTTCTAAGCGTACCAGTGCATGCATAAAATTTCGAGGGTGAAATTCCATAAGGAGGAGAGATTGTGAAACCCCGATTTTATGAATAAAGAATTAATTTTCTCGAAATAATTTTTTATATTATGGTGTGAATTT
The DNA here is from genome assembly GCA_020205605.1 of Panax ginseng. NCBI lineage: Eukaryota > Viridiplantae > Streptophyta > Magnoliopsida > Apiales > Araliaceae > Panax > Panax ginseng. Next base: position 103,477,355 of record CM035146.1, read on the forward strand.
GAGATAATGTTATAGTTGTGGGTAGTATTTATAAATTTTGCAAATTATGCAAATTTGTTATATTATATTCGATTGGTTGGGAATATTCGCTTTAGTAGGGAATATTCATACAATCTGGCAAGCAATCATTGGTGGACCCCACAATGTAATTATTATTTGGATTGAGAAAAAACGACAAAAATATTTTTATAAAAATAACTACGAAAAGTTTTACCGGTTGATCTTTGTTGAACTACTTTCGGTAGTAAAGTACAATGAATACACGCGGTTGTTGCAAGTAGCACACCAGATTGATTATTGATGCTTACGTGAGAAGTCGTTCGGTCTTGTTCAATTATTGCTATAGTAATTGTTGCATAAAGATCTCACGTTATTTGATTCAATTATTGTCGATATTTTATATATTGTTAAAATCAATAATTGAGACGACAAAGTTATTAATATTATTATTTATAATATTAATGATGTCTAGAAGTTCACATCGAGGAGAGGTTTGGTCACCTAATCAAGGCTACCAATAGGGAGAAATCCTTATTGAAAGCCCTTTTTTCCTGAAACGACATTTTGTGGATTAATATTGTGAATTTTAATAAAGATGATAAATGTTGTTAAAATTATTAAGGTAATTTTTAAAATTTTGCTTATTTTATGGATTCTATTTACCCATTTTTCAAAATATTCTAGAAAATTTTTATAAAGGTGGGGCCCATATGATGGACCATATATAGAACCCATACGTGATGTATAGAAATCTAAAATTGGGTTGGGGAGGAAAATGTTATTATTATTATATATATATATATATATATATATATATATATTTGATAGTGGATTTTGGTGGAAGAAAGTTTTATTATTTTATATATATATATATATATATATATATATATATATATATATATAATTGATAGTGGATTTTGGGTGGAGGAAGTGTTATTATATATATATATATATATATATATATATATATATATATATTTGATAATGGATTTTGGTGGAAAAAAGTTTTATTATTTTATATATATATTTGATAGTGGATTTTGGTGGAGGAAAATTTTATTATTTATATATATATATATATATATATATATTATATTAAAAGTTTTATGGACCGTCCGATTAAAAGTGAATCAATCTGGATCGTTCATGAAATTAGTTATTATGCATTCCATTTTTTCTATAAATGAAGCTCATTCCTTCATTATTTCTTACAAATTCACCAAAACTCCGGAGAGAGAAATTATAGAGAAACTATAGAAAAGATTTACCACTTAACTACTCTTATATTCAGCTTTTTTTACTGGTAGTGGGTGTTATTTCTTTCTTTCGTTTAATGAAGAGAACTTATGTTATTCCATTATTTATTATTCTATCGAATAACCAAAGATACGCGAAATTACCCTATATTTGGTGACATTCTTCTATTATTCTGCATCTTTATTATTCTATCTAATATCCTGTCATCTTATACGTGGGACTGGTTCCATTTTTTTATTATTCCGTCTTTATTATTCTCGCTTTAATATCCTCGTCTGTCTATACGCCTAAAATGGTTCCATTATTTATTATTCCGCATTTATTATTCTCATTGGAACATCCTCGCTTGCAAATGAATTTCACCGACCGATTCCGTTATTATTATTCTTCGTTGGAATAACCGCTCACGCCATCTTAATCTGCACGCACGGTGATATCTTTTGTTATTTCATTCTTAGATTATACTCAGTTGATTAAAATTTTGACTTATATACTCTATGAAATTAGTGGAATATCCTTGATATTCAAGGCTTCATCCAAAGATTTTTCATGGAAATATTCTTTTTCGAGCATTCTTGAATTTTATTCTACAAAGAAGTATCATGTTGACAATTTGGACGTTATTGGTTCCTGGACAAATTAATTCTTGAACTTGTTTAATTGAATTCTTATATCATTGTCATCATCCTCATGTTTATGTTATGTTGAAAGTCATCTCGTGGCCTGTAGAAGGCATAGATGGACTTGGTATGATTATGACCAAGGATTATTCTAAGATAATCATGACCGTAATGTTACAAATGATGTGAAAATTAAAAGTCCTCATTGGCCGTAGTGCATTGATGGGCGCTTTTTGGTATGATTATGGCTATGGATTCTCTTCTACCAAGGGAGCAAAGATGAATTATTTTATGGCATGATCGGGACCGATTGATGAAAACACGATTATCTTTGGCCGTAGTGCATGGATAATTCGTGGTCGTGATACTAAAGAATATCCTCGGCACCAGTAGTGCAGGGATGATTTAATGATGTGGATTATTTATCGAAATGAGTCTCAACGATAAAAGTGATGAAAACTTTTTAAATCATAAAATATAGTAGATTTTATTTTTACTTGACTCTTTTAATGGATTGCTTGTTCATTGCAGCTTAAACTTGATGTCTATTATATTTTATCGCTTTAACATTGTTTGGAGACTAATGATAATTTATTCTGCATTATCTTAGTAATAATATTTCTTCTTTGGGCTAGTTGAGCTCACCCTTTCTTTCACCGTTCTCTTGTGAAATGAGAATATAAATTTGACGAGTCGGGAACGGAGTGATGGTCCGTGAGGATAAGATTAGTAGTCCTCACTATTCTGTGAAATAGTGTGATAATAATTGTAATGAGGACTCCTTTTGAGTTTGTATAATCTCTAGTAGACAATATTTGTATTCAAACTTACGATTTATGTTTTGTCGTATTGTACACGACAGTTGTATTAGTAAGTTGTATTTGAATTCTATACCATGTATCTGGCGACCCAAGATGGGTGATGTATACCTAATTTTGGGGGCGTCACATCTAACTTGTGCTACACAAAATTGGTTTCAAACTTACAAGGTTGTAGATAATGTGGGGCATTTGTTTTTGTTACTTGCAAAGATTCCTCGACACACCATGATAAATGTGTAGGGGTGGGCATATATATATATATATATATATATATATATATACACACACACGGTTCGAATCTTAAACTTACCATTTATCTAACATATCTTCTTCATCCCCTTTTATGATGGACCTGATGACGATTCTATCTTAAATCGTTATATCTTGTTTACGCCAAAAACATATAATGAATAGAATCGTCAATCGCCATCCTATTAAAAGGAGGGTGAACAAAGTATGTTAAATAATTGGTGAGCTTAAGATCACGACCTTATATATATATATATATATATATATATATATATATATATATATTCAATTAATGCGTTTTTGATTTAAAATAATAATAATTGATAACATTTAAAATAATTAATAACATTCTTTTTTAAAAAGATAACATTCTGGAAAATAAATTATATTTAATTAAAACTAAATTCCAGAGTGTTATATTGGATAAACCAGAGGGTCATAACTAATATGATTATCCAAATGGTAATCAAAATAATATTTTATCCAATATGATAAATAAATAAAAAGAAGGAAGGATATTAAATTTTTTAAAATAAATATTTTTAGCCTTTTTCATATGATTTTGATTATCTCAAAACAAAATAAATGTTTTAAAAAAGTAAGTTCAACTGAGGAGAGGAAATAAGATTGAAGATTTGATAATTAAAATTGTTAACAACTAATTTTTTTTGATACGACTCACTTATTTGAGTATTTTCATATTGGTAGTTAGAGATGTTCTTACTACACTAGTTTGGTAGGCTAAATTTAGCTTTTTTCTTCTTTCTTTTTTTCCCCAAAAACCTAACCTATCAGCTATCAGTTCAATATCCCTCAACTAAATTCGGTCACCTTTAATACGGAGTAGTACAATCAGTAACCCCTCCATCAAAGTGTATTTGATTTTTAAATTTGAATTTTTTTTCTCAAATTACTTTTATATTTTGGAATGAAATAAAAAGGGTTGTTGACATCTCACTAGTCACTACCACTCGGCAAACATAATTGAAATTAATAAATTAATTCCTTTGACATGATTGATCATGCATATATATCTAATTTTTGCATGCCTAATTTCGGCATGTGCTACTGCTACAACAGTCAGTTGCATAAGGTGACAAAACTTGAAAGCTAGCCTACTACTATTAGCTAACTACACAACAATATTAATTAATTAATTGGAGGACATGATCAGCATGCATGCATGGGGTCGGCACATGAAAGAGGGAAAGTTTCAAAAGGATTTATATATATATATATATATATACACTCTTGTCAAACTCAACCCCACATCCATACAGCATGCGATTGCGAGGATATTGGTTAGTTGTTGTTAACTACTCCAAATACTAGTTAACAATATTTTAATTACCCCTTCACTGGTCTATATCTATTTATATGTACGTAACACACAATCTCTATAGTCTATACTATACTATATAATTTTCTCTTATTATATATTGATATCACTTATCACATGTACTATCCCCCCTAGCCTAGTCAGTAGTCACGGCCTCAGGATCTGCTGGTCCCCTCCGCCAAAGATCTCATGTCTCTCTAGCTCCCTCTTTTCCTAATTACGTACGTACTCACGCCCAAATTTCTGTTTCATATTAATTAATACCCCTAAAAAGTATACTTTTTCATCCAACACTTTTTCTTATATGTAACCATTCAATTAAAAAGTGATTAGCATGAAATTTATTTAAAAGTAAGTTGGTCAATTGATCAATAAAATTTTAACACATCGATGAAATTGTATGTGTCAGTATTCTATTAATCAATTGATAACTTACTAAAAAAATAACTTCATACTAACCGGATCCATTCAATTGACACTATTTTTATAAGTGGAGGGAGCATAAATTAGGGAAAAGTATATATAGGATGTTTAGAGTGTTTCACAAGACTTAAGATAATGATTAGAACGGTCAGGATCAAGAGCATTCTCTTTAAATAGCATTTCGCCTTAAATAGCATTTTTTTATCAAAACGACGTAGTTTTGGAGGGACGCTGTGGTATTTTTGTAAATACGCGGTGGCATTGTATTTACAAAAATGCCACCGCGTTCTTCCAAAACGACGTCGTTTTGATAAAAGAATGCTATTTAAGGTGGAATGCTATTTAAGGAAAATGCTCTTGATCCTTACCGATGATTAGAAAGTATTAAATATAGTATTAATTGTTTATAATAACTTTAAATATTATCTTATCATAGTTATTTTATACTATCACACTTTTTCTCCTAAAGAAATTTATTAGTCTCATTTATTCATTGGTCTCTCTCCATCCCTATAAAACAACTTATTCAATTCTTTAGTTTATCAAAAAATTAAGTTGAATAACGAGGGATAATTTTAAAAAAATTATTACCAATTCTCTTAAATTTTAACAGACGTCAAATAATTAAGGACAATTAAAAAACTCTAGAACGTCCTATGTCGTACAAAAGAAGTTGTAATGAAACCATATACTATAATCATTAATCAGTTATCAAGATCAAATTACCTATAATAATTAACTAATTCTGAAAGTGACCTTTGATTTAAAAATGTGTATGTCAAAATGTTGTTACTCTCATTTTTGTATGTACAACAGAATGATATATATTTTAGGATTTTACATTAATATATTATTACAATTCTTTTGAACCAAGTTCAATGGCAACAACCAACAAATGATATATATATTTCTTGCTTCCAAAATGAAAATTTGTTTTTCCAGACGAAATTATACATATTGTCGTCGGTCAATGAGATATTAGTTTAGTGGCTAAAATTGATGTATTGTGTGATCTTTAGGTTAATTTCAAGTTCTATTATCAATTTGGTGAGTTTATTTCTTTTATTATGGGAAGTTTGTTTTTTGTTTATGTAAGGTATGTTTGTGAGTTTATTTATTTCTTTGTTAATGATGTTTAATTGATTCTTGATATTGTAAATAGTAATTGCGAGTTTATTTCTTTCATTTTTTTTCTTTATGTAAGACATGTTTGTAAGTTTATTTCTTCCTCTTTATGTAATAATAATGATGTACTACTGGATTATGAAATTATAGTATATTCCCCAAAAAGGTGAAACTTTAAAAAACACATATAATTAATACATTAATGCAAGCATGAATTCTAAGGCTGTGTTTGTTTGTAAGGATTACACTTGGGATATGATTATTAATATGACGCCCCCAAAATAGGTATACATCACTCATTCTGAGTTGTCAAATACATGGTACAGAAATAACTACAACTTTATTATTACAACATAAAAATCAGAAAGTTTAAATCTGAGATATTGTCATCTGTACAATATCTACACGCAAATAAATTCTATCATAATTATTGATACATTATTTTACAAAATGGTAAGGACTACTAATAAACTCTCTACAGAACTTCATTCCATAATCTCACTAAAGACTGCCATTTCTCGCCTCCCGAGAAGAAAAATAGAACAAAAAGGAAAAGGGTGAGCTCAACTAGCCCAAAGAAAGAATATTATGACTAAAATAATATACAACAAATTATCGTTAGTCTTCAACAAGAAAAATCCGAGAGAATACATTAAACAACAAGTTTTATATCAATATTCGCAATGAAAATAATAATTCATAGAAGAGTTACGTAGAGGATAAAATCTACTAATATCTATGAATTTAATAATCCATCATCATTATTTTATTCACCGTAACATCAATCAATATTCATCTTGAATCAAATATTCATCCTCAAGACTACAAAGGGCCAAAGATATTCATCACCGGTCATGTTCATCTAAACACTGCTCATCTTTGCACTACGCCAAAGATATTCATCAAGAAATCATTCATCTTTGCACCACAGCCAAAGATATTCCGTTATATCATCATTTAGACTCGAGGATGATAAAAAATATTTTTAAAAAAACGAATCCAGTGAAGCAAAAGAACAAATATTAAGGATTCGCACTTTAAACAATTTTCATTCAAAAATACTTCATAACCAACCAGAGTGGGGTAAAATTCAAGAATGGTCAAAACATGGATACAATCAAAGCTAGTATGCATAATAGATATTTTGGACAAAAAGAAAAATTTCATTTTTCGAATGAATAGTCTTTAGTATTCGTGAATAGTTCCAGATATCGTGAATAAAGGTCGACACGTGAATAAGAATCTCACACCAAAAGATAGAAATTTCATAAAAAAATCATCATCACGCTTCGTAAATAAGACTCGTGAATAGTAACTCTTGAATAAGAACTCATGAATAGTAACTCCGACATGAAAAAGTTCTAAATTTGATAAAAAGTTCCAACCAATATTTTGGCATAATGATATTGAAGAAATAATATCATTTATGAAGAAAATAACATCCCTTACCTTACAAAAACAAGATTTCTTAGTTGAAACAGGATATAAGCTTTATGACTTGAACTTGCAATCAGATAGCAACACTCAAAGTATACTCACAAGAATACGCTCAATATATCGAGAGAGAAATAGAGAGAAAATTTAGATTTAAGTGTGATTTTCAATTCTAACCCAAAGACCTTATTTATAGGAAATTGCTTAGAACACCAAAGTAGAAAATTGAATATAATATTAATATAATTATACAAATTTTCTTTAGCCCACCTTTTGGTCAAAAACACCAGCCACACATGTTAATGATGTTCAAAAAATATAAAAATGTTTTTCTAACAAAAATAATTTAAACTCCAAAATCAATTCACACCCTGATATATACAAACTTCAATAATTCACAATAAATAGCTCTTTTATCGAAAAATTGAATCTCATGCATTTTTATAGAAAATTCAATTCTCTACAACTTTGCGGAAGAAAGTTTTCCAAATTCCAAATGAAATTGACCGAATCCACAAACAGGCGATTTTACAGGCTATAATCAAATTTCGGTCAATAATTGTGTCCACCAACACACAAAACATGTGTTAAACATTTAATGCCACAAAAATACTCTTCCTCCTCATATACTCATATATCCCACATTCATTGTAAAAATAATATATTTAAAAGAATTATTTTATCAGAAAAAGATAAAATATTAATTTTCAACAATTGTCACATTAAAATTTTCCTCCATCTATATCCTCATAAAATTAATATTTTCCTCATCATATATATCAATAATTAATTATTCATAAATAATATTACAGAATCACATTATTGACAACCAAGCAGTTCCCAGGAAAGAGGGGGCTTTTCAATAAAGATTTCTCCTTACTGGTGCATAATTAGGTGACCAAACCTCTTCTTTATAATTAATCCTTGTCATTTTGTTTCACTGGATTCGTTTCTTTAAAAAATAAAAAAAAATTTCATCATCCTCAGTCTTAAATGATGATATTATTGAATATCTTTGGCCCATAGTGCAAAGATGATTGATTTTCGATGAATATCTTTGGCAGTAGTGCAAAGATGAATGATTTCTGATGAATATATTTGGCCCGTAGGTAAAAAGATGAAGCAGTGTTTAGATGAACATGACCAACTAGTGAATGTCCTCGCCTCGTAGTGCAAGGATGAATATATGATTCCAGATATATATTGATTGATGTTACAGGATAAAAATATTGATGATGGGATCGTTAAATTCATAGATATTAGTAGATTTCATCCTCTACGTAACTCTTCTATGAATTAATATTTTCCATCATGAAGTATTGATTTAAAACTTGTTGTCTATTGTATTCTATTAAATTTTTCCATGTTGAAGACTAACGATAATTTGTTGTATATTATCTTAGTCATAATATTCTTCTTTCGGGCTAATTGAGCTCACCCTTTTCCTTTTTGTTCCATTTTTCTTCTCGGGAGGCGAGAATGTAATGAGATAGCCGGAGTATGGAATGATGGTTTTAGAGAGTTATTTAGTAATCCTCACCATTTTGTAAAATAATGTATCAATAATTAAGATGAGGATTTATTTGTATGTGGATATTGTTTAGATGGCAATATCCAGATTTAAACTCACAGCTTCTTTGTTGTAATAAAAATAAAGTTGTAGTTGTTTTACATCTGCAGGTGTATTGACAACTCGTAATGGGTGATGTATACCTATTTTGGGGTGTCACATGTTTCTCAATACGACTTTAACTTTATCGATTAAAAAGTCGATTATACTCATATATCATCATTGGGTACCTAGAGTTTTCATCTCCATCTCTATTATTTGTAAATTATACTTAAATTAGTCTTTGACAATATCGTATTTGTACTTAGATACCGATCTTCTACTAAACACGCCAACTACCACATTCGCTTTTCGTGATGGCATGGTCGTAATATGTGTCTTTGAAATGAGTCTTCTCTGAGTTCTTCAAGCTCTTCCCACATTCCTTTGCTTCCATTCAATTTTGTATTTCTACGAAATCAAATTTACGTTAATGGAATAGCGATTCGAGAATATCCTTCAACGAATCTCCTATAATAACCAACTAAGCCTAGAAAGCTACGTATTTCGATTATCGACTTAGGTTGTTCTCAACTCGTGACTCATATCCCAACCTTGATAAAGACGTTACAATGACACCTATCGCCATACAATCGCATTTAATATGGTGTCCCCACGGGAGAAGTTCCTTTTGCATTGCATTCCACAAAGGAAGTCACCAGATAAAGGCTCAGTACCAAATTCTATAGTTGAATTTTAACTCCAAAGTTCAATAGAACCATTCGATATGAGATTTTAGAAATGAGTTTTCATCTAGGGTTCAAAGTTGATACAAAATTTAATATCGGGCTTTGGGAGTAAGTCAAGAAATTCTTCAGAAATACGTCGGGAAAAATCAATAACAACGGAATATTATTCAAATATGACGCGTCTTTATTCAAATCCATAACATGGACTAAGAAAACTTGACATCCGTAATAAACGAAAAGACTTCATGGCTTGATATGAAAATGTTTGACTACAATGGTTTGATTGCTTGAATTGAATAACAAAAGTTGCTTAGAATATGAAAACTAACAACCTTACGAAAAGTAATCAATTTTACGTGATGAGTAGTTAACTTTAAAATCACATCAAAAGCAAATATCTCTATAGAAATAAGGTTAACGTAATGTGATATAGTGCCAACCTTGAATCAAGCAAGATTTCTAAACAACGGATGTAATGAAAGTTTCTCTAACAGAGTCTCCATAAATAGTCAAAGTCTAATTTCTCCGTAATCAAGTTCAAACGTTGGCCTTAAAGTGAAGAGATAAAAAATGGGTAGAATCCAGATTCAAGAAGGTATAAACTTCGCAAGAATTTATAATTAACTAACCTGTCTTAACTTCGTTCGGGTCCTCGCATTTTATTTGGTCACGACAAACGCTTCTTCCAGAACCGCTTGACTTTGACTTTTCCTCGGGACATCCTTTTGAGTCACCATTCCGCTGGATCGGTTTCGATACCGTCTGATCTCGGCGATATGTCCTTCTTTTCCACAATTATAGCATACCTTAAACCGTTGTGCGCGGTTTGAGCTTATATGTCCTCTTTTCAGCATTTATGTAACATACGACCGGTGGTCTTTCTCCTCCTTGAAACCGATTCATCTTGGCGCGACGTCTTCATACGGTCGTTGTTGAATCTCCTCTTTTTAAAATCTCCTCCTTCGACTCGCTTTTTTTATTTTCATGGCCACGATTACCACTCGTGAGTGTTTCCGCCTTTGTCCAGATTCTTCTTTCTCCATTGGTTATCATTATTACGACGATCTTATCTTCTTGATATGATCCTCGGTTATGGTCCCTCGGTTGAACGTCTTTATTATCTCGCTCTAACAATCGAGCCCTCATTGACAACATCCTCGAATAGAGAAAAAATTTATGAGAAATGAGATACCGACGTATCTTAGGTTTAAACCTCTCAAAAACATCCGCGTCATACATTCCTCATTCTTCACCAAAATGAGGTGCAAGCCGGATAACTCCGCGAACTTCGCCTCGACTTTGGGACACCGGTAAATATGTCGCTTACGTTCTAGTCTAATAAACTCTACCTCCTTCATATAGACGAATACTTTCGTGAAAGTACTTGTCATTGAATCGCTGCTTTTGAAATGTTTCCCAAGACATGTTGGGTGCAGATGGGTACGCGTCACAGATTCTCACCAGTAATCTACCTCATTACGGAACATAAAAGTAGCGAATGGAACTTTCGTTCTCCGCATCCCAAGACATCGAATATCTTGGTAATTTGTTTGACCCACGTCTCCCGCCTTTAATCGGATCCAGCTTTCTCCAAAATTCGTGGTCCCAACTCTTTGAACTCGCTTGGTTGTGACCACCCGTGAATTCTTATCATTTCTCCCAATATTTTGAACACGAGTCTCCTCGTGCGATTTTGCATGAATCTGCAAAGAGCTTTTAAATATCCCCTTGTTCATCATCTACTCGGTGGTGTTGTTCACGGAGGAACATTGCACTGTTACGACGCTCTCCTCGTTGGTGAGCAGTCTGAGGCGTCTCCACGGTCTCATTTCCACAAGTTAATATTCTTAGTCGACGTTCTCAAAATCTTTGTCGAAAAACAAGGGTTAATTAAGGAAATCAATATATCACATAATATCCCTATATACTAACCAACTAACAAATAAGCTTAGGTAGGACACACTAGCGAAGGATTTACTCGTCTCTCCCCTCCTAGTTCTTCCCCGATCTCCGCCAGAGATCATATTCCTAAGCTCGATACCAACCGTGGCGCCCCAAAATTGTTATACATCACCCATTCCGAAATGTCAAATACATGATGCGAAATAACTACAACTTTATTATTACAACATAAAAAGCGTGAGTTTAAATACAGATATTGCCATCTAGACAATATCCATACATAAATAAATCCCCATCATAATTATTGATACATTATTTTACAAAATGGTGAGGACTACTAAACAACTCTCTGTAGAACCTTCATTCCATACCACACTAAGTACTGCCATTACATTCTCGCCTCCTCGAGAAGAAAAATGGAACAAAAAGGAAAAGGGTGAGCTCAAGAAGAATATTATGACTAAGATAATATACAACAAATTATCGTTAGTCTTCAACAGGAAAAATCTAAGAGAATACATTAAACAACAAGTTTTATATCAATATTCGCAATGCGGAAAATAATAATTCATGAAGAGTTACGTGAGGATGAAATCTACTAATATCTACGAATTTAACGATCCATCATCATTATTTTATCCTCAGTAACATCAATCAATATTCATCTTGAATCAAATATTCATCCTTGCACTACAGGCCAAAGATATTCATCAATTGGTCATGTTCATCTAAACACCTGTTCATCTTTGCACTACGGGCCAAAGATATTCATCAAGAAATCATTCATCTTTGCACTACAGGCCAAAGATATTCCGTTATATCATCATTTAGGACTGAGGATGATAAAAAAAATATTTTAAAGAAAACGAATCCAGTGAAGCAAAAGAACAAATATTAAGGATTCGCACTTTAAACAATTTCCATTCAAAAATACTTCATAACTAACCAGAGTGGGGTAAAATTCAAGAATGATCAAAACATGGATACAATCAAAGCTAGTATGCATAATAGATATTTTGGACAAAAGAAAAAAATTTCATTTTTGGTGAATAGTCTTTATTCGTGAATAGTTTAGATATCGTGAATAAGAATTCGACACCAAAAGATAGAAATTTCATAAAAACATCATCACGCTTAAGTGAATAAGACTCGTGAATAAGAATCTCATGAATAAGACTCTATACGAAAAAGTTCCAAATTTGATAAAAAGTTCCAACCAATATTTCTAAGATAATGATATTGAAGAAATAATATCATTTACGAAGAAAATAACATCACTTACCTCACAAAGACAAAGACTCTAAATTGAAACACCTGGATATAAAGCATGACTTGAACTTGCAACAGTATAATAACACTCAAAGTATACTCACAAGAATACGCTCAATATATCGAGAGAGAAATAGAGAGAAAACTTCGGTTTACGGTGTGATTTTAATTCTAATCTAAGACCCTATTTATAGTAAAATTGCTTAGAACACCAAAAGCGTAAAATTGAATATAATATTAATATAATTATACAAATTTTTCTTAGCCCACCTTTTGGTCAAAAACACCACCACACATGTTAATGATGTCCAAAAAATATTAAAAATGTTTTTCTAGCAAAAATAATTTAAACTCCAAAAATCAATTCACACCTGATATAATCAAAACTTCAATAATTCACAATAAATAGCTCTTTTATCGTAAAATTCAATCTCTTAAATTTTTATAGGAAATTCAATTCTCTACAACTTTGCGTAAGAAAGTTTTTCCAAATTCCAAATGTAAATTGACCTAAATCCATAAACCAAAGCGATTTTACAAAGCTATAATCAAATTTCGCCAATAATTGTGTCCACCAACACACAAAACATGTGTTAAACATTTAATGCCACAAAATACTCTTCCTCCTCATATACTCATATATCCCACATTCATTGTAAAAATAATATATTTAAAAGAATTATTTTATCGTAAAAGATAAAATATTAATTTTCAACAATCATCACATTAAAATTTTCCTCCATCTATATCCTCATAAAATCAATATTTTTCTAATCATATATATCAATAATTAATTATTCATAAATAATATTATGAATCATATTATTGACAATCGTGGGCTCCTGTGAAAGAGGGGCTTTCCAATAAAGATTTCTCTTCTTTGGCGCACAATTAGGTGACCAAACCTCTTCTTATGTAACTTTCTAGACATTGCCAATAATGTTTTCTAATAATATTATTCAGATAATATGAATTATTGCTCCGATAATAGAAAATCTTCGTGTAGTGACAATTATCAAACAACAAAGAATATAAAATATCAACGCAAAAAATTATCAATCAATAAAATAAAATCTTCGAGCAGAATTCATCGTAATAATTATCGAAAGTGCCTTCTTACATAAGAATCAATAATTGGTGCAATACTGCATATCTTCTTTGTAACAACGCAGCGACATCGTGTTTTAACTACCGGTATTCCAACAAGTATTAATGATAACAACTACGCCATTATTTATAAACAACTTATATTTGTCGTTTTCTTCATCCAATCGCTTTCCGTTATATGGGCCCATAAAAGATCTAGCGTTGTCAGCAATTAATATTTCCCGACAAAGACGAATATTCCACGACCAAACGAATATTTCCCACAAAAATAAATATTTTATAACCACTTGCTTATTCAAATATTTACGTATTTTACCCATAACTATCCACATTAATCAAATCAACCCTTACTATTTCAAAATAATAAATAGAGGAAAATAAATTTCATTTATTAATAATTTGGGGTCTTACAACCTCCCTCCTTATGAAATTTTGTCCTCGAAATTAACGTGACGATGTCCTTTTCAAGTGTTTCAAAAGATTTGAAATACCTCGCTTTCATTTTCGCTTCCAAATCCTGTGTCATTTTCTCAATAAAGATGGTTTCTCCATAAAACTTTAACTTGTGGTATAACCTCGATTACATAGGACATGTTCCGTTCTATCCAAGATCTTGACAGTACCTCCTCAGACGTTAAGTCTTCATTATCTCGTCCGGTTTCTAACTCAACGACGTGGTTCGGTCGTCCACATATTTACGTAACATCGACACGTGAAAAATGTTATGAACATCGCCATCATACTTGGCGGTAAAACGAGTCTATAGGCCATGGTTCCTATTCGATCGAGAATTTCAAATGGATTAATAAATCGAAGGTTTGAGCTTTCCTCACCTCACCAATTCTAGCTTTTGAAATAACAACTTCTTACACCTCCTTCTTCGAATTCATCAGCTCCAGTGTGTTCCTTGAACAGCTTTAACTTTATCGATTAAAGTCGATTATACTCGTATATCATCACGTGGGTACCTAGAGTTTTCATCTCCATCTCTATTATTTATAAATTATACGAAATTAGTCTTTGACAATATCGTACTCAGATTCAGATAATGATCTTCTACTCAACACGCGCACCACCACATTCGCTTTTCCAAGATGGCATGGTCAGAACATGTGCTGAAATGAGTCTCCTCTTGAGTTCTTCGAAGCTCTTCCAACATTCCTTGCTCCATTCGAATTTTTGTATCTCTACGAGTCAGCTGCGTTAATGGAATAGCGATTCGAGAATATCCTTCAACGAATCTCCGATAATAACCAACTAAGCCTAGAAAGCTACGTATTTCGATTACCGACTTAGGTTGTTCTCAACTGTGACTCATATCCCAACCTTGATAAAGGCTTCGGTGTCCCCTACGGAGAGTCTGGCTTCGGTGTATTCCACAAAGGAAGTCACCAGATAAAGGCTTAGGTACCAAATTCTATAGTTGAATTTTTAACTCCTGAAGTTCAATAGGAGCCATTCGATATGAGATTTTAGAAATGAGTTTTGTACCGGGTTCAAAGTTGATACAAAATTTAATATCAGGCTTTGGGAGTAAGTCAAGAAATTCTTCAGGAAATACGTTAGGAAAAATCAATAACAACGGGAATATTATTCAAATATGACGTGTCTTTATTCAAATCCATAACATGGACTAAGAAAACTTGACATCCGTAATAAACGAAAAGACTTCATGGCTTGATATGAAAATGTTTGACTACATTGGTTTGATTGCTTGAATTCGAATAACAGGTTGCTTAGGAATATGAAAACTAACAACCTTACGAAAGTAATCAATTTCGGCATGATGAGTAGTTAACTTTAAAATCACATCAAAAGCAAATATCTCTATAGAAATAAGGTTAACAGGTAATGTGATAGTGCCAACCTGAATCAAGCAAGATTTCTAAACAACGGATGTAATGAAAGTTTCTCCTAACAGAGTCTCCATAAATAGGTAAAAGTCTAATTTCTCCGTAGTCAAGTTCAAACGTTGAGCGCAAGCAAAGAGATAAAAGAATGGGTAGAATCCAGATTCAAGTAAGGTATAAACTTCGCAAGAATTTATAATTAACTAACCTGCATAACTTCGCTCGGATTCCTCGCATTTTTGACCGTCACGACAAACGCTCTTCCGTGAATCGCCGACTTTGACTTTTCTCCGGACATCCTTTTGAGTCACCATTCTCACCGGATCTGGTTTCGATACCGCATAATCTCGAGCGATATGTCCTTCTTTTTCCACAATTATAAAGATACCTTAAACCTGTTGTGGCGCTTTGAGCTTATATGTCCTCTTTCTCAAGATTTGTAACATACGACCGGTGGTCTTTCTCCTCCTTGAAACCATTACTATCACGTACCGACGCCTTCACACGGTCGCTGTTGAATCTCCTCTTTAAAATCTCCTCCCGACTCACTTCTTCTATTTTCATGGCTACGATTACCACCAGAAATTTACCGCCTTTGTCCGTAGATTCTTCTTTCTCCGTTGGTTATCATTATTCGATGATCGCTATCTTCTAGATGATCCTCGGTTATGGTCCCTCATTGAACGATTCGTTATCTCGCCTAACAACTAAGCCCTCACTGACAACATCCGGTAGAGAGAAAATTTATGAGAAATGAGATAATCGACGTACGCCGGGTTTAAAACCTCTCGTAAACATCCGCGTCATACGCTCCTCATTCTTTACCAAATGAGGTGCAAACTCGATAACTTCGCGAACTTCGCCAGACCGACACCGCCACATGTTATTCTCGCCCACCTAATAAACTCCACTTCCTTCATATAACGAATACTTTCAGGGAATATTTTCCGACAGTACGAATATTTCCCGACAGTACGAATATTCTACGACCAAACGAATATTCCCCGACAATAATTAATATTTTATAACCACTTGCTTATTCGAAATATTTGCGTATTTTACCCATAACTATCCACATTAATCAAATCAACCCTTACTATTTCAAAATAATAAATAGAGGAAAATAAATATCATTTATTAATAATTTGGGGTCTTACAATTAATCTCAAGTGTCTTGTTTGTTTTTAAATTTGAGTTCGGAACTATTAGTTTTAGGATTATAAAATAGTTTAAGATGAGAGATTATTTAATATCATATTTTACATAGTATTATAATCTCCACCATTTGAAACTAAAATTGTTAGACAAAATTAACCTCAATTTTTTTTAAATAACCATAATATTCTTTTCTATCAATTTATCAAACTATCTTCTTTTTTGGTGAAAATAAATTTTGACTAAAGTGATCAAAATTTGTTTGGTTTTTTTGTGTGTGCTAAATATGATATATTATTGAAAAACATATCTCAAAATCTATAAGAATTAGATAACGGGATATAAGATTACAAATTTGTGTTGCATACAAATTAAAGAAATTATTATTTTTTTCATTTATCACTCTACTACTGCTATTATTTTCTAAGACTGATGCTACTATTTTTTTTATATTATTATTGCTACTAATTCTTCCTACAACTGCGGCTGAATGTACTCTTTCTGCAGCATTAAATTAAACTTGGTTGGGTGTCTGAAAGGAGGGGAGGCCCCAATGGTGTCTCACTCCAATGAAGGATTTGATATCAAAACTATGATTCTTTCTTGCTGGGTGGGTATTGTGGGTCAAGTGTGCTTTATAAAAAGAACATGGCAAAAAGGTCTTGTGGGTTTAAGTTGTGTCCACATCTTGTACTCCATCAAACATACCTAAAAGTTCATACTTAATTACTTATCCTTGAATTTTATAATGAAATCTACCCTACCCAATTCATCCATCTATTTTCTAATTAATGACTTTGTAAAACGTTTTAGTTTCAATCATATACTACACATTAATTTATTTCATCTCTTTTATCACAATAAAATTATTGTAAGCATAATAAAATTTACTTATTTAAACAATACTAATTTTCAATTATAAATCTTAGGTTTAATACCTATCAGCAAAACAACCATCAAACAAAAAATATTTACATATAAATTGAAACAACATTGGTCAAATCCCGAATTCCGAACAAATCTTAGGTCAAATTGAATCAAATTCATTCAAATAAGGTCTTAAACCACTAGCACAATAATATTTTATTGGGTCATCTCAGCCCCCCACAGACGAATCAAATTCATCCAAATAAGGCATTAAATCGTTATTGTTACTAACTTAATTCCTTAAATAAATAACCCGGGTCAAATCAATAGTATGGGTCATCAAAACCCACCCCACACACGCAAAAGGTCATGAATGAAAGTAATATTGTTAGTAATTTAATTTCTTATGTACAGATAAATTATTTTTATATCTTTTCATGTAGGAGTGGAGTGTTATATAAATCTATAACAAATCCTAATATGCAATAAAGAAAAGTAAAAAGACTAATAAATTTTTATTAGAGCGTAAATATATATATATATATATATATATATATATATATATATATATATATATATATATATTGTATAAATGAGTGCTTGATAGCAAACAATGATAAATAATATAAACTATTTACAAAATATTATGTATTGTAATATTAGATGACTGGTCTCAATTTTATATTTAAAAATGTTTAAAATTGACTTTCAACAATAAATAATACTTTTATAATTTGAAAGAGAGGAAGTATATATTACAATACTTTAGGAAAGGTAATTTCTATATAATTTGGAAATTGAAATTTCCATCATGACGAATACGTTCAACTCATAGACTTGCTTTACGCATGGGCCATGGCCCATAGTTACAAAATCTTTTTTGCCAGCTTGTACTTTGTTTTATTTAGAAGGTTTCCAGGTCATTTAGGTAATGTATATGCAAGCACACTTTGTATGGAACAAATTAATTAATTAATTACTAATTAGGAAGAAAAGCAATGCTCCGTCGTCCTATGTGATTAATTAGAGTATTTGGGCATGATTAATTAAGAAATTAAGCGGCAGAACAACCCCACTTCAATACAATATGATGTGTCCCTAAGAAGCTCCATCTCCATGGGACACTAATACGGTTAATGAAATAATTCTGAATATTTAAGTAATTTGAATGAGCTGAATAAAATAGAATTTTAAATATTAAATGAAAAAAGTTATTTGATAATGTCTAAAATATCTAAATAACATATTTTTATTATTTTACCCTTCTGAAAGAAATTTAAAATTGTTATAAATTTATTTAATACTCCCTCCGTCCCAAATTAATTGCTCAGTTTTGACTTTTTTAAGTCAAATTGACTATTTTTAGAATTAATAATTAAGCATATATAAATATATTTCTAAAATTATAAAAATTGGGATTAGTAATAAATTATATATACTTTCTTTTGGTTATAATCTCTTCACCTATATTTTAGCAAAAATAGTAAAAAAAATTAGTTTTAAAAATGGTCAATTTGACTTTAAAAAGTTAAAACTGAGCAATTAATTTGGGACGGAGAGAATATTACTTAATATAATAATTAATATTATAAAAAAAAATAAATATAAAATACTTCATTCACCCAAAAAAAATTACACTTGGTCATTCAACCCAAAAATCTGACCGATTCAGACATTCAGATAATTTTTATTCAAAACAAACGCACTGAATAACGGATCGATTCAACTATTGAGCCATTCAACTCTAAACAAACACCCTAACCTTACATTTGGCCCCTAAATTTTGAATAATTCCACAACAATTTTGACTATTGTCGATACAAGGTACGAAATTTAGTGCATATGGTACAATACATCAACGTCGTAGTACCTCATTGTGACGTTATAAAAAGGTGATGTGGTATTGAAATTTCCCAACAACTTCATCAAATTAATACTCTCAAATTAAAATAAAGTTATACTAGGTTTTTTTGTTTTTTTTAAGTTTCACACGACTTAAATCTAGTCGCGTAAAGTTTTTGACAGGATAATATAATTTTTAGTCACGGTACTAGGGTCTAATTTTTATTATAATTATTTTTGTTACAATCGAATAATTATACTCTTAAAAATTACAAAATTATCGTATTACTTAAGATTTTCGTCCGTTTCAAACGGAATGCTGACTGTGCAAGTTATTTGCTGACGTGATGTCAAACTCCAGACCTCCCCATACTAGAAATTTTATATTCCAACCAAAACCACTTGACCAAATACTTATCATGCTAGAATTAATGTAACAATAATATTTAAACCACCTATCATCGTTTATATGTATAGTTTATATGAATAATTGTAATAATAATAATAATTGTAATAATTATTATTGTAATAATAGTAATAAATTTTAAATATTTAAAATAATAATAATAATAATTAAAATAATAATAATAATTATTATTGTTTAACAAGTTTCATTATTATTTTTTTATTACAATTATTATTTAAAATTTTATTTATTATTATTTTAATTATTTTATTATTACAATAATTATTTTATCATTACAATAATTATTAACCGTCATCTCCTTACTCCCAGCTTTACATATTCCTTAGCCAATGGCTTATGATAGATGGAAATTATGAAATATATGGACCGGCATGTTTACATGTTCCTCCGCTAACGGCTTACGACAGAACATGCACAATGCACTGCTGGAACAAAATAATTGTAATTATTATTATTATTATTATTGTAATAATATAGTATATTATCCCCTTTTTAGTCACTGTATTATTATAATAATAATAATAATTATTATTATTTAAAATTTTAATTATTATTATTATTATTACAATAATAATTATTATTAAAATAATATTAATTATTATTATTTTAAATTTATTATTATTACAATAATAATGATTACAATTATTATTATTATTATTACAATTATTCATATAAACGATGATAGGTGGTTGAACCTGTTGTTTTGGTTGGAATATAAAGTTTCTAGTTTGGGGAGGTCTGGAGTTCAACACTCGCGAGCACCATTTTCTTTAAGAAAACTTTTAAAGCAAGTCTTTCTTCACGTCACGAAAATCTTAAGTAATGACCATTTTGTAATTCTCTTTAAGAAAACTTTTAAGGCAAGTCTTCTGCCCTTCACGTCACGAAAATCTTAAGTAATGGTCATTTTGTAATTTTTGAGAGTACAGTTATTCGATTGTAACACAAAAAATTTCAGTAACTACAATGAAAATTGGATCCGTGACCAAAAAATATATTATCCCGTTTTTGACTGTTAAGTGCAAAGTATGAAGTAAATTGTGGATTTCTTCTTCCTTTTTTATGTCAACACAGGTCATATAATTATGAATAGATTGGGCTTGAGCCGAAATGTGGGCTTTTCAACATTAGAACTTTTAAAAGCAAATTAAATCCTTGCCTATTGAAGAACGACTAAGATCTACTTGTTATTTTAGAAAGGCTTAAATATGAATTAATAACTTAAATTATAGGACATATTTCACTTCGGTGATTCACCTTTTAATTTTATTAATTAGATGATTAAACTATTAATTTTTTCCAATTGTAACAAATTGAACATGTCACGTCAGAAATTGCTAACGTGACTAATTGTGTGGGACAAATTTGATTTAATATGGGGCAAAATAGTTAAACAACAAATTAACATTAACATAAAATATATCCTTATATTAGATCATATTCAATCGATCAATCTAAAATATATCTTTATATCAGATCATATTCATGCTATAAATATATTGTATGGATCTAGTATAGCTGCTTGGACACGTGGTTCTAGATCTGATTTAGAGTTCCGCTAGTTCAACTAGCGGACGACGTGTAATTTCGCTTTTAATCTACTTCCTTAATTTATGTAATGCGGTTGTAGGTTTTCGATACGAAACGCAAATGAAATAAACAATTTAAACCAAATTCAAACCCTAAACACGATCCAATGAAAAAAGTTAATTCAGCCGTTAGAAATTATACCATTAAGAAAGCGATTAAACGATGCGTCGAATCTCCAACGCATTCGAATTTAATCAAGCTGCGTCTCTACGGTATCCATACCTAACGCCTCCACGAATCGTCCTACGATCTGCGAGAAGAAGGAATCGCAAGATTAAATGCCACCAAGGATGAGGATTTACTGAAATGTTTTCTCTAGTCTCTAAGAGAGGCTAGAATTTTGTTTTGATTAACTTTCCAAAGACGCGATATCATATATATATATAGAATAAATCTAATTAATCAAAAACCCTAATCTAATTAAAATAAAATCCAAATTTATATATATATTATATCTTAATTAAGTCTTACTTAATTAATATATATACATATATTAAAAGCATCCTTTTAATTTAAATTAAGTGATTTAAATACTATCGATCATATTGATATATTTAAATCCTTACAATTTAAATTAATTCCCTTTAATAACGTTAACAATGTGTGTGACCCTATATGTTATTATTATTACGTTGGCAATAATTTTAAAATCATATTATAAAATTATAAACACCTGATGCAAGATCTAAGAATGCATCATCGCTACCCAAGTAATAATAAGATCGATGATTCGATCTGAACCTTTTTGTGACCAATGTTTCAATGTAATTTAATCCTTTTAACCTTAATATCATAGAATAAACTCGAGTCATGGAATGTGTCATACTCTTCATAATTTAATCCGAGTTTTCTTGATCAATGAAGTAGACTATATGAAACAAATCAATATTTGAAAGATGGCCACGCATAGTCCTACTCAATCAAGAGGCCTATGGATATCACCCTAATATATAGGATGGTTAAATTCCATCTAGATGACTTCATATTTCTCACACGATTCATTATGTACTCAATAATCACCTTTATAGTCCACCTATTAAAGGTGACATTTGATTATATCAAAGTACATAAATTCTCGTGTAGAAATATAGTGATTTCAGTGCTCTGAGGACCATTACATCATTATCACTATGAGAATCGCTAATGACACTTCGATGCTCCACATAAATTCTCATGGTGGGTCCATCCGAAGACATCGTTCTCAACACATACCTATGCATTGACTTAATATCTCATATATTTATGACCAAAATGAGATTTGGTCATCATCGATCCATATACTAGTCTCAATGCATCATTGTTGTCTATCAACAATGGTACTTTCGATTAGGACATTTAAGAGCAATAATACTAATTGTAATTATATAATCTCATGTTCAAGTCACATACTTGAAACTATATAAATTATATAAATTGTATCTCTATTCTAAAGAATTTTATTATGTTAACATTTATATAACGCAGTAAATAAAACCATAATAAAATCATTCATTTATTTAATCAAATATAATATCAAAATGTTAAGCAATTATATCAAATAATTGGCCTCTAGGGCATAAACTCTAACAGTTTATGATGCTATTTGGCCCAATTTTCATCCATAGCAAATACTAGGGGTGTTCATCGGTAAAGAACCGAACCAAATACCGAAAGTCCCCAAAATAAAAATCTGATATCTGGAACCAATTGAATCAGAGATATCAACTCGATTAACCTTCCTTTGGCCTTGATTCGATTTTTACCTTACTAGAACCGGCCTCAAATTTAAATCATTACTGAGCCCAATTTTAAACAAAAACCAGCCCAAGAAAGAGCAGCCCAAGACTTATTTTTGAGCCAAAATTCGACTAAAAGAAGTAGCCCATGACTTGTACCAAACTCCACCTTTTACAAGCTAAAATTCGGCCCAATAAAAAATATAAGACTTGGAAGTCTTTTTATAAGAAAAACTTCCTTAGACTTTTACAAAATAACGAAGGTGGGACTTGGCTATTAAAGTCTCAAGGAAAATTCATTTGATATTCTTTTAAAAGAAAAACTTCCTTAGACTTTTATAAAATAACCCATGTGGGACTTAGCTATTAAAATCTTACTTGGTAGTATTTTTATAAGGAAAACTTCCTTAGACTTTGATAAGTGAACCAATGTGGGACTTGGGCACTTGGCTATTAATATTTGGAAGTCTTTTTATAAGGAAAACTTCCTTAGACTTTTATAAGTAAACCAATGTGAGACTTGACTATTAAGATTTTATTTGGTAGTTTAGAAACAAGATAAGTAAGATAGTGCCATAAGTTCCCTTATGTTATGTGATTTTCTTGGCATTCATTAGTGTCGGATTTGATGAGAATCTAAGTTGGTATTTACATTCCAATATTAAATTTACATCCCTATATTAAATAATAATAATTTGATTACGCGTTATCTTGAATCATTATTACATGTAATCAATTTATAAGGAAATTTTAGAAACAAGTTATGTAAGATGGTGCCATAAGCTCCCTTATGTGATTTCTAAGTTGGTATTTACATCCGTATATTAAGTAATAATATTTTGATTACTTGTTATCTTGAATTCATTATTAAATGGTAATCAATTCTCAACTAAATAGTAAAGGCTTCACATTGTAGTGTTTTTATAAAGAAAATTTTCTTCAATGTGGGACTTAGAAACAAGTTATGTGAGATGGTGCCATAAGTTCCCTTGACAAGGGTCAAGTTGGTATTTACATCCCAATATTAATTAGTAATTTAATAATAATAAGTAATAATAGTTTGATTAGTTGTTATCTTGAATTCATTATTACATGGTAATCAAATTATAAGGAAAATTTCTTTAAAATTTTACTAATTTAGCCAATATGGGACTTTGAGACTTGGAGACAACCAAATACTAAGGATTTCAAATACATCCCACATTGTCTAGTATGCCATCTCTTATCTTACCTATATTCTATAAATAGATGAGACTTTCAAGTTAATTTTACATGGTTAGACATCCCACATTGTCTAGTATGCCTTCTCTTGTCTTACCTTTTATTCTATAAATAGAGGAGACTTTCAAGTTAATTTTTTATGGTTAGACAAAAGTCATAAAGAATTGATTTTTCAAGTTCTATTTTATTTTTTTAATATATTATTTAAAAATTTGGTACAATCGGTTCGGTTCGGTATTTACCGACCAAGCCAAACACTCTACCGAAATCGGAACTGAAAATTCGGTTTGTATCGGTATTGAGTAGATTGAACTTTTTTATCTTAAAATCAAATCGGAATTTGCCTTGGCTTCCTAAAATCGAAAAAATCGAATTTGGGTTTGAACACTCTTAGCAAATATTCCCTCCGTTCCTAAAAGATTGTCGTTTTAGGAGAAAAAATGTGTTCCAAAAAAATTTATCGTTTACAACTTTCGAGGAGAATAAATTATTTAATTTCCTATATTACTCCTACCTTCTCTCATTGTCCCAAGAAATTTTCTTCCTGTATTAATAGTTTTCTTCCTTGTATCCATGTGCCAAAACCTTAAACGATAATTTTTTAGGAATGAAAAGAGTACTTGCTATGAATCATTTTTCATATATATATATATATATATATATATATATATATATATGTATGTATGTGTGTGTGTGTGTGGACTGTTGTTGGTGGGAACTAAGGCCCGCCAGCTTTATAGCTTATGGATCTCACAGCACCAACTTTTGTAATTTTCCAGCCCATCATATTCTTGGTTTTAGCAGAACAAATACTACAGTATACATTAGTAGGGACACTTTATTTTGTGGATCATAACATTCCCAACATGATAAATTAATTTTAAAGTTCACTTTTATTTACGCCTTTAATTTGTCCCAAATTAATTTTTTTTTAAATTTAACTTGCATATATACTGTTTATTTCATAATTATTAATTAAACACATGTATTTCAAATTTTGAAATCCCAAACATTGAACTTAGTAGTACATTCTATATAATTTACAATTATAATCTCTCCATTACTTATTCTTAAAAAAAAAAGGTTCGGGATGAAGGGGAGTAGGTATCATTTTCAACAATAGTACTGTTGTGTTAATTTCATAATAAGAGAAAATTACTGGAGTTTAGATTACTCAGTAAAGCTACTTGAGCTAGCTAGCAATAGCCAATAGCATCATAGCATGCATAGTATTGAAGATTTAGATTTTGGGATATATGGGTTACTACTTGAAGATTTAGATTTTGGGATATATGGGTTACTACTTGTTGAGTCATAATATTTTTCCTATTTGAGCCGAATGAATTGGGCTCATTTATTTAACTAATTTATTAAGCCTCCATTATTAAACTTTGAAAGTTATTGGGTCTAATCACCATATTATTTCTATTGAACTCTATAAAATCGGGTCGGTTCATTAGATTAACTCATTAGATCTTTTTAATATCTATTACTTTGACTTGCAATAATGAAAAAGCATGATACTGATTGAGACACACCGCCACATTAATGTGGATGGGATTATAGCTTACCACAAGACAAAATGTAAAGATGAAAGGTAGTAGATAGACTATATGCGTCTCTACAGGCAGAACCCATCGGATCGGTAATGTATGGGTTAAGTAGTAGGTACTACACGGTAAACCCAAAAGAGAAAGTATACCCTATCAACCAAGTCTTCACAACCAGGTACGTTCACATTCATATTCACACACACACAACTGAGAACATCTATCTCTCTCAATACACTAGACATTACATCCTCCATTGTTAACCTTGTGAACACCGACATCACTCTCACGCTGAAGTTATCCCCCACCACGGTCCAAGTACCCGAGCGAGCTTTCGTGTCTTATCGTGTTTATCGTCGCGGGGATCGATGTCTTACGTGATTTGGACGTGGCAAAAGATCTTAGGCGTTAACATTGGGCGGCTTAGAAGGGGCGATTAAGTGTCATTGAAATTTTCAATCACATCCATTTAATCTACTTGGAATGGTGGTGAGGAGTAGAGGCAGACGCTGCAGGGAAGGCGATGGTCGTAAGCTTCGCCAACGCCTCAGATTTGATAAAAGGATCGTCTGTCCTTCTTAAAAGTGCTCACGAGAGCCACGACCTCTAAGCATAATTGGGTGATCTCCGTCCAAGATCCACGATGGACCCGATTTGGAGGTTGGTCTTTGATCTTTGATAAAGGGCATGATCGTGGTCGGGCGACGGAGGGCTCACCGACTAGGACTCATCAGCCGGGTGGTCGAGGAGACGAGTCGCCAAGTTGGCGAGGATGATGAGACAAGTAGATAAAGCCTTGGAGGTCTGTTAAGCGGAGGGAAGATATAAGATAGAAGCGGATGCTTGGTGGGCGGAGTTAAAGGACGAAACATCTAGCCATATTCGATCCAGAAAGGCGGAGTAAGCATAAGAAGGTGTCACGGCGAGAGGGAAAGAGCCGAGCATTCCATACATGTGTCTAGGATCGCTCACGGTAGAAGGAGATCGAAGAGCAGAACTCCCGTGGCCTCGAAGAGGGCACTAGTGGTTATTGGTTCTCATCATCGAGGACGACGGCGAGCGAAGGAGGCGGTCGAGGAGATCGTGCTGTAAACCGTAAAAAGAGAGCATAAGTGTGACCATTCTTATCATGAGGATGTAATATGCGCGGGAGTAGATCCGTAAGCC
Organism: Panax ginseng; assembly: GCA_020205605.1. Lineage (NCBI taxonomy): Eukaryota > Viridiplantae > Streptophyta > Magnoliopsida > Apiales > Araliaceae > Panax > Panax ginseng. The sequence goes on from CM035146.1 coordinate 103,504,583, forward strand.
CCTTATGAGGGCAATGGGATCGGCGGCGGAGGTCGATCCAATTAGAAAGCGGAATGTCGTTCGGAGAAAGAGGTCTCTCGCGACTCAAGGTGTTGATTTTTTAGTAAAGGAGTTGAAAGAGCTCCGAAAGCAGTTGGCTGAGGTTCAACAGGTGAAGGACACTCTGGGAAAAAAGGCATCCCCTTTTTCTTCGGATATTCTCAAGGAGAAGGCATATATCACCAAGAAGTTGCCTCGTATGGAGAGTTACGATGGGTCCGGGGACCCTTACGACCATAGCCAGACGTTCGACCGGCTGATGAACTATTATGATTTCACTGATGCGGCCAAATGTCACACATTTATTACGACATTGAGGAAAGATGCGAGGCAGTGGATGGGGACTTTCTTGCCGATTCAATTTCCTCTTGGGTAGAGCTTTGTGATAAGTTTCATGCCCGCTTTAGGGAGCAACCGAAGGAGAGGAAAGCCCACCGATTCACTAAAGACAGTCCGAAGCAGCTTCACCAACGAGTCCTTGGGTCATATGTGAAGAGGTTCGGAGAAGCGATTGGTCGGTGTCCGACCTCAATGATCTCTGTGTAGTAGGTTTGTTTGAGAATGGGCTAGATCTGGTAAAGTCCGGAAGTTGGTGAAGAAGTTGATGTTCCACCATACGAAGAGCCTGGCAGAAGCTTTTGACAAAGCGAAGGATATATTATTGTAGATGAGGCTATAATAGCACGAAACATCCTTCTTCGGACCAGCTTAAAGGATGCGAGATGATCCCAAGCGTATGGCGATCGAGAGAGGGGTAGGATATAAATGATCGGTGGGAGGCGCTTGAAGAAGTTCAATAACTCATGGCGACAGAAGAGTAGTCGTCCGCCTCGAAGGTGAATAAGGTTTACACCAAGTTGAACACGGATAGGTCGGTGATTTTGGACCAGATCAGAAACCAGCCATTCTATGAGCCGCCTCGTGACCACATCAAGCCAGGGCAGGGCAATATCCGAAAATATTGTGACTACCATCAAGCCGCTGGTCACGATACTAATGAATGTTGCAATTTGAAAGATTTCGTAGAGAGGAAAATTCAAAACCGGTTTCTTTGGTTCGATGATGTAGGGAGGGACCAACAAGGTCAGCAAAATATTGATCGTATTGTTCAGACCGTTCAAACGGTCCTACCCGCCCAAAGTATTCCAATACCACCGTCAAGGCACATCGTTGATGTAATAACCGACGGGACGGTAGGGAAGTTGGTAGGGAATAAGAGGAGAGGATATCTAGATTCGGTCATGTCCGTGGCGTGCTCTCTCCCGTAAGCCAGAACTTTTCGAGGGACTGCTTTTTCTTTCACCGTCAGATTATCCTTCTTGAGCCTATCGAGCCGCATGAGGCGTTGGTGATCACAAAACAGTGGGTTCGATAGATGTGAAGAGCATGATGATAGAAACCGGTCTTCAGAGACATTTTATATGCCCATGCTTATCGAGAGGATGCATCTTGATGGGCGGAAGATGGAGGCTCAAGCGAGGCTCCTTTATACGGCTTTAGCAATGATCCTGGCCAGAGTTGCAGAGCACCATCGAGCTCCTAGTGATCTTCGACTACTCCCTCGACGGTAGAAATAATGTGTAAATTTTATGTTGTGCAGATAGATTCTAACTTATGACGCCATATTGGGAAGGCTACACCGATGACTCTCTCCAAGCAGAACTTCCATCCTCACTTCAAAATCAAGTTCCCCACGGCACATGAAGTCGGAGAAGTGGCAGGGGACTTAAATCTGGCCCGACGATGTTATAGAAATGCGGTTATTTCTTCCGAAGTGGGGGTCAGCAAACAGAAACAAACCATGGCAATTGAGATCGAGCCCTTCACTGAAAGTAGCTCGGAGCCATTGGTAATTCCTGCTGGAGAGACGAAAGAGATCGAGCTAGTCCCTAGAAAGCCAGAAAAGACAGTGAAGATTGGTTCGGGTCTGCCAGAACCTCTTCGGACAAACCTCATGGAACTCCTTCGCTGCTATGCGGACATTTTTGCATGGGAACCATAGAACATGCCTGGAGTTAGCCGAAAGATAGCTGAGCACAGACTAGATATAGATCCCTCGAAGAAGCCAGTTCGATAGAAAAGGTGGATCTTTGCACCAGAGCGACAGAAGATAATTGATGAGGAGATTGCAAAGGTGTTAGCTGCTGACTTCATCTATGAAATTGATTACCCGGAATGGATGGCGAATGTGGTGTTGGTGCAGAAGCAGAATGGAAAATTGTGGGTTTGCATCGACTACACCGATCTGAATAAAGCTTGTCCGAAGGACTTTTATCCTTTGCCCCATATTGACCAGCTCATCGATGCCACTTCGGGGTATACATTACTAAGCTTTATGGATGCTTTTTCAAGTTATCACCAAATATCCATGTGCGAGAGGATATTACAAGACAACATTCATTACACAGGCCGCTCGGTTATGCGCTGCAAGAAGATGACCTTTGGCCTTATAAATCGGAGCCACTTACCGAGAATGATGAACTTAAATCTTGACGAGTAACCTGGGGAGAAACATGGAGGTTTATGTAGATGACATGATGCGTGAAGAGCATGCGAGTTTGAAAGCATTTGGACGATCTGGAGGAATGCTTCGGATCGTCCGTCATCGTCGGTGAGGCTCAATCCGACCAAATGCACTTTCTACCTTAATTAGTGCGGGAAAATTTCGGGATATCTGGTCACCGAGAGGGCATCGAGGCCAACCCGGAAGATCCAGCCATTCGTGACACGAAGACTCTCGGTCATTCAAAGACGTCCAACATCCGATTTGGCGGGGATTGCAGCTCGATGAGGTTTATGTCCGAGGTCTGCGCAGAGAGATGTTTGCCATTCTTCGACACATTGAAGGGGTAGAAGAATCGAAAGACGCCCAATGGACTTCTGAGTATGAAGACACCTTCCAAGGCATAAAGACATATCATCGCCTTTCCGCCTTTATTGGTAAAGCACACCCAAGTGAGAGACTTTGTATTTATACCTTGCAGCAAGTTCGTTTAGCGATAGGAGCGATCTTTGGTTCGGGAGGTCGATGGGAAAAAGATCCGGCCTATTATGTCGATCCGTCCCATGAGATCTTTGAAACCAGGTGCGAATATTAAAAAATTTGTTTTTTTTGATAATTGTTAATCAGACTTAAGAATATTTTCAAAATTGGGCTCTGTGCTCATTGCTACACGGATCGGCCCATCAAGAAGGTGATGGGCAAGCCGGAGGTCTCAGGAAGATTAACAGCATGGAATATGGAGTTATCACAATTTTTCATTAAATATCATCCCCGAACTGCTATCAAAGGTCAGGCCTTGGCCGATTTTATGGTGGAGTGCTCGTTCACCGAAGCGAGATCTTAAACTACCGGTGAGATGTCCAATCGAGCGATTCAGATTCTTCTAGAGGTCGAATGTGCTTGGACGTCAGATGTAGATGGATCCTCTACAGTGACTTTTAGTGGGGCAGGAATTATCTTGACGAGTCCTAGGATTCAAAGTCAAGAGCCATCGATTTGGGTTCAAAGCAATAAACAACGAGGCCGAGTATGAAGCAGTGTTAGCAGGAGTTCGACTAGCGGAGAGTCTAGAGGTCTAGAAGCTGATCATTTACAGTGACTCTCAGTTGGTCGTCAAACAACTGTCGGGAGATTATGAAGCTCGTGGGACCAGGATGATCAAGTATCTGACAGAATTGAAAGACAGACAGACTTCAATAATTTCTCTCTTATGAGTTTCAGGGCATCGAGCGTAACGATAATTCCATTGCTGATGCACTGTCGAAGCTATCCACTACGGATGCAGATGTTTTCAACGGATCGGTTTATTTAGAAATTTTGCAGCAGCCGAGTATCCAGCATGAAGCAGTAATGTGTATCGAACGATCTAACTGTTGGATGACTCCCTACATCGAATATTTGGTGGATGGCGTCCTTCCTTCGGATCAGATGCTGGCAAAGAAGTTCAAGTACAAGAGTGCCAACTTTGTTCTTATTGATGGGGATCTTTATCGAAGGGCATTTTCGTCACCACTATTAAAGTGTCTGGTTCCGTCTGAAGCTGAGTATGCCCTTCGGGAGGTTCATGAAGGCATCTGTGGCGATCACATGGCTGCTAAGTCATTGGCGTATAACGTTCTTCGACAAGGGTATTACTGGCCAACGATCTTCAAGGAAGCTACTGAGTACTTGAAGAAGTGTGAGAAGTGTCAGCTCAACAGTCCGATTCCACATCAGCCACCAGAAGAGCTATACTCGATTCTATCTCCTATACCCTTTCTTTATGCAGGGGTTGATATCTCGGGTCCATTCTTGAAAAGCGAAAGTGCGGTCGGTTTAGATTATAGTTGCCATTGATTATATGACCAAGTGGGTAGAGGCGAAGCCACTTCGGTTGATAACAGAGCAGGAATGTTTGAAGTTCATGAAAGAGTCCGTAATATTTCGCTTTGGAATTCCCAAAGTGGTGATATCAGACAATGGATGCCAGTTCGTGGGATCAAAATTTGAAGGATTTTTGAAGGAGCTGGGGGTTCAGCACAAGAAGACTTCAGTGGCTCATCCAAAGTCGAACGGGCAAGTCGAGGTGACCAACAAGACGCTGCTGAACGGGATCAAGCGCAGACTGGATGAAGCTAAAGGAAGATGGCCGTAAGAATCGCTCGTCAGTCATGGTGGGCTTCTTCGACCACACCGAGGACCATCATAGGATTCACCTTTTCGATTGGCAGGTAATGCGATGCCTTAGTCCCAATCGAAATCGGATCTCCAAGTCTTGGTCGGTCAATTCAAAGAGATCTACAAATGACGAAGGATGAAGGCCAACTTGGATCTGCTGAAGAAGTTAGAGAGTAGCTTTGCTCAAATCGGTACAACTTATCAACGTAAGAGTAACTAAGCATTACAACAAAGGGGTTAAACTTCGCAGATTCAAGTAGAGACTTCGTCCTCGGAGAAGTCGAGCGTCTACGCCTCAAAACACAGGGAAAGTTAATCTTAATCCTGGGAAGGGGTAGTATGAAAGTGATCAAGTACCAAAGCCGAGGACTTATCGCTTCAAAGCATTAGATGGATCCGAGATCAAGAACACTTGGCATGCAGCGGGCTTCAAAATATTTCCAGAGAGATCAAGTCGGTTTACCAAAGTCTCATATGATTGTTCACCATCTATAAAAGTTCACTTTTTCACAACCGATCCTCTTCTTATTTGTCCTAAGTTCACAATGGTGTAAGGAGGTGTGGTCAGACTCGCTGGCCATTCGATGGTAGCCTATCTATTTGTTGCCCAGCGTGGTAGACAAATCCTATGTTCCTTTATATTACTTTTACCATGGGCGGTAAATTAATAGTCACCGAAGTAAGGAGGACGGGGTGGACTCGCTGACCATTCGATGGTAGCCTCTTCGGCAGGAGTGTCCTTATGGTTTTATTATACCCTGCGTGGTAGACAAATTCCATGATCCTCTTAATTTTGATTTACCGCGAGTGGTAAACAAAATGCACTAGAGTAAGGAGGTATGGTCGGACTTGCTGGCCATTCGATGACAACCTTATTGTCGAGAAAGTGTCCCTATGAATTTGTGACCTCGTGGTAGACAAATTCCATGATCCTTATATCTTGGTTCCTATATAATTGTTTCACCCGTGTAGTAGATAAATGGTCCTTATATCTTGGTTCCTATATAATTGTTTCACCCTTTGTGGTAAACAAAATTCATGGGTGCAAAAGAGATCACCAGAATTCATCGACATACGACCGATCTCACACTTCGTAAATGATAAGTATACATTACTTTATTTTGTTCAAGTGTTGAGTTCTTCATTTAATTCAATTCATTAAATTCTATCCATTAAATTCATTTCACTTCATTTCATTCTTAATCAAGTTATATGCCTTAACTAATTCACAATCTAAGATCACTTCATTCAAGTCCATTGGTCTTGAATCGCCGACAAGAAACGAAAAACATTATGCCAAAGTCGACATAACCAAAGTAGAAAATTCATTAATAAATATTAGTCCGATTCAATACATAACGATAAACCTATTGTGCGTAAAACATAAATTCCAACATAATTTCGTAACAATAGAAGTCCCGATAAAAGTTTTAAAACAAAATCCTTAAACAATTTCCAAAATAATGTAAATTTTCACAAATATTCTTAAATAAAATCCGGGAAAGATAAGAGTATTCACTTCACGCATCATCCTGCGCCATCCGAAGAGTCGAGCAAAGATGGATCCACGTTAATTGTAATCAACTTCTCCGCCACGACTCCAGAGAGCTCATAGCTTTAATATATCTTCATGATCTCTCGCTAATCTCATCCGATTTCCGAGCATTTTCACAGATCTGCTGCTGCGAAGGTCATCGCCAGAGGAGGCCCAAGGTCCCAAGAGCCTTGAGTTCTTGGATTTCTTCTTCAAGCTTCGACGCTTATTCATATAGCGACGAAGTTTCATAATTTCTAGCTTTTGGATCGTTTTAGTCAAGATCTTAAAGATCGCCTTTTAACTCTTTGATCTTCTCCATCCTTATTTCGCCTCCTCCGAACCAAATCAACGCTTCATCTTGTCATATTGTGCTTTAGTTGACTTCAGCTTCTTCATTGGATGTCTTCACATCTTCTTTAGTCCGGCCAACTCCTTCCAAAGACCCTCATTTGTGTGAAGAACGCCTCACGCGTTGAGTCCTTTCCGAGCCGCAGCCGGACTTTCGAGATGGCATTCTCCTTTCTCATCGCTTCTTCTTCTGCTTTCGATTTTGATAGACTTTGGATGCAAGGCGTCCAAATACAAAGATTCACCTATGATATTCAAATTTTATTTGACCAATTTCAAATGTCTAAATATGAAGATAAATACGAAATTGCAGAGAAAACTACTTTACCTTCGCCCAGATAATCGATGTCTTCCTTGGCAGATCCATGTTTGAACTATTACCAAATCGATGGTCATCGGTGTCACGGACGAAAGCATCAAATAATTGGAAGGGAAAGTTGGCATTAAATCGAGGTCACATGGTTGGAGAGGCCATAGCATCATGCTGAAATTCGGAAGTTGACTGTCTTAGAGGAGAAGGCACAGGTTGATCGCGAGTTAGTGGCGGATCCGTGTATATATTTTTCGGAGAGGGAGATCGAAAAGGATTAGGTTCGTGGACTGGTGAGGGAGCAGAGGATGAACCTGGATGGCTGTTTGATGGTTGTTTTCTTTTTCGAGGTAAGATGGGGACAGATTCGACCAGCTCATCATCAGGCACTTGAATTTCTGTGGGAACTGTTGGAAGGATGTCAGTCGAGGACGGAGGAACTCGAAGCTCATCAGCGGTTAAAGGGGTAATCTTTGTCCTCAGCTTCTTAACACGGAGGACCTTCGCCTGATCGTGTAGAGGTATGTCAAGTAGGCTTCTCTTAATTGGAACAGATTCAGAAGGTACAGAACTAGGGTTGGATGAAGGCTTTGCTTGTGGAATTGCTTCTGTAATTATTTTCGGGTCACTTTCAAGGGTTGTTTCTGGCTGAATGGGCTTAGATTTTTTGGCGGCTCTTTTTCTTCGACGAGGCCTAAGAGATTCTTCAACAACAATGTGTTCATCACTTGGGGTTCGTCATCCCAAGAAAAAGCAAGGTGGATCGGTAAATGAGGGATCGATTAGGGAGATTCTTTAATGGAGGCTCTTCACTCAGATCCACGGTTTTCCCAAAATTGAGAAATCGCTTAACTCTTTTACTTACGAAGAAGTTGGTTTGATCAAAGACACCGCAAATAACCATGTATCAAAACCCATGTCACTTAATACCTCAAAAAGATGTGTTACAAAGTTATTCAAACTTACATTTATGGTCATATAACCAGTTTCATTAGTCATAAGTGTAAAACTCCATTCCTTCTCGAGGAATTTTCTTCAAAAATCGCCATTTCCTTCAGGGCGCTTCTTCGGGGATATCTCCAAAGTCGTGAGAGATCCGATCAAAGATAGTCCAATCGGGGAAGAGAAGGATTTCGTGTCCTCAGAACAAAAAATCATTTTTCGTACCAACCTTGTTGCTTGAAGGGGTATCTATCGTGGTCTCTTCTCAAATCAAGCGTTGGGTCGAGGAGACCGTTTCTTAACATTTTGAAATCTCGCTTCTGGATTTACCTACCGGTTTGAAAGAGGTGAAGAAGATGTCGACAAATGGAGGAATCCTAGTTCAGTGATGTATGAATGCTAATGCTTTGAATGTGGATATAAGAATTAGGAACCAACTGGCAAATCCCACTCCTATAAACCCTGGGAGGTAATGACGAAGGCATGGAGGGTAAAGCGAATTCCTTTTCGAGAAAAAGTAACTGGCATGGCAACCCAACCATCCGGTCGATGGTACACGCGTTCTCTCGAACCTGAGCCCTTATCGCAAACATATCCAAATCGATGGCAGTCCTGGAGGATACGTATCTCACTTCTAAAAATGTAACGATGGGGGTATTGGCACGAGGAAACTGCTCCCCATCCTTAAAGAAGCCGGTGGGTGGCGGAGAAGGTATCAAGGCGGATTCTTCCCATAGTTCTTTGCGGATCGATTTGAACTCGAACCCTCTTGATCGTAGTTTGATTGGGGAAATGGTGTTAATGGGAGTCACTGGAGAGGAGAACTCGGTTGGTATTCGTGACCACCATTTTGAGATTTCGCAGAGAGAGAAAAAAAGTTCGGAGAGGAAGAAAGCTCAAAGGTTCAAAGTTCAAATTAAGGGTAAAACCGCTAAACCGTAAAGTTTACCTTTATAATCGACCGCTACACGAGTTAAGAAGGCGGCACATTTAATCTCTGGCAATGATGAGAATTCGAATGGGAAGCGTCCGGATCAAGCCTTAGATATTTTATCAGATTAGGCTTCTCGGTTGGGTTCCCGGTTTTTAGTCCATCTTTTTCAATTTCAATCCTTTCTTGACTGGGCTTTTCACGTTGGACGTTCAACAATCCTCTATCTCATCTTATGGACCAAATCGGGTATGTCTCAATTGCTTCATGTTATGGGCCTTTAGTGAATTCTAATATCATGGACCATTTATAGTTTTCTATTAAAAATTCTGTTTAATAAAAAACTAGGGGGCAATGTTGGGTCATGATATTTCTCCTATTCAGTACGAATGAATTGGGCTCATTTATTTAACTAGTTTATTGGACCTCCATTATTGAACCTCGAAAGTCATTGGGCCTAAATCACCATATTGTTTATATCAACTCTATAAAATCGGGTTGGCCTCATTAGACTAACCCATTAGATCTTTTTAATATCTATTACTTTGACTCAGAATGATGAAAAAGCATGACAATTGACCGAGACACCCATCGTGCATTAATGTGGATGAGATTATACCTATTGGCGGACAAACAAATGACAAAAGGTAAAAGTAGATAGATCGCATGCAATTGGCAGAACCCATCAAATCGGGGGTGTGGTCGGTTAAGTAGTAGGTGGCGTGGTAAACCGGAAAGAGAGTATACCTATCAACCAAGTCTTCACAACCAGGTGACGCTTCACATTCATATTCACACACACACAACTGAGAACATCTATCTCTCTCTCAATACACTAGACATTACATCCTCCATTGTTAACCTTGTGAACACCGACATCGACTCTCACGCTCGAAGTTATCCCCTCACCATGGCCCGTACCGTCAAGCTTTTGGTGTCTTATCGTATTTACTGTACAGGATCAGGACGTCTTATGTGATTGAAATATGGCAAAAGATCTTGGCGTTAACACTACTCTATAAATTTTATGAGTTACAATCAAGCCTCTCTTATATTGAATGTCTCATTTCTATATAGAACAATTTATCTTCTTAATTTATTGATTTAAAGTTTTTAAACGGATGAAGTTTAATTAGTATCTTTGGCAGAAATCAAAAGTCCAGTCTCAAAGATAAAACTATGTGCATGGAATTAAAGATCGTTTGACTATTTCTTTTGTCAATATATTACTTTCTCGTAAATTAAAATTAATTTTAAAACTGAATTAATTATCTCATAATTAATCAAAGTTTTGGAAGATATAGTAGTATATCAATGAGCAAATTATAAACATTAATTAATTATATGACCGTTACACATTTTATATTTTAGAGAAAATTAGAGTATATACATATTGTATTAATTTATTATAAGATCCTAACATAACATCTCATGTCAACTCAATAAAATCTTATCCTTTTGGACTGTTAAAAAGAGAGAGTAATAATCTCCAAAACTAATTATCACCAAAACTAATTATATTTGAGGGCGACAAACATTTAAATAGATTATCACCACCTACTCGCTCTATAATTCCTCTCTTAGCTTATAGTTTGTGTGGCTTTGGAAAATCTATGTTTTGTTCTTTCCCACGTACCAAGCCATGAACTCAAAATACCTTTTAGCTTCATTAACATTTCTACTCATATCCATCGTATTATCGGTTGATCTTTCTAGGTTTCTCTCAGATCATCTCTCCGGCAAAGACAAGTCAATATCCAATTATGAGGAGGACTACTTTGAAGACACAGAAGTGATTCCAATTGTGGGTGCAGTTGGTCCCGAGAGCATTGCTTTTGACCCCATCACCGGTGATGGTCCATACACCGGAGTCTCTGATGGTCGGATAATTAAATGGGATCAAAGCGAACGCCGGTGGATCAACTTCGCCGTTACGTCTCCGGAGAGGTGCATGCTACTTTACCATGAACCTTATTCTATCTCTCTCTCACACACACACACACACACACATATATATATATATATATAATATAGCAATAAACATATACATATGCATACACACGATTAAGGGTTTAATGTGTGGTGAGCACAGATCCTACGTCCTCATTTTATATGTCTCTTTGTATTTTTCATTTAAATTTTTAACACCTGATTTTTTATTTAATTTTAAAATTAATTGATATTAAATAAGAATTCAGGTGAGAACATGTAAAATGATGCATATAAAATGGATAATGATATGTGAACGACATTATTTTTGACTTTTTTGTAACAAACTCGAGCGATACATAACACATTTCTTATAGAATAAAAGTGGGTTTTTGGTATATATCGTTTTCACCTACGCTAGTTACCAAATTCCTACATCACAAAAGCAAAAAAATTGGAGCAAAGCAATTCTTCATAATATATAAATATTTTCTTATAGTATTATATTTTGTACGTACACAATTATATAAAAATTTATGTTATTGAAAAAAATAGTCTTTTTAATTTTGTTCCTAATTTATTTATGAACTTTTAAAATTTAAGCTGCAATGTAAATGGTGATACTTCACTAGAAAAACAATCCGGCCGACTTGTTTTTGCATGTAGGCATAGGCAATATACTAAATGGGTTGCCGAAAAATAAATGTTAAAGAGTACCATTGATCAGTGATTGATTTGAAGAAAAAAGTAGTACTCAATATGTTAAAGAGTCATACAACAATAAATACATGTTGATTGTAAAAACTTATATATGTAGATATGTTAAAATTAAGAATAATTCGGTCTTAATTTATTTTATTTTGTTACTTGAAATATCAGCTAAAACATAATCTAATTTTATCATAAATTTATCCATATATAAAAATCATTTCTCATATACTAACTAGGATCGACAAGTAATTAAATAAAAAGTAGTTTATCCGTTCTAAAAAAAATGATATAAATACATTTTTCACACAAATTAAGGGAGTATTTGATAAAAACTGAATGAGTCTGAATCTGAATGAGCTAAATTTAAGGGAGTGTTTGATAAAAATTGAATGAATCTGAATCTGAATCTGAATGAGCTGAATCTGAATGAAAAAAATTGTTTGATAATTAACATGTCTGAAAAATCTGAATAACAGAATTTTAGTATTTTACCTCTCTGAAAAAATTCAAAGTTATTGTAAATTTATTTAATATTACTTAATATAATAGTTTTTTTATTTTATTCAACTGCTCATTCAGTGGTGTAATAATGTTGACGTCAGTGGTGTAATATTATATTTTTTTCTTTTACCTGTATAATTTTAATTATATTACTCCCTTCGTCTCGTATTAAACGTCTTAATTGGTTTCAACACGCTAATTAAAAACATTTTTTTTATCTAAATTGCCCTTCTAAAATACTCTCTCCGTTACTTAATATAAGTCGTTTTAGAAAATTATTTATGTTCCTTAATATAAGTCATTTGAGAATTTCAAATAAGCATTAATTGCTTAATTTTTAATATTACCTCAAGTAATAAATATAATTTTAGTTCTCTCACTATTTTTTGCCAATAAATAACACTCTTTTTTCCCCAATACAATTGTAATATAAATAATTGATATTATATTTAATACTATACAATTATTTTCTTAATATTTGTGCTCAAATCTAAAACAACTTATATTAAAAAATGGATGGAGTACTTTTTAATTGAAGTATCCATACACTTTTTTATGGACCCAACTTTAATTATTCTATGTTAGTTCCCGCACGAATCAATTCTCTAGATCATTTTTATTATTATTCTCACATTCTAATAAATATATTTCTCTCTTTAAACCCACCCACTAATTACATGCATATCTCCATGCATGCAAATCTACCTTTGTTGGTATTAATTTTTAGCTATTTTATCATTTTTGTTGTTATTATCACATTAAATAGAAGAGATGTTATAATAATAATATGAGAGAGAAAGTGGTATAAAAATACATCGCTTCCCAATGTAAACATTTTATTATTTCTTAAGTTTCCAACAAAAGTTGATTAAAAAGATTATGAGGGTATAAGTGAAAAAAATAAGATAAAAATAGTTACTAATATAGAAATAGGATATTTATTATGGAACATCCTAAAAATGAAATTAGGACGTTTAATACGGGACGGTGAAGTATTATTTTATCTTTATTATATTTTTTTTATCTTTTTATTTAGTCTTCTAAATTTTATAAAACATAGATTTTATCTCATATAATTTACACACAACGTGTGTAGGATTGCAAACGAATCAAACCGATTCGAATTTTGCCAAACTCAAACACTATTAGTCGAATTCGAACATGTTCGAGTAATATGATTGAACCAACACTCATGTGCGAGTTCGATCGTTAACAGTTCACGAGCATGATCGAGTTCGCGAATGTTTTCGAATACATGCTCGTTCGCGAACATTTTGACGAACACGTTAGTTGATTATATTTCCAACTTTCAAATCGGTAAATAAATTCCACATGTAAGAAATCGAACCACTCAAACTCATGTTTGAAATCGAACTACTCGAACTTTTCGAACCGAACTGAATTCGAATTGTTTGCGAACACAGATGAATCGAACCACATGATTCGCGAACATATTTGATTGCGAACTTTACTTGGCAATATATCAAACTCAAACTGACCGTTTCAGTTCATTTGCAAGCCTAAACGTGTGCATAGATGCTAGTAATAGTAGTTACTAGGTGAAATTTTTGCCTACTATAAATATAATATACTGCTCCATCTATAATCATATTATAAATAACTGGCTTAAAATATTCAAAAAATTTAAGTTTTTACATAATCGTTTATAAATAGTACTACTAACTAATTTGAGTAAATCAGCTCACAAGCTCCAATATGTCAATACCAACTTATTGAACTTGGCAACAGGGATGGATGTGAAGGGTCACACGATCATGACGTGAATGAAGACAGATGCGGGCGTCCACTGGGCCTACGTTTCAACGAAAGGACCCGAGATCTCTACATTGCAGATGCCTATATGGGCCTGCTTGTTGTTGGGCCAAATGGTGGCTTAGCTACTAAAATTTCAACTGAATGCCAAAACATTCCTTTTAAATTCACCAATGCTTTGGACATTGACCAGAGTAGTGGAGTTGTATATTTTACGGACAGCATCTCAATTTACCAACGCAGGTATTCATTCATTCCCCTACCTCTCCATCCAATTACCAAGTGCTTTGTTTAATAATAGAATTATAATGATAAAATTTTGTGGTTTTATCCTATCATCAAAATAAACTAAACTTTTTTAAGAATTAAAAAATGATAACGAGACTCTTTTTGGGATCCGATTACGTTAATTATGTGGTAAATTGGTCAATTGACTAATATAGTGCTGACACGCAAACGCAAACAGATATATGTGTCGATAACCAACTTCTTATACTAACTACTCTCCCCCACTCTTTTTGTGTTAACCTATTATTTTATTGTAAAGGGACAATAATAAATTTTAATTTTAATTTTATAGGAATCACATCTCTGTGGTAATTAGTGGAGATAAAACAGGGAGGTTATTGAAATATGATCCCAATAGCAAAGAAACAACGGTTATCGTGAGCAACCTCTCATTTCCGAATGGAGTTGCAGTGAGCAAAAACGGTGATTTCCTTGTTGTTGCCGAGACCACCAATTGCAGGATTTTCAAGGTATGGCTCGAACCATCGGAAAAATGCGGAAGAATGGAAGAATTTGGTCAAGTCCCAGGATTCCCGGATAACATAAGAATGAACCATAAAGGGGAGTTATGGGTGGCAATTCATTCAAAAAGAAGAAGAATTTTGAAATGGCTTCTTTCCTATTCTTGTTGGATTAGAATTGGTTTGGTTAAGCTTCCTAATTTTAACATAACAAAATTGTTTTCCTATTTATCAAACTTGAAGGGGTGTGGATTGGCAGTGAGGTTAAGTGAGGAGGGTGAAATATTAGAAAGGGTAGAGGACAAATTTGGAAACAAATGGAGGTTTGCTAGTGAAGTAGTGGAGCGAAATGGGTATTTATGGATTGGGTCTGTGAAAATGCCTTTTCTATATACTCAGTCAGTCAAACAAAAAAAATTAAGTGAGTGAGTGCAGCCGAGTTATGAGTCATATGAGCTGATCCCATAAAATGTAAAATATTATCATATTTAGATATGTGAAACTTAATTGATTTTTACATTTTTTAACATTATTGTGACTTTATTATTAATATTATAATTATAATTACGTAATAATTATAAAGAGAGAAACACTATTTTTACATATATTTTTGATATTTTTATACGATTTATTCTCATATGAAAGTAAAAACTATTATATACTCATATAAGAGATGACCGTAAAAATATTACTTCCCTTAAAAAGAATATTGTACGTGTATACATACAACATTCTGAAATTGGGCTTTAATAAAAGATGTTTGATAAAAATTGAAAGAATCTAAATTTGAATGTAAATGAGCTGAATCTAAATGAAAAAAATTGTTTGATAATTAACATGTCTGAAACATTTGATGACATAATTTTATTATTTTACCCTTCCGAAAAAATTTAAAGTTGTTGTATATTTATTTAATATTACTTAATATAATAGTTAATATTTTTTTAATTTTTAATTTTTTTTTACTTTATTTAACTACTCATTCAACCATTCACCAAAAAATTAATTTAGTCATTTAAATTAATCATCTCGACTGATTCAAATGCATTCGCATTTATTTTTTTTCAAATTAATCGTACTTAATGGCCGATCGTTCAACCATTTTAATACATTCAATCCTAAACAAACAGACCCTAAACTTTACCTCCCATGCCCCAGCACTCAAATGTCATTTAACACGTGTCTATGAACCTGGCCACTGGTTGCTGACTGAAAAGCTTTATGGAGAAGCGTTTAATATGAAGTTTATTTTAAACTAAGTTGGTCAATTAACCAATAGAAAATTGACACGTAGACGAGATTGTATGTGTGTCAGTATTTTATTGATTAATTGATCAACTTACCAAAAAAATAATTTCATGCTAACCGGATCCGTTTTAGGGTTACTTTGTTGGGTTGAGGGGGCATCCGGTACATGCTGTACCGGACTAACGATCGGTACAATGTACTTTTTAATTTTTTTTTAAACCACAATTATCGAATAATAAATAAAAATAATAGAAGCAAGTTTGAACAAAAAATTATAAAAAATATTTTTATTGAAAAATACAATAAACAGCTTTGATGTTTTTCAATAAAAATATATTTTTTATAATTTTTTGTTAACTGCTTCTATTATCTTTTATTTATTATTCTGATAATTATAATTAAAAAAATAAAAATAAAAATAAAATAAAAAATTAACACTGTACCGGTCGTTAGTCCGGTGCAGCACCTCCCCCAATTATACTTTGTGGGCCTATCTTATCTTCAAGTATCCATACTTTCAAATTAACAATTTCGAGATACCTGGCTGGACCACAACCCAATCTGATCCATGCCTGAAATTCTACAGACAGGTCCCACGGCACCTTTTATTTTTTATCCCCATGAATTTGTGAACCGCGTTCCTGTTCTGTTGGCCAGAGAATGAATCTCACTTCAATATTGTGGGCCTCTCATTTCTTCCTGCTCTATTTAATCGTAAGCCCCTCAAATTATATGATTAAACATTAAAATTATAGACAATTTTATTTTTTAAAAATACATTCATTTTTTAAATAATAATAATAAATTGACATAAAATTTGCTTTTAGTTAATTGGACACTGTTATATCATCTTATTACAATTTTAAGTAATTAATCTAAAATATATTCTTTTGTTAATTTTGTAATAGAAGAATCTTATGAAAATATATGATTGATCAAGACTTATTTGATTAGTAACATAATCCAAACACATATGATGTTGAAATGCATCCTTATTCAATCAAAATAAACACCATAAAACTACACAAACAATTGTGAATCTAAACGCTAGCCGAATAGTAGTAACATAGTGTCATTTTACGTATAATTTTAGTCATATATACTTAAATACTTAAAAATAGGTTGACATATTCCTATATATAATATATCATGATGTGGATTTTGAATATAAATAAATGTAGAAAAACAAAGATAGCATCGATTGTCCATTTGGAATTATTAATGCCCTAAATTAATAATTAATTGCATGTTTTGGTTAGAAGACAATATAATTGCACATAATGGATTGTTAACCAAGATGACGCCGGCTGAAATGTCGTATCGGTCCAACGTAGCATGAAGAATTAATGTCATACTCTAACTTGTATGGAGTATTAAACAAATTCATAATTAAATCTTATATAAAAAACAAATTAATTTATATGTCAATTCATTTTTTGACTAAAGTGAAATGTAAGTTGATATAATAAAATAATATTATATGAGTCAATCTCTTTTCCAAATTCTTATTAAATCTATCGACATATATTAATATTTAATAATAATATAAATTTATTGTCACATATAATAATACTTTATAAATATAATAATTTAACTATTTTTTTTTCAAAAATTTCATTAATGCCCACCACTTTTTCGTATTTAGCTTTAGATGTTTTAATAAATTGTAGTAGCGTATGCACTAATAAGTTGCAAGAAACACATATAGATCAGATTTGAATATTTGATAGTTCAATATATATATATATATATGTATTACCAACATAAAATATACTCCATTTGTCCTTAAAAAAATCTTATTTGATAATTCGACTCTTTTCCTTATAAATTTTAAACTTTTTAATACTATTATTTACTTAAGACATATTCAAATAAATTAACTTTAATAAAAAAATCAAGTAATAATTGTCTCAAAAAAAACAAAACTCATTGTGCTAGTATGAGGGTAGAAGTGTCCTTTGACATAAGCTGATCATGCTCATGGCGCCAAGTGTAAGAGAGAGAATGGCAGTTGAGGACACGCGAGGATTAATGAAACAAAGTTGGTCCCACATGCTAAGGATCGTTAAAACGAACGAGATGGGGCTGACGAGGATTCTAACTTACTATCTTCATACTCCGCCGTGCCAACTGCATACTCCGCCGTGCCAACTGCCACATCACTATTTCGTTTCTTCTTGAGTCGGACTCGAATCGGACCAGAAAAAAGCCCCCCAAAAAAATTAGTGAAAAAGAGAGAATTTAGCAAAACGATAGCATTAAGTTGGATCAAATTTCAGCAAATGAAGCTAAGATATGGCAAACAGAACCAAAATTTATAGTGTTCTACGCTCTGTAACCCACAAATCTGCTTCTGGGAATTTTTCCAATAATGGACACGTCCGCAGGAATCGGTTCGGCCCAATTGGAGGATTCGCGTTGTTCTCATCGTCTTCCCTTGAAAATTCTGAGGTATTGGGTTCTTCCAGGTTAGTGGGCTGGAAAGGGTATGAGGAGTACAGGAGAGCTTTGTATGGTGGAAATATCACTCACAAGGCCCTGTTAGTTGATGCTGTTGGGACTCTTGTTATTCCTTCTCAGCCCATGGCCCAGGTTTGTTCTTTAGTTCTTCTTTTCTCTCTACAATTCTTGTGGCTGCCAATTTGTGGATTTTTTTTTCCTGATTTGTGTCGAGTAATGGTTTTTTGGGTGCAATCTTGAAGAACCCATTTCATTTTTCTACCTATAATACGTTGAGGTTGTTTTTTCTCTGTATATATAGTTGAATCAATTTGCAATATGTTGTATTGTTGTATTATAGATTTACAGACAGATTGGTGTATTGTTGTGTTATAGATTTACAGACAGATTGGTGAGAAGTATGGGGTGGACTACTCTGAAGATGAGATACTGAACAGATACAGGAGAGCATATGAGCAGCCTTGGGGAAGATCTCGCCTAAGGTGATTTATGTTCTACCTAATATTATTAGCTAGTTTTCTGATAATTTCTAGACAAATAGTAGCTAACTATAACTTTCTTTTATTAGTGTTAATTATAATGTGTTTTGCGTCTTCTTAACGCACACAAATCTTTTTGATATTCGTCTTATTCGTACATGATTGTTATTTGGTTCATTTTCTTAACTTTGGTCTTTTTAACTGTGCATATTCTCACTCTTGCCACTAGCACTAAGAAATAAGAAGTCATCTGTAATATTGGAGTTAGTTCTGCAGTCGAAACCTTCGTTTCTACTTTATAGTTTACATGCAATTTCTTCAATCATTTCTTAGCATGCCTCTGACCCACATCTCATATTTTGTGGATACCTCAATCATGGCAAAGTCATGAATCTAACAAATTCCGATAATTGCAGTGCTATCTCTGAGAGATGTTCATGAAAGGAATTTCGTATATGTTCCACAAAAAAGAGTCTCATTTGCAAATGTTAAGGATGTAGTTTTTTCTATGTTTACTCCAAATAAAAAGAGAACTCTAGTTGATGTTTTTGTTATTAATATCTTAATGTATAGATTTACTAGTTTCTCTTGCTTCAGAGTACTGACATTGTTAAAAAAATTCTTTGGAGGCTTCTTTTTCCCATGTTCCGCAGTGTAGTGCGATTATCTAAACATGGTATATTAATTTGCAGATATGTTAATGACGGGAGACCATTTTGGCAATATATAGTCAGTTCCTCAACTGGGTGTTCGGATTCCCAGTACTTTGAAGAGCTGTACAACTATTATACCACTGAAAAGGTTGGTTTGGTTTGAGCATCAGGAGTTTAACAGTTTAAGAAGTTTTATTGCTATATAAAAAACACACAAAAATTGTTTTTATTTATTGGTATGAATGACAAGGAATTTTTTTCCCTTGAAAGTTGAAACCTCTAACTTGTTTTCATCTGTTTCTATCCTAAGGCATGGCATTTATGTGATCCAAATGCTGAGAAAGTATTTATGGCTCTGAGAAAAGCGGGTGTAAAAATTGCTGTTGTTTCGAACTTTGACACGAGATTAAGAACTGTGATCACTGCTTTGAACTGTGATCACTGGTTTGATGCTGTGGCTGTGTCAGCTGAAGTAAGTGATAATTTGTGTGTTGTTTTACTTGCGTGTTTTCTGGAGTATTCACATTTTCATGGTCTCTCTCAGGTTGCAGCAGAGAAGCCAAACCCCATGATTTTCCTAAGAGCTTGCGAGTTGTTGGATTTGAAACCAGAGGATGCTGTTCATGTAGGAGATGATCGTAGGAATGACATATGGGGTGCAAGAGATGCAGGTTGTGATGCTTGGCTCTGGGGAAGTGATGTCCATTCCTTCAAGGAGGTCATTTGTAAATCAACTTTTTCCCCCCTCGCTATGTTGCATTGCGATCTGCATATCTTCTCATGTTTTCTGCTATTAGCGGTTCAATTGATTATTACAAAGTTTTATTATTACTTTTTGGCAGCTCCAAAGTTCTGCATTGTTGTTTTGTTGCATTAGTATACTGTTTATAAAAGTATACTTTGTTTTTGCAAATCTTAGAAAAAGGAACATGCCGGATATTCAATTTATATGTCAACGTCATGTCTTTCAACCTTGTATTGGCCAACTTTATCCAGTTGCATATGATTTTTCACTGGGTGTGTTATGGTTTAAAGCCTCACAAATTTAAAATATAACAATACCAAGTAATAAAATCATTACATTTTGTGATGCAGGTTGCTCAAAGGATTGGAGTCCAGGTATGAATCAATGGCAATTCAGTTTCAGCACCTAGAAGAATGCTTCCAGTTGTATAATGGCTTTTCATCCATCCTGTACCTTCCCCTTAAGCATTTGTACAGATTCTCTTCTTTTCGTAATATGTAGAGAGATGAGAGATGTAAGGATGCAACTACTTTGAGAATAGAATAAATGGCATAAACAGGGTTTTATTAATGATACAATTGCATGATTTTTTCTCTCCAACAAAGTTACTGCCTTTGAAATCCATTCGATTATGCGGCCTCAATTTGCAGATTATAAATCTTTTTAAGTTGAGATGGTCTTTTCATGTCTAGTTATATTTTACTACTAGCGTGTCCCGTGACTCCGGCACTGTATGGACGGTGAGATTTATCCCAAATTTTAGACGGTCCAATGATTTATTGAGTGAGCAAGAAATTCAAAATTATTTATATTTTATTAGATAGAATTAGATAGATATTTATATTTTCTTATATATCTCCTGTCTAATTTATTACATGAAATTATATAAAAAAATATGTTTAGCACCAAACAAGTACACTATCCACCTTGGTAAATACTAATGTGGATGGATAATCTACATATAATTCGTTATTTTTGTTAGTATAAATTCTATCATCTCCCAGAGTCCCAGTATTTGATAAATTTTTATTTTCTTATAATACTTAATTTTATGAGTCATATTGCATAAATTTAGACCATTACTATGGTGACAAAAGAATTTTATAAAAATTAATTACAAAATGATCAACCATACATGGGTGAACTTAATGATAATAACCAAGTTATATTCATATTTTGTAACCATTCTTTCGGGACCAAAATTCTATTGGTAAATTTATGCCTAATTACAACTCACAAGCTTATTAATAAATGAAATTTGTAAGAATTATAAGTTAACACTAACACTTATTCACGTAAATGATAATTAAAAAAACAAATATTTGCAATACATATTGTTTTTCTAATTTTATTGTTTTGTGTGTTTACCTTCTCCATAATAGCTCATATATTTCATAAATCAATATATATGATATATGATTATTAAAATCGGATTGCACGCATACGACACTAAAGAATTAACACGAAGATTTACGTGGTTTCCCAATTTGGGTATGTCCATGAGAGCGGTGAGAGAAATTATTTTATTTATGATCTAAGTACATAGGATTTTACAATAGGGAATATATATAACTGTTATTTTTATTCCGACCCTAATTCACATTATAACATAAATACTCATAATGCCTTTGTAATATCGTGTCATACCGTGGGGGCTACTCCCCCACACCCCCCAAATTTTCGGTCCAAACTCGATGGGTCAATGTGTAGCGGAGCTCCGCTTTGATTTTTTTCCATAACTTCTCAGTTATGAGCCACAAGTTCTAATATATTCACTACATGTTATACTTTTTATTTATATATCTTTTTGGGCATGCCTTTTTGTAAAAAGTTTTGCGAGTTTTAACATAATTTTTATACATTATCTATAATAATAAGATAGAACCCAATTTGAATTTGGGCGGAAAAGTACAAGGACGATTTAAATACATTCTAATTGATTTGAGCGAAAAAAGTATAAGGACGATTAAGATTCATTATAATTTTCAGATTGTTAAAACAGAGAGATGACATGCACGAACAATTACTAGTATCTCTATATTATACTTTCTCCGGTTTAAAATATAAATTATTTTTACTTTATATTTAAAGGTAAATAATTTAGTTTTATATTAAAAAAAAAGTTAACTCGTACTTTAAAACGAATGTAGTTTACTTTTCAAAATGCACAAGTGAGTCAATAAAAAAAGATTTAAGATTCTGAATGTTTTCCCTTTCTTTTTCATCAATTTTGATTTGGCAAAACTATGATTTTTAACACTAAACTTGACACGTTTTACTTAATACATTACTGAACTTTTAATTTTTTGGATTACATCATTAAACTAATTAAAATTTTTAATTGGGTTCATTCCGTCCAAAATAGTTGATGACGTTAAAGTGGCAGCCTTGATTATGTTAAGCGATGTGGCAAAAAAAAATAAATAAAAATTGTTTATGTGGCAAAAAAAAATTAAAAACAGATTTAAAAAAAAATAATAACATTTTAAAGTTTTAAAAATAACAAAAACATAATAAAATACAACAAAAATTAAATTTTTTTTAAAAAACACTTTTTTTAAAATATATTTTTTAAAACAGATTTTTTCTAAAAAATAAAATTCTATAAAAATATATTTTTTTTTAAAAAGGTTTTTAAAAAAATAAAATTCTATAAAAAATGATTTTTTTAAAAACAGTTTTTTTAAAAAAACAGTTTATTTTAAAAAACAGTTTATTTTAAAAACAAATTTTTTTTTAAAACAGTTTTTTTTTTTTAAACAGTTTTTTTTAAAAAGCAGAATTTTTGAAAAAACAGATTTTTAAAAAAAATAGAATTCTAAAAAAAATATTTTTTAAAAACATAAGTTTTTTAAAAATAGAAATTTTTAAAACAGTTTTTAAAAAAAAAACAGATTTAAAAAAAATATAATTTGTAAAAAATCGGGACTTTTTAAAAAACAGATTTAAAAAAAATTGATTTTTTTAAAATAGTTTTTTTAAAAACAGATTTTTTTAAAAATTGAATTTTTTAAAAATAATTTTTAAAAACAGTTTTTTCAAAAAATCAATTTTTTTAAAACAGATTTTTAAAAAATATAATTTTTAAAAAACATATTTTTTAAAAAAATAGAAATTTTTAAAACAGTTTTTTTAAAAAAACAGATTTTAAAAAAGAGAATTTTTAAAAAACAGATTTTTTGAAAATGGAAATTTTTAAAATATATTTTTTTTAAAAACAGTTTTTTCAAAAATCAATGTTTTTTAAAATAGATTTTTAAAAAAAGAATTCTAAAAAAATATACTTTTTAAAAAACATATTTTTTTATAAAAAATAGAATTTTTTAAAAACAGTTTTTAAAAATTTAAAAATTTCTACCGTTTTTTAAAAATCTTATAAATTCTATTTTATAAAAAAATTTAAAAATTTCTACCGTTTTTTAAAATCTGTTTAACAAAATTTCTACCGTTTTTTACAAATTCTACTTTTTTAAAAAATCTGTTTAAAAAGCTGTTTTAAAAAAAAATTCTATTTTTTATTAAAAAATATGTTTTTAAAAAAAAGTAAATTTTTTAGAATTCTGTTTTTTAAAAAATCTGTTCTTCAAAAAATTCTGTTTTTAAAAAATCTACTTTTTTTTAAAAAACCTGTTTTTAATTTTTTTTATTTTTATAGATTTTTTTAAAAACTGTTTTAAAATCAATTTTTTAAAAAAGTTCTACTTTTTTTGAAAATCTGTTTTTTAAAAAATCTTTTCTAAAAATTCTCTTTTTTAAAAATCTGTTTTTTTAAAAATCTGTTTTAAAAAAATTCTATTTTTAAAAAAGTATATTTTTTAGAATTCTATTTTTTTAAAATCTGTTTTAAAAAAATTTGATTTTTTTAAAACTGTTTTAAAAATATATATTTTTATAGATTTCTATTTTTGAAAAAAAATCTGTTTTCATAAAAATATATTTTTAAAAAAATCTGTTTTTTTTAAAAAAAAATTAAAATTTTTTGTTGTATTTTATTTTGTTTTTTGTTATTTTTAAAACTTTAAAATGTTATTTTTTTTTAAAAAAATCTGTTTTTGATTTTTTTGCCACATAAGCAATCTTTTTTTTATTTTTTTGCCACATCAGCGCAATGTCAGCGGCACTTTAACGTCTGTCAATTATTTTGGACGAAATGACCCAATTAAAAAAATTTAATTAGTTTAATGATGTAATCTAAAAAATTAAAAATTTAATAATGTATTAAATAAAACGTGTCAAGTTTAGTTATTAAAATCATAGTTTTGCCATTTTGATTTTATTGACGAAGGTTAACGTACGCAAGACAATAAAGTAATGACTGGGAGTGTTTTGTTGTAATTCATTCGGGTGTAGGGTTTAACATTTTAAAACCCTACAATTTTAGGTCGGCGGGTCTGATCTTGGCCAACCGAGATTATTACCCCAAATACTAAAACCCTACATACATACATACCGTCAGTCAATCTTACCGACAAACGGAGGCGCCAACTGATTCTATTGCGAACTGCCTCTAATTTTTCGATTCCTGCCTATGCTATAGCGAACTGAGTGTTCTTAGCTAATTCAGGTTATTCAAGTAGTTTTTGTATTTCTCTAAAAGATACATAATTGGGGGGTTTTGATTGAGAAATCAGCAGCCAGCAGCACGGAGAATCAATGGCATACCAAGGAGGAGGCGGTAGCTTGAAGTCGACCTCCATAAATGGAGTTAAAATGTACTCTGTAACTGCCCAAAACCGTTCCTTGGCCACTTGGCTTAATCCTAAGAAGCTCAGAGCTCTTCGTAAAGACAAAGGTCACCCAAGCTCACTCCCCTGTTCACGTTTCTCTTATGTTCTGATATTCTTATTTTTCATATTCTTATTTGCTCTCTGTATTTTACTTTTATTCATTAGTTCTTTCTAATTTACAGAAATTGATATATTATATACGCACTAGTTATTTTTTTTTTTGTTAATTTAATTGAGAATATACTTCAAAACATTACTTAGGCATTATAGTATAGCCTTCTTACTCCATTGAATTTATTTCTTCTTTGTTTGTTGTAGACTATTTGCAAAGAGTGGATTTAATCCAGGACTTAAGGTTTGAAACTTCAACAACGAAAATTAAGGCAACCCCAGATGGAGAGTTTCTTATTGCATCAGGTGCTTTGGATTGATCATTATTTCTCTCTCTCTCTCGTACATCAGAGGTGTACAAATTGCCAAATTTATAATGAGCATGCTGATTGATCTTGAATTTTAGGTATTTACCCCCCACAAGTCAAAGTTTATGAGTTGAGGGAACTTTCATTGAAGTTTGAAAGACATTTGGTGTCGGAGATTATTAATTTTGAGGTACCATTTCTTTGCGTTTTTGAGAATTTCATTATTGTGGGCAACCTGCTAGTAACCACTAACGTGCTAA
Organism: Panax ginseng; assembly: GCA_020205605.1. Lineage (NCBI taxonomy): Eukaryota > Viridiplantae > Streptophyta > Magnoliopsida > Apiales > Araliaceae > Panax > Panax ginseng. Next base: position 103,530,004 of record CM035146.1, read on the forward strand.
TGTCCACCTTATTAGATTTCTAGTTTAGAATTGTAATTCTGATTCTCTGTGTCAAAAAACTGATCTTTATAAGTGGATGATTCTCAGTTTAATGTGTCGAATTTGATCTAGCTAAAAAGAGTATTGTGCGAGAAAACCAATGCATTCATGCCGTAATTACTACAGTCTACAGATACTTTCATGTGATGCATTATTTACAATGAGTTGTATCTGGAATATTTGAATTTCATAATCTGCATATCTTACTTCTTTCTGGTCCTGTATTTTATTAAGCCTAATGAGCAGTTGTTTAGTAATTTGTGCATTACAAAAGGTATGAGATGAGAACACTATAGTACTGTGATATTTTGTAAGGTTAATTGGTAATTACGCTGAAGTAGGTAAATATCTATTAGATTAGATGTCCTCAGCACGGTTAACTTATTAATTTATCTTCTAACAATCAAGGTTTCAGGAATTTCCAAGAAGGTTTCTGTCAGTTAAAAGTATATGGTTAACCATCTATTTTGTGATTTATTTGCTAGCTGCTGGTGGGAGATTTTCAATAGGTGTTACTTTTAGACAGTAATAGAGTTTTATTTTTATTTTATTTATTTATTTTTTGTTGCAAACTTATTGAGCGTTAATACAGAATCACATCTTTGTTCATGTGATACAAGTTTTTCTAAAAAGTGGTAAACTGATGTTTTGGTGATGCAATAGGTGTTGGGCGATGACTATTCTAAGATAGCATTTCTTTGTGCTGATCGTTCTGTCCGGCTACATGCAAAATACGGAAGCCACTACAGTCTCATGGATCCTAGGGTATTTTTTTTCCGTCTTATTCAATACTCTGCTTTTTTCCTTCTCATCTATGATAACTTTATCATATGTACAATTATCTGTTTATCTCTTTGTGTCATCTTATAAATTTTGATAATTCATGATAATGAATATCATGATTTAATGTTTGATTTAATGTAATGTTTGATTAATGAATGTTCATTGAATCATCATTGTTGTATTTTGACATGTTTGATTTATCTTTAGAGCTTTATGCTAATTTTTTGATTAAGAGCTATTTTGGTCTCGATCAGAAGTCATTCATTGAATCTAGTTTTTTTGAGCAAATTGTAAAAAAAATTTGAAAATTAAAAAATATATTAACTATTATATTAAGTAATATTAAATAAATTTAGAATAATTTTGAATTTTTTTCGTAAGAGTACAATAATAAAGTTTTTCATTCTTCTTATCAAACAATTTTTTTTGATTCAGTAGATGACTCATTCGAGATATGGAGGGTTTATCAAACACCCCTAAGTAGATGGCTCGTGATATGGAGGGTGGGAATTTTTTTTTTTTGAAAAGTCACAAAAATTTCATCTATATGATCTCGTATCACAAAAGTTATCATCTCCAGTTCTTTGCCGCTTTATTTACGTTACAGGAGTTGAGGCCTGTAAACAGATTAATATGTGCTGGGTCCTAAACTCCTAGTTCTTTGACCTAGGCTTCTTCTAAACCCATCTGCCCCTTGGTCTTGTATGGTCTAATCTTCAGAGAAGCACGAATGAAGGTACTGCACACGTGGCTATCAGCAGACCTAGGGCTCGGGTGACTTGTCAGGTGCAACTAGAGGTCTATTGTGGTAGTATTGGGAGCTTTTCCCAAGCTCCTACATTGAATGCTATTTGAGGTTCAGGATCTTGATATTTTCTTTTGTTTAATAAATAATAATATATTCACAAGGATGCAAAATGGGAGACATTCTCATGTTGATACCCCTCCTTAGAAGTTTCTAGCATCTTAGGCCCTAATTTTTTAATCAGTTCGCCCTATCTTAGGTACTACTATCTCTGTTCATTTACAATTGCCCCATTTCCCCAAAACATGTTTTTATAAATGATTTTGTTTTTCGTTTAGTCTGTTTTTACTAAGCAAATCAGAGACTGAGAAGAGTCTTCTAATTAGTCTTCTTGCTTCTTTAAACATTGCATTTATTAGTTTCCTTGAAGTGATTTAATTGTTTGGCATCTTGGACTTTCATTGTTTAACAGGATGGGAAGAGATATTGCTTATGACTGCTGGTCTTGCGACTTGATTTGTGCAGCCTCTTCTCCAGATCTATACAGAATAAACCTAGAACAGGTTTGTTTGTGAACTCTTTTCCATACTAGTTGTTAAAACTGATGACAGACTTTCTTTTTTGCCTGTTTTAGTGGTTCCTTCAAAATCTAAGACTACAAGAATCCACTTTACTGTCATTGTATATGGTGTCTAGTGGAAAAACAACTTGATAATGAATAACTTATCTGTTGTGATGAATTGAAACTGTGCATATAAAACTTCCAAGCATAGTGAAAATTTATTTCCGTTTGTTTGAGAACCAATATGGAAAATTGCTCTTGTTTAAGTGCTATTTTTGTTTTCTATGGTGCCACTTAGGGAGGATTCCTTGTTCTCCCCATATATCTTATTAATGCTATAAAATGAGCAAACAATTTGTGCTCGATTCGTCTCGCTCGACTAAAAATTCGATTCGAGCTCGACTCGAAATATAAATGAACCAAATATGAGCAAATTTTAAAGTTCGATAAATTACTCGAACCTCCTCAAATTGTAATTTTCTATTGATACTCAGATCATATTTGTTCGAAAAGTTCAAACGGTTCGGGCTCGATTCGGGATCGTGCTCAACTCGGTAACTAAATGAGCCTCAATCAAACCTTATTTTATACTCGATAAATTTTGTGAACCAAATCTGAGCAACTCAATACTCGGTTCATTTATTCCCTTATATCTTATACTGTATTAATACAACCTGATTCTGTATTTTAAGAAAACAACAACAAATTTATGGTTGAACAATAATCTAAAACAGAATAACTTTTAAAAATAAAAATTTGAAACAGAAGGCAGGGTAGGGAACATGGTGATCCTCCTTGACATAAGATTATGCGACTACATGTTGGAAAAATTTGGCCATGTCTATACAAGTTTACATGTGGCCAACAGTCTTTGTTTTCACATAATTACAGAGTTAACACTACTATCAAAGCTTGATTAATTTGGTCGCTTCCACTTCTCAATGTAAGATATTGCGAAATACCATTTTTATCTGTCATCCACATTAATTTGGGCATAAATTTTCAGTAACTGCTACTCTTGCCATATTGTGTCCTTGATGGAGCTTCATTTGGAGTTCCCTTTTCGAATTTACATAGGGATTGGAGGGCTGTGTACTATCCTGCGCTGCATGTTTCTTCTGCTGGTATTCCTTTTTTCTTCTTTTGGGAGGATGCGTTGTTCACCCTTTGCAACATAATCTCTCTCTCATTTCTTTTAAAACTTCTTATTTTCACTTTAAAAATAGTTTCTTTTTATAATGTCGAGTCTCTTGCCTCTCGGTGTCCTATTTATTTTTGGGATTTAGGGGAAATCTATTTTTTTTTTGTTACCTATGTGAATATAATTGGCAGTCATATAGCTTTTTTCTGCTCAAAGCAAAGGAAATATTCATATCTTCAATCACAATTTTTGAAGGAGTGCTGCGCTGTTATTGAACTCCTCTCACTTCATAAGATTTTAAAATAGTTTAATGAGCTTATGAATTGCACCAATACTGATGTGTTATGGTAGCTGATCGAGAATACATAATGTCATATCTTTCTTCACAGGGACGCTTCCTCTCCTCACTTAGCACGCAGTCCCCAGCACTAAATGTTGTTTGTCGAAGGTTTGTAAATTTTTTTCTTGCCAAGTGCTCTCTTCTATTTAACCTATATAAAAAAGTGCCCTCTTCCCCCCACCCGTGTATATTAGAAATATTTTTTCCTTTGCCAACTGGCATGTGCTTCTCAGTCACCGATGCAGTTACTGTCTTGCAATTCAGCAAAGTTCACGGGTTAGTTGCTTGTGGCGGTGAGGATGGCTATGTAGAATGCTTTGACATGAGAACAAGATCTTCAGTTGGCAGGATCAATGCTGCTGCATATTGGGCAGGTAGTTACTTTCTTCTTGACACTGATTTAGAAATTATGTTTTATGAATGTCTATGAACATGTCACCACTTGGATCTGCGATATGATTTCATGTTATCCAATTTTCATGAAGTTCAGTATGTATATCATGAAATGCTATATTTTTGTGGATCATCTGTGGGTGCTCTGCATCAGCAACATATATTTGCATCTGAAATTGATATTTTGATCCTAGTAATTTTTGATTGTTTGGAATTGTTGGATCACTTGCGGTAGATCTTAAAATCATTTGATCCCTCATTGATTCCCAGATATAAAACTGAAGCTCATGCTGATTTTATTACAACTTGTTAAAGCATAAAGAGGCTATAGTACCCAGGGTTATATACTTATATTACTTCATATGAGTTTCCTTTTGTTGAGATGTGAGAACTCTCTGACAACGTGTACACATTGTAGGAGGTCACTGCAATACAGTTTGATGGAGATGGAGGCTACTTTATGGCTGTTGGAAGTAGTGCTGGAAAGGTATACTTAAAACTATCAATAGAATATTTGCAATTCATTGTAATTGTGTTATATCTTGTCTCATCTTGGAAATGCTGCCCATATAACTTCTTAACTCTACAAGCAAATGATTACTAATTTAGGGTGAAATCAGATCATTTTGTATGCAGAACTGCCACTTGATATGTCCATCATGTACCTGATGAAAAGGGTGTGTTGCCTCGAATATGGGGTTCTTTAACTTGAATGGCTAATTACTACTTCCCTTTTTAAATGAATAGTTAGAAATGGACAAACTTAACATCTTAGGGCTACATATTAAAGACATCTAATCTATGCAAAGAATATTTTGTATAATAATTTTGTGGTATGTTTCTAAAGATTTTCCGGAGTATAGCTTATATAAAAATCAAGCGACTGTGAGACATTATTGGTATGTGCACAAGAGTGGGCGGTAGTGATTGAAGGTAAAATATAATACTTAGTGATGTGTTATATAATACTTAGTGATGTGTAGATTTGGCAAGTGCAGGTCGAACCACAAAGACTAGATCAATTCTTTAATATCCTTAATTAATATTTTAGGCAAATTAGAAACAAAAATGGTAGATAAGATTTATTAACTAAATTATGCAAACTATTAATTAATAACGAAAATTATTAATGAGAAAAGATATCTAGGAATCCGAATCCACTAAATACTAACATAATAAACAATTTCTTATTTTTCAAATTAATTCTCAAATTACTTTTCCTTCCCTTTAAAAATAATGATTCATATATAATTAATATGGGTAATCATAAGTTATGAAAAATTCACATATTAACTATAACTTATTAAAACCTCGCAATCAATATAAAAATCACATGCAATTTGTGCAAAGGAAAATATGAAGGCGAAAATAATTAGGCATTATTATCGGAACGGAAAGAAACTATTAATTATGAAATACCTAATTTCATCATCATCCTAAGTATTTAAAAATTTAGCTAGCCATGGAAATTAAAATAAAAAACAAATAAAATTATTAATACTACTAATTGCATGAAATAAAAAATAAAACTAAAAGAAAAGAATTAACTTGTATTATTAAGGAAAAAGTGGTGCATGTGGTAGAAAAGAAAATTAATACCTAATCTGTTGATGTAAAGTGAATTAAAGAATAAAATAAATGAAGGCTACGGAGATTGAAACCAAACAATAAAACTTCAAAGGACAAACATATTGGAAAACATAGAAACCAAAATAGAAAGCTAAGACAATTATATTGATACTTCAAAGCTGCTGACTTCCGTTCCGAACAAAGAAAATAAGAAATCTCTCTGCTCTTGCGAAAAACAAAGGAAAAGAAATAAAAAGTGGTCCCCCTCTCTCCAAAACAAGAGATTTATTTATAGAGAAAAATAAATTGTAACCTAATCTAAAATACATTTAACTTGGTCTTCTTTTCTCTATCTACAAATTGACTCCAACTTCTTCATGATAATCCTCTAAGAGTCCCATGTTATCTTTAAAAGCTGGATAGTAATCTTTTATTTACTCCCCAAGATAAACAAGATAAATCCTTCAAAATCAAATAAAATGTATTAATTAAATAAATTAAACATACAAAATAATAAATATGGGAATATTAAAATGTATAATTAATGTGTATATCACTTAGTTTGGAACTGGAAGGTGTGACATGAGCATCATACTTATGCCTGAATTAGTACCTGATGACTTCTAAGATAAGATATATTAGTTTAGGAGAAATTAACGTAACTATCTTTTACTTTCTTTCCCTTATAAACAAGGCTCTGGATCGATTTTGTAAGCATGCATGAGCTCTCTAGCATACAACAATTCCATTCTTGTGGAAACATGCATTCTTTATATGTATTTTATGACCCAAGAAGACCTTCTCTGTTCATCTCTGTTCTAACTTTTGCTACTATGCAGGTACTGATTTATGACATGCGGTCTTCATGTCCTTTGCGAGTAAAGGATCACATGTGAGTTAACTACGCTAGATGATACTGTTTTAAATTGTATATACAGAGAAGGTGGTCTTTATTTTCAACTTCTGAGTTATTGATTCTTCTATTGTTATTATCTGTAGGTACGGCAGCCCTATATTGAATATCAAATGGCATCAAACTCTAAATTCTGAGCGACCAAAGCTTATCACCATTGATAAGCATAGTGTCAGGATTTGGGACCCTGAGACGGTATGGAAATTTTATTTTTCTTTCAAAATTTTTAAGGGTTAAGTTCAGATGACCACCTGGGGTTTGAGCGTTTTCTCACTTAACCACCTGTAGTCAGTAAAGTTACATTTAAACTCCCGACTTTTTGAGTTGAAGTGAATAACTGCTTTCTGTCATAACTCTGTTATTTAAGTTGGATAAAGACTTAATTACACTCCTTATATATAAAGGACAGATGAGAGAACATGCTAGTAATTTCATGTTACTCTCTCATCCTTTCTGAAATAATTTCATGGTACTCTCTCATCCTTTGTGAAATAATTTCTAATACCAACATTTTAATCGATATTTAATTTATTCTACTCACCAATATCAATTATCACAAGATTGTATATATAATTTTCATCAATTATAGAAATGTAGTACACTACAGAGGGAGGAGCATTATTCTTAAAAAGAGAGTTCGAAAATCCTTTTGTTTTTGTAATATCAATGTTTGTAGAAAATACTACAAACGTAGAATAATTATTTCAAATGATTAAATTTTAATAAACCTGAACATTGAAACTAAATTAGTGGAAAAAAAAATTTGGTACCAAAATGTCAAGTCCTTGCCAATTCTTCACCCAACTACTCTGTTTCAATGACTACTCTGTTTTGGTACCACCATTACCAAATGACTACTAGATGATCGTCACTCAAATTAACCTTACTCTATCTGCACCCTCCATAGCAAACTGTACATAGACTGACCATATATTTGGACCAGAGCACACTATAGTGATCAGGGTCAATTAACAACTATTTTTTACTCAGTTTCTCTCTACATTTTTATTTACTCACTAATATTTTTCTCTTTTCACTCTCTTTAAAGATTTATCATATTCTCTCACTCTTTCAAATCTTCTATTCAATTATCAGTCAAAATGTTATTACTCACTTTAAATTCGGCAAAACTAATGATTTGGCCATCGAAGTTGACACGTTTTATCGAATTCACGATTAAATTTTTAATTTTTCAAATTAACTAACTGAACTAATTAAAATTGTCAAATTGGGTCATTCTGTCAAATACGGCTCACGGACGTTACATCTTTTCGGCTATTATTTGACGTGGACTTAAAAAAGAAAAGGGAAAAAAGAAGAAAAATACATTGCTTTGTGAGACGTGGCTTTCGTGCTAAATAGAAATATAGATGTTAAATATGTGACATCTCAGAAGTTGAAGTTCAGAGAGAGAAAGAGAGAGAATCGATCTCATTCTGCAAATCTCTTCAAATAGCAACGAAGCCTTGATTTTATGTTGAAGATTCTTCCCAACCTCGTTCACGGCTCATTGATTTGTCGATCTGCAAACTTGGGTTCCAGCAAATCTAGGGTTTTTGGCTTAGATCAAGAACAAAACACGTCAATTGAAGACGAGAGGAAAAAAGTTTTGGGTCAATCAGTGATGATCTAAGCTGTGATATCGTGGTAGAGAATAGTCGGAGAAGATGACGTTGGGAAGCTATTGATCGCACACGCAATTCTGTTTTGGTGCTAATCGCAGGACTCGATCGATGTTTTTGGATAATCTAAAAAATTGGGTTTTAAATCCTTTTGAAAACCTCAATTTTGGGTACAGGATTTGAAGCGAAGCAACGCGTAAACAGGTAATTTTTCTTATTTGGAATGTATTTTTACACTTCCTGTACGCACGATTCATGCAATAGGCTGTGATTCTTGTACATAATTCGATATAGCTACGATTCTGAATCGTGTTAATATTAAGATACACTGTTTTAGATACAGTGATGTGATTATGTGAATAAGAATCCGAGCTCTGCAATAGCTTGACCTCCTGTTTTGAGATCCCACAAAAGATCTAAGCCAAAAACTCAGTGAGCCGTGAACCCTAGATCGACTTCTTCGTCGCTGGAACCCTAGTGCGCCGTGAACGAGGTTGGAAAGAGATTTGCAGAAGAAATCATGGCTTCTAGGTCACAAAAGGTAGGCTTCTCCCAGTTATCTGAGCAGATTTGATGAAGAACCCTCTCCTTTGTCTCTCTATGTTTCTCACTGTGAAGTTCGACTTCGATTTGGCTGGTAACGACCCTTCTATTTAGCGCGAAAGCCACGTCTCAAAAGCCATGTCATTTTCTTATTTTTTCCTTTTCTTTTTTTAAGTCCACGTCAGATAATAGCCGAAAAAATGTAACGTCCGTGAGCTATATTTGACAGAATGACCAAATTTAACAATTTTAATTAGTTCAGTTAGTTAATTTGAAAAATTAAAAGTTTAATCGTGAATTCGATAAAACGTGCCAACTTCGGTGGCCAAATCATTAGTTTTGCCCTTTAAATTCTTATTCTTTCCTTTTCTAAATCATCTTCTTTTCTCATGCTTTTTTTCTCTAAATTTTTTATTCATGCTCTCTAAATTTTTTATTAACTTTTACTACCTCCGTCCCACAATAAGTGATTTTTTAGGCTTAATATTTTTTTCTCAAAATAAGTGATATGTTAGAACTCCAATACAATTTTTACAATATTTTCTCATATATGCCCTTATGCATCCAATGGTATTTATTGCGTCTTGCAATCACTACAATTAAATGACACTCATTAATTCTTCAACTTCAAAGAAAATATATTAAGAGTATTTTTGCCATTTTAGCTTGTGTATTGGTATGTGTGATTTTAAGCTAAAAAATCACTTATTATGGGACGGAGGTAGTATTTTATTTCAATTTCTATTTCTATTTCTACATTTTTTATTTACAATATCTAATTTTTTCTTCTCTCTTCACTTTATCCCCCTAAAATTTTATCACCTGCTCTCACTTTCTCTCTAAAATTTATCAGCTTTTCTTTTCTCGCATTTTCTCTCTACATTTTCTATTTACTCTCTAAATAATTCTTAGTTGATTCTCTCTAACAATTTATTTTTATCTCTATCTTTTAACCATTTTCTCTCAATTTTTTATTCATTTTATTTTCTAAGTTTTATATTCACTTTCTCTTACTATAAATTTTCATAACTCTCAATTCAATTAGTAGTAGCCATTATCCATTGAATTACTGTTTTCCGCCTGTAACCATATTGTTAAATATTCTACTATTATAATAGTTTCTTTTACTGTAAAAGTTAAGTGGGGCAGAGTCTTTTTTAATTTTGTTTTGCCTAAAGTCAGAGTCTCTGAACTCTAGTTATAATATGTTTATAATGTTTATCACTTTAGTATGGTTTCTGGTTTCTAAAAAAAGTAAAAAATAAATAATATAGAAATTTATACGATTACATTCAATGAGTATATCAATTACCAAACATTGAAATGAGAATGTTACAAAAGTTAACAAACAATCCCTGACATATCCAAAGGTTTGAATGGGAATAATTGATTCCCAGTATCCCTGGGCACCACATATCTAGGTATGAAATCCCAGTTCCCAAACTTACATTCCTGTGTGCTAAACATGGCCCAAGTATCTTCTTGCAAGCCAGGGATGGTCTAGTTGTGAGGTTGAGTAACAGAGTAAGTAAAGTTTCCATGATTGTTTGATCTGGCCGAGCGGATCGATACGACACAAGCGGTGTGAGATTTACTTATGTAGGGTTTATTTTTCTATATCTTAGTAGGATATTAAACTAACAATGATATTCGTGATGGTACTTAAAATGTTTGCTAAATACTTGTTAGTATATTAAACAAGAATCTTCCAGATCATTTAAATTGAAATTAGTAGCACTGTTTTAGATTGAATATGTGAATAATTTACGTACTGTAATTGTTTTAATATCATGAATATTATAGCTACTGAAGTTTGATATATTCTTTTACTATTGAATATTTCAGGATTTGATTGAGTTCTTTAATGTTTTCAGGGAGACGGCATGACCAGCATTGAGCCAGCAGCTGGAAACATAAATGATTTGTGTGTATTTAGTGAAAGTGGGCTGATGTTGTTGGCTCTAGACAGCAGCCAGATTCCTTCGTATTTTATACCTGCTCTTGGACCTGCTCCCAAGTGGTGTTCTTATCTAGAAAACTTAACTGTATGGATATTTGATGCGATTATGATCTCCAGTTACATGTCTTAGTAGTTGTCCTTATAGATCTTAGCAGTTGGTAATGCTACTTATTTGTGTTTCTCTTTGTAGGAAGAATTGGAGGAGGGTGCTCAAACAACTATTTATGATGATTTCAAATTTTTGACGAAAGAAGATCTTGAGAGGCTTAATTTGACGAACTTGATTGGCACCAATCTTCTAAGAGCCTACATGCATGGTTTCTTTATTGATTATCGGTTGTATAAAAAGGTGATGGCTTGTGTTTTGTTCTTATTTTTTTTTTTGAAATTTGTACCTCCACTCCATTCAATGGTTTTAATTTATTAGGGAAATTTTTCTAACTACGAATCAGGGTTTGAGATAGTTTAGAGGAACAGTTCTATACTTTCCAAAATAGTGAGATGTTTTTGTCATTGTTGTTGGTGTCAGTCGAACTCGATTTTGGGAGGTGTTGAAATTGCTACAGGTATTACAACTTGAAAAGTTAAGTTGTGATACTAAATATACCTTAATTTGGTCCCCAGACATCTAAAGTCAATCATACTTCCTCTCTCTCTAATAAATTTCCAGCTAACACCTTCTATGTGTACTGCCTTACCACTGTTTCCGTCGCTATTTGATCCACTCATTACACCTACTTAAACAGCTTCTAGCACAGACCATCATCTCCCTAATTATATGTACCCATCTGTTCTGCCACCATACTTGTCATTTTCTCACAACTGCCCCCATTCTTGCAACACTATCATCACCCATCTGTCATCTGTATGAATCAACAAACTGCTCATTAGGGAAATCCCTACACCTTGTCTATATATACTATTGTTCGTCTTATGACTTGATTTGATTTCCACTTGATCCACTAATCATACCTAATTAAGCAGCCTCCAGTGCACACCATCATCACCAAAATTAAATATAACCAATCTGTCCTGCTACCATACTCGCCATCATCTCACAACTGCCACCACCCATCTATCATCTCCATGAATCATCAAAACTCCCAACAGGGAAATTCCCTTGTTCAGTAAACCCAGCCCTAGACCTTGTTTAGGTACACTAGGAGTACGTATACATGTATGAATATGCATGGGCGTCCTTCTGTTTGAGTTGAATATGTATATTGGGTGGATGGGTTTTCTGATGGTTATAGGTCCAATAAGCCTGGTATTTCAATGGAATCTTTGTGGATATAAACTTGAATACACACAAAATGGGATCTCAGTTGAGGAAGGAAAAAAGCAGGGGCCAATAGAGAAAGGAAACATATAATTCAGTCTCAAGTTAAAGTGAAAGTAGAGGGAGGGAAGAGAGCAGTGATGAGTTTGTATGGGGGAGATGTTGAAGTTTGGTGGTGGGTTTTCTGGGGATTGAGATAATGGGCAAAGTTGATCTGTGATCTTTTCATGGTTGTGATTGTTTGGTAGTTTTGGTAGTTCTTGGTGCATGACAGGTATGTGAGTTTCATCTAACTGCTTGGTAGACATTATCAAGTCTTGAGGGCTATAGTATCCTATGTAAATTTTGTTTATTTAGAAGAATAAATAGATGTGAAGATGAAATTAATACTTACAAAACAAAAGTTGGCATATTTTAAAAAATTGGAGCAGGTTAGATAAAAGGTTGCCATTGGCTAGCTTATTAATCCAAAAATAAAAAAAATATCATTAATCCAGAATATTACACAGAGTCCCATATAGCAAGAAATGTAAACCACAAGAAAATAAACGAAGTTTTCAAAAAAAGAAGATTCCTAGGTATATTTTATATTTCTCCCCCCTTTTTTTGTTTTAAATTTTATTACTGAGACTTAAACTAGGCCCTTTACCACAAATTTTGGTTTCCTTTTATTTTCATAGAGTAAACTGTGTGTTTATCAGAATTACTTGCAGTGTGTATTATTGGTTCTACAGAACATTGAAAAAAGGTTTGAAAGAATTTAAAATGGAGTGTTTTGCATTTGTATTTTTTTTCTTAACAGGCACAAGCGTTGGCAGATCCCTTTGCATATGATACATATATAGAGCGACGAAAACAGGAGAAACTGCTAGCTGAACGTGAATCACGTATTACGGTAAGTTTCAAATCATTAAATTTTGGGGCATGGTGGTCTAAAAATTGAGTTGGTCTTGTAAATTACCCGGGTTCATTCCGCTTTCCAAAAAGAACTTTCGTATTGCCCAAGTGTAGTGATTTGCAGGTTGAACTAATAAAAGATTCTTGCAATTAAAGCTCACAAGATGAATGGTTAATATAACCAGTTTACGAACGTGGGCATGTTCTCATACATATGATTGACTGCAAGTCCTCTGAATAAACTGTTGTGCTGCTCTAGCATGAGGTGTTATGCTTACCATAGGGTGGTAGGTACAAAATACAAATAAAATAATATCCGATGCTACTTTAATTTTATAACTATAAGCCTCATTTACCCTTATGTTTTGTAGTTTATCGTAGTCTTTTCTCGACTGACTGATGTTTGTGAATGATTTAATACTAATTGTTAGTGCGAATTGCACTTTTAAATAATGGTTATATCCAACACTAAGATGTCTTATTAAACTTTCTATAATGTGTTCTATTTGTCAATTTATTGCCATCAGGAATAGTGGTTTAACTGCCCAAAACCACAAAAAAGGCCATTTCCCTTGTATATGTGAACATGAAGACATTTGATCTGAAATTTTGGTTAAGACTTTCTTTTTACTCAAGAGTTCTGTTAATCTGTCAAGAGATCATAGACAAAGTTCAGTGATTATCAATTTCTTTTTGTTACTTATATTTTACCCTTGGTATGCAGAATTAAATTCTCATTTTCTTGAAATTGACTACAATTTCTGTCTGTTGGTACTTTTTAAAGAAAATATAATTATTTGTGGATCCATTTTACAACTATGGTAATTGTAGGGGTGAGGAAACTTTTGCATGGACATCAAGTATTTCTTCTGTTTTATGTTCCATCAGTTGGTCTAAATTATTTGCTACTAATGTATTTTTACACCTTATCCTTGTTTTTCTTGCAGATTAAGAGGAAGCTACCTAAAGTTAATCGTGTTCTTGCAGCTCGTCTCCTTGAAAACGAAGAAGCTGAAACTATAAATAATGACACTGTTGATGCTGATACTAAGAAAAAATCGAAGAAAAAGAAGGGCCTAACTAGTGAAGTTATGAAAGATGAGCGATTTGAAGCCATGTTTAAAAATGAGGTATTGGATTTATGTACTTGATTTTTTATTTATTTATTAATTGAAAGTAAGGTGTACATGGTGCTCAATTGGACCTACGACAGAACTTATTTTAAAAAATGAAAACCACATATTTGGAGCAGTAAGCAGCATTGTTGGAGCCTTGGAGGTGACCAATATCCTCTGAGTGAATTATATTCACAAGCATGCACGCATGCGTGCAAACACACGCACACACTCATTTTTCCGTGATTGTGTGTGTATATATATATATATTTATATAGCGAAGTACTACAGCACTCTTATATATTGATCTCAACGAGTTTTGTTGTTATGATTTTGCCAGCGTAGTGTGTATTAATAAGTCAAAATAGAATTCAAAGTATAGTCAGGAGTTGCAACAAAAAAAGAGTTCATTTGGCAGTTTGTAATATTAGCTAGTTAATTGTTTGTCTCATTTTATTTATATGAAAGCTAGACTCCTAAAGCAATAGCTAATTTCTTCAAGAATCATTATGTTGCATCCTTCTGATTCTTTCTTGCAGGACTTTGAGGTTGATGAATTTTCGCGAGAGTATCTTGCTTTGCACCCTCTGGCACCCAGTACGCAACCCTCTTTGGTGGAGGAGCATTTTGAGCCTGTTATGGAAGATGAGGATCAGAGCTTGAGTGAAAGAACTACTCTATTCCTGTTTTTTTTTTTAAATAAAATTTATCGTCCTTTCTTTTCTTCAGAAAATATAATTTTCAACTCTTATTATTTAAATCAAACTAAGATGCTTTGATATCTAAATGAGACCAACCCAGTGTATTCCTTTACTCTTTGTTCATATTCCAGAATTGGCGTGAATGTTATGAAATCTTTATAAACCATTGATTTTCAAAAAGATGAAAAAGTTTTAACCATAAGCATTCTGTAGTATTAATCCTGAGCTAAACCTGCAGATTGTATGAAGTAAAGGATGAGCGTCATGCAGAAGCATTCTGGAACCGTGTTTCGCTTGCGAAGGAGGACGCTCTTACTTTAGGAGAAAGGATGGGAGCTCTGACAAACAGGCATCAGGATTCACGTAGATGGAATAACGTCAAGTCTGGACCAGGAGGATCGTGAGAGATTTCTTTTATTCCTAAAAGTTCGGCTTACTTCGGAAGATGATGAGGACATGGAAACACACCGTGAAAAGAGAAGGGGAGTACAATCATTGAAGATGCAGCCGGATGGATACAGTTTTCGTGGCCGTGGGGGTCGTGGTAGGGGAGGGGGTCGTGGTAGAGGAGGGGGTCGTGGAAGAGGCCGACGGTGAATATATATGCTCACACACACACACATGTAAAGGTAGTTCATTTTCGCTTTTGATCTCAGCTTTTAGAGCCCATGGAGAAGAGATATAACCAAGATCTCAGAGGTGATCTGGGTGTTGGTTGCCGTCCTCTCTTCCTGTTGTTTATTGAGTTTTATTAAAACAAGATAGTTTTGTAAGGTTTATTTTTCCTAGTGAGTACTGTGACTTTTGGACATAATGTTTTTTTTTCCGATGGGATATGTAGTATATATAGAGATATACAGAAGAAACTAATTAATTAAGCATATATTCCAGCTAGCCAGTGTCATGTGTGGTAAAATACATACTGGAGCTACAAAAGGAAGTGGGAAGTGGGGAGACTAGTTCAGTTCATCCACGAGTTTACTTTAGCTTTTTGAGGCATTATATATATACTGAATGTAGAGTAGTGGAATTATAGGTAGGTACGTACGTACGGTCTTCTTCTTTTGTTAAATGCCTTCCTGCCTGCATAGCTCTTCTTTTGCATTAGAGAAAAAACAAAACTTTTACCTTGACATCCCTGATTCCATCACCCGGTCATCCACTACAAGAAGACGGTCGTATACTTTAGGAGGTAATTGAATAAGAGGCAGTCATTCTTCTCTTCTCATATGAGCTATGACACTCGTTGTATGGCTAAGATATAGGTCTTTAAGGCCCCTTCTTTGTCCGAATGCTTCTTAATCCACTTCTCTCTGATTCTGTTAGAGGTAAATTGTTTTTTGCTTCTTAATCGTTAAGATAGAAACTCAAATCTTTATTATTAATAGTTGTCTCTTAATATTTTATTTAAGATTTATGGACAAAAAAAGTTTCAACAAATATTGTACTCCTTCAATTTCAAATTTTAAGATCATTTAAATAAAAATTTTAAATAACTCATAGGGTTAAAATGTTAAAATAGTATTATTCAAATGTTTTATATTTTTTAATTATCAAAGAGTTTTTTAGATTCAAATGTTATTTCATTCAGATAATTTAATTTATTAAAATATATTAACTATTCAAATTTTAATTATTCAGTTTTATTAAACACCACTTTAGCTTCTATAATGATATGCCTTTTATTGCCCTACCAACAAAGCCAACCCAACCAATCCTTTCACTCAAACAAGCATAAGAGTGACCAAGGCTAATTAAGAGATATGAATAGTCATATAATAGAGGTGTTAATCTTTGATAAGCAAAGCAAACTGGTTTAGTTAACTTTATCATATAGCGTATAAATTATGTGGGGGGTAAGATAATAATTTTATAAATTTTGAAGGATTAAATAAAAAGAAAAAAAAATATTAATATAAAAATAACTAAAGACATAATAATACGACGATAGACATGCTCTCCTTATTATATTTCATTCTAAGGTCAATGATGAGGCTGGCAGATTCTATAGATATAGTAGCATAAATTTTCTTATTGTTATATGTCATCTCACTTTTATTTATAAAACAAATTAGTTCCAACGACCTAACCTAAAATGCCAACATTAATTGTCTCCTCCTCTCTTTCCAATTAAGCTTTGGTTGGCCCTAGAGGATTATTAACACAAATAAAGATTTATTATGGACTTTCTTCTTCCTTCTTCTCAATTACTTGGAGAGGAGAGGAGAGGAGGGGGAAATTAACAACACTACTTATAGACGCCATTGATGATGGTGATCAGATGGCCGGGATCATGCTGAAAAAGCTTAATCGTACTTTAGTGAGCGTGACCGTCGTAAGAAGATCAACCATTTGTACGCTTCTCTTTTTCACTCCTTCCGGCTGCAGATCAAACGGTATACACACACACACACACACACACACACACACACATATATATATATATATATATATATATATATATATATATATATACACACACACAATAATCAACTTTCTTTCTTGTATATATTTGTGTTCGTTCATTTTTAACTTGACACCTAACTATCATGTGGAAACTGTAGCTAGCCTAGATCTGACAATATAGTTGGTTAACTGTCGAATCAACCCATATTAATATTAACTGGAACCAAATGAGTTGGTTAACTATATTTATTTATAACCACCTGGGGTTTGGGCGGTTTTCCACTTAACCACCTGTAATCAGTAAAGCTACATTTAAACACTCGACCTTTTGAGTTGAAGTGAAAATGTTACCTTTTCCGTCTAACTTAACCGTGAGTTGGCTAATGACTTATTTACCCTCCAATTTCACAAACAGAGCTGCTAGCTTTTCTCACTATGCATGAGACTTGCATAATCAGCACTCTCACTATATACTCCCTGTCCATCCGTTCCAAACATGAAAGAAAAAGAAATGGAAGGAAACAGTGCCTGCTCCTTTATATTCTTTGCCAGCTTCCATTTCGTTCCAAAGAGAGAAAAAAAAAAGAACCAACCCCTGCTCCGGTGCTCCCTTTCATTCGACCCAAAGAAAAAGAAAGAAAAGAAAAAAGAAAAATAGGCTCTCTCATCTTCTCCATTCCAAATTCAATTCAAGCATAAGAAAAATACAGTTAACAGTTCGACATGCCCAAGGGTCAATTAACCCCTCAGAAAGTTACTACTATTGTACAAAACTCTACTATTCAGTCTCTCCTTTGAACTCAATTTATGCTACCATAAAATTAGCAAACACATCTCCTTCAGAGTAATGAGATGTAAATTTGATAAAATTACATCTCCTTTGTAAATTTGATAAAATTAGACTCTTTTGTAAACACATAAATGTTCAGAATAGCAAAATCATCTGGGGCACAAAAAGTTTGATACCATCAATTATGACGAAGAGGGAGTATCATACTCCGATGATGGCGAAGTAGCCTGATTGCTCTGTCTTTGTCTGACTCCCCACTTTCAACTTTCTTTAGGCGAATTGCCTTGGTACATCTTTACTTTGCGAACTTCGTTTCCATGAGAGAAACCACTTTGCTTTCTGAGTGGGTTGTTCTTAATAAACCCATCATCTCTAAGCTTCTTACTCTCCTCATAGGTGTGTTTCATATATCTTCTCTTGATCTCTTGTTATCCCTACTATTACGTCCCAAGGAGCCTATTTCATTAGTCATCTGATGATTTCAATCCCTGAAATCAAATTCAATAATAATAATGAGTATATATATGTATATACAAAAAAAATGAAGGAAGCATAATTCTAAAAAAGGTTTACGTCCGGCTTCATAAAATTCATCTTATACAAATAAAACTACACATTTATCCTTTATAATACCTCCGTCCTAAAGAAAAAGAAAGAGTACTACTCAACAAGTATTGATCTAAACTCGGATCACCGAAGATCTCACGCAGATAAGCCATTGTCAGTGCAGATGAGAACAGAGAGGAGAGAGAAAGAGGGAGACTATGTGATATCTTCTTCCCTAAAATCCTCGCCAAATTGAAAACCAAGAATCCAGTATTTGAATATCATCTTCATCCAAGCTCCACCCTCTAAACTCAAAACTCTCCACCTCTACTACACTCACCAATATTTTGGTGAAAGAAAAACCTAATTTTATCTCTTCCCAATTGATTTGTTCAAACCAACCAACAAAATACCCAACTTCCTTAATTGAAACAGCACAAACCTGCGTGGGTTTTGGAACTTCGTTGGGTTTTGGTGGGATTACGAGGGTTTTGGATTGGGAAATTAGGGATTTGGAGAGGGAGGAAGAGAGAAAAGGATACTCCTTTCATGGCGGTGCCGGTGTGTGTTAGAGAGGGAGGAAGAGAACAAAAGAAGCCTCTCTTCAGCAGGAGAAAGAGAATAAGGGTATTTTAGACATTTTCTAGTTTATTTTTACTGTTACACCCTCTTTTCACGCGTTTTTGGCGTCTGACATACACGCACGGTTAATTTGGATGGAAAAGGTAACGTTTTCACTTCAACTCAAAAGGTCTAGTGTTTAAATGTAGCTTTACTAATTACAGGTGGTTAAGTGGGAAATCGCCCAAACCCCAGGTGGTCATCTGAACTTAACCCTTATTTATATGGCTTGGTTAAAGTTTGGAACCATATTTTAAAAAAGAAATATAGTTCCGACCTGATTAACCATTTTTCGACCCATATTTTATTTTAAATCCAAATCAAAAGTTTTTTTCACCCATATTTATATATTCAAGAAGCTCAACCACCCCACCCCACCCCACCCCACCCCCACCCCCACCCCTACCCCTTACACATACCCACCCCACCACCTACCCCCTACACCACCTTACCCACCCACACCCCCACCCCCACCCCTACCTCCACCTCCATAAAAAATAATATTATGTTATTATGTATACACCCCACCCCACCCCTACCCCTATCCCTACCCCCACCCCCACCCACCCACCCCCACCCCTACCTCCACCCCACCCCCACCCCACCCCACCCCACCACTTACCCCTACCCCACCCCTACCCCTTCACCCTCCACCCCCACCCATCCACCCACCTCCACCCCTATCCCTACCCATACCCCCACCCCACCCCACCACCCACCTACCCCCCCCCTACCCATACCCCTACCCCACCCCACCCCACCTCCACCCCCCCACCCCCACTGGCCCACCCTACCCCACCCCACCCCCCATCCCCACCCCACCAAAAAATATATTATATGATTATGTATACACCCTCACCCCCCCCCCCTACCCCATCCCACCCCTCAAAAAAAATAATATTATGTGATTATGTATACATCCCTTACCCCCACCCTCACCCAAAAAAAATAATATTATGTGATTATGTATATTTCATAGCATTACTTAAGGAGCCTAAATTCCACCCCTTATATCCGTCTCTCTATCTATAGTATATATTAATTTTATTTTTTAAAAATTTTGTTTAAAAGTCAAAACATCTTAAAATGGTAAATATGGTTAATATGGTTTTTAACCATAACCATATGGTTCCAACCCACATTATCCATATTAAAAATGGTTAATATGGTTTTAGTTCTTAAATGGTTGGTTAACTATATTTTGAAAATCAAAACCAACCCATAACCATATTTTGCCAGGTCTAAGCTAGCCTATATACTATACTCCCTCAGTTCCACAACAAAAACAAGTTTCATATTAATTTTTTCGTTGAAATTTAAAATTGATAAATTTTGAAAATAACAATTTTTTGTGATTAATATTATATAGGATCACTTTTAGATATATATATAGTTTGTAATTATTATTATATGTATTAACTAAAATCAAATGAAATGTATTTGTGGATTTCATTCTAAAAAAGTCAAAAAAGACTGTCAGAGAGTATTAATTATAGTTCTTCTTGCTTGCTTGCATTTATGTTCGTTTTTAGAACAAAGGATATGTATTGTTTCTAAACACTACTCAGCTGATATAAGGATATGATTGATATTAATTCTGAACATAAGGATTTACAAATTGATTTCAAAAAGTTAAAATGAACTCTTTTTTTAGATTAGATGAAATATTAATTATTTCATGATTTTGATTACAAATTAATTAACATAGTTATATACGTTGTTTTGTTTTTGGTGGTTTTGGGCCAAGCTATGGTGTAGCTTAATTTATTTAATGGACTGAATTTGGTGTTGACCCATATATATTTATTTGGATAGCTCGTTCAAATAGTGGAAGAGCCCTTATTAAAGTAAGATTGTGTTTTCTTATTTGGTGGGATATAAAGAGATTTAACTTGGGAAGGAAGCGATAGTCATTAATTGCAGTTATAAGTTGATTCTTGTGAGCCCAAGTACAAATTAGGGTTCACATACGACCTAAAGAATTGAATGACAAACAGAAAAGCCGGAAATAAAGAAGCAAGACCTGAGAGAATCTTTCACGTGTCCCGAGGCAGAAGACACGTGGAGAAGACTCATTTTTGGAAATTGATTGAGGGATTGGATTGGTGGCTAGAAGAACATGGCAATATGGGCATTACTCTGATGATTAAAGGGTATTTTTAGAATTTCCCTGAAAGCATGTGCCTGGTGTGAGACCCCAGATTTTTTTTGAATAAAGATTAAATTTTCTCAAAATATATTTTTGAATATTATGGTGTGGATTTGATATAATGTTATAGTTGTGGGTAATATTTATAAATTTTGCAAAAGTCTGCAAAGTTGTTATATAATATTCGATTGGTGAGGAATATTCATTTTAACAGGGAATATTCAGATAATCTAAGACAATCATTGGTGGACCCCATTAACGGAATTATTAGCCGGATTGAAAACGACAAAAATACTTTATGAAAATAACAAATGAAAGTTTTATTGTTAATCTGTTGAAACACGGTGTTAAAAGTGCGATGTCTGGCATGGTTGCAGTAGTAGCACAGATTGATTATTGATCTTACGTGAGAAGTCACTTTCGATTATACTCAATTATTGCTACGATAATTGCTTATCATATATCTATCATATTATTGATTCAATTATTGTCACAAGATCATCTGCATAAAATGTTATTTTATTAAATCAATAATTGAGACGACAAAGTTATTCATATTATTAAATTACAATATTTACAATGTCTAGAAGTTACATCGAGGAGAGGTTTGGTCACCTAATTGCGGCGTCGATAGGAGAAATTCTTATTGGAAAGCCCTCTTTCACAGGAGCGACACGGTTGATAAATATTGTGAGTTATAATATTAATGATGAATGCTATTCTTGAGTTGAATTTGGAGACGGACGTGATATTTGAGTCCTGGAGACAATGAAATTAGTAGAAATAGTCTATAAACATAAAAAATTTCGGGATTCACTATTTGGTCAAAAAGTCAACAGTAGACTTTTTCAGGAAAAGTCAAACTTCAAAATTTTAAAATTTATATTTTTGTTAAAAATAGTTTCATTATATTGGAATTGTTTGTGTTAGTGAAAATCGACATTTATTCCGATGATAATTGATGTCTAGGGGTTATATTGATAAATCGGGTAATTTTTTTGGATAAATGAGCAATTAATTGCTACTAATTCACATGCTTATATAACTATTTGTTCACATATGTGTACTATTGAATCACATTATTTACTATTATGGGAGTGGGTGCAAGATTGATAATACTTGCGTGATTAAATTAAAAATGGAGGTATAGATGGAAGTCTTATCTTTGAAATTAGATTTTTCACATGATTATACTATTGATTCACATGATTGAACTATTGATTCACATTATTTACTATTAGGGGAGTTGGTGCAAGATTGATAATACTTGCGGACTAAACTATAAATGAAAGAAAAATTTGGAGGTATTGTCTTCGTAATTTTTCGAGCCCCAAAACGTCAATTATCGAAATTCTATTTTCCTATAAATAAAGCTCATTCTTCCTTCATTTCTCACCAATTCACAAAAGATTTAGAGCGATTATTATAGAGAGAAATTATAGAGAGAGAAAGAAGAAATCTAACTACATCACTATTCCAAAGATCCAGCTTTTTCTAAGGTAGGGAATATTATTTGTTGTACTCGTAGGGAGTATTATTTCTTTCTTATCCATGAAAGAACTTCATTATTCCATTCTTTATTATTCATTGGAATAACTCGTATATTCTGCTACCTATACTTGGTGAAATTCTTCCGTTGTTCCATTCTTTATCATTCTGTTGGAACATCCTGTGCATCAGGTTCTACGTCGGACTGATTAAAATCTTTATTATTACATTGGAATATCATGTGCATGTTCGTTACTACGGACTGATTCCGCCTCTTTATTATTACATTGGAATATCACATGCATGCGTTTTCTGGGACTGATTTAAATTTTATTATTCATTGGAATATCCTGTGCATGCGTTCTCGTCGGACTGATTAAATTCTTTATTATTATTCATTTGGAAATATCACATGCATGCGTTTCATCTTGGGACTGATTCCGCCTCTTTATTATTACGTTGAAAATTACATGCATGCGTTTCGCGGACACGATTTCATTATTTATTATTCGTTGGAATAACTTTGTTGTTGGGTTTTCGCATAACAAAACGCAAATGAAATTTAAAAATAATCAAAGCAATTCAAACCCAAAACAGGATCCAAGCGAAACTTAAATTAATTCGGTGGTTTAGATATTATACCGGATTATGAAAAACGATTAAGCGATGCGGTCGAATCCTTTAAGCAATCCAATTAAAACCACGTTTCTACTAGGTATCCATGAAACGCCGCATTTAACTGGTCGAACGATTACTGCAATAAGAGGACTTCGGTGGTACTAGCCACCAAAGGAACGATTATGAAGCTGCTTTTCTCTAGTCTCTCTAAGAAATGGCTAGGGTTTTTCAATTATGATGATCCCCTAAGTAATGCTTATATATCATATATATATATAGTAGTTAAAAGGAATTAATCAAATCAAAACCTAATTTCATAAAATCAATTTATATATATATCTCTTAATTAAGTATTACTTAATTAATATACATATATACAATTATCCTTTTAATTTAAATTAAATGATTTAAATACTATTAATCATATTAATATATTTAAATCCTTAAAATTTAAATTAATTCCCTTTAAATTACGTTACATGTGTGTGACCTTATATAAGTTATTATTACGTTGGCAATAATTTTAAAATCATATTATAAAATTATAAATAATGAAATGACATCTAGTAATGCATCACTGCTACCCAAGTAATAATAAGATCGATGATTCGATGCAACCTTTTAGTGACCAATGTTTCAATGTAATTTAATCCTTTTAACCTTAATATCCTAGATTAAACTCGAGTCATGGAATGTGTCATACTCTTCATAATTTAATCTGAGTTTTCTTGATCAATGAGTAGACTATATGAAACAAATCAATATTTGAGCATGGCCATGCATTTCATAGTCCTACTCAATCAAGAGGCCTATGGATATCACCCCTAATATATAGGAGGGTTAAATTCCATCTAGATCATTCATATTCCTCACACGATTCATGATGTACCCAATAATCATCTTTATAGTCCACCCTATTAAAAGGTGACATTTGATGATATCAAAGTACATAAATTCTCGTGTAATAATATAGTGATTTCGTGTCGGAGGACCATTACATTATTATCCTTATGAGAATTTCTAATTACACTTCGCATAATGCTCCACATAGAATTCTCATGGTGGAGTCCATCCCAATTACATCGTTCTAACACATACCTACGCATTGACTTAATATCTCTTATATTTATGACCAATGAGATTTGGTCATCATCAATCAACATACTAGTCTCAATGCATCATTGTTGTCCTATCAACAATGGTACTCGATTAGTGACATTTAAGAAGAATGATACTAATGTAATTATATAATCTCATGTTCAAGTCACATACTTGAAACTATATAAATTGTATCACTATTCTAAGGAATTTTATTATGTTAACATTTATATAACGCAGTAAATAAAACCATAATAAAATCATTCATTTATTCAATCAAATATAATATCAAAATGTTAAGCAATTATATCAAATAATTGGCCTCTAGGGCATACTATAACACATGCATGTGCTGTCTATCGCATGTCTGATGATTTCTTTTGTTATTCCATTCCTTATTATACTCAGTTGGTTAAAGTTTTGACTTCTATACTTCATGAAATTAGTGGAATATCCTTGATATTTGCGCTTCATCCAGTATCTTTTCATGGAAATATTCTTCCGAACATTCTTGAATTTTACTCTCTGAAAGCAAAGATCATGTTGACAATTTGGACATTATTAGTTCTGGATAAAATAATTCTTGAACTTGTTTTATTGAATTCTTATATCATTGTCATCATCCTCATGTTTATATTTTTGAAAGTCATCTCATGGCTTCAGTGGTATAGATGGACTTGGTATGATTATGACCGAGAGATTATTCGGTGTAATCATGGTAGTAATGTTACAAATGATGTGGTAAAAGTCCTCATTGGCCCGTAGTGCATTGATGAATGGACAATTGTTGGCATGATCATGACCATTATTGAACACACAAATATTCTTGGCCCGTAGTGCATGGATAATTGTGGTCGTGATACTAAAAGAATATCATTGGCCATAGTGGGGGTGATTCAATGATGTGGATTATTTATTAAAATTTGAGTCCCAAAATGATAGAAGTGATGAAAAACCTTCTAAATCATAAAAGATAGTAGATTTTATTCTCTACTGACTCTTTTAATGGATTGCTTGTTCCGCTTCGATTAAACTTGATGGTTGTTATATTGTATCGGTTTAACATCATTGAAGGCTAACGATAATATATTCTGCATTATCTTAGTCATAATATTTCCCTTCGGGCTAGTTGAGCTCACTCTTTTACTTTTATTGTTCTTTCAGAAATGAGAACGTGGCAGGACTAGTCGGGGGCGGAGTGACTGGATCGAGCGATAGCATTAGTAGTCCTCACTATTCCGTGAAATAGTGTGATAATAATTGTAATGAGGACTCCTTTTGAGTTTGTATAATCTTTAGTAGACAATATTTGTATTCAAACTCACAGTTTATGTTTTGTCGTATTGTACACGACAATTGTATTATTAAGTTGTATTTGTATTCTGTACCATGTATTTGACGACTAAGAATAGGTGATGTATACCTGTTTTGGGGGCGTCACACCTGACACATGACCACTTTTCAGAAAACCCTATAAATACCCCTTCCATTCCATTGGGAAGGGGACTTCTCTTCAGACTCAAGACTTAGACTCTTAGAAGATCAAAGGGACTCTTTTGGTGACTTAAAGGCTTGGAGATTCCACCTAAAAGCACTAAAGGGGTTTGGACATTCTCTCAACTCGAAGGACTCAAGAAGGCTCTTGGAATCTCTGCTACCCTAACACGGTTCTCGAATTTTAGGAGTTACGCCATCAGCGTCGTTGGAGTAATCGCCCACCGCCGTTCTCCCTCTTCAATCAACCAATCAATTCCGTCTTTCTTTGTGGATTTCTCCTCCTCGTGAACACGAAACCCTAACCCTAGCAAGGTGCGATTTCCTTGCCCACATTTATTCATGGCGACTCTGCTTTGGGGAGGTGTAGAATTAAAAGAAGGTATGCCCACAACTCGAAGTGGGAGAACAACAGGAAGATCTTCACCAACAAATAGCATTACCTCACCGGGTCCAGTTCCAAAGCAAGCAAGTCAAGCTTTCCAAGGCGTAAATCTAAATCTCGATCAACATATCCCTGAAGACGCATCGGAAGGAAGTTCAACATCACCATACATGGCTGAACAACAATCAGCGAATGTCAAGCAGACAGGCGCGGGAAGTCAAATCGAGGAAGAAAGAGGAGAGCAGGCAAATGATGTGCAATTGGAGATGCTCAAGGCATTGAAAGAAGCACAGGAAGAACAAG
Source organism: Panax ginseng (assembly GCA_020205605.1). Lineage (NCBI taxonomy): Eukaryota > Viridiplantae > Streptophyta > Magnoliopsida > Apiales > Araliaceae > Panax > Panax ginseng. The sequence goes on from CM035146.1 coordinate 103,556,504, forward strand.
GGATGATGATGGCTATGATCTTTGGAGATCTGCAGAGAAAGCAAGAGGAAATGGGAAATTTCCGCCAACAGTTGATGCAGATTCCCGCTTTCAAGGCCATATTCCCAGAAAATTCACAAGGAGAACTGGCAGGAGTGGAGGACAACAACAAAGATATCAACAATAAGGAGAATCAGACAGCACCTCCATTGATGGAGAATCAGTTCGTTCCAATCATCCACTGGAACTCGTAAGCGATGGTGGCCACACAACCCGAATGGTGGAAGTCAGCCAGTCTCACACAAACATCATTCCGACCACTATTCCCGTATTTTCACAAGTGCAGATACCAACCATCTCAAGCATTATGCAACGAACCAATCCACAAGCACAACCGATACAAAATTTACTTGATGCCAATGTACATCAACCAATTTATGTTCCATACACACGACCAATGCCACCATACATCACAACACCACAGAGAGTCTACACCACAAGTCAATATGTCACAAAGGATGATATGGTCGATGTGATTAATCAACTTCACAGGCAGACATCCTGACCTTCAGAGTTAGACTTTACTCCACCCTACCCAGCACATATTCGGAGATAACCTTACCCGACAGGGTATATCGAGCATCCCCCGCAATTTCCAAAATACAATGGGGAGAAAAGAAATGCCAGGGAACACATTGCCAGGTTCGTGGAGTCGATGTCTCCATGGTTAGGATACGATGAAGTGAACAATCACAATTTGTTGATGAGAGTATTCAATAAGACTTTGACGGATAATGCCTTCAGCTGGTACTACAACTTGGAGAAGGGATCAGTCCATGATTGGGATGATCTAAAATTGCAAGTTTTTAAGAAATTTTTCTATGTGCAGAAACAGGTAACCATCGTCGAGCTCATACGATTTAAGCAGAAGCCAAACGAGGAGCTATCAGATTACGTGGATAGGTTCAGGGCCCAAGCACAGAAGTGTGCAGAGCCAATTGAAGAAAAGAATTTGGTTAGCATATGCAACAATGGTGCTTTAGACGCCTTCAAGCCCCACTTCATTACCAAGGCTTGTGATTCATTTGCGACCCTCTTATCTTTTGCACAAGACTTGGATGGAATCATGACATTTCCCAATAGCCATGCGATGGTTACATGGAAGAGCAAGAGGACATCAACTGTGACTTTGGCGGATTTTCAGTCAAAACCACAAGGGGGCAAGAGAGAGAAGAATGAGAAATTTGAGCGAAGCAGAGAAAAATATGGTGACAAATATACCAGAAAGCCAGTTCCAGAGACTATCACATGCAGCGAGAACGTATTCAGGGGCTTGTATGAACAATGGGTTGAGCACGGAGTGGTGAAGCCTCCAAGGCCCCGATTGGTTTATGTAAAAAGAGATGAAAAGAATCTTGGGACTTACATGTATACCACCAATATACGAGACATTCCACTATGGACTGTTATAGTCTGCGGAGGATATACCATAAGAAGTTGGTGGCCGGAGAGATTGAACTAGGAGAAGAAACGTGCAATATTATCACCCACTTGCGATCCGAAAGTCAAGAACCCAAATCTTTGGTTCTACCATCGAAAAACTCGAACTACGGATGAATTAAAAATCCACCCAAGATGGTGGTCCACCAAAATGGTGGTCCTCAGGAATATCCCTTGCCAAGTAATTGGGTGACCAAGGGAGGAGGCACAAGAATTGACGAATTAAAAAAAAAAATCCACCCAAGATGGTGGTCCACTCTAAATGGTGGTCAAGTCCTCGTGATACGTGACTTGCGAGAAATTGGACGACCCAGTGGCGAGACACCCGATTTCAAGTCCTCGTAGATCGCCTTTGCCAAAAAATGGACGACCCAGTGACGAGGCAATTCAGAGTGTTACACTTTATCATCAAAAAGTGAACAAGGCACTTTGTATAAGTCCTCCTAAGTTATGCTTTCAACTTCAAAAGTAATTGAGGCACCTAAGTTTAAGTCCTCGACCCCAAAAGTTACACTTTATCTTTAAAAGTCGCGAACGTTATGCTTTCTTCGACAAAAGCAAGAAAGTTGCACTTTATCTCTAAAAGTGGTGAACGTTATGCTTTTTTCGACAAAAAGCAAGATTTATTATATGAAACGTTATGCTTTTCGTTAAAAGCAATTTTATTATCAATAAATTTGTCAAACTTTCACTTATACTTGATTATTTCTTCTGATTTATTAAAAAAAAGAGTATGGATTCAAGTGTTAGTTTGCATGAAATATATGTACATGAATTTTTTGATACAGAAAATGGAAAAAACTACGAAAGCCATGATCTAGAAGCCATGACCTGTCGAACTGAAGAGATGGGAATAACTAAAGCCTCCAAGTCGACAATGGTGGTTCCCTGAGCCTTCGTATTGGAGGCTATCGAGCCTTCAAAGTCATGAGCAGCTGACTAAATTTCCCAAAAGCTTGGGCTTCAATTTATCTATGGCATCTTGAAGCTCCTAAAGCTCTACATAAAGTAAGTCATTCTCATGGAGACATGAAGTGACTTAGAACGAAGTCTGACAACATGATGATTGGAAATAAAGAGATCCAACCTAGTATGAAAGGGAGACATGTCCAAGGAGAGTTAGGAGATACCAAGATATCCTTGAAGAGCTCCTCTAAGGCTCGCCCTCCTAGGGTTTGCTCCCCTAGAGGTTCCCTCTCCTAGGACTTTCGTTTTTGAAGCTTGCAAAACATCAAGCCCCACGAAGTGTTCAGAAACTGGAATCAAGGCTTCAGCACTTAAAATATTTTGCGCGATCATCTCACCAAAGACGTGACTCACACGCAGGGGGCAAAATTCTTACTCGTAGATGGTATAGACATCCTCCAACAGTGAAATGCATTCCTCCCCCAGTGGTGGCGAGATGTGCAAAGTAGAGGAGCACCATCGCGAAATCAATACAGTAAGGGCGTTATGGTCCTGTTGGATATATACGTAGGTCTCTGCATAGTTGAACACGACAAAAGATGCCCGCACTCTTGAGTATATCTACGTAATCAGTATTTCCAAGGATCTCGTCGGTTCAATCCTGCCATTCTTGAAGGCGATCAGATGAATCAGACAAGAAGCGAAGAGGAATAAAAGCGTATTATTGCTTCTCTATGCATATGCGGGGAATGCGATAGGAATGGGAGAAGTCAACTCAACCTCCACATGCCGCTGCATATAGAAGCAAGCCTTTCTTCTCCAGCGGAGAACAACAGTTATGCGTCATAAATCCGGACTCGCTCCCAAAAGACATTGGAAAGACCAAACGAGGGGAGCCATTCCTCAATCATTGAGAAACGGGGCCTCTTTGGTTGTTCCCAAGTCTGCAGAATGTTCAACGGGGAAGGCCTGTAAGAAAAAAGAATTCAGCATAAGGAATCTAAAGAGCACAAGCATTAGGATCCATTCAAATAAAAAATAGGGTCAAGGAAGAACGGGAAAATGTGAAAGAGGAGGCCATTAGGTCGGTTCCCCTAAGGGTTGGCCTGTAGGGTTTAGCCACCTAAAGAGCTCTCCCTTCTTACATTTAACTTCTCTTTACTCGTTGAATCAACTGATTGGAATAAATGCTACTTCACTGGAATATCCGAACCAAGATCCTTGTTAAGATAAAATGGCCCAGAATAAATTCTTCCTCCTTGCGGTGTTTTCCTTTCTTTCAAAATATCCGAGCCAAGGACCTTGTTAAGGTAAAATGGCCCGGAATAAATTCTTCCTCCTTGTGGTGTTGTCTTTTCTTTCAGAATATCCGAGTCAAGGACCTTGTTAAGGTGAAATGACTCGGAATAAATTCTTCCTCGTTGCGGTGTTGCCTCTTTTCTTTGAGAATATCCGACCCAAGAACCTTGTTAAGGTGAAATAGCTCGGAATGGATGTTTCCTCCTTGCGGTATTGCCTTTTTTCTTTGAGAATATCCGAGCTAGGATCCTTGTTAAGGTGAAATGGCCCAGAATAGATGCTTCCTCCTTGCGGTATTGCTTTTGAGATTATCCGAGCCAAGATCCTGTTAAGGTGAAATGGCCCGAAAAAGAAATATTACAATAACCTGAAGAAGAAAAAAATGAAACAGTCACGAAGAATTACATAAACAGAAAACCAACACGACCATAACATTACGACATTTGTCCTAATATGATAACATTCAATGTCTCGATAAATTCTTGCTTTATGGAGGGGAAATCCAAAAAAGCATACAGAGTTGTAGAATTAATTAAAGGTCCAAAGAGGAAAGGAGATCAGATATGACAAATGTGTTGATCAATACATATTGCAAGATTGATAGGATGAAGAAAGCTACGTGGTATAAAGGAAGAAATTATGCCAACAATGAATTATTACATATGGGCTTCGAACAATCAAAGGCAACGTAATCATGAGGTTGGTTGGCTACTTGAGGCATTATATATATATATATATATATATATATATATATATATATATATATATATATATATATAGGGAATCCATCCATGTAATAACCGCCATGGATCTTTATCTTAACAACCTCTTTTTCGAATAGTTGATCGACTTATTGGAAGGTGAGATTGGGATATATTAATACCCAATGGTGACAAGCTCTCTAGGTTTCTATTTAAATAAGAGGGCCCACATTTCAATATATTGTCGGTATAGTTAAACAAAATGAATATTTAATATTAAAATATTACAATAGAATACGACTTATGCACTTTACACACCCTTTTTTTTTACGCATTTCTCCATATATATATTATGACTCAACAAATTAAAATAGAATAAAAAATAAAAATAATATTAAAATATTTAGTAAAATTGTTGAAGTTATTAAACTTCTTTTTTTTAACACATTGATGCTTTATCGCTTTTAATCAAATATAAAGAGATTGCCTGACAAAATATTAAAATATTTTAAAATATTAAATTAAATTACAAGTTATGTAAACTTATTTTTAACACATTGATGCTTTATCGGTTTTTAATCAAATATAAATTTGCACAAAATTTATTTTGACTTACAAATATAATGTTAAAAATAAATATTATTAATATAAAATAAATATAATTATATTAAATCTTGCATAATTATTACATCTTGCATAATTATATAATTATATAAAGATGTAATATAATTATTTATTTTTATATTAATAATATTTATTTTTAACATTATATTTGTAAGTCAAAATAAATTTTGTGCAATCTTTATATTTGATTAAAAACCGATAAAGATCAATGTGTTAAAAAGAGTAGCTTTCATATAACTTGTATCAAATTTTAAATATTTTAATATTATTTTATTTTTTATTCTATTTTAATTTGTTTGAGTCATAATATATATAATGGAGAAATGCGTAAAAAAAGGATAAGTCGATGTTTAATTCTATTGTAATATTTTAATATTAAATATTCATTTTGTTTAACTATACTTGATAATATGTTGAAATGTGGGCCCTCTTATTTAAATAAACCAGGAGCTTGCTTGCCTACTTGGCATTAATATATTCCAATCTCACCTTTCCAATAAGTTGATCAATCGATGTTAACGCCAAGATCTCTGCCGTCGTCCCAATCACGTAAGACGTCTCCGATCACTCGCACAATAAACACGATAAACACCACAAGCTTGACGACTTCAATCGGTCGGGGATAAATTTCGTATGTGAGAGTCGATATATCGTGTTCACGAGGTTAACAATGGAGGATAATAATTGTCTAGTGTATTGAGTGAGATAATAATTCTCAGTGGTGTGTGTATGTGAACGTACCTCTTTGTGAAGACTTCCTTGCTAGGTTATACTCTCTTTTCCTGGATTACCGTGCCACTCACTACTATCTGACACAGCCCCCTGATCTGATGGGTTCTGCCGACTGCATGCAGTCTATTCACTACCTTTGGTCACTGTTTTCTACCGCCGGCTCGCTATGATCCCATCCACATTAATGCATGGCGATTCTGATGATCAACTATCATGTTTTTTCATCATTACAAGTCAAAGTAATAGATATTAAAATATCTAATGGGTTAGTCTAATGAACAATCTTGGTCTCATAAGGTTTTAATAGAAATAATATGATGACTAGGCCCAATGACTTTCAAGGTTCAATAATGAAGGCCCAATAGACTAATTAAATAAGTGAGCCCAATTCATTCGGCCCAAATAGAGGAAAATATCATGACTCAACATTGCCCCCTAGTTTTTTATTAAACAGAATTTTTAATAGAAAACTATAAATGGTCCATGATATTTTACTAAAGGCCTATAACAGGGAGTAATTGAGACATACCCGATTTGGTCCATAAGAGGAGACAAAGAATGGCTGAATGTCCAACGTAAAAGGCCCAAACAATAGAGGATTGAATTTGAAAAAGACGGACTAAAAATTGGAAATCCAACCGAAAAGCCCAATCTGATAAAATATCTAAGGATTGACCCAGACCTTTCTCATTCGAATTCTCATCATTGCCAGGAATTAAATGTGCCGCCTTCGTAACTTGTGTAATCGTCAGTATAAAAGGTAAACTTTACTAAATTTGACAGTTTTACTTGCTAATTTAAATTTTCGGACCTTTGAGCTCTCTTCTTCTCTTTCGATTCTTTCTCTGTTTCTTTGCGAAATCTCAACAATGGCGTCTCCAGACTCCGAGCAGGGTTCTCCCATCCTCGTCACTCCAATCACTACCGCTGCCCCAAATCCAAACCCCAATAAAGAAAAGGCTTCAAGTTCTAATCCCAAAGCCACTACTTCGAGCAAGAACCCACCCCAAAAACCTACCCCTACTCCTTCTGAATTCTTCAGAAACAAAGATCGTTTCTCTCACGCCAATACTCCTTCCGATATGACCGAGGCAGGGCTGAAGAGTATTCAAACCAAGTACTCCATTCCGGGCACCCATCAGATAAGAGTCCCACGGGCTGGAGAAAGGATGTATCAGCGACCAGAGGGATGGACGGTTGTTCCTGTATCTATCATGGATAAAGGGATTCGGTTTCCTCTTCACGTGTTCGTAATAACCCTCTTAGGGTTTATTGGCATTGGGTTCGCCCAATTGGTACCGAACTCCTATATTCACATTATGGCCTTCATCGCCTTCTGCTACGAAGTCGGGATGGTGCCTTCTCTAGATTTCTTCTTCACCGTCTACAAGGTCAGCCAAACCCAAGAAAAGGGATTTAAAGTTTTAGGTAAGCACGCATCGAAGACTGGTGAAAAATTTGAGAGACGATCTCTAGTGAATACCCCTTCGAGCAACAGGGGATGGCATAAGGGATGGTTTTACGTTAAGGGACCCGAGATTGCCTCTCTGCCGGACTGGACCACGAGCGAAGTGGTTTCTGCTGACTTTGGTGATATCTAAGAAGAGCGTGAGGCCGAGATGATAGAGCTCTTCTAGAACTTTCCATCGAAGGAATGGAACTATTTGCTTCTTACTAAGCAGGCCTGGTTGTATGATCATAAATGTAAGTTCTGATTTACTTGACTGCATGAATATTTAAAAACGTTTAATGATGTAAATTTTGACATGTGATCCTTCTGTCTTTTGTAATGTCTTTGATTAAGCAGTCTTCGATAGACGTGAGAGATTTGGAGGATTTCTTAAATTTGGAAAGTCGACCTACAAGCCATTCTTAGAGCCTCCCAATCGAAATCCCGTAAATCAAAGATAACTCGATTGATGAAACCCATATAGTTGATCCTCGAATTGGTGAGCCGGAAGATGTCGAATCTCCTCCTCCCGAAGAGATACTCCAACCCCGACAAAAGAGGCGGGCAGTTCGGAAGCCTCGACCCACGCCCATTCTAAAAACTTTGGAGCCCATTCCAGAATCTGAACCACCCACCACATCAGTCCCTCCTCGGGGAAGCTTACTCGATCGTCCTGATCGAAGGAGCCTTCTCCGAATCAAAAAATTGAAATCCAAAGTGACTCATCTGATAGCCGAAGAGCTTAGAGTACCTTCGTCTTCAATCAAGCTCCCTTTAATAATTCCAGTGGAAATACGAGTTTCTGATGAGGAAGAACAAGTTGAAACCGTGCCTGCATTATCTCAGAAAAGGAAGCGTTCTTCTGACGATCCTCCTAGTGCAGCTTCAGCCCCATCACTACCACGAGAATCCGTGCCGATTCGATCTCCATCTCCCGAGAATGTATATATAGACCCGTCACCGTCTCCCAAACGACCAGCTCCATCTCCTGACCGAGCAAAGGTATCACCCGAACGACCCAGACCTTCAAATCAGGGATATCATAATGAAGCTATGGGGTCTCCGACCCTATGGCCTCGGTTTAATGCGAATTTCCCTTTCAAGCTCTTCGATACCTTCGTTCGAGACACAGACGATCATCAATTTGATAATCACACGAACAGGGATCTGCTTGACGAGGGGATGAGTTATTTGGCTAAGGTAAGTAACAGTTTTTTGTTTATCTTCTTCACTCCAGCTTCTGTTAAAATAATTGAATTTGATTGGATATTGTTGGACATATGCAGGCAAATGCTGTCTTCGGGCGTTTAAGTCCGAGGCATATCAATGGTGAAGCCGAGGAGGATTTTTTGAGACAGGAGAACCATATGCTGAAGGCGACCCTGGCTCGGGAAAGGAGCGATCATGAAGGCGTTCTTCATACCAATGAAGGCCTTCGGAGAGACCTAGATCGAGCTAGGATGGACTTAAAGACGTCGATGACGAAATTGAGAATACGAGGGATGAGTTTGGTCAAGTCCGATGCCGATCAAAAATCTTTAGTTGATATGAATACGGGCCTCGTCGAGAGAATCTGCTTTTTGAAGGCCAAGATTGAAGAGCTCGCCAATCACACCCAACGGAATCAAGGCGTCTGATTGGGCGAAGTCCAAGCGAAGGCTCAAGATGAGGAGAAGGCGTATAGGGCCAAACGTCACAAGCTTCGTCACAAGATAAAGAAACTCGACGGACGAGGTCCTCTTCTGACTGAAGAAGTGCGTAAGCAGATCTAGGCCGACTATCGAGAGTCTGACGAGATTAATGCTGAGATCTTGAAGGTTTATTCCGAAGGCTATGAAGATTGTCGGGAGCGTGGTAAGGAAAAATTGGCTGCTGCTCAGCTAGATCCAGCTCTGATCGACTCCGATGGTGAAGATGGTGCTTGAATGTCCTTTCTGCTTTTTTCTGATATTTTAATGACTTGTGAAAATTATTTATTTAAACTGTTTATGTTTTTGGAACTGTTTGAAACTTTATGTAAGGATTTTGACAGGATTTCTATGCTTGTGTAATTAGTTAGTGTTATGGATGAATTTTGGTTTTGAACAGATGAATGAATGTCTTATCTTGTCAATGAATCTTCAACTTTCTTGATTATGACTTCTGTTTTGATTCGTTTCTTGGCAAGAATTCAGCATCAATTAATCTGTATGAACTTAACTTAGATTGTGAATCAGCTAAGGCATATAACAGTTAAGTTATGAAATAAAGTGAATTGAATCTAATGAACTGAATTGAATGGACAGAATTGAATGAACTCAACTCAACTCTTGAACAAAATAAAGTAATGTATACTCATTGTTACCGAAGTGTGAGATCGATCATGTGTAAGGTGAATTCGGCTGATCCTCCTTGCACCATCGGGATTTGGTTTACCACTCAGGGTGAAACAAGTATATAAGGACCAATATATAAGGACATTTGTCTACCACGCGGGGTCACAAATTCATAAGGATACTCCTGACAATAAGGCTGCCATCGAATAGCCAGCAAGTCCGACCATACCTCCTTACTTCAGTGCCTTTTGTTTACCATGCGGGGTATAACAAATTTAAAAAGACCATCGACTTTGTCTACCACGTAGGGTATAAAAAAACCATAAGGACACTCATGCCGAAGAGGCTACCATCGAATGGTCTGCGAGTCCACCCTGTCCTCCTTACTTCGGTGCCTATTGAATTACCGCCCTCGGTAAAAAATATATAAAAAAGACCATAGGATTTGTCTACCACACTGGGTAACAAATAAGTAGGCTGTCATCAAATGGCCAGCGAATCCGACCATACCTCCTTACACCATTGTGAACTTAGGACAAATATGAAGAAGATCAATTGTGAAAAAGTGACTTTTTATTGATAATGGACAATCATGTACAGACTTCCGGTAAATTGACTTGATCTCTATTGAAAATATTTCCGAAGCCTGCCAGCATGCCAAGTGTTCTTGATCTCGGACCCATCTAATGCCTTTAATCGATAAGTCCCTGGCTTTGGTACTTCTGTAAGACCCCGAATTTTATGAAATAAAAGTATTCAATTTTTCTTATAATTACTATTCAGTAAATGGTTAAATTGATAAAAGTTAAAGTTAAGGGTGATATATGAAATTTTTTCAAAATACATGTGGTTATAAAATATTCATTGTTGTTGTCGGAATATTCGTTTGGTGCGTGGAATATTCTTTCGTGAGGGAATATTAAATGCAGCGGCATGCGACCATTTATGGTCCCATAATGTAATAACCTGGCCGGATGAAGAAAATGACAAGTTTGAGTTTTTATAAATAAACGGCGTAGTTGTTACAGTTAATGTGACGCCCCCAAAATAAGTATACATCACCCATTCTGAGTTATCAATACATGGTACAGAAACAACTACAACTTTATTATTACAACAGTAAAATTGTGAGTTTGAATACAAATATTATCTTACAGACAATATCTATACCCAAATAAATCCTCATCACATTTATTGATACATTATTTTACAAAATGGTGAGGACTACTAAACAACTCTCTCTAGAACCTTCATTCCATTACCCCGACTTACGTCTTTAACATTATATTCTCGCCTCCACGAGAAGAAAAATGGAACAAAAAGAAAAAGGGTGAGCTCAACTAGCCCGATAAAGAATATTATGACTAAGATAATATACAACAAATTATCGTTAGTCTCCAACGGGAAAAAATCTAATAGAATACAATAGACAACAAGTTTTAAATCAATATTCATGAATCTGAATTTAATAATTCATTAGAAGAGTTAAGTAGATAATGCAACCTACTATCTTCTATGTATGAATTTAAAAGTTCATCGCCTATCTTTTATCCATGTAACATCAATCAATATATATCTCGAATCAAATATTCATCTTTGCACTACTGTGCCAAAGATATTCATCGATTAATCATGTTCATCTAAACACTGTTCATCTTTTTACTACGGGCCAAAGATATTCATCGAAATCATTCATCTTTTGCACTACGAGGCCAAAGATATTCAATAATATCATCATTTAAGGCGAGGATGATGAAAAATATTTTAAAAAGCGAATCCGGTGAAATAAAATGACAAGAGATTAAGGATTAAGGATTAGTACTTTGTTTTATCCACGTCCAAAAATACCTCAAAAATAATCATAGTGGTGTAAAATTCAAGAATGATCAAAACATGGATACAATCAAAGCTTAGTATCCACAATAGATATTTTAGACGAAAGGAAATTTTTTATTTTTTCGATGAATAGTCTTGCGTATTAAGTAAATAAGGTATCATTATCGTGAATAGTCTGGTATCGTGAATAAGAACTCAAACACCAAAAGTTCCAAATTGGATAAAACTTCATATCAATATTTCAAAGATAATGATATTGAAGAAATAATATCATTACTGAAAAAATAATATCCCTTACCTCGAAAGACAATACTTACTAGTTGAAACACGGGATATAAAGCATGACTTGAACTTGCATCAGTATAGCAATACTCAAAATGCTCACAAGAATACGCCGATAATATAGAGAGAAAACTTGATTTACTTTGTAATTTTCAATTCTAACCTAAGACACCTATTTATAGAAAATGCTTAGAACACCAAAGCAGAAAATTTAATATATTAATAATATATTTAACAAAATTTCCTACGCACACTAGATTTGCCCAAAGACTTCAGCCACATGTGGTCTCACCTCACCAAACTTAAAAAAAAACGTTTTTGTTAATATAAATATTTAAAACTTTCAAAAATCAATTATTTCGGATCTTCAGAACTTCAATAATTCACAATAAATAGTCCTTTTGTCAAAAAATTCGAATCTCGCGAGTTTTTATAGGAAATTCAATTCTCTACAACTTTGCAGAAGAAAGTTTTTCCAAATTCCAAATAGAAATTGACCGAAATCATCAAACGGGCAATTTTATAGGCTATAATCAAATTTTAGTCAAGAAATGGGGTCCACCGACATGTTTAACATGTTTTAAATATTTATTGCAACAAAAATACTCTTTCTCCTCGTATACTCATATATCACACATTCATTGTAAAAATATCACCATTATTATATTATTAAAAATATAATAATATATTTAAATGAATTATTTTATCAGAAAAAGATAAAATTTTAATTTTCAACAATTGTCACATTAAAAAATTTTCTCCATCATAAAATCAATATTTTTCTCATTATATAAATCAATAATTAATTATTCACAAATAATATTACAGAATCACAATATTAACAACCCAGTGCAATTCCCAAAAGAGGGGCTTTCCAATAAGAATTTCTCCTTACTAATGCCAGCGATTAGGTGACCAAACCTCTCCTTGGGCGAGAATCGTTCTAGACATTGCCAATAATGTTATCTAATAATATTATTCGAATAATATGAATTATTGCTTGATAATGAAAATACATGTGTAATGACAATTATTGAAACAACAAATATATAAAATATCAACGCAATAATTATTAAATTAATAAAATAAAATCTTGAATAAAGAATTCATGTAACCATTATTGAGTAGTGTCTTCTTACGTAAGAATCAATAATTGGTGCAATCTGTGTATCTTCTTGTCAACAACGCATATTATTGTGTTTTAACCAATAGGGTATTCCAACGATTAAAAAGCGGTAATAATTACGCTAGTTATTTTAAACAACTTATATTTGTCGCTTTCTTCATCCAATCGCTTTTAGTTATGGGGCCCACACATGGTCATTACCAGCGTATTTAATATTCCCCGACAATAGATTTAATATTCCACGACCAAACGAATATTCCTCGACAATAATGAATATTTTATAACCATTTGCTTATTTTGAAATACTTGCGTATTTTACCCATAACTATCCACATTAATCAAATCAACCCTTACTATTTTAAAATAATAATTAGAGGAAATTAAATTTCATTTATTAATTATTTGGGGTCTTACAGTTAACACTGTTGGAATACCCGGTTGGTAAAATAAAATAATACGCGTTGTTGCACAGTATCACATGGTATTATACAGTATTTTTGAATTATTGATTCTTACGTAAGAAGGCACTACTCAATAATTGTTACAGTAATTACTGTTCAATATTTTATTTTATTGATTCAATAGTTGCTGCGTTGATATTTTATATTATTGTTGTCTCAATAATTATCATTGCACAATATTTTCTATTATCAGATCAATAATTCATATTATTTGAATAATATTATTAGATAGCATTATTGACAATGTCTAGAAAGTTCACATCGAGAGGTTTGGTCACCTAATTGCATGCCCACCAAGAAGGAGAAATTCTTATTGAAAGCCCCTTCCCGAACTACTGTCATTATAAATGTGATTCTCGTATATTATTTGTGAATAATTAATTATTGATTCATATGATAAGGAAATATTTATTTTATGTGGATATAAATGTTGGATATATTTATTGTGGTTAAAAATGAAGGAGTTAATGTTGAGGTGTTTTATCGATATTTTTGTTTTAATGAAGGTATTAAAAATTAAACCAAGTGTTTTTGAGATATATTATGTTAGTTATAATTTTTAATCCGAATTGTTGATCGTTTTAATTTTTGGATATGTTATACATATATAAGTTGAGTATATATGTCCACAACTTTTGAACCGTTAAAAATGAACGTATGATTTGTTATGAATTTTAAGAGGTGAATGGTTCGTAAATTATCAAGTATCCTAATTTAGCATTTTGGTGGAAAATTCTAGAATTGATTGGGCCCCACTTGTGGTTGGTGAAGAAATGTGCTGAATTTTATTTCAAATGTGGTGGGTGAGTGTAAGACCGCAACTTATTATAAATAAAATTGAATTTTCCTTTATTCATTATTCTAAATTAATAAGGGTTAATTTGATATAATTCTTTGGTTATGGGTGAAATGTGCAAAGTTTACAAAATAAGCAAGTGGTTATAAAATATTCATTATTGTCCGAAATATTCGTTTGGTCGTGGAATATTCTTTTGTTTGAATCTCCGTGACGACGCCAAGCGAGCCATTAGTGGGCCCCAAAACGGAAAACGGTTGGATGAAGGAAAACGACAAAAAGATCGAGTTTTATAAATAACGACGTAAATTGTTCACCGTTAACACTTTGTTGGGTTACTCGGTGGTTAAAATACGATAATATATGCGTTAGTTGCACAAAGAAAGTGATTACCAGATTGCATGCAGATTGTTGAATTATTGATCCTTACGTAAGAAGGCACTACTCAATAATTATTACAATAATTCTCGCTCAATATTTTATCGATTCAATAATTGTCATTCTTAATTTATATTATTATTGTTTCAATAATTGTCATTACGATATTTTTCATTATCAAATCAATAATTCATATTATTTGAATAATATTATCGATAACATTATTGGCAATGTCTAGAAAGTTCTGTGCTCAAGAAGAGGTTTGGTCACCTAATCATACTACCAAGAAGGAGAAATCCTTATCGAAAGCCCTCTTTCTCGAACTACCGGCACAATCGATCTTGTGATTCTATAATATTATTTTTAAATAATTAATTATTGATTATTATGATAAAAAAATATTTATTTTATGTGGATATAGATGGAGAAAATTTTTAATGTGACAATTGTTGAAAATTAATATTTTATCTTTTTTCGATAAAATAATTTATTTAAATATATTATTTTAATAATATATTAACTGGATATATGAGTATATGAGGAGGAAGAGTATTTGTGTGGCATTAAATGTTTAACATATGTTTTGTGTGCTCAGAGACACAATTCTCGATCGAAAATTGATTATAGACTGTAAAATTGTCCGTTTATAGATTTTGGTCAATTTCTGTTTGGAATTTTGAAAAACTTTCTTCTGTAAAGTTGTAGAGAATTGAAATTCCTATAAAAACTCGCGAGATTCAATTTTCTGATAAAAGGGCTATTTATTGTGAATTATTGAAGTTTTAGAATAAAATGATTTTTATTAAATTATGGGTGGGACCCACTTTTGTTTTTTTCAAACACATGGGTCTTTGGGATTTTTTTCCAAGGTGGTGGCTGGTCATGGTCTAAAGCATGCGATGAATTTTAAAAATTAATAATATTAATTTATTATTTTAGTCTCCTTCATGCTCTAACATTTTCCTATAAATAGAGGCTAAGTTAGAATTGAAAATAACACCGTAAACAAAGTTTTCTCTTTTTCTCTAAATTATCGAAATATTCTTGTGAGTATACTTTGAGTGTTGCTATACTGGTCTTGGGTTTCACAAGACTATACCGAAATTCATCGGAAGACGGTTATTTTGAGGTAAAGGGTATTATTTTCTTCTTAAATGATATTTTTTTCTTCAATATCATTATGTCAAGTATTGGTGAACTTTTTATCAAATTTGGAACTTGTTGTGTTTGGGTTACTTATTCACGATACTAAGACTATTCACGATACTCACGACTTATTCACGAATCACTCAAGACTATTCAATTTAAAAATAAAATTTTTCTTTTGTCCAAAATATCTATTCGGATACTAGCTTTGATTGTATCCATGTTTTGATCATTCTTGAATTTTACACCAATATGATTATTTCAAGTATTTTTGGACACGGGTAAAACAAAGTACTTTAATCCTTAATCCTTAATCCTTGTCATTTTGTTTCAATTGGATTCGCTTTCTTTAAAAATGTTTTTCATCATCCTCACCCCAAAATAGTGATATAAATGAATATCTTTGGCCTCGTAAAGTGCAAAGATGAACGATTAATCGATGAATATCTTTGGCCCAGTAGCAAAAGATGAATGTGTTGAGATGAACACTGACCAACCGGGTGATATAAATGAATATCTTTGGCACAGTAGTGCAAAGATGATTAAAGATGTATATTGATTGTTATTACAGGGGATAAACTAATGATGATGGACTTTTAAACCTTAGAAGACAAAGAGAATTCTTTCTCTACGTGACTTTTCTAATGGATTGTTGCTTCCATTGCATTTGTTGATCTAAAACTTGTTGTCTATTGTATTCTATTAGATTTTTCCTCGTTGAAGACTAACGATAATTTGTTGTATATTATCTTAGTCATAATATTCTTTATCGGGCTAGTTGAGCTCACCCTTTTCCTTTTTGTTCCATTTTTCTTCTCGGAGGTGAGAAATATAGCAGGATCGAGCCTGGGGTATGGAGTGATGGTTCTAGGAAGATGTTTTAGTTGCCCTCACTATTTCGTACAAAAATAGTGTATGAATAATTAATGAGGACTTATTTGGGTGTGTATATTGTCTGAAGACAATATTTGTATTCAAACTCACAGCTTGTATTGTCGTATTCTACACGACATCCTGTATTGTCAAAGTTGTAGTTTGCTTTCATACCATGTATTTTGGCGACTCGTAATGGGTGTTGTATACCTATTTTGGGGGCGCCACAAGGTTGGTATCGAGCTTATGGATATGATCTCCGCGAGATCGGGGAATAGAACTAGGAGGGAGAGACGAAGTAAATCATTCGCTAAGTGTGTCCCACCTAAGCTTATTTGTTGGTCATTATAATATAGGATATTATGTGATATGTTAATTTGTTTAATTAACCCTTGTTTTATGGCGATGATTTAAGAATGGTCACGAGAATGTTAACAATGGAGTTTATGAGACCGTGGAGACGCCTTGACTTTCACCAACGAGGAGAACGTAACAGTCGACAATGTTCCTCCCGTGAAAGCAACGCCAATCGAGCAAATGATGAACGACGGGATGTTTAGAAGCTTTTTGCGCTTCATACAAAATCGCATTTAGGAGACTAGTGTACAAAATACGGGAGGAAATGATAAGAATATGCGGTTTGTCACGGCAAACAATTCAAAGAGTTGGGACCACCAGATTTCCATGGAAAGCCGGATCCGATCAAGGCGTAAACGTGGGTCAAGAAAATTACCAAGATATTCGATGTCTTGGGGTGCACGGAGGAATGTAAGGTTCCATTCGCCACCTTTATGTTTCGTGGTGAAGCAGACATCGTGGGAATCATGTAGGCGTACTCACCGTATTTATGCACTTAACATGTTTTGGGAAAGATTTCAGAATCGCTTCAATGACAAGTACTTTCCGTAAAGTATTCGTTATATGAAGGAGGTAGAGTTTATTAGACTCGACGAATGTAACAACGCATGACGGTGTCTCAAGACGAGGCAAGTTCGCAGAATTATCCGTGCTCGCACCTCATTTGGTGGAGAATGAGGAACGAATGACGCGCGTATGTTTCGAGAGGTCTAAAACCGTAGATTCGGCCAATACCTTATCTCTCATAAAT
The DNA here is from genome assembly GCA_020205605.1 of Panax ginseng. Lineage (NCBI taxonomy): Eukaryota > Viridiplantae > Streptophyta > Magnoliopsida > Apiales > Araliaceae > Panax > Panax ginseng. The sequence continues at coordinate 103,574,016 of CM035146.1, forward strand.
TTTCTCTCAGATTCGATGTTGTCAATGTGGCTCGCTTATTAGAGCGAGATATAGTGAGTATACTCAACCGAGGGACCACAATCGTAGTAAATAATCGTAACGATGATAACCAAAGGAGAGAAAGAAACACGGACAAAGCGGTAACCACTCGTGTGTGTAATCGTGGACATGATAATAGGAGAGGTGACTCAAGTGGAAATTTCGGAAGAGAAGATTCAACAATGACGGAAGATATCAACAAGAAGACACTAACACCAACAACAAATGCTGGGGAGGAGAACGACCGCCATGGTTAGATGTTACAAATGCGGGAAGGAGGGACATATAAGCCCAAACCGTCCCACAACAATCCAAGGTATGTTACAACCGTGGAAAGGAAGGCCACATCGCCGAGATTGTACTCTTATCGCGAAACCAAGTTCAAGCAGAGTGGTGATTCCAAGGGTCATCCCGGATAAGTCGAAATCACGGCCTCGGAAGAAGCGTTTGTCGAATCGACAAAACGTGAGGAACCCAAACGAGGTGATCACGGGTAAGCTAATCTTGAATTCTCGCGAAGTTTATACCTTACTGAATAATGGGTTCTACCCATTCTTTTATCTCTCCTCGCCAGGCTCAACGCTTAAACTTGACTCGGAGAAATTAGATTTTGATTTATCCGTTGAAACTCCGTTGGGTGAAACCTTCGTTACATCTACGCTTATAAATCTTGCATGATCCAAGTTAGCACTATCACATTACCGCTGATCTTATCTCTTTAAAGATACTTGCTTTTGATGTGATTTTAGGAATTGATTGGTTAACCACTCATCATGCCAAAATTGATTATTTTCGTAAGTGTTGTTAGTTTTCATATTCCTAATCAACTCATCATATGAATTCAAACCACTAAACCACTAAAATCATCATTGTCATATCAAGCCACAAAGCTATTCGCTTATTGAAAACGGATGTCAAGCTTTCTTAGCCCATGTTATGGATTTGAATAAAGACAAGTCGATTTGAATAATATTTATGTGGTTAGAGAATTCCCGATGTATTTCCTCAAGAGCTTCTGGTTCACCCCGAACGTGATGTTGAATTCTTTATCGACCTTTGAACCGCATAAAGCCCATTTCTAAAACCCCATATCGAATGGCTCCTATTGAACTTCGTGGAGTTAAAAGTCCAACTACGAAATTATTAGACATCGATTTCATTCGCCCCAAGACGTCTCCTTGGGGTGCTCTGCTTTTTATTCAGTAAGAAGAAAGACGGAGAGTATGCGACTTTGTATTGACTAACGAGAATTAAACCATGTCACCATCAAGAATAGGTATCCACTACCTCGCATTGATGACCTGTTTGACCGATTGCAAGGAGCACAATTCTTTTCAAAGATCGATCTTCGCTCGATATCATCAAATTGAAGATTAAAACCGAGGATATTCCAAAGACGGCATTCGTGACTCGATCTGGGCATTATGAATTCTTGGTCATGTCTTTTGGATTGATTAATGCTCCTGCCGCTTTCATGGATATGATGAACCGTATTCAAGGAATATTTGGATCGGGCCTCGTTGTTGTCTTTATTGATGACATCCTCATCTATTCCAAAAGCCGTGAAGATCATGAGCACCATTTGTTCGGTACTACAAAGACTTCGTGAACACAAGCTTTATGCCAAATCAAGAAATGCGAGTTCGGCTTGAGGAAGTAGCATTCTCGGGCACGCAAAAAAAACAAGGAGTATCTGTTGACCCGTGAAGATTGAAGCAATACAAAGTTGGGAGCAACCAAGTTTGTGGATCAAGTCTGCAGCTTTTTCGGGCTTAACCGGTTATTATCGCAGATTTGTGGAAGGATTTTCTCGAATTGCTACTCCGCTAACTCAAATTGACTCGGAAGGATGCAAAATTCTTATGGAGCGAGGAATGCGAGAAGAGCTTCCAAGAGCTCAAGAGAGACTCATTTCGGCAGACTGTTTCGACAATACCATCCGGTTCAGATGGATTTGTTATCTACAGCGATGCTTCTGGCAAGGGGTTAGGATGTGTTCTCATGCAACATGGGAAAGTCATAGCCTATACCTCACGACAACTCAAAGAATATGAGAGGAATTATCCTACTCATGATCTAGAGTTGGCGGCAATGATTCAGCGTTGAAGATATGGAGACACTACTTGTATGGAGAGAAAGTGGAGATTTATACTTGACCATAAAAGCCTCAAATATTTTTTCACCCAAAAAGAACTCAACATGCGGCAAATGACGCTATCGGAGTCGTTAAAAGATTACGATCACACTATTCAATATCATCCTCGAAAAGCGAACGTGGTAGTGATTTATTGAGTAGAAGATCATATCGCAATCACGAAAAGTGCAATATTGTCAACGCAAGGCCCATTTTATACGACTTTAAAAGGATGAAGATAGAATTAAAGACTCTGTGGTCCCACATGATGATGGCGAATATACGAGTAGAACCGACTTTAATTGATAAAGTTAAAGTCGCTTCAAGCTACGGACCAACACGATACAAATGAAGAAGAAAGTGCGAGAGGTGCTATTCCGTAGCGAAGAATCGATGAGGAAGGAATACTTGAGTCAATTCTAGACTTTGCGTTCTAACGATTCGACCAAGCATAAAATCATGATGGAGGCACACAACACCCCGCTTGCAATCCATCTCGGGAGTACCAAAATGTATCATGATATTCGACATACATTTTGGTGGAACAATACGAAGAGAGAGATTGCGGAGTTTATCTCAAGATGTTTAACTCATCAACGTAGAAGGCGAGCATCAAGTGCCAAAAGGTCCATCAGAACCACTTGAGATTCCTAAATGGAAATGGGAACACATTACTATGGATTTTGTTACGTGTCTTCCCAAAGTTTCTCGCGCGTAGATGCAATTTGGGTTATTGTTGATAGATTAACCAAGTCCGCCCATTTCTTACCGATACGCCGAGACTTATCCCTCGAACGCCTTACTCAGATGTATGCGTGAATGAGATTGTACGATTGCATGGCACGCCAAGATCCATAGTTTTGGATCGTGACCCGAGATTCACTTCAAGATTTTGGGTTAGCTTGCGCAGAAAGCTATGGGCATGGATTTACGATTCATCTTCAAAGATACCATCCTCAAACCGGACGGACAATCGAGAGGACTATTCAAACCCTTGAAGATCTATTAAGACTCGTGTCCTAGATTTCAAAGGAAGTTGATAAGTACTACCACCGGGTGGAATTCTCCTACAACAATGCTTATCGCCAAGTATAGGCATGGCTCCATTTGAGGCGTTGTATGGATTTAAAATGTCGCTTCTCCAAAGATCTTTGGGGACGAGGTGGGAGAAGCAAACATTGTTGGGACCGAATTAAAATGCACGCGCATGACTACGTAAAAGATCCAAATGATTCGACAACGATTCAAACTTCACAAGATCGACAAAAGAGTTATCTTTGATCTTCATAGAAAGGACGTGGAGTTTAATATCGGAGATCATGTATTGTTACGTATTGCTCCATTGAAAGGAGTTACAAGATTTGGGAAAAGAGGAAAGCTCAATCCAAGGTTTGTTGGTCCATTTGAGATTCTTGACCAATAGGAAACGTAGCCTATAGACTCGCGTTACCTCCAAAGTATATCTCGTGTTCACAATGTATTCCACATATCTATGCTTCAGTAAATATGTGAAAGACCGAACCACATTATTGCATTAGAACCGTATTTGAGATAAATTGAAGATTTAACCTACGAGAAGATACTGTTGAGATTTTGGATAGAAAGAAGCATGTCTTTACGCACGAAGGTTATACCACAAGTTAAGGTTTTGTGGAGAAACCATGCAATTGAGGAAATGACATGGGAGTTGAATCGAAATAAAAGCGAGGTACCTCACCTTTTCGATATACCGTGTATCGTACGTTAATTTCGAGGATGAAATTTCATAAGGAGGGAGGTTGTAAGATCGCAACTTATTATAAATAAAATTGAATTTTCCTTTATTCATTATTCTAAATTAATAAGGGTTAATTTGATATAATTCTTTGGTTATGGGTGAAATGTGCAAAGTTTACAAAATAAGCAAGTGGTTATAAAATATTCATTATTGTTTCGGGGAATATTCGTTTGGTCGTGGAATATTCTTTTTGTCGGGAATCTCCGCACAATAAGTAAATACATTCATTAGGGCCCCCATAACGGAAAAATCGGTTGGATGAAGGAAAACGACAAAGATTGAGTTTTATAAATAACGGTGTAAATTGTTACCGAATTAACAATTTGTTGGGTTACCCGGTGGTTAAAATCTACGTAATATCGCGGTTGCATGCAATGAAGATTACCGGTATTGCATGATATTGTTGAATTATTGATCCTTACGTAAGAAGGCACTACTCAATAATTATTACAGTGAGTTCTTGCTCAATATTTTATTGATTCAATAATTGTTGCGTTCTTTAGTTTATATTATTATTGTTTCAATAATTGTCATTACACAAGATATTTTCATTATCAAATCAATAATTCATATTATTTGAATAATATTATCGAGATAACATTATTGGCAATGTCTAGAAAGTTACATCAAGGAAAGGTTTGGTCACCTAATTACGCGGCCAGGTAGTGAGAAAATCCTTATTGGAAAGCCCTCTTTCCTCGAACTACCGGTTGTCGATCGTGATTCTATAATATTATTTTTAAATAATTAATTATTGATTATTATGATAAAGAAAATATTTATTTTATGTGGATATAGATGGAGAAAATTTTAATGTGACAATTGTTGAAAATTAATATTTTATCTTTTTCTCGATAAAATAATTTATTTAAATATATTATTTTAATAATATATTAACGGGATATATGAGTATATGAGGAGGAAGAGTATTTGTGTGGCATTAAATGTTTAACATATGTTTTGTGTGTCTGTGAGACACAATTCTTGATCAAAAATTGATTATAGGCGTAAAATCGTCTGCTTATGGATTTTGGTCAATTTCGCTTGGAATTTCAAAAACTTTCTTCATAAAGTTGTAGAGAATTGAATTCCTATAAAAATTTCGAGATTCAATTTTTCTCGATAAAAGGGCTATTTATTGTGAATTATTGAAGTTTTATAATAAAATGATTTTTATTAAATTATGGGTGGGACCCACTTTTGTTTTTTTCAAACACATGGGTCATTTCTTTTTTTTTCCAAGGTGGTGGTGGGTCATGGTCTAAAGCGTGCAGATGAATTTTAAAAATTAATAATATTAATTTATTATTTTAGTCTCCTTTGAACTTTCTAACATTTTTCTCTCTAAATTATCGAGTATTCTTGTGAGTATACTTTGAGTGTTGCTATACTATATGGTTTCGTCAAGACTATACCGAAATCAAATAAGTACACGGTTATTTTGAGGTAAGTGGGTATTATTTTCTTCTTAAATGATATTTTTTTCTTCAATATCATTATCTTCAAGTATTGGTGAACTTTTTATCAAATTTGGAACTTGTTGTGTCTGGTTACTTATTCACGATATCTGACTATTCACGTATACGACAATTATTCACTTAATCACGGCACTATTCAATTTAAAAAATAAAATTTTTCTTTTGTCCAAAATATCTATTCTCGGATACTAGCTTTTTGATTGTATCCATGTTTTGATCATTCTTGAATTTTACACCAATATGATTATTTCAAGTATTTTTGGACATGGGTAAAACAAAGTACGAATCCTTAATCCTTAATCCTTGTCATTTTGTTTCCTTCGGATTCGCTTTTTTAAAATATTTTTCATCATCCTCGATCCTAAATGGTGATATAAATGAATATCTTTGGCACAGTAGTGCAAAGATGAACGATTAATCGATGAATATCTTTGGCAGTAGTGCAAAAAGATGAACAGTGTTGAGATGAACATGACCAATTGGTGATATAAATGAATATCTTTGGCACAGTAGTGCAAAGATGATTAAAGATGTATATTGATTGTTATTACAGGGATAAACTAATGATGATGGACTTTTAAACCTTAGAAGACAGTAGAATTCTTTCTCTACGTGACTCTTCTAATGGATTGTTGTTTCCGCTGCATTTGTTGATCTAAAACTTAAATTGTTTATAAGTTTAAGAAATGTTATTCTTTCAATATCATTATACCGAAATATTGGTATGGATTTTATTGTGGAATTTTTACCTTTTTGTGTCAGGATTACTATTCATGAGTTACTATTCATGAGTTACTATTTACGAGTACTATTCACTACAAAATTGGTTTCTTTTTCTAACCAAATTATAGTTGATTTATGAATATTACTCTGGAGATTAAAACTATATATTGATTATATTGATTTTATTATCATATATAACATTTTTATAACCCTGATGTTGAAATTCTCTTTCACTGGAGTGTAAAGATGAGTAGATTATTGGTATGATCATGACTAGGGTTCTCTTTGGCCAGTAGTGAAAAGTTGAACTGTGACTGGTATGATCATGACCATTGAATTTATAATTGAATATCTTTAGCTTAAGTGCAAAGGTGAATTGATTAGCATGGTTATAATTATTGTTTATATAAATTCTGAAATGATTATATATTTTTTTGAGATATTAATATATTTGGCTTGTAATGCAAATATAAACTGTTGATGAATATATTTGGCTTGTAGTGCAAATATGAACTGTTGAGGAATATCTTTGGCCTGTAGTGCAAAGATGAATTATTGATGAATATCTTTGCCGATGGTGCAAAAGATGAACTGTTAATGAATATCTTTGGTCGTGGTGCAAAGATGACACGTTGTTGAATATCTTTGGCGATGGTGCGAAGATGAATCAGGATGAATATCTTTGGCCCGTAGTGCGAAGATGAATTTATTAGTATGATTATGAAATGAGGCTGTGATTTGGTATAACCATGATCTTTGATGTTTCAGGTAAAGACATGTGATAAAAACTATATTCGTCCTGGGTACGAAGAGGAATTTAAAATCACAATTATGATCATGAGATATTCATATAATTGTGGAAAGGAACTGTTGATTGTTGTTACAGGGATAAAATATTGTTGGTGGACTTTTTAACATGGAGAAGATAATAGGCGTATTGTCTATTTGACTCTTCTAATGGATTGCTTCGTTCACGCCGCAACTATGGTTGAAATTTTATATCATCTACCATATGTTCTAAATCTCCGATTTGTTATTGATGAAGGCTATTGATAATTTAATTATCTTTAGTCATGATATTCTTTATCGAAGTTAGTTTGTTTCACCCTTTTGCTTCACAATTCCTTTCGTGGTAATAAAAGTGTAAATTTGGTCGAGCGGGGTAACAAGGAATAGAGCGGTGGTCTCTAGTCGTGGAGTTCTCCCTAAACAAAGATAGACAAGTGTGTTGTATACATCTTTTAGTAGTTATATTTGGTGAATCGGGAGAGAGTGAACCCAACGTTGGAAGGGTGTTTTGCCACTATCATACAAGATGTCTAATGACATACAACTTCGTGTCATCATAAGACGTGGTTGTCTTTCATCCACTTCTTCGAGTATATTTACGAGCACTACCTATATAATCTTGGTGTTTGTTTGAAGTATAATTCTCAATTTGAGATAAATGGAGATAATGATAAGTCAAAAGAAGACTCACCATTGAGAAGAATATGATAAGTAATCTTCTCATTTTTCTTTGGGGGTCTATTATCAACCAAGACGATAATTCTCGTGGCTATATGATATCTATCATAACCTGAAGCATGGCCTCCCATGTACGAAGGTTTCTCGAGCACTTCCCAAAAATTCTAATTTCTAAAACAGTTTTTGACTATACCTTTATGTAAGGTGTCATTCTGACGTGCTATCCACGATTGGGACATGAGTCACAATTGGTATATATTTGTATCCAAACTCACAACATATGTGTTGTTGTATTTTGTATGACAATTGTTGTAATAAAGTTGTAGTTATTTTCTCGTACCATGTATTTGGCGACTTCGAGAATGGGTTGGATGGAATGGACCTATTTTGGGGTTGTCATAACTTCGATCACCTCATACGGCCCTTCCCAGTTCGACATTAGTTTTCCCATGTTCTGAGGCGTAGATGCTTGAACCTCGAGGATCGAAGTCTCCTACTTCAATCTGCAAGTTTGACTCCTTGTTGTAATGCTTAGCTACTTTCTTGTTTGGTAAGTACGCCATTTGAAACAAAGCTACCTCTCGACTTCTTCTAACAGATCCAAGTTGGCCTTCACCCTTCGTCGTCGTTGTAGATCTCTTTGAATTGACTGACCCAAAGACTTGGAGATCCAATTTCGACTGGGACTAAGGCATCAGTACTATAGGCCAATCGAAAAGGTGAATCCCATGTGGTAGTCCTCGGTATGGTCCGATAAGCCCATAAAGACACCGAAGCGACTCTTCGGCCATCTTCTTTTGGCTTCATCCAAATCTGCTTGATGCCGATCTTGGATTCGTGTTTTTGTTTGTCACCTCAACTTGCCGTTTGATTGTGGATGAGCCAATCAAGTCTTCTTATCTTCAACCCCGCCTCCTTTAAAATCCTTCAATTTTGATCCCACGAATCGACGTCCGTTGTCCAATATCAACACTTTAGAATTCGTCGAAACACTACTTTAACTCTTTTATGAACTTCAAACACTCTTGTTCCGTTATCAACCGAAGTGGCTTCGCCTCTGCCACTTGGTCATGTAATCAATAAAGAACTATGACAAAGTCGACCGACCTTTAGCTTTAGGCAACGGACCCAATATATCTACCCCAGCATACAAAAAATCAGATAGGAGATAAAATCGAGTATAGCTCTTCTGGTGGCTGATGTGGGATCAGACAGTTGAGCTGGCATTTTTCACATTTCTTGACATACTCTGTAGCTTCCTTGAAAATTGTAGGCCAATAGTATCCCTGTCGAAGTACTTTATAAGCCAAAGACTTGGCAGCCATATGATCACCGCAAATACCCTCGTGAACTTCCCGAAGAGCATACTCGGCCTCGGATGGAACCAGACACTTCAACAATGGTGAGGAAAATGCCAATCGATAAATATCCCCATCAATAAGAACGAAATTGGCACTCTTGTAGTTGATCTTCTTTGCCAACATCTGATCCAAAGGAAGGACGCCATCTGCCAGATATTCAATATAGGGAGTCATCCAGCAGTTAGAACGTTCGATACACATTACCGCTTCATGTTGGATACTCGGCTGCTGCAAAATTTCCAAATAAACCGATCCGTTGAAAACATCTGCATCCGTAGTGGCCAGCTTCGACAGTACATCGGCAATGGAATTGTCGTTACGCTCTATGCCCTGAAACTCATAAGAAACGAAGTACTGAAGTCGGTCTTTTAATTCTACCAGATACTTGATCATCCTAGTCCCACGAGCTTCATAATCTCCCGACAGTTGTTTGACGACCAATTGAGAGTCACTGTAAATGATCAGCTTCTGGACCTCTAGACTCTTCGCTAGTCGAACTCCTGCTAGCACTGTTTCATACTCGGCCTCGTTGTTTGTTGCTTTGAACCAAAATCTGATTGCTTGTTGCACCTTGAATCCCTTCGGACTTGTCAAGATAATCCCTGCCCCACTAACATTCACCGTAGAGGACCCATCTGCATACAACGTCCATGTATTCTGACCATGCTGAAGAACAGCAACTGCTCGATCGGACGTCTCAGCCTCTGGTAGCTCGGCATCTGCTTCGGTGAACGAACATTCCACCATAAAATCGGCCAAGGTCTAACCCTTGATAGCGGTTCGGGGATGGTATTCGATAAAAAATTGGGATAATTCCATCGTCAATGCTGCCAACCTCCCCGAAACCTTTGGCTTGCCCATCACCTTCTTCAATGGCTGATCCGTGTAGACGACCAGGAGCCGTCCTTGAAAATATTGCCGAAGCTTTCTACTGGCAATTATCAAAGTAAAAGCAAATTTTTCAATATTTGGGTACCTGGTTTCACATCTCGTAGGGCGTGATCGACATAATAGACCGGGATGCTACTTCCCAATCGACCTCCCGAACCAAAGACTTGCCCAACTACCAAATCGAACTTGTTTGCGAAGATACAAATACAAGGTCTCGGCTGGGGCAGACTTCACTAATAGAGGAGCAGAAGACAAATATGTCTTTATGCCTTGGAAGGCGTCTTCACACTCCGAAGTCCACTGGAACATCTTCGCATTCTTCAGCCCCTTCAATGTGTCGAAGAACGGCAATCATCTCTCTACAGACTTGGACATAAACCTCCTCATAGCTGCAATCCTGCTAGTCAGACGTTGGACGTCTTTGAACGACTGAGGAGTCTTCATGTCAAGAATAGCATGGATCTTCTCCGGATTGGCTTCAATGCCCCTCTGACTGACCAGATACCCCAGGAACTTCCCTGCACCGAGTCCGAAGGTACACTTTGCTGGATTGAGCCTCAACTTGTGGTGACGGACAGTCTGAAAGCATTCCTCCAGATCATCCAAGTGCTTTTGGACTTGCATGCTTTTCACGATCATATCATCTACGTACACCTCCATGTTCCTCCCCAGCTGTCTCTCGAATATGAAATTCATCATTCTTTGGTAGGTGGCTCCAGCATTTATAAGGCCAAAGGTCATCTTCTTATAGGCATACACCGAACGGTGTGTAATGAATGTTGTCTTGATGTCCTCCTCCATGCATGGAAATTTGATGATAACTTTGAAAAAGCATCCATAAAGCTTAGTAATGCATACCCCGAAGTGGCATCGATGAGTTGATCAATATGGGGCAGAGGATAAAAGTCCTTCGGACAAGCTTTATTCAGGTCGGTGTAGTCGATGCAAACCCGCCACTTTCTATTTTGCTTATGCACTAACACTACATTAGCCATCCACTGTGGGAAGTCGATCTCAAAAATGAAGTCAGCAGCTATCAGCTTAGCAATCTCCTCATCAATGATCCTCTGACGCTCAGGTGCAAAGATTCGCCTTTTCTGTCGAACTGGCTTTTTTGATGGATCTACCTCCAACTTGTGCTCGGCAATCTTCCGGCTAATTCCAGGCATATCTTGTGGTTCCCATGCAAAAATGTCCGCATAGCAGCGAAGGAGCTCCATAAGGTTTGTCCGAAGAGGTTCTAGTAGACCCGAACCAATCTTCACTGTTTTGTCTCTCTTCCTGATGACCAACTCGATCTCTTCTGTCTCCCCTGCAGGAGTAACCAATGGCTCTGAACTGCTTTCAGTAAAGGACTCGATCTTAATTGCCATGGTTTGCTTCGCTATTGAATTCCTACTCCCGAGAAAATGACGAGATTTCGATAACAACGTCGGGCCAGGTCCAAATCCTACTACCTCTCCCACTCCATGTGCTAGTAGGAACTTGATTTTAAAATGAAGGATGGAAGTCACTACTTGGAGAGCAGTCAAGGTAGGTCTTCCCAGTATGGCGTTGTAGGCAGAGTCTACATGCACAACATAAAATTTACATGTTATTTCTACTTGCTGAGGAGCTGTGCCGAAGACCACTGGGAGTTCAACAGTGCCTGCAACTTTGACTGGATCGTTGTTAAAGCCGTATAAAGGAGCCTCCTGCCCGACCTCCATCTTTCGCCCATCAAGATGCATCCTATGATAAGTATGAGCATACAAAATATCCACAGAAGACCCATTGTCTATCATCATTCATTTCACATCTACCGAACCAACTTGTGCAGTGATCACCAACGCTCCTTCATGGGGCTCGATGGGCTCCGAAGGATAATCTGCATCGATGAAGGATATGACAGTCCCCGAAAATGGTCTCTGCATTGGCCTTGAGGAAGCACCCGCCACTTTACATGGCCAATCTAGGTACCCTCTCCTCTTCTTCCCTACCAACTTCCCTGCTGTCCCACCGGTTATTACATCAATGACGTGCCTCGGCGGTGGTATTGGAGCATTTTAGACGGGTGGAACCGTTTGGACCGTTTGAACAGTATGGTTGACATTTTGTTGATCTTGTTGGTCCCTCTCGGCCACATACTGAACCAACAAACCACTTTGAATCTTCTTCTCCACGAAGTCCTTCAAATTGAAACACTCATTAGTGTTGTGACCTGCGGCTTGATGATAGCCACAAAATTTCAGAGAGTTGCCTTGCCCGGTCTTATAGTTATCACGAGGTGGCTCATAGAATGGCTGGTTCCTGATATGGTCCAAAATCACCGACCTATCGGTATTCAGTTTGGTGTAAACCTTGTTCACCTTCGGGGCGGAAGCAGGTGGACGACTACTTCCCTGTCGCCATGAATTGTTGTACCTTTTCGAACTACCTTCTGGCCGATCATAATACCCCCCCTGTCTTCCTCTGATCGCCTTCAGCCTTAGGCGTATCTGCCTCTTTCATTTGGTCTGAAGAAGGGCGTTTCAGGCTATTCATAGCCTCCTCCACGACAATATAACCTTCTGCCTTATCAAAAGCTTCTGCTAAGCTCTTCGGGTGGTGGAACATCAACTTCTTCACCAGTTTTTTGGACTTTACAAGGTCTAACCCATTCTGAAACAACCCTACCGCCTGAAGATCATTGAGGTAAGACACCTGACCAATCGCTTCCCTGAATCTCTTCACATACTGGCCTAAAGACTCGTTGGTGAACTGTCTGACCTGTGCTAAAGAACCTGTAGGCTTCCCCCTTCTTCGGTTGCTCCCAAAGCGGGCATGGAACTTGTCACAAAGCTTGGTCCAAGAGGAAATTGAATCTAACGGTAAAGCTCCCATCCACTGTCTCGCATCCTTTCTCAATGTGGTGATAAACGTGTGACACTTGGCAGCATCGGTAAAATCATAATAGTCCATCAGCCGGTCGAACGCCTGGCTATGGTCATAAGGGTCCTCAGACCCATCGTAACTCTCCATCCGAGGCAACTTCTTGGTGATATCTTCCTTCTCCTTAAGAATATCCGAGGAAAAAGGTGACGCCTTCTTTCCTGGAGTGTCCTTCACTTGTTGCACCTCAGCTAACTGCTTTCTAAGCTCCTTCAATTCTTTCACCAGAAAATCCACACCTTCTGGCCGCGAGGAGACCTCTCTTTCTTGGACAAACTTCGCTCATGAAAGCGGTCGACCTCTTCTACTTCGACCCAACCGCCTTTTGTTAAACTCCTGGATCTACTCCGGCGTACAACTCTATCCTCATGACGAGAATACTCACGCTGATGCTCTCTCCATCTGGTTTTCAGTACGATCTCCTCGACCGCCATTCATTTCTTGTCGTTGCGTCTCGATCTGAGAACCAACGACCATCAGTGCCTTCTTCGAGGCCGCGGGAGTTCTGCTCCTCGACCTCCTTACGTCATGAACGATTCACGACACGGCATGTAATGCTCGCTCTTTCCCCTCTCGCCGTTGCATCTCCTTATGCTTACTCCGTCTTTCGGACTGAATATGACTGGATGCTTCGTCCTTTAATTCGACCACCCGAAGCATCTGTTCGGCTATATCTTCCCTCTGTTTTAAAAGGACTTCTAAGGCCTTATCCGCTTCGTCCGCCATCTTCGCCAACTTGGCAACTCTGTCCTCCTGACCACTTTGGCGATGAGTCTTAGTCGGTGAACCTTCGCGCTCCGCCGACCATGATCCCGCTTCTTTATCTCATACCAAAAGACCGACCTCCGTTTGGCTCCACCATGAATCTTCGGACGAAGATCTCCCGAATCGTGTTTGGAGGCCGTACTATCATGAGCACTTTTGAAAGGACCCAGACGATCCTTTACTGAAACACGGGGCAACGACGAGCTCACAGCCATCGCCTGCCCTTCGGGTGTACCATCCTTACTTCTCACCATCTTCCGAAGTATATTAAATGAATGTGATTGAAAACTCAATGACACTAGAACTCCCCTTCTTCTAGCGCCAATGTTAACGCCAAGATCTGCTGCCACGTCCCAATCAGGTAAGACGTCCTGATCCTGTACAATAAACACGATAAACACCACAAGCTTGACGAAACCGGCCACCGTCGGGGATAGCTTCAGGTGAGAGTCGATACGTGTTCACGACGTTAACAATGGAAGATAATAATTGTCTAGTGTATTGAGTGAGATAATAATTCTCAGTGGTGTGTGTATGTGAACGTACCTCTTTGTGAAGACTTCCTTGCTAGGTTATACTCTCTTTCCTGGATTCACGCAAGCCACTCACTACTATCGACACGACTCCACGATCGATGGGTTCTGCCGATCGCATGCAATCTATCCACTACCTTTGGTCATTTGCTTTTCACCACCAACAAGCTATGATCCCATCCATATTAATGCATGGCGATTCTGATCCAACTATCATGTTTTTTCATCATTACAAGTCAAAGTAATAGATATTAAAATATCTAATGGGTTAGTCTAATGAACCGACCCGGTCTCATAAGGTTTTAATAGAAATAATATGATGACTAGGCCTAATGACTTTCAAGGTTCAATAATGAAGGCCCAATAGACTAATTAAATAAGTGAGCCCAATTCATTCGGCCCAAATAGAGAAAAATATCATGACTCAACAAACGGCCTGAAAAGAGGTTGTTGCACAGTATCCATGACAACCGGTTGCCATGGATGGATTCCCATATATATATATATATATATATATCAATCAAAGGCAACTGGGCATCAAGCATGGCATCAGGCATCAACGTGATCAGTATTTATATTATATATACTTCATTATCATATATATATATATCAGTGAAGGGATAAAGTATTTCCTGTATCTTTCTTGCCTAAGACCTTTCCAATTGCGATATGAAGTTATTTTGGCTTGATAAGGAGAATGGAGGAAAAGCGTTTCCTGCCTTATAAAGTGTTTTAATTTTTTCCTCACTGATTTAATTTTTTCTTCACTGATCTTGAGAACAGCCATATTCATGACCGTAGAAGGTAAAAATCTAATCTCTTAATTTATGGCTCTAATCAAGCAATTAAATTTCATTCACGCATAAATCCATGCATTCTCACGTCAGCTGCTTCACAACTTAAGTCGTTTCATCAATTAGAATACCATTGACCAATCTCTATTTTAATTTTTTTTCTCCTTGCTGATGTAGGAAGGATGTCATACTATATTGTTACAAAAGAATTCTAGATTTTTATTGTTCAAACTTACACAAGCCCCATGTGTCCAAATAAAAATTAAAAAAAAAAAAAAATGAGAGTCTGAGTTGATTTTTTAGACTTTTATGGCTAGTTTAATGGCTAGTACGTGTTGATCTGGCTATATATATATGGCTACTTTTATGGCTAGTTTAATAACTTTTATGACTAGTACGTGTTGATATATATATATATATATATATATATATATATATATATATATATATATATATATAATAATAATGATAACAAAATAAATTATGAAAACAAATATTCTATTTCTAAATTAATGGGAATAATTTGATCTAGTTTCCAAAATATTAGAAATAATTTGATCTTGTTTTCAAAAATATAATAGGAATGATTTGATTTTATATAAAGAAAGATTTTATTTTTCCAAAATAAAATAAGATTTTATTTACTTAATAATATATATATATATATATATATATATATTTTATTATTAAGGAAACAAAGATTGAGCGGGATTTGGGGAGGATTTTTTAAAAAATGTCTTGGGAGAGCTCTCCTATGGGGTCCCCTCTCCAAGGATTTTCTGTTTCCAGGACTTGCAAGATCAAACTAAGCGGATTGTTCAGAAATTTGAAACAGGACTCAAAGACTCGAAGTAATTTGCACGATCGCCACTCCAAAGGTGTGACTCGCGTGCATGGGGCAAATGTGAGCCCAAGTACAAATTAGGGTTCACATACGACCTAAAGAATTGAATGACAAACAGAAAAGCCGGAAATAAAGAAGCAAGACCTGAGAGAATCTTTCACGTGTCCCGAGGCAGAAGACACGTGGAGGAGACTCATTTTTGGGAATTGATTGAGGGATTGGATTGGTGGCTAGAAGGACATGACAATATGGGCATTACTCTGATGATTAAAGGGTATTTTTGAAATTTCCCTGAAAGCATGTGCTTGGCACATGACCACTTTTCAGAAAACCCTATAAATACCCCTTCCATTCCATTGGGAAGGGGACTTCTCTTCAGACTCAAGACTTAGACTATTGGAAGATCAAAGGGACCATTTTGGTGACTTAAAGACTTGGAGATATATTCCATCTAAAAGCACTAAAGGGGTTTGGACATTCTCTCAACTCGAAGGACTCAAGAAGACTCTTGGAATCCCTGCTACCCTAACACGGTTCTCGGATTTTAAGAGTTCTGTCACGCATCGTTGGAGTAATCGTCCACCTGTCGTTCTCCCCTCTTCAATCAACCAATCAATTCCGTGCTCTTTGTGAATTTCTCTCCTCCTCAGCCAACACGAAACCCTAACCCTAGCAAAGTACGATTTTCTTGCCCACAATTCTAAAAAAGACTTCTACTCCTAATTGGATTCGGAAGACATGACATCTATAAATACATCAATAAGCAAGGGTTTCGTAGGACATAACACAATTACGTACATATATGGCACAAACAAACAATTTGTATTCCACGTAATTTTTTGTGTTCATATTTTATCTCTTACAATGATATGTGTATGTTTATCTGCGTGTATTTCGTAAGTTTGATTTCACAACAATACAATCAACTTGTTAGCGCGATTTTAGCATGTTGTTTTGGTGATTTCGTCAGGCGTACAAAATATGGTGTTAACATTGGCGCCATCTGTGAGAAATTAAAATTTTGTTCGAAATTACCAACACAATTAATCTATCTCCGTGTTGGCTTACTAAGATAAGAAGGAGAGCCTACCTAAAGCTAAGTATATATATATATATATATATATAGTTTAATGAATTGAAATTCATAAATTGTTTTCTTATTATTAGTTGGTTTAATTAGAGTTAATAGATTCTGAATCTTTATTTATAATTTGCGTAAAATATCTATTAAGAATGTATTTAAATTAATCTAGTATGACCAGTACTACCAATTTACCATAGACATTGTGCAATTCTAATTACATATTTGTATGGCATCCAACAATTCCAACATGTATATTGAAGGATTCCAAAAATTACATTGGAATACAAATGCAATACTCATAAAGCTCACCAACACATTATAAGTTTTTCTCAATGAAGATCATCATTCTATCTACCGCGTGCATTCATGCAAGTAGAAAGGTAAATACCTAAATGATCGAGAAAAAAACAAACAAACAAATAGCATGAATTATTTTAACCGACTAAACGTTTGATGATCTACACCACTTAGAAGAAGAAGTAATTGAAGAAACCGGCAATGGCAGCAACACCAGTGGCCGAAGAGACCTTGAGTGCAATGGCGCCACTCTTTGTGTGTCCCTCGGGCGCTGGTGCATCCGCTGAGGGTCCTGCAGCTTCAGGACCAGGACCCAGAGCTGATGGCGTGGGAGCCTCGCCTACGGGAGCAGGTGGAGATGAGGGCTCCACATCGGGTGAAAGAGAGGTTGAGGGGCTATCGGTGGAGGTTTCTGGAGCCGGAGAGGTGGTTGGTGCCGCCTTGGGGGACCCTGAGGATGATGATGAGTTGGAGGCTTCACTCGCCTTAGGGGTGGCTGTGGGTGGCGTGGTAGTGGATTCCTTGGGGGAGGCGGCAGGTGGAGTGGTGGTGGATGCCTTGGGGGAACTTGCTGAAGGGGTAGGAGCACTACTCTTTTTGGGTGATGCGGCCGCCGGGCTTGTGGTCGGAGAGCTAGCCGGGGCGTCAGCGGCGGAGGCAAACCCAAAGAGTGCCACCAGGATTAGGGCAAGAACAACAATTTGGCGTGCCATTTTTGTTTAATAAATAATGCAGGTAAAGATATATGTATATAATTTATATGATGATTAATTGAGGGATCCTTAATTAATTAATTTCAAATGCGCGGTGTGGGAATTGAATTGGATAATTGTTTGAGATTAGACTAGTGGTATGGAGAAAATATTATTACTGCAAAATTAAAATGAGGTCCAATTAATATTGAAGTAGCTAGAGGGCAGTGCTGGGCAGGGCATGCATAGGGTGGAGACTTGAAGAATAGAGAGATGAGAGGGGAGAGGTACTGAAAAAGGCTGAGGACAAGCGCAGATGACGCCAACGAAAGGAGGATATTACATTGCAATTTCTTCTTTTTTTGGTATATTGTCTTAAGAGTTGATATTCAACTTCGAAAGTTTAGGGTTTGGGTTCCTCAATTCTATGTCGCATTTAATTTATTAATTAATTTTAAAAGACAAATTTTTTTATTAATTAATTTTGAAAATTTAAGTAACAGTGTTGCATGTACTTAATAATACTTTGCAATATTAAACATTGTACTAATTATCAAAATCAAATAAATTTCAATTAATTTTAAATTATAGAATTTTACAAATTGATTAGGCAAAAATAAATAAATAATAATCTATTGTGTTTATTATGTTTTTAAAGCTCTTCTTAATTTTCTTAAATAAGTAAGAAAATTTATTGTCATATTTAGGCAGGCATGCTTAAATAGGATCCGGTTAAAATGAAGTTTATTTTCTGATAAGTTGGTCAATTGACTAATAGAATGTTGACACACATAGAGCACCGCCCGCGTGTCAGCACTCTATTGGTTAATTGACCAACTTACCAAAAAATAAACTTCATGCTAACTACTTCCGCTTAAATATATATTTATGATAGAAAATAATCACAAAAATAACTCTTAATATATATTTGAATGGGAGTAAGGGAGATAAAAGGAGAGGAGAAAATGGAGTGACTTTCAGTCTCAGATCTCTGTTTATCTGAAACTTTATGGAGAGAAAATGAAGTTAACTAGCTTTCAGTACTAGCTCCTCGATCCATTTTGGAAGAAAACAAAAGAAATTTTATAATATTTAATTAAGAGTATACATATACCTTTATTTACTCGATCACAATAGATTATTGGGAATATATCTTAGGACCTGTCTAGAATAAAGAATAAGATTAAGATTAATTAATATAAAGGTGCACGGGGGATATATCTAATTAAACTGTAAACAAATTTATATTTTAAAATTTTACCGATCGATTAATAAACATCATTCCTATAATCCTATCCTACTACTGCAGATGCTGCATGCAGGTAATAGAGTAATTAACCCACTTCATATCCATTGGCTTCCTTGGTAAAAGTGCTACCTCATATCAAAATAATAAAAGTAATTAGTATGAAGTTTATTTTTAGGTAAGTTAGTCAATTGATCGATAGTCAGTCTTTGACATGCGATGCGATGTTACGCAAAGTCAAACATTCTATCGATCGATTAATCGACCAACTTACCAATAAATAAACTTCATGCTAACCGGATTTCAAAATAATGAGTTTAATTGGATCAAGAGATAAGTACGTATAAACTTGTTGCGCCTCCTCATAATAATGAGGCATGTAATTAAACCTTATATAACGTTGAATATATATATATATATATATATAAAACGTAGTCCTGAATAGCCAAGTCAGATACTTACGTGCTGTGGTGAAGTCATAAATTTTTGTTAATAGAGTCAAAATTATTACTAAGTTACAAATAATTTAGCGGGGGTTCGGAGACAGATCTCCCGAGTTAATTTTTTTTAATACTTTATACTTTCGAGTATATATATATATATTACAATGAAAATATAATAAGTAATAATATATGGTATATGGTATATATACACTATATTGACTCATAATAGACTTTTTTAATCACAATTGTTCATAAGTAAGTAATTCATTATTTATTTTTAAAAATAATATAAATTAGATTAGTATTTAATTTAAAATATTATAGAGAGATATATATATATTGAGGAGGATATAAGTTATATGTGGTTAAAATTTGATTGATAAAGTTATAAATTTTTAATTTGATCTCATATAATAGAAAATTTATAAAATTTTAGTGGAGTCAATTTATATATAATATTTAAAATTTTTAAAATTTATTTTTATTATAAAATAATTTTTTTTCCAGTAGATCGATTATGTGGGTTCGCCACTGCTTACGTGTGGATCTGGACATTAATTGATATTGATATATTATATATTATACATACAAAACAAGTTGCATGCCTTTTGTCTGCTCAAAGATATGAGAGCTTTAAACAACACATGCTTTAATTTAGGATACCAAACCAAACAACCCACCAAGCTCTTTTCTTTTTCCTTTTCCTTTTTCTTTTCCTTTTCTTTATAGTAGTAATATATATATATATATATATATATATATATATATATATATATATATATATGGGTCTCCATCTACGATGTCGATTGTTGGGGGAAAGCCAATATTTAAATGTGTAGAGTAGAATTATCTTAACTTATAAAAAAAAAAAATTATCTAAAATTCGATGTTTCTACACCTACCGCCAAAATGGGTTCTTTCACACAACAACAGGTTCTTTGTGGATGGAGACCTATATATATATATATATATATATATATATATATATATATATATATATATATATATCTGGCGATCGGGATCAGTCATATTTCACTTATCTTACTTTCACATGTTTCACTCCTCTTTAGAGCGGTTTGCTGGTTATACAATGATGCGTATACTTTACTTTGATTTTACGGACAACGTCATTAAAATATAAATTTACAGTTGTATGACCAAAACCGTCATCTAAAGGGGTGAGCGAAGACGAATAGCATAAGAAGATATCTTGACAATCTATACTTATATATATATATATATATATATATATATATATATATATATATATATAATAACCTTTTGTTATATTTGAGGTGTTGTATGATACTATATGAAACCCGAATGAACTCACGGAACTAAACATTTCACTTCATATGATCGGTTCCTCGCAAAGACTTGGAAGGAAATTTGCTAGCTTCCAGATTAAAATACCAAAACTATATCTTTATAATAATTTTTTAAATGTAATCTCGTAAGAATAAAATAATAATATGTTATTTTTCCTTTCAAAACTCACACAATGTAGAAAAATAAATTTCCTTTCCTTCTCTCTTTTTCTCTCTCAAAATTTTTATATTCTTTTATTCTCTTCTCTTGCAATCAAAATTTTTTTAAAAAAATTCTTCTAAAAATTTTTAAATTCTTTTTAAAAACAATTCAATAAGATTAAAAAGAATAGTATCTTTTATGTTAAACTAAATGGGGACGACAATGACTGAATTTGGGCAGAATCATTGTCTGGTATATTATCTCATTAATTAACCGTATAAAATATTTTGGTGCGGGCCGGGAGAGAGGTGCAAACTAAATGCAATGGATCTGGTACAGAAAGTTAGTGTAGTACGCAGTACTACTATTTTTTTATATATATATATTCCATGCGTCTCATGATAATTTTTTTTTTACTATTTTAAGTAGTTTCAAATTAAATATATTTTTATATTAATTTACTTATTATACTCTTAGTACTAATTATTAATATTATATTTTTATTGTTTATGCATATTTATATTTATGAAGTATTACTAGTCATGTGTAAAAAAATATGTAATTAAATAAAAATTTAAATATGACTAATTTTATCATTTTATCAACTTTCATAATATAAATAAAAGCTCAATTCAGATTTTTAATCTGGGACGGAGGGAGGGAGTATATATAAGAAAAGAATTGGCAAGTAACTTAGTTTTAGTCAACGGTTAATTAAGCAAAACAATTTAACAATTAGTTAAATGATAGTTATAAACATGATTACAATCAACATTAGTTGTAATTCATGTATGTATTGATGTCAGATAATACATTCATTTAATTTTTATTTTTTTTATATATACTCCATTGTCTTATATCAATCAAATATGTAAGACAAGTAAGAAAAAAGAGAAGTAAAATATTAGGGACTCATGGCCCGAACACCTCACAATAATGGTCCTTTGGCATCCTCACGGTCCGAAGGTTTCCTTATAGTCCGAACTATATATATGACTTGTGCATTGAGATGCATAGAGATTAGGGTTCTCGAATGTAGGACTTATCATAATCTATTCGATCAATATTTAGGCTTATCATCGATGGGCTCTGCCCAAAAATAAAAAAAACTCTAAAGATACATTTGACCTAAATATTCAACTATTATAAAATACATGAAGACCGACCTCTGGCATTCTCATATTTTTTTAAAAAAATTATAGTAGTTATTACTGATTTTACCAGTGAAAGTAATTAAATCAAGAAGTAACCCTCTATTAATTCACCGTTCATTTAAAATAAACTGAGATGTGACAGTGCCAAACGAAATATATATGGCATCATAAAAAAGAGACACCAGATTTAAATTCATAGGTTAGAGAGGCTGCCTTGCTGTTGAAGAACATCAATCATTGTGAAATTTGTGTCCAGCTGATAAACATGCATGCATGTACTATCAATTAATGTGTGTTTGGGGTTACTAATTTATAAGTAAGCATCATGACATGTAGGCCCAGTATATAGTACTATAAGTATTTGTCAAACCTTGACTTCTTTTGCTTTCCTATTAGTTTCATCATTAATTAATTAATTAATTTTCAACCCTTCAATCTAGAAGCATCGATCATTATGCAATGCACTGAAACGATATATCCAGTTAATTAGTTAGTCTGATCACCATGCCACCATCTCTTATGCAATGCAATGCATTTCAGCTCATGCACATACAGTCCTCTGGTTGAAGCAAGTGGCGGAATTAAGATTATAGCCGCGCGCCGTGGCATGCATGTATTGTGTTACTTGTGTACGTTTATGGTTCACGTAATTAAGTCGAATTGAAGTACATATGGGGGGTTGTTGGGCACATGATTTGAATCTAGACATGCTTTAATTTGCTAGCTAGCTAGCCATACTCAAACAGAAAACATGCAGTCTACTTTTTATGGAGACACACACCAGCGTTCATTAACGGTCTAGCTAGCTAGACTCAAAGAAAACGGTGTAGGCAGGCGTCTAGCTCTATGGTACGCATGCACGCTAGTATTCAATTTTCGGAACGGGTTAGCATGAAGTTTATTGTTAATTGGCCAATAGAGTATTGATAGGTACACAAACAAGGCTCTATGTGTGTCAGCATTCTATTAGCCAATTGACTAATTTATCAAAAAATAAACTTCATACTAACCGGATCCTCAATATTCACATGCCCCTAGCCCGTCGTCGCCGGCAGTCCAAATCTCTCCCAAATGGATGTAGCTTGATAATATTAACCCCTTATTTGAGTTAAAAAAAAACTCTACTAAAAAAACCTAATTATTGTGGGATAAATATTGGAAGTGTCCAAGACAAAAGTGGTCAGTATGAAGTTTATTTTTGAGTAAGTTGATCAATTAGCCAATAGAATATTGACACACCAATTTATCTATTAAATATACTAAGATGCATTACATGATATCATAGCTTGACATTTGTCATTTCCATAATTTAACACGGGTCCTGCCTAATTAATGTTCTTTAAGACCCTTAACAAAACTACCCATCTAACCTAACAAATGAGGATGAAAACAAACCCTAATTCATTCCCCTAAATTTTAGATTTATAATTTCCTAAATCATTATAAATCTAAACTGTTTTGATAATATCAACTGTTTTGATATTATCCTTTGTAATTTAATTATTATTTAATAAAATCACTACTTTATCTCAAGTACATTACCCCTTACAATGTATATTCATTTGTTTTTCTGTGTAAAATTTGATCACCGCACAACAATCTACCATCTTCTTATTATATTTTAATTTATTAATCGTATGTATATATTTATTATTAAAATTTTGAATAATTCCGCCGCAACGCGCGAGTTTCTATATTGTAAAATACTGATATGTAAGTGAGACTATGTGTGTCAGCATTCTATTAGCCAAATTAATTAACTTATTAAAACATAAACTTCATGCTAATCCGCTGGATCCGTCCAAGACATTTATCTCATCAAGAATCGAAAATGATACTATAAGTGAACTCATCTAGTCGAGACAATTATCTTAGATTGATCAAACAAATAGATGTATCAAAAAAATATAATTCCTATGTTAATTCCATTCTTCTGTTTTTTTGTTTTAAATAATAATTAAATGTATTTTTTATAAGATAAAAAATATAGTTGAAGATCAGATTATAACTAAATATATATATATATATATATACAATTTACTATTAACTCTAATTTTTAATTCAAAAAATAGTTAATTTAATTTTTAAAAAAAACAAAATTAAACATTTAATTTAAGACTGAGGGAATGTATTGGTACCATGAACACGGCCTGAAATAGAATTGGTTTGCAACGTAACTGACTAATTTATTAATCGTACGTATCTGCTCTCCTAACTTTGTACGTATGCTAATGACGAACAGCCTTTAGGAATTCGTCTCGTAACGGCAAAGTCACGTCGTTATTCCTTCATTATACTATTAATTACTTATATCACTCCCCCTCTCTCCTCTCCTATTGCATTTATAACCGAATTCACATCCTTGTTCTCTTTCCTCCTCTCTTTCACTCTAAATATATATACAAGAAGCAGTCAATTCTGAATCTGTATAAATGAATTACATGTAGATCTAGGAAAATGATGGTGTATGGGTTGGATCATCATTTGAATGCGAATTCCAAGGTTGATCATCAGTTAGAGTTGAAGAGTAATTTGATGTACAAGTATTGTAGTCCGAGGGCAGTTGTGATATTCATGGTGGTGTTGACGGCGTCGCTTCTGGTGTTACCGCTGGTGTTGCCGCCGCTGCCGCCGCCGCCGTTGACGCTTCTGTTGGTCCCACTTCTGATGCTGGCTTTACTTGTAGTGTTGGCCATTTCTCCTCAAGTTCCAACTGCAGTCGGAGTCTCCACTTCTTCCGTTTGATTTCTTCTGCAATTAACCAACCAATGATATATGAGAGGCTATCATATTATATATGCGACTGTTGCATGCGTATAGTATTTGTATTGGGTTTTGTTTGTTAATTTCAAACTATATATATATACATATGAGCTAGTTATTTTGTTCGCGGAAATTAACTGGAGTAATATATATATACACACGTCTGCAGACAAATAAAAAAAGAAGAAGGTAAAAGTAGCAGTACCGGCTGGGCTGGAGATATTTCAAACTATAGAATTAATTTATGGGGAATCCGATATATCGGGTATTTGCTGATCAGACATATACAATCTTTGATATATTTATTTCTTTTTAATTATTCTACTAGTATTTATTTAGTTAAAAGGTGAATTATTCCCTTGTGATGTGCGGATTCGGTTAGTATGAAGTTATTTTGTTGGTAAGTTGGTCAATTGGCCAATAAAATACTGACACACATACAACCTCACATGCCTATCAGTATTCTATTGATCAATTGACCAACTTACTCGAAAATAAACTTCATACTAACCACTTCCGTAATGTGCCTGCCTACTTTAATTTTCATTATATACATATTAGTACAAGTTTTCTCGTTTATTTTTTGAATTACTTAGTACTTGAGGCTAGGCTATGCTAGCGCAGCCTACGGTGATAGCATTCTTGAGGTAAACAAAAATAAATCAAGACAGATATATTATATATACTACTTCCATTCCATAATACTTTCTCCATCCCATAGTTATAGGTTTTTCTTTTGACACATAATTTAAGAAAATCAATTTAAGTGGCAATTTTAACAAAAACTTTCCACATATACCCCTTAATATGAAATTAATGAATAAATTAATTACTCCTTACTTATTACATTGAAACTCTCAACTTAATTGATCATTTTAATCTACATAAACTTTCAACCAATCACAAAACGTTTGTTATTCCAAATTCATTTATTGAGCCTAAAAAAATTGAATTCTTTTATTGAGAATACAACAACATTAAATGTGATGATAACAATAATGACATTGAATGTTGTTTCTTCAAAAAAAAATGGTTGAATATTTATTATAAGGGCATAAAAGTAAAACAATGAACCAACTAAATTTTATAAATAGTAAGTAGCATATATATTGGGACATCCAAAAATGGAAAATCAGCCTATAACTATGGGACGGAGAGAGTATAATTAACTAGCTGGTTCCGTACCTCCGGCACTGTATAGACGGTGAAATTTATCTCAAACTTTGAACGGTCCAGATGATTTATTGAGTGAGCGGGAAATTCAAAATCATTTGTATTTTATTAGATAGATTTTTTTAAAAAAAAAATTTGTTTCAATTTATGTTTACAACTTTCTAAAATAATAAATTATTTACTTTCCTATATCACCTATAACTTCTCTCATTCTCTCAATAAAATTTCTTCCTTTTAACTTCTCATAAAATGAGTAATTTTATACAAATTTTAATTCTTAAATAATAATATTAAATAACTTTCTTAATTCATATATATGAAGCTAAAATAAATATTATTATAAAATAGATATTATAATTCTTAATTAAGAAGATTAGTATTTTAATTATTCTATAGGTTGGGGCCGGGAGGAATTAATCAATATATATATATATATATATATATATATATATATATATATATATATATATATATATGCGGAAAAATGCAATGTATCTAGGTTTCCAAGTCATGACAAAGGGAGGGAATTAAGGGCCCACAAGTAAAAGTTGTCTAAGCTGACATGGTAAAAGTAATCTAAGCTGACATGCTGTGTATGATAGAATTTGTTGGGTGAGGCTTGATATAGTTGGTTAGGCTTTTGCATGTTAAGAACTATACTAGCTGGTCCCGTATCTTCGACATGGTATGAATGGTAAAATTTATCTTAAATTTTGAACGATTTAAATGATTTATTGTGTAAACGGAAAATTTAAAATTATTTTGTATTTTATTTTATATATATATATCCTGTTGCAAGGGGAAATACAATATCATTGTAGTGAAAAAGGAAGAAGCTAGTTTACATTTCTACCACTGATATATCATATATATGACAAAAGCCAAAGCTATTCCAACCCAAACATTTATTAAACAAGTTGGTTAATTTGATGGAACTCAGAAAGGTTTTTCTAGAGTAACTCTGAATAACGAGATTACGTGGATAGTGGGTGTGGGAGTGCACTATTATTTTATTTAACAAATTTTGGCTAACCACCCAAGTAAAATGATCAATTTAACTGAAAATAAAATCAAACTAAATCATTTTTTTACTTGTGAGGGTAAAATTTATGATACTTATTTTTGTGTACTTGATTATTATTCGATTAGGGGTTGTGAGACATTATTTGAAGTGATAATTGAATGTAAATATATATTTATATTAATATAATCATGACTTGGATAATTGGACGTACTACTGATCTCATTTTTATGAAAAGAGATAATTAAATAGGAGAGAAATTGTTGAAGGTTTGTCGTTGGTCTTTGTTTTCTCCTCTTCATATATAAGTAATTTTTATCCTTTTTACAATCTAAATGGGAGAGTATACATGTACATATTTATATACAAATTGATTGGGGATAAATAGTTTTTTTTGGAAGAAGAATATTTTTGGGAATGAACGACCCTTTGTTCTTACAATCCATATTAGAAAGGTAATATGATTGAAGATGGTATGATTGATACATTGTTCAATAGAATTAATTATAATTATATTTGAACATGTATTATTATTATTATTATTATTATTATTATTATTATTATTATTATTATTATTATGTAATTTGTATTTAAAAATTGGTAAAAATAGAGTGCTGCGGTAGGTAGAACTTGTTACACGATCTACGATCGTAGAAGTGATTTCATTCTACGATCGTGAGTAAATCACTTCTGATTTGTGAATTCACTTCTACGATCGATTACTTTCTACGATCGTAGAGTGAAATCACTCTCTCACGATTATAAGCAACCGTAGCTTTTTAAAGTTATACTACCGGTACAGTCTCCATATTTTCCTTAAAAATTACAATTTTATGACTGAATTATCCTTAGCATGACCAACTAAATTAATTTTTCTCCTTTTGACTAGTGATTGATTAAGATTTTATTGAACGAAACAAGTTAATAATTATTTGATATATGATAATTATGAAATTAATAATTATATAAAAATACAATGAAACATAACTAATATATAATTAATTTTTCTTATTTATTTTATTTTTTTATACACTCACGACAAAACTGTTTATGAATAATAGCATATTCTGTAACAGTAATTATATTTGTGGCTAAAGAAAGTTAAATAAATAAATAATAAAAAATATGTATCCGTAAAGCGTGAGAGAGCCATCTGCTTCCTTCAATCCTTCAGAGGAGGTGGCTTTACCGATCTTATTTGTGGCTTTTTAAGTCTAAATTTTATCATTCTTAACCCTTAAGTAAACATATTTACATTTTACCCTTCAAAAGTTAATAATATTTCAATTTTATCCTCAAAGTCAAATTTTTTATTTCTTAAATATAGATAAGACTTTAGGACTTTGGGTCTAGGCCGCCTGGACCAACCGAGAAAACAGCGAACAAAAACCAGGGCTGCGATGATATTCATGTTCTTCTTCTCCATTCAACCTTAGACTTCTAAACAAAACCCTAATAAGATTCTCCTATTAAAGGGCTTTCTGGCAGGTCATTGTCTCTCTCCGAATCCCAATACGATGAATCTACACGATGAGAAATCTGAAGATCTGATTAGGAAAGGTATCTACTTGGCTTTCCCCCCCAATGATTGGTTAGTTTTGATTTAACTTTTTCGATAATTTTGAAGATTGGCGAATTAGTTGGTGCGATCCATTAAGTGTTGGTTGTTCCATGGGTTCTAATTGCTCGATCGTTTGGTTTAAATAAATTATTTATTATTTTCAATTTAATTTGGGAAGTTACGTAAGGAGTTTAAGTGATAGCTTAGAGATAGAGAGATGCTTTTTATAGTGGTACTTGTGTTTTCCCCCATCATATTTCTCTTTTCTGTAATTTGAAGATTAAATTTGTCAAATCCTTATATCCATGTTCATCTTCCCTGTCCATCCTTCTCTCCCCTTTTCTAGTCTGATTGCCTAATTAGGGTTCTCTACATCAATTATACCGATAGTGTTTTTAGTGTTTTTTTTATTATATATGTTTAGTTACTATAACCATGTTTTATTATCAACATCTTAATAATCTGAGGTGTGGTTTGGATTGCAATTGGCTATATTTTCTCTCACCAGTCTGAAGGACTGTTAGTAATGCCTGATAATGGTTGACTCAATTTGCGGTGAGGCAGTTGCATGTTATTCTCTTAATAACAATTGGTCGTCAATTAAAATTGGAATTTAAGTTTCACTTACTGAAGATTATTTTTCTATATGATTGATAATAACAATTGCGATGATAAACTTTTTAAGGGTAGTTGTATACAAGTATTGACTTTGAGTTCCTACTAGTGCCAGACATTCTGCTATCTCTCTCTATTTGTGTTTTTGCACTAGAGAAGAAGCCTCTTTTTGATGCAACATCTCTTTCCTTATGATCTATTCATCTTGGTGTTACTTATCAAATGAATTCTTTTGAAGGTGTTATGTGGCCCCTTTGAGCTCACTAATACTTATTATCCTCCCCCGGTACATTTCATTCCTAGTTTTATATGCATATATTTCTACATTCCTAACACATGCATATCCTCTTTCAAGTATAAAGGTCTGGAAAACATTTAATATCCAGCAAGCTTGTTGGCGGAGTCAGTTGTTTGGATGCTTGTGACTTTTATTTTTCTTTAATAATGAGAGCAGTTGATTTAACTTCATGCATAACATTCTATCTTTATCAAGCATTATCCGCAAATCCTGTTTTAGCCATGGTTTTCCTGGTCTATGCATTGATATGTAATTGTAGGGGTTATCCTCTGATGCATTAGTTCTTTTAATGCCTCCTCTAAGGTGCTTTCTTTAGGAGGGTAACGATAATATAAAATTTCAGAGTGTTGTAAACAATCAAGTGACAGGCAAGGGTGTCAT
The DNA here is from genome assembly GCA_020205605.1 of Panax ginseng. Lineage (NCBI taxonomy): Eukaryota > Viridiplantae > Streptophyta > Magnoliopsida > Apiales > Araliaceae > Panax > Panax ginseng. Next base: position 103,603,930 of record CM035146.1, read on the forward strand.
GAAACAACCGTAGAATATAGATATCTGTCTTTGAAGTATGAAATTCAACAATATTTCCTTGAACACTAAGCTTTTTAAATTGAGTGCTGGTGTCTTTATAATTTTTTTGACCTTTTTGTGTAATTGAGATCTTATGCCCACTTCTTTGCCAGATTAAATGCTGGATGTTGCTATTGGAGTTGCATCATTGGAACTTGAATTTTTTTCACACTTTTTTGTTGGATAATGACTATTCCGATGGATAAAACTTCGGATAATTCGTCGAGAGAGCGTGTTCAGCATCTTTACAACAAGGTATGCCTTTGCTTTATTTCAGATTTTTTTTTATCTCCTTTTTGCCTTTTGATTTGTTTTAGCGCTGGGTAAATCTTGTGAACATTGTTCTTTGCATGGTATGCGGTTATGTATGTGTGTAGGCTGTAGCCATTGTTCACATTAAAAAGCTTAGAAATTGGCGTATATGTGCACTGTCTTGTCAAAGCAATGATAAAAAGTTGGAGGCAATGGTTAGAACAGACAAATTCCTGTTTGGTTTATTTGAAGGAAACCTCGAAGTGTCATGATTTTATTACATTCTGATGTTTGTCTATTCTTTTCAGAATACTGAATTGGAGAATAGGCGTAGGAAAGCAGCACAAGCCAGAATTCCATCTGATCCAAACTCATGGCAACAAATGCGCGAGAACTATGAAGCAATTATCCTTGAAGACCATGCCTTCTCTGAACAACATGAGATAGAGTATGCTCTGTGGCAGTTGCATTATAGGCGAATTGAGGAGCTAAGGGCGCACTATAGTGCTGCTCTATCATCCCAGAATGGCAAAGGTACTACCACAAGAGCTGGACCCGACCGGGTTACCAAAATCCGTTCTCAGCTGAAAACTTTTCTTTCCGAGGCGACTGGATTTTATCATGATTTAATGGTTAAGATTAGGGCAAAGTATGGCCTACCTCTGGGTTATTTCTCAGATGATCTAGAAAATCAGATTGCTTTCTCTAAAGATGGAAACAGAACTGCTGAGGTGAAGAAAGGCTTGGTATCCTGCAACCGTTGTTTGATTTATCTTGGGGACCTTGCTCGATATAAAGGGTTATATGGGGAGGGTGATTCAAAAGCTCGGGATTTTTCAGCGGCATCTAGTTATTACCTGCAAGCTTCTTCACTTTGGCCTTCAAGTGGCAACCCTCATCATCAGGTAATTTATTTTGATGCACTATTATATTTTGTCTTTCTATATCCTCTAAAATTTCATATAGTTCTTTCTGTTTATGACTTCAGATATTTTCGAGTATTATGACTTAATACTATACTTGACTTATTTAGATGAGTATTTACCTTTTTGGGTATCTCAGCTTGCAATTTTAGCTTCGTACTCTGGGGATGATCTGGTGGCAGTTTACCGATATTTTCGAAGTCTTGCAGTGGATAGTCCTTTTAGCACTGCAAGGGAAAACTTGATAATTGCATTTGAGAAGGTACGTAATTCAGCATGTATAAGCTAGGGAGATTTGCGAACTGCTCATTGGTTTCTCATCTACTCATTTTAATAACATAATTAGATAGTTTGAATTATGTTTTTCATCCTATGTGAATGCCATTCTATTAGGACTTTTGCTATGGTCATAACTAAGGGCAGAAGTAGTGCAGAAAATTAGAAGAAGATAGGGTAGAATAGGAAGAATTGAAGAAGGGAAAAAAAGTAGGGAGAAAGGTGTCACAAACAAACATGATTTCAATTCGTATCACTCATGTCTCTCTACACTAATACATGCCATATATCTAGAACTAGATTTACTCGAGTAAAAACTGTTCTACCCTTCTCTAACACACATGGATCCAAACGGATTATGCTTAATTTAAAGATAACTACTTACCCAACTATAGGGTTAAATACATTTTTCCCCACTCTACTAGGGATCGGTTTACAAATGCATCACCGAACTGATTTTTTTACGGTCAACTCATTGAACTACATATTATTTACAAAAAGTGATTTTTTCGTCTATGTCTGTTAACCATTCAACACAAGGACGTGCCAATACGTGACAATCAATTAAATCTGTGTCATTGCTGACAAGGAGAGAGAAGGTAAGCTAAATAATTAATTAAATTAAATTATAATCAATTTTATAATAAATAGTTAAACAAATTAAACCATCTATTTACCAAAATGTGATTCTTCCTGAAAATCTATCTACCGATCTATGTTTGCAAAGTCTGGGGCTGTAGATCGTGGGAGCTTAGATTGTGAGATTAGTAGGGGGTATTCTCTTAATGGGTTTGGACTTGGGAGCTATGATCTGAAGTGGGGGTGTATGGGCTTGGCTTCGGGGGTTTCAGATTTGTGTTGGTTGTTGATCCGCTTGTCGGCGGCGGGGAAGACATCGGCGATGGCCAAGATCAGATCAGAGCCGTCGAGTAACGACGCCGTTTCTTGAGCTAAGATGGCAAATTCTCTGGATCTGACGAGATTTCTGTCCTGTAATTGTTTCTCGGCGATTCTGAGCAGTCCGTGAGCTTCTGCTCTGCTTGCATATTCTTCCATTTTTAAGTTCTTTTGAGTTTTTCTCTGGGAGTTGTCTGAGTGAATGAGGAGCGTGAAGTTGGGGGACTGGATATATGTTTCTCTTTTCTTTCTTTGGACAGTTTTTAGTCCAATTTTTTTGTTATTATATTGAACTCTTTGATGAGTGGGAAAATAGATGGACCAAATTAGGATGTTTTCATGGTGTTTCAGTTAATATTGGTCTTGATTCACCTGATTCCTTCTATTTTGATCGGAATGATTTTTGGGTTTGGTTTGATATGTACAAATTTTGGGTTTTGGTTTGATGGGAATGAATGAATTTTGGGTTTTGGGTTTGGTTTGATCTGTACAAATTTTGAGTTTTGATTCTTGATATGAACGAAATGGGTTCCCTTAGATGTGAAAGGCGAAGCGGAGGAGGAAGATGAAGATGACTGATTCCATTTTAGTTGGTTTATTTTTCAAGGATTTTTTTAGTTTAGTTGGAGATTAACTGAGAAAATGTATGTGGATATGAGTATTTCTAATGAATATGAATATATTATTAATGAGTTTTAGAAGAAAAAAAATTAGCAAAAAAAGAAAGAAAGAATTCTGGGTTATCTTTCTCTCTTTATATCTGATGGTTTGGGATTTAAAAAAATAATAATTGATGTTTGAAGTGTTTTAATATTTCTTTATTGTATATTTAAGCCTAGATTTAATGATTTCACAATATAAATAATAATTATATAAATTTTCAAAAATATAAATAATAATTAATTTTCAAATTTTAGTTATATTTTGAAGTTGAATTTATTTTATGAATTTTAATTTTAAATTTGTGCTTATTATGAAAATACTTGTGAATAATTATAAAGACATTACTCAAATTCAAAATTTACCCAAATTTCTCTTATTTTAATAATATATGTAATATATCCTGAATACAATAAAAGACAAATTTGTCAAAGAAAAAATATTAATAATTTTCATTATTAATGTTGAGGGTATTATGACAAAAGTAGTAACATGTCGGACATTATATGTTAGTATATTACTAATTTTAATTTTATTTGAAGAGAGGTTAATAAGATTAATGAATTTAATGAGTTATTTAAATTAAAAGAAAATTACATATTTATGTGTAATTTATATAATTTATTTAAAATTGTACCATCTTTGAAAAAGAAGATTTTTTTGTATGCTATAATATCAAAGTTTTATCATACCCAACAAATATTAATGATTAAAATAAATTTTAAAAAATTTATTTTTATTGTACTTTTATTTTGAATGATTATTTTATTTATTTGATTTTGATTAATTTAGCATTAAATTTATACAAGTTTCCATCTAGGCATGCCAGAAAGAAAAATGTGTGACATGTAAGTTTTCTCTCTCTCACGTGGCGGCTCATGTAATTTTTTTGTTTAAAGTCAAACAATTTAACAGAATTTGTAATAGTTTGTAAAAAAATTATAGTTCATTAAATCGAATGACAAAAAAATCACTTCAATGGTGCATTTGTAAATCAACCTCTAGTAGAGTGGGGGAAAGTGTATTTAATCCCCCAACTATATTACTGAGCTCGACACATTCCAAGTGACTTTACTGTCATTAATGGCTTCCCATGATGACTTGATGATGACTTAATGAAATTAAGTGATACATTATCTATGTGCACAAATTGGTTGATTTAATGGGAAATGGATAAAATTAAATGGGTTGAGGGTTATTAACGGGTCGCTAATAAACGATTAATGGATAAATCATTATGGACATGGGTCAAACTCATAAACCCATTTAGAATCCCAACTTATTTAACGACATAGTAATTCTTCGCAGAGAGCCAAGTTTTCATAATGTCTCCCCCCCCCCCCCCTCTCGGATCGATTTTGTTTGAATGTTTTGAAATTTCTAGATTAGGTCTTACTTCACTTTTTAGTTGCAGAATCCATATCCCCATGTTTAAAGAAAAAGAAGAAAACATGTAGAGAGAAATATAACTCTTTTTAGAGAGTAGAGATAACTTTCTTTAACAAATTCTCTCTTCTGTCTACTCTCTCCCTTGCTGTACTAGCCACCCGCTCAACTAAGTCCTTTATGATGAATCATACCCAATTATTGCCTACAACTTTATCCACTAATCCACTTAATTTTCGTATTATCCATTTAACCCGACCCAAGTAAAGCCTATAAAGTGGATAACCCAACCCATTAAATCATTGGTTGTTTGATGGGTTGATGGGTTGTCCATTTATTTTGCCAGCTGTAATTATCTATTTGCCATTTGCTGCAAGTTGATTGATCTAATAAATTAGGTATCAGTTTGGCTTTGGAGTGGCGAAATTGGACTGCAGAAAAGTTTACATTATTTCTTTTTATCTATTTTCAGCTTTTGTTTGGCACAAATTTCGGGTTTCTTTTCGGGACTTTTTGCGACATAGTGCAGTTTGTGTTAGGTTTGTAATATTCATAAACACAATCAAATTGCATCGAAGTAAAGCGAAAACGTAAAAACAGAGTTTTAAAATTTACAAACCAATAACTCGGATCATCCTTTATGCGCAATTATTAATTAAATGAAAAGAGATGAAGATTAAATTCATACCCTTGTAGAACTAGTTTCCTTATGTACAAGTTCACCTCCAATTCTTTTCGCGTTCAACTTGAATCCACCGGGTTTGATTCCTTCTTTTGATCAACGTTAGTCACCCAAGTGTTTGGCCTCTAGAGGTGATCCACCAAGAAAGAAGAAGTATTCAAGAAGATGAGTGTTTGAAAAAATCCTAGTTTTTCTATCTCTGTAGAAAATATGTACTCTCCCAACTCTTGGAAAAATCATTCACGTGTGTTGTGAAAACATTAACCCTCACCTATAATAAGACTCCTCTTATTTATAGATGTAGGCAACCCTCCTTAACAATTAAGGAATTGAATTTTATTTTAATTAATTAAACTCTTTTAATTAATTAGGCTCCCAATCTTATTAGGAATAATTAATTAAACTCTTTTAATTAATTAGCCCTACTAATTTTAATAGGAATATATGAGAGTACTTTTATTAATTAATTCCCAAACTCCTTTAGGAATTAAATAATAATAATAAGACTTATTAAATTATATTTAATATTTTCAGAATATTAAATAATAAATATTAAGCTATTTAATTTATTCTATCACCATAGATTAAATTAAACACACTTAATTTTTTATTATGATTATGCCATTTATTTCTTAAATAAATATTCTTTCTTTTATGGTGTGACCCTTTAAGTTCTCCATATTAAACCGGTTGTGAATAAATCAATCAGAACAATTCTAATCTTATTTAAATAAATAAATTAATCTATTAATTCATTTAAATAAATAATATTTATTTTACAATAAGAATAAGCTTCCTTAGCGATCAACGACTTTTCAGATAATATAAATTTCAACATTAATCATAAAAGATTTTTTGAGTAAATAGTTACCGTACAATTCAATCCTTCCATCATATAATGTCCCAATTAAATATAAGATATGAAATTACTGTAAAGAATTATATGTATTTCGATTCTTAAATGCACAACTCCAAATAATACAAATTAAAAACTCTTTTTTAATTTCATTCTGTTTTGGCCAAGAAGTACTAGGTTGCCATTTATCGAATCACATAGAACATTCTCTTCTTTTACTAGAAGCGGTATATTCTTTGTTAATCATTCATTATCTCCATGTACAACTTATTATACCCAAGCATACCCTTTGATATACTTTAAGGGTCTTAAGGGACATGTCAAAGTATAACTTTTCATACACAAGATACTATGATGATCTCAAGTCTAAGGATCACTTATATTACTATCACTACAAGAATTCCTATTGACATGCAATTAAAACTCCATTAAGTATTCCTTAGCGAGCCACGTTCAGTGAACTTATTCTCTAATAAACACCTACATACTTGCTTTAGTGTCTCCACACAAATGATCATGAGATCAATCATCCTCATCCAATGAGCAAGCAACGTATGTACCAATCTTTCCGGATTCACTAATCCCTTTTTAGTAATCCAACGATCGGGAACAATTTTAGTTTGTGAGGTATCTAAGAATTTAGATCTCATTAGCATGATCATCATCATGATTCTGAATGCATTGTTCAAAACTATGGGTTTATCACATATTATAAAAACAATACCATGTAGATAAATTAAAAGCCTTTAATTAAACAAATTTTTTATTAATAAATGAATAAGATTGTTACAAAATATATGCTTTATCATCAAACATGATTGTGATTGGCTTGTGTTCATACTACTTTCAGTTTGTTATTTGTGTTGCTCATGAAATACTAGCCTTTATTTTAACTGCTTTTATTTTGGGGGGAAGATTAACATTTACATTGGTTGTTCAGTAAATCAACTATCAATACGTAAATTGATTGCAGGCTTATTAAAAAGGTCAAAAGATACGTTAGTAAGAGGTGAAAAGAGTTTATTTGATATAGGCTGTAGTATCCATTCAATGCATATTTATCTGCAGCAGCTATATCTGATGTTGTGATTTGTAAATGACAATTAATGATAGTAACTAATATTTCTGTTTGTCAGCTTTTTATTGTTGGCAAGGTATTTTGTTACATTGTAATTTTTATTTTGATAGAATCGTCAGAGTTACTCCCAGCTGCTTGGGAATGTGAAAGCATCTTCTGTCAAGACCAAACAGGTGCGTACTACTGGAAGAGGAAGAGGTAAAGGTGAAAGCAAGCTTCCTATAAAAGATGTTAAGGTGGAAGCAGCTCCTGTTAAGGAAAAATCATGTTGTGTGCCAGATACTCTGAAAGCGTTCAGCATTCGATTTGTCCGTCTAAATGGCATTCTATTCACACGAACAAGGTAGCTCTTGCCACTAAGATGGTTATTATGTAATTTTGACATTCAAACTAATGAGGTTTTTTTCTCATATTTTTCCAGCTTGGAAACTTTCGAGGAAGTGTTTTCTTTGACCAGGAGGGATTTTCTTGAGCTTCTTAGTTCTGGTCGGGATGAGGGGTCGAATTTTGGTTCTGATGCTTCTGCGTGTAGACACTTGATTATTAGGTTGATAGCCATTCTGATATTCACTGTTCACAATGTGAATAGGGAAACTGAAAATAGATCATATGCTGAAATCTTGCAACGCTCAGTTGTGCTTCAGAATGCATTTACTGCTATTTTTGAATTTATGGGGCACATTTTGGAGAGATGCATACAATTGAATGATGCTCCAGGGAGCTATTTGTTGCCTGGCATCATGGTTTTTGTGGAGTGGTTAGCCTGTCGTCAAGATTTAGCGGTTGGCAGTGAACTTGAGGAGAGGCAAGCTAGTGCTAGATCCTTTTTCTGGAATCATTGTATTTCTTTTTTCAACAAACTCCTGTTGAGTGGGTTCATGCTTGTTAATCAGGACGAAGATGAAACTTGCTTTAACAATATGAGCAGGTATGATGAAGGTGAAACTGCCAATCGGCTTGCATTGCCCGAGGACTTCGAATTGAGAGGATTCCTTCCTCTGCTCCCTGCACAAATGATTCTTGATTTTTCAAGTAAACTTTCTTTTGAAAGTGACAGTGGCACTAAGGAGAAGAAAGCCCGTATTGAAAGGATTATTGCAGCTGGAAAGGCTCTTGCTAATGTGGTTAAGGTTGGACAGCAAGGAATCTATTATGATACTAAGATGAAGAAATTTGCCGTTGGTGTTGAACCCCAAACTGTGGAAAACCCCACAATAATGGGGAAAGAGAATTTTGTAGGAAGTGAAACAACTCTTACAGTCCTGCAGCCAAAGGTACAGTTGCATGTAGATGGAGACGATGAGGACGAGGTTATCGTCTTCAAGCCGTCTGTAACCAAGAAACATGCTGATATTATTAATTCAAACCCAGCTTCTTCTGAGGTTCTTCTGCCCAGTGTTGATACATCCAATGTTAATTTGGGAAATGTTGTTGCATCTGTTTCGGCATCACAGGATGGTTTCATTCTACAGAATTCTTTTAATGGAAATTCAAGGACACCTAATTCTCTTGCTAACGTTACAACCCAGTATCTGCAACCAATCCAACCAAGTAGTTTAAATTGGCCGGTTGAAGATCGAGGTTCTGTTTTAAATGGATTTGCCAATTTTAATTTGTTGGAGAATGGCTTTTCGAACAAACCCAAATTTCAAGATTATTCAGGGGTTTTGCAGCCTGCTGCCTTTACAGTTCCCTTCCCGCAGGCCATCAGTCTTGGTGCTGTCAATAGATATCCTGTTCAAGCTCCGGAAACTGTAATACCATCTAAACTTGATTCTATAATGTCTTCAGGAGCCAGTACTGATACCGTGTCTGTGAAGTCATCATCAGCCGGCTTTAAGAAAAATCCAGTGAGCCGACCTATCAGGCACTTGGGTCCCCCACCTGGATTTAACACTGTTCCTCCCAAACATGTGGATGAATCATTGTCTGGTATAAAGTTGAAGAAAACTCCACTGATGGATGGTTACAGTTGGCTAGATGGATATCAGCTGCCATCATCAGCAGAAGTCATTGGCTTTAACAATTCTATTAATCATTCAATGCAGGCATACCACCCTGTGAGCAAAAGTGATACCTCAATAGGGGTTGTAAGCTTTCCATTCCCTGGGAAACAAGTCTCCACATCGCAGTCCCACCAGAATGGCTGGCATGACTATCAATTCTCTGGAAATATGAATCAGTTTCAAGAGCAGCAGCAGCATCTTCAGAAAGCAAACCAACATTCTGTTGACCTAGCACATCAGTGTCAAGGGCAATCTTTCTGGGAAGGATGATTTTTTGTGTGAAATGGCTAATGGGTATAGATGGTATGCTTTTCCAGGATTTTCTACTTTTATTATGACCTGTAACATCCTTGAAAAGACTAAATTTGCCACGAGTTTTTCTGCATACTCTTTTCTAATGAAGTTCATGTGGTCAATCATCTATTTAGGTCATGAACAATCTACTGTGGCCGACATCCAGTGGCCAGGTGCGACCAGTTCAGCCATCGTGTTTGCAGTGTGGCCAATGTTATTAAGTTTTTGTTGGAGCATGGATGGTCTTGGAGTGTTGCAGGCACCTGCTATTGAAGAGGTCACTTTCTCTGCCTCTTGCTTTCTCTCTTTGTGGCATACTAAATTTTACTTTATTTTATTATTTAGATAATGCAGTAGTCATGTATTTTAGGCACTATTAGCTAGATATAATTGAAAACTAGAGCCGATTCATCTGCATATTAAAAATTAGCGACTTGACAAGGGTGAAGTGGTTGGAGAGGATCCTCAGAGTCTATCTTACCTTATGCTACTTGATCATCAGGAGTCGGCACCTTCTCATTCTCACTTTATTTATTTTATGTGAGTTGGTTTATTAAGTAGCGAGAATTGATTAGCTGATGCCATCTTCCTTCCCATAGGAGATGTGTCTTGAAACAATGCAATCTATCTATCATAACTACTTATCCAAAATCATCTTTTTCCTGCTCCTCGTGTAAGAAAGTCAAATTGACTATAAGGTGGTTATTATTTTAGCGTTGACTTCGTGAATTCACTGACTTTTGATAACGATGTCAAAGTGGAAGATCTTATTACTTTCACTCTTCTTATATTAGAATACTCCTTCGATCCCAATTGAATTGACCTTTCTATCTAGCCACAGTTTAAAAGAAAGAGGTGCCCTTGACAAGACAATAATTTTGCTTTTCATGTCACCTTTAAAGTAGTGCATTGATGTGGAATGGGATCAACAAAGTTTTGAACTCTTTTTGAATTTCTAGAACTAAAGGGTATGGCTACTTTTTTTTGGGACATCCCCAAATGTGGGAGTAATTAATTGAAATACTGCAGCTCTTATTGCAACCTCGACATAACCAATACGTGTATAATAAATAGTCTATATATATTGCAATATGTAGTTTTTATCCAATGGGACTGATTCATAGCTAACGTTGTAAATTTAAGGTTATCCACAGATCGTGACCGTCCATAAATAGAGTCCCGTCTGCAGTTTAATATCTAATATACCGCAATTTTATATTGCGGACGGAATAGATTTCCAAAATATCTCTCCTAGTACAAGTCCCTCATCCGCAGAATTAAACTGCGGAGCCTGAAAAGGTTAATTTTTTTTGTTACATTGTTCCTTCATTCCTTTCATTCTCCATTCTCTCTCCTTCCCTTATTCCTATCATTTACCCCATCTCTAATCCCCTTCTCTCTCTCATCAACATTATTCATACATGATCCATGGTCATAACAAAGCTAATCAACCTCAACCTCTCCTATTAATATTAATGGCAACCTTTCGCCCCCTCTGTAACAACTTCATCTCTTTTCTCATTTTCCTTTTCCTCTATTTGGGTTGCTTCAATCTCACCTCCAATCGCCAAAACATCGCGACTCCAAAATAACTAAATTCTCCCCGCTAACACACCCGAACCCGAGTATCGGGTCCCCATGCTCCTCCACTAGATCCTTGCGACACTTCTCCATATTCTTCATCATACCAAATGACACATTTGTTTTGGTCCTTTTGGATTCAAATCTTCCTTGTAAAAGACCCCACGGGTCATTCTCAGAATCCGATATCTCCTCCAACCACCTCTTCTTTCCTCTCCGAAATGATATCTACCCGTGTTTGATTTGTGGCAAAATTTTCCAGCAGCCCAGTACTCTAGAACAACATCAATCCATCAAACACGCCGTATCGAAGCCCATCGACAACGATTCGGGTAAGAATATAGTACAAAGAGTTTGGAGAAGAATTAAGAGAGTTTGGGGAAGAAGAAGACTAGAATTTTGAGAGAGAAAATTGATAAGTGAGAATAGAGAAACCGTAGAGTGAGAAGAAGGATAATAGAGAAATCGTAGAGTGAGAAAGATAATAGAGAAATCATAAATTGAATTGTTGTTGTACCAAATTGAAGGAAGGGTTAATTTAAGGTAGACCATTGAATTGTTGTTGTACCACTGATCCTTGTTGCATATTGCATGAAACTCTACTAAAATTTTATGGGCTAATTTTTGGTGACTAGTTAAGCTCTTTTGAGTTTGAAAGCAAGGATTTGAAAGACAAGAGTTGTTGGAATATCTATATACTCCATTATTATTAGGAGCTTTTGCTGGTGAAGCTGAAGGAGCAAGAAAACAGATGAGGTAGAACAAGAGCAAGAAAATAGAGTTTGAGCTAAAAGAATTAAAAAGGTAGCGCGAAAGGTATTATTATTATGAGGTTTCATCTTCTTCAATATTGGGAAAATGGGATTGGTGTTTTAGAGAAAGAAAGTGGGATTGGTGGTTTTAGAGAGAGAAGATTGGTGGTTTTTAAGTTTTTCAGGCTTCGCAGTTTAATACTGCGGATGCTAAATTTAATTTTTTAAAGTTTTTTAGGCTTTGTAATTTAATATTGCGGATGCCAAATTTAATTTTTTTAAAGTTTACCTAGCGTCCATAGTTTAATATTACGGACATGAGGGTTATTTTGGTAATATTTCCCGTTCGTAGTATTAAACTGTGGTATACTGAATATTAAACTGCAGACGTGAGCTTTATTTAACCTTTCGATCAACGGATGAATGGTCACGATCTATTGTAATCCTTACAACGTTGGATATGAATAAGTCTCTTTTTATCCAATAATATTTGCAATATGTATTTTATAGTTTTTATTCAATAAAAGTATTGCAATATTTAATTATGTTCTCTATGTATTCAGTTGTAATTATTCCATGCGTTTCCAAGACAAAAAGGGAAAATTTATTGGTATGGTAATCACAAATGTTGGCTGGACTTGTTCTAAGATCAGTAATGTTATATTAGAAATTTAAGAAAACGTTTTGCAAATCATGGGTATGTCATTTGTTTGCTTTCTTCCTCTAATTTGATGTCAACGATATCTATAAATTTTGGCATATATATTTATATTCAAGTTAATTTTCTTGTTTTTATACAGCTTGTGCCGAGCTTTCCAGTTCAGATCAATGGAGATCATGAAGTCAATAGGTGCAGGAAATGGGGATCTTTTGAGATCAAGTACTTGGTTGGATTGAACATACAAATGTGTACAAAGATACCGGATTGTGGTAGGCAAATATCTTAAGGCAATTCAAATCTACACAAGTTCTAACCATCGTGATGTACGAGTGTGGTATCTGTCAAAAGGACGTCGCCAGTAATTGCTAAACTTGCTATCATGAGCTGTTTCTGGTGGTGGTATATAATAAGCGAGACATCTTGGTGGTTTCTAGGAGCTGCCTTTTGAGAGATGGAATTTGGAAATATGTTTTGGTTGTAACGTGGATGTTAGTTGGAAATAAGCGATGATGTTAGATGGAAATAAGCGATGAGACGCATTTTGGAACTTATCATGGTATGGTTTATGCTTTGGTCCCGTATTAATGTGAGACTAATACTGTTGTTTATATTTAGTCATTTGACTAGAGATGGTTGGAAGGAATAAATAACACCTACATACTCTGTGGTCTAGTCATTTATTTGGTCTTGAAATGGTTGGTTCTTTTGTTGCAGTTATCTTCTCTAAAAACTTAGTTACACCCTCATTTGATATTTGCCTAGTAACGTAAATTTTCTGGGTGCAACTTTTATAGGCCGATTGCTGCTCTGTACCAGGTGCATGTTTTGGCATATAGCACTATTCCACACACGTCGTGGAAGAGAAATTCTTGACAAAACTTCCTTGATTGTACGTACATATATATATGAATGTTTTTGTTGTTGGTGAAGGGGGCGAGTTTGTCCTTGAAAGTTGTGCGCTACTTCCACGTTGATTAATGCCCAAGCTCTTTAACATAATTATTATGGGGTGCTCTATAACATACTACCTCCGTTTTTAAAAGATTGTTTTTTATAGTTTTGGCACATGAATTAAGAAAGTATCATTTACCAAGTAAAAGTTGTTAGAAATTCTATCACTACTCTTTTATGGGAAGCTGAAAACTATTAATACAAGGAAGATAATTTTTTGGGATAGTGAGAGAAGGTAGGGGTAATATAGGGAAGTAAAGACAAATATTTTGAAATATATATTTTTTTTTAAAACGACAATCTTTTAAGAACGGATGAAGTAATTTATTAGTCGCTCACAAAAGAGAACAGATTAGACACAAAAAATGGGGACAGAGATTAGACAAAAAAACTTTATATTTATTATTTACAACAAACTTCGTCCATATTATTACCTTTTTAAGGCTTGAAAAATTTATAAATTTAAAATTGACAGATTTTTTAATTTTTATCAATAATAAATATTGTAGACTCAAAAAATATTACTCGGTGAGCGAGAGGAGTAGCAGGGAATCCCATGGATGAGTTCAAAAGTGGGTGCTGGAGTGCTTCCAATTTGTGATGCGGTGACAAAATTTTAATTACATTCATTTCAAATTGATGTATATATATACTGTTCATTTATTTGGGTCTCGTGCTCAGAAGTCTTGTATGGATTTTGGAATTTATTTCAACTTTTGAACGGCTCAGATGATTTATTGAGTGAGTGAAAAATTCAAAATAATTTGTATTTTATTATATATATATATATATATATATATATATATATATATATATATATATATATATATATATATATACATTTCCTTTGGGTTGCATGCATGTATTAAAATTTTGAACCTTTTTCTTTCTATTGGTGTATTTATATATCTTTTTAGTATTGAAAGGTGAACTTCTTTACTGACAGGGGACTTTTTAGGTACTGGTTTATGATGTTCGAATAATACATCATTTTCAAGATCTTCTTAAAATGTACTCCTAGGTTCCTAAATTATAGATACAACTTTTAAGGATTATTAAGAAAATAATTCAAGCATAACCCTAAAATTAGTTTAAAATGTGGTAAGGGCATAATAATGCTAAATTTACTTGAGTATAATGGTGGCGACATGTTAGCAACTTCATGTAATTTTATAGCTAGATTTGTAATTCTAATTTTGAAATAGACTTGAAAATATGCCTCTAATCTAGGAAGGAGAGAGTGAGTATATAATTAACATATTTAATATATAATCTGTGATGCATGATGTATATGACCGTGTATATAATACCTTTAGGTTCGATGGGTTAAAATTTTCTTAATGAGTTAATGACATAAATCATTCTGTAAGTTAACTTGTTTGTCAGTGCTGATTCCCCCCCCCTTTTTTTGCAAACATAAATTGTGAAACAAATCCATACATAAATACTCAAATCAATTATTACTATAAACCATAGCCAATTACAACATTTATTAGCTACTTACATGAAACAAGGTTCGAGTCCCCTTGTAGCTAGACCTTATAACAAATAGATTTGGGTTAGTTTTGAATTACATAAAATAAGTTTTGGGTTGGTTTTGGAACTGTTATGATTGACTCATACTTTTATGAGTTCGATGAATGACCACTACGACTACCTGCCAGCCGGAGTCTCTCGCCCCTGAGAGAGAGCTGCGGCGTCAAATTTGACTTTCAAGTGAGTCAAGGCGGGGTTAAGGACACAATACTTGAAAGCCAAGCGCAAAGTGTAATTGGGCTTGGGGATTTATTAGTAACCTAGTCTTAGGTTTTACTAATATATTGAGCCTCATGTGTGTTGGACTCATGTTATAGCAGTTAGGATTTTTTTAGTTACTATAAAAATATTGTTTGGTGTGTGAATCATTGTAGAGCGTGTGAGACATCTAATAAATACATCAGACAAACAGGACTAGCCAAATTGGTGAACCTAAGTATATCGCGTGTTCTTATTTTTCTGTCTTTCATATAATATTTGTGTAATTGCAATTTTATTCGTTCTTAAATTCTAACCGGAACCAAAATCATATTACCTATATTTAATATGGGTTATGTGGTTTGGATTTAAATGGTTATGGGTCGAATCTAGGTCGACCTATTTTTCAAATTATAGTTTCACTAAAATCTTAATTTCTGTTATACTAAAAGAGTCTTATTTTAATTTTTTAGACCCAAGTTTGAAACTAAAAATTTTAATTGATGTGACTAATTTGAGTATTAAAAACATTAATTTGTTAAGATTTACATTAATAATTATTATGTTAATTAAAATTAATGAAATTATTGAGAATTTTATTACAATAATCAGTAAATATTAATTTTTTTGGAGTGTATATAATCGGTAAAAAAATTTTTGGGAATGGTGGTGTATACATAATCAATAATTTTTTGGGGGGTGCGGGGTGTAAGACCCCAACTTATTATTAATGAAATTTAATTTTTCTATTTATTATTTTGAAATAGTAAGGGTTGATTTGATTAATGTGGATAGTTATGGTAAAAAATCAAAATATTTTAAAATAAGCAAGTGGTTATAAAATATTCATTATCGTTTGGAATATTCTATTGGTCGAGGAATATTCAGACTGCTTGGGGAATATTCGTATGACCTGCCTTGAACCATGTATGTGGGCCCCATAACTAAAAGTTATCGGAAGAAAACAACAAGAATAAGTTGTTTAAAAATAACTACCAGAAGTTGTTACATCAAGTATCTTGTTAAAATACTCGGTGGTTAAAACACAAGAAGATTACCAGATTGCACCAATTATTGTTTCTTACGTAAAGAAGGCACTACTCAATAATTGTTACAAATAATTATCGCTCAAAGATTTTATTTTATTGATTCAATAATTGTTGTGTTGATATTTTATATTACCGTTGTTTCAATAATTGTCACTACACAATATTTTTCATTATCGAAGCAATAATTCATATTATCTGAATAATATTATTGGATAACATTATTGGCAATGTCTAGAAAGTTCTGCTTCTAAGGAGAGGTTTGGTCACCTAATTGCGGCACAAGAAGGAGAAATTCTTATCGAAAGCCCTCTTTTCTCGGTAAATCACCGGTCATTATTATTGTGATTCTGTAATATTAATCGTGAATAATTAATTATTGATTTATATGATGAGGAAAATATTGATTTTATGTGGATATAGATGGAAATTTTTTTTAATGTGACAATTGTTGAAAATTAAAATTTTATCTTTTTTCGATAAAATAATTCGATTAAATATATATTATTATATTTTAATAATATAATAATGGTGATATTTTTATAATGAATGTGTGATATATGAGTATACGAGGAGAAAAAGAGTATTTTTGTTGTAATAAATGTTTAAAACATGTTAAACATGCTCTATGGACCCCATTTCTTGATCAAATTTGATTATAAATTTATAAAATCGCCTGCTTATGGATTTCGGTCAATTTCTGTTTGGAATTTGGAAAAACTTTCTTCTCGCAAAGTTGTAGAGAATTGAATTTCCTATAAAAACTCATGAGATTCAATTTTCCTCGACAAAGGGCTATTTATTGTGAATTATTGAAGTTCTAAAGCTTCAAATAATTAATTTTTGAAGTTTTAAATATTTTTAATAAGAAAAACGTTTTTTTTTAGTTAGGCAAGGTGAGTCACTCTTGGTGGCTGATGGTTTGAATCAGATTTTGGGTCCGTAAGAATTTAATAAATATATATTAATATTTTATTAAATTTTTGCTTTGGTGTTCTAAGCATTTTCCTATAAATAGGGTGCTTAGGTTAGAATTGAAAATCACACCAGAAATTAAAGTTTTCTCTCTCTATATTATCGAGCGTATTCTTGTGAGTATTTTGAGTATATTTTGAGTATTGCTATACTGGTGCGAAGTTCGTTATAGCCTTATATCTAGTATTTCGCTTAAGTCATCGTTTTTCTGAGTTACTATTCACGATACTACGACTATTCACGATAATCTACACTATTCACGAATCACGGCATTATTCATCTAAAAATGAAAATTTTCCTTTTCGTCCAAAATATCTATTCTGGAATACTAGCTTTGATCAGATCCATGTTTTGATCATTCTTGAATTTTACACCACTATGATTATTTTTGAGGTATTTTTGGACATGGATAAAACAAAGTACTAATCCTTAATCCTTAATCCTTGTCATTTTGTTTCACTTTGGATTCGCTTTTTTAAAAATATTTTTATCATCCTCGCCTTAAATGATGATATTATTGAATATCTTTGGCTCAGAAGTAAAGATGAATGATTTCGATGAATATCTTTGGCCCATAGTGCGCAAAGATGAACAAGTGTTTAGATGAACATGACTAATCGATGAATATCTTTGGCCCAGAAAATAAAGATGAATATTTAATTTCGTATATATATCGATTGATGTTATAGGATAAAAGATAGACGATGAACTTTTAAATTCATACATGAAGATAGTAGTTTGCATTCTCTACTTAACTCTTCTAATGAATTATTATTTCACTGCGAATATTGATTTAAAACTTGTTGTCTATTGTATTCTATTAGATTTTTCCTCATTGAAGACTAACGATAATTTGTTGTATATTATCTTAGTCATAATATTCTTTCTACCGGGCTAGTTGAGCTCATCCTTTTTCTTTTTGTTCCATTTTTCTTCTCAGGAGGCGAGAATATAACAAGTACGAGTCGGGGTATGGAATGAAGGTTCTAGAGAGAGTTGTTTAATAGTTCTCACCATTTTTGTAAAATAATGTATCAATAAATGTGATGAGGATTTATTTGAGTATAGATATTGTCTGTAAGATAATATTTGTATTCAAACTTACGCTTTCTTCGTTGTAATAATAAAACTGTAGTAGTTTCTGTACCATGTATTGACAACTCAGAATGGGTGATGTATACCTATTTTGGGGGCGTCACACGGGGTGTATACACAATCAATAAATATTATTTTAATTGTGGGGAGTGAGGGACGGGGTGGGGTGGGGTGGGGGTGATATTAATTATTTAAATTAGTAGTTCATTACACTACAAGTGTTAACTTTATTATGGATTAATTCCATAATTAGTGAAATAGTTTTTATACATACTTACAAATGTATAAGTATGTAATATGTATTTAATGTAATATGTATAATGTATATGTGTTATATAAGAATATAGTGTAATAATGTATACATGTTGATGTATTAGCTATTTAGCTCTACAAAGTGCAAAAAAATATTATGGACTAATATGGGTCAAAATTAAACTAGTTAAACTAGATTTAACCTATATTTGTAATAATAATATGGGTCCAAAACCAAACCAATAGATCACCTAAAAATTAGTTAATCAACCCAATAGATCTAAGTGATTTTGGTTAACTATATGATTTTCAACTCAAATTGTCAAGTTAATGAATCCTCTAGTAGTGGCACTTGAAGATGACTGGGGAAATAGCAATAAATTACCTACTGCGGATCTCTAAAACCACCAAACTTACAATTTGAATCAGTCGGATTAACTCTTCCTTTCAACTTTTTTTTGATAAGCCAATATGCCGTAGATGTAGTCATGCAGACCACCTCACAAGGAGATGTTGCATGTTTTTATATTCCATATCATACGTTCATTATATCTTGATGTGGGATTCGATTAGTATGAAGTTTATTTCTTGGTAAGTTGATCAATTGGCTTATAAAATGTTGACACACATAGAGTCTCGCATGCGTGTCAGCACTCTATTGGTCAATTGACCAACTTACCTAAAAAAGAAACTTCATGCTAACCACTTCCGTTGATGTGATTGTTTATTTTTTCAGTCTCGATTTCTTCTCCTAAAAGAACTTTTTTCAAGTGTGTAGGCTGCTGAAACCTTGTTCTTGGGGAGCTGAAGAGGTAATCCGAAACTGCTTCTCCAGAATAGGAATTATACATTTTCCCTGCTCTTAATCTTTGCTGGTTATACAAGTGCTAACGAATGGAATTCCTAGCTAATATACAATTCGATCCTTTACAAAATTGCAAAGCATTTCCACAGACCTTGAATCTCCAAGCAAAAGATCAATTAACATTCATATGTCACAACTAGTACAGTTTGTGGCAACATCGTTTACAAATGAAAACACTCTTTTGGTGTAAATATCCTTCTTCTCTACCTTTATGAACCAATATCAAATACACTATGTATATATCTATAATATATATTATTCTTTTAAGATTTAAAAGAATATATATAATATATTATTCAACCCTAAGGCTCAGACTATCCTCCCAGTATGTGTAGAGAATGATACATTTTTGTTGGCAAGTAGTACTAATTACTAAAAGTCTGAATATACAAGAAACAGCTTTCAGATTTTCATGCATCTTCTGCAAAAACTTTCAAGATGAAATCACGAAAACGTTTAGCATATTGTCTTGGATCAACCGCTGATATAGATGTTGGATCATATTGGATGGACTTGTATGCATGCTCAAGTTTCTTGGTAATGTCGTAGTCTTGAAGTTTGTCTATAATACCAAAGAACATCACAACGTCATAGTACTCTCCTGTTGGCTCTCCTACTAGC
Source organism: Panax ginseng (assembly GCA_020205605.1). NCBI lineage: Eukaryota > Viridiplantae > Streptophyta > Magnoliopsida > Apiales > Araliaceae > Panax > Panax ginseng. Next base: position 103,623,812 of record CM035146.1, read on the forward strand.
TGAAGCTCGCAATCACTCTTTCTTTCGGTCCTTTCAACCCTCGCTGGCATGTTCACTCCCAACTTTATATTACCCCACCTGCAATACTCAATTAACAAACACTAGCACTTAGATATATATATTAGTGTCTTCAGGAATCCGGTACCAGTGCTAAAGATGGGGATTTTTGATTAGAAACATTGACTGGATCATGATTAATCAACTATTATATGGGGGGAAAGGGTTTAAAATCATTTACCCTGCTGGGTCTAAAAGTAGCCGATCAGTGTTCGAATCACCATTATCTGCACCAAAGAGGAGACACTAGTTTCTTATCTGTGGATACAAGATTCAACTATAAACTATTAGTTAGTGGAAACGTGCATAGGAAAAATGAGAAAAAAACATTCAAACCAGTAGGTGTTCGCCCTCCAGAGGGAATAAGATCACTAGCACTTTTTGGTTCTCTGAAATGAAGACCAACTAAAAGACTGTAGTCCATTATCCTCTCCTGTTCGAGAAGCTCACAATCCTTATCGATTTGCCTGTAATAAAAACATCAAATTTCCATTCACAAAGTGAAAAGAAAAATGAAAATAGATGCACGTGTAATGATCAAATTAGTATATTTCACAAGCAAGCTGTGGAGAGGAATAAAATCTAATTGAAAGAAGCTTGACAATTAGGACCGGCTGCTGACCTTTTGGGGAGCTGTGAAGTAAATGTAGATGACCCAAAAAGATACAATTGGGCCAGTGGTTTGAGGTCTTATTTGGATGAATTTGATTCGATTCAGACTTGGGATTTGACCCAAGATTTGTTCTTTACTTTCGGATTTGACCTGAGTTGTTTACATATGGTATCGAAATGACTCTCGAACGAAGTCATCCCAGATTCCCACAATGGCTAGAGAGGCAAAGATCTTTGGGCCGTGTGTGTGATCGGTTCTGACGGGGACGTCAGAAATTTAAGTGGGGGAGTTTGTAACATCCCAATCCCACATTGAAAGATAGGAGAAAAATTTGTTTGCATATAAGGAAATAAGTTACTACCAATAGTACCTTCAAATTATGACCTTTTGGGAGCCTGTGGTGGGCTAGATGACCCAAGAAGATACTATTGGACCAGTGGTTTGAGGCCTTATTTGGATGAATTTGATTCGATTTGACCCAAGATTTGTTCCGGACTCGAGATTTGACCCGTAAAAGAAACTTCCACTTTTCCCTGGAGACGAGAGGGGCCTCGTTCCCAATATTGAGGATAACATATAATCACCGCATCCACCTTAAACAACTTCCTTAAAGTCCCGATGAATACATTATAAGATAAAATGTAACAAAAGATTACAATGTTGTCATTAAAATCATAAGATCCTATTTCACGAGAGAGAAATGTGGCTCACCCGAAAACTAATGGATGATAATCTTTCCATCTAAACTCACAGGATGGTGAGGTGGGGTGTATTTGGATCCCTCCGGAGAGAAACTGGTCCAAACTTTTTCCTCGGGATCAAAAAGTTGATGCCTTCAAATCTAGCGATGGAGGGGGACCGGTCTTCCTACAGAATGCCTCGAAAATCACTCGACATAAATCTCATCAGGTCGATATACATTCCATATATAGCAAAATCAAGCAACATAAAATTATTTGGAAAAGCTACAAACGTGAAGCCATTTATACCACGAAAAGATGATAAAACATTTGGAAAAGCTACATACCGATCCCCACCGCAAATTAAGATCAACTCATAATTTTTATGCCCTTTGGAGATTGTCTCTCCTTTCCTCTTCACAACTTTTGGTATCCTAATCGGACTCCCTCTTATGCTATAATCTTCGACGGCCAAGCCACCATCTTCCTCACCCTCTAACACTCCTATCAAATGGACTATCACCAGCTTGCCTCGATTCTCCCATCAACCGACATTCTCCTACCGACATTCGGATCCACACCTCGGGTCGACCTCCAAACCACCAACTTCTTTTGAGATGGCAAAACCGGACTTTCTCTCCGTGACGGACTTTACATTCCTGCAAATCCACATTATAAACCTCTTGCGGATCCCATTCAATGTTTCCATCCTTCATTGAGGAACCCGATGGATAGTAATTCCCATTTTGCTCATTAGGATCTTTATTCCAATTACCAATGTTAACGCCAGGATCTTTCTCCACGTCCCAATCACGAAAGACGTCCTGATCCTGCACAGTAAACACGACAAACACCACAAGGCTTGATGGGCCGGATCACCGGGATAGCTTCGAGCTTGAGAGTAAGTATGTCTGTTCGCAGGTTAACTCAAGAGGATGATAAAATCTAGTGTAATGAGAGAGATTCGATTTCTTAGTTGTGTGTGTGTATATATCAAAAAGCGCACCTCCTTGTGAAGACTTACTCGCCAAGATATAATATCTTCGCTTTGAATTCATCGTGCCACCCACTACTATCCGACATATCCCCGATCGATGGGTTTTTGCCGATCGCATGGAGCTTATCCACCTTGCTTTTGGCCTTTTTACACCTACCATTATAATCCCATCCACATTAATGCATGGCGAGATATCTCATCAATCGTCATACTATATCATCATTACAAGTCAAAGTGATAGATATTAAATGATCCAATGGGCTAATCCAACGAACCAAATCTTATTCCCTATAGGATTAAATAAAGTTAACACAAATGATTAGGCCCAACGAGCCCCACGGCTTAATTATAAAAAGGCCAATGGATTAAATTAATAAGTGAGCCCAATTTACTCTTACCAAATAGAGAAATATCATGACCCAACATTACCCCTAGTTTTTGTTGAATGAATGGTTAATGAAAAACTACAAATGGTCCATGATATTAGAATTTAATGAAAGCCCAAAACAGGAAATAATTGAGACATACCCACTTTGGTGCATAAAATGGGACGTGGAATGGCTAGATGCCCAGAGTAATAGGCCCAATCAATAAAGGATTGAATTTGAACATGATGGACCAATAATCAGAAATTCAACTGTGAGGCCCAATCTGATAAGATATCCAAAGGTCGACCCAGACACGTCCCATTCGAATTCTCATCATTACTAGCATTTAAAGTGTCGGACTCGTAAACCGTGTAACCGTCAATATAAAAGGTAAACTTCACTAATTCTGACTGTTTTACCTGCTAATTTGAATCTTGAACCTTCTTCTCCTTCCTAGAACTTCTCTCTCTAGCTTACGGAATCTCAACAATGGTGAACCCTAGCCAGACTTCTCCAGTTTCCCCCAATCCATACCCTAACCCAGAGGGTTCGAGTTCAAACCCTACATCTTCTGCCGATTTCTTCAAGGATGGGGAACAATTTCCTCATGCCAACATTGCATCTACCGTCACAGAATCTAAGATACGTGCAATCTTGGATTATTATCGATTTCTGGATAACTATACTTTATAAGGGCTCCTGCTCCGGAGGAGCGAATGTACCAGCGACCAGATGGCTGGGTCGCCATGCCTGCTACCTTTCTGGAAAAGGGGATTCGTCTACCCCTTCACGCCTTCGTTGTTACCCTCCTAGGGTTTATAGGAGTGGATTTCGCTCAGCTAGTGCCCAACTCCTACATCCACATACTGGCATTCATTGCCTTTTTCCATGAGCTAGGGATTACTCCCCTGGTTGACATTTTCTTCACCCTCTTCTCGGCCGGTAGATCCCGAGAACGAGGGTTTAAGATGCTGAGCAAACAATCTCTTCGCCCGAACTCCAAATTCGAGAAGAGGTCCCCGATGAAACACCCTTCGAAAGCAACAAGGGTTGTACACGGTGGTTCTTCGTCACGGGACCAAAGATCCTTTCTCTTCCAGATGGACCATCTCGGATCGGATCTCTGCGACTTGGAGACATTCTCGAAGAAATAAGTGAAGGAGATGGGATACTTTCTCAAGAAGATCCTCCAAAAGAATGGAGTTTCACACTTCCGACCAAACAAGCCTGGTCAGTATGATCATAAATGTAAGTTCCAACAACTCTGCAATATAGTTTTTGAGGTATTTAAGTGGCATGGATTTTAATATACTGGTTATTTGCGATTGTCTCGATCAAACCAACTTCTTCTAAGTGAAAGAATTGGGAGACTTTCTAGCGAGGAAGACTACGGAGGCGGTGAAGAACTTCATAAAAAAGTCTTCCGAACCAAACCCCCTTTCCGATCCACCAACCATTTCCCTTCAGAATGATGAACCTGAAGCTGACGAGCCTCTCATTCCTAAAGAAACCCTCAGACCTCCAAGAAGGAAGAAAAGTCGCTAAAAAGCGAACTATCCATCACGAGATAGATCCTGAAAGCGACGAGGAGATTCTTCCCGAAGCAAACCCACAATCAACTCTTCCAATTGACCCCGTTACTGCACCTTCTGAATCAACTCCAACTAAAAGGAGCTTGCTTGACATACCTCTATGCGATAGGGCGAAAGTTCTTCGTGTTAAAAAGCTAAGGTCAAAGATAACTCCACTCACCGCCGAAGAACTTCGAATTCCAACGTCTTCGATGGCCAATCCCCCGACAATCCCAACCGAAAACCAAACACCGATCTTTGAAATGGTTGAATCATCCCCCTCTTATCCCGAAAAGAAAACAAACTTGAGACAACCAACCAGGTGCAACCTCTCGCTCCTTCCCGACCCCCGAGCCTACTCCTGCCCGATCTCCTTCTCCAGAAATGGTACATGCGGATCCCTCGTCGGTTCGCAATCAATCTATGCCCTCTCCTCCAAGACAAACGACCACCGAATTTTAGCATGATGCCATGGCCTCTCCAACCATGTGGCCCCGATTTAATGCCAACTTCCCTTTTCAACTGCTCGAGGCCTTCGTTCATGAGGATCACGACCATCGATTTGGGAACGATTCGAATGGGGATTTGCTTAGCGAAGGCATGAGCTACTTGGCGAAGGTAAATGATTCTTTCCTTCATTTCCATACTTATCTTCGTACTCATATATCTGAAACTGATCAAATAATACTAAACATGCACGTGCAATGTCAGATTCGCCGCGTCTGCGTCGAAGATCTCTCGATGATGAATCGTAGAAAGAAGAAGCGGCGAGGAAGGAGAACTCCATCCCGAAATCTACCTTGGCTCGGGAAAAGACCCAACGTGAAGGCATCCTTCATACAAATGAAAGACTTCGGAAAGAGTTGGCCCAAGCCAAGGAAGACGTGACGACCTCGAAGGAAGAATCAAGTTGACTAAAGCACAAGACGCAGAGAGATCGCCAAGATGAACGCCGACTTGGTTCGTAGGAGTGAAATAAGGATGGACAAGATCAAGGAGTCAAGGCTAATTCTAAGCTCTTAACCAAGACGATTATATAGTGGAGGCGGGGAAGAAACCCGTCGAGATGAACATACGATGTGAAGCTCGAAGAAGAAATCCGAGAACTCAAGGCTCTTGGGACCTTGGGCCTCCTTTGGATCGATGCCCTTCATAAACAAATCAGGAAGAGTATCGGAACTCCGGATGAAATCAATGGAGAAATCATGAAGATTCATACGGAAAGTTACGAGCTCTGCCGAAGTCGTGGTAAGGAGAAGTTGATCAAAGCCAAAATAGATCCATCCTTACTCGACTTCTTACATATAGATTTGGTGTTTGCTCAAGCAACAACTTTTGTTTTTTCTTGATTTTATTTAAAAACATTTGAAAAATTTTCTTTTATTTTCCATATTGTAAGTAGATGAGATATTAATGAAAGTGATCTTCTTCCTTATGATTTCAAAGCAGTATTTTTACTTCCTGTCAATACTTCAATATGAATTCATCTGGACAAATGTACAAAATCCCTTCAAGGATTCAACTCAAATTGTTAATTAACAATTAAGCATGTCATATAACAGATATGGTGAGGTTAAAGGATGAGGCATTCCGAACCCAACACTTAGAAAAAATTTAGGTAATAAAATAAAGGGATACTTATTCGCCATCAAGTGTGAGATGATTTGCTTCATTGAGAGTTTGTTTACCTGAAAGGCCTAATGTAACCAAAAGATGACAATCATCTACCACGAAGGGCTTCGACGGTTAAAATATGACATTCGCCTACCACGAAGGGCCTGACGAAGTCTAAGTATCGACAATTTCCTGCCACGTAGGGCCTGACAACGTCTTGAAGATGACACTTGCCTACCACGAAGGGCCTGACAAGGTCTAAGTGGCGACAATTGCCTACCCCAAAGGGCATGACAATGCCAAAAGTGGCGACAATTGCCTACCCCGAAGGGCCTGACAATGCCAAAAGTGGCGACTGCGCCAAGAAGGCTACCATCGAATGGTCACGAGTCCTCCCGATCCTCCTAACACCAATGAATCGAGCAAAGAACAGAGATAAAATTTGAAAAAGAGGAACTTTTATCGATGATGATGTAAACATTTACTGAGACTTAGATGTCTCGATATTGAATCATCGAAGTACTTCCTAAGCTTGCTGTCGCGTGCCAAAGTATTTTTAATTATCGACCCATCTAATGCCTTCAACCGATAAGTCCCTATTTTGAACTTCATGATTTCGTATGGTCCTTCCCAATTTGACATCGCCTTTCCCGTGATTCTCGAAAGTAGATGCTTCGACTTCTCTCGAGGACAAAATCTCCTACTTCAAATCAAGTTTTACCCTTTATTATAATGCTTAGCCACTCTTCACGATAGGCCGCCAATTTGATTAAGGCTATTTCTCTCGACTTCTTCAAGCAAATCAAGATTGGCCTTCACCCTTCCTCGTTGTAGATCTCTCTCAAATGACTTACTCAAGACTTGGAGATCCACTTCAATCGACTAAGGCATCGATGCCACAGCCAATCTGAAAGGTGAATCCTGTTGTAGTCCTTGGAGTAGTTCGATAAGCCCATAACACACTTAGCGGCTCTTCCGCCATCTCGCTTTTTAGCTTCGCTCCAACCTACGCTTGATCCCATTCAAAGCTGTCGCTTACGTTGGTTACTTCAACCTGTCCGTTTGACTGAGGATGAGCCACCGAAGTCTTTCTGTCTTTGGATCCCCGATTCTCACAAAAATGCTTCAAACTTCGATCCCACAAATTGACGTCCATTGTCCGACATACTACCACTTAGAATTCCAAAACTTAATACTATTGATTCTTTCACAAATTTCAAACACTCATGTTCCGTTATCGACCCAAGTGGCTTTGCTTCTACCCATTTGGTCATATAGTCTATGGCAACTATAACAAAACCGACTTGAGCTTTTGCTTTCTGTGAAGGGACCCAGATATCAACCTCCCAGACAAAGAAAGGTATAGGAGATAAGATCGAGTATAGCTCTTCCGGTGGATGATGCGCAGATTGACTTGTTGAGTGACACTTCTCGCACTTCTTGGACGTCTTTCGATCACCGCTTCCTTGAAGATGGTAGGCGGAAGATACCTTGACGAAGTACCTTATAAAGCATGACTTAGCGACCATATATTGTCACCATAAATGCCTTCATGCACTTCCCCAAGAAAGCATATTCACTTTCAAATGGAGTCAAACATTTCAATAATGGAGATTTAAAAGGCCCTTCTAAAGATCCCATCAATCAGAACAAAGTTAGCACTCTTGTACTTGATTTTCTTGGCAAGCATCCGATCCGAAGGTAAGACGTCATCCGCCAGATATTCCAGGTATGGAGTCAACCAGCAGTTGGTTCGGTCAATACACATCACTACTTCATGATGAACACTAGGATGTTGCAAAATTTCCAGGTACACCGACCCTTCAAAAACATTAACATCCGTAGTGGCTAGTCCTGGCGAAATGCATCAAAGAATGGAATTGTTATTACGCTTGACCCCCTGAAACTCGTAGAATTGGAAATACTGAAGCCATTCTTTCAATTCTGCCAAATACTTGATCATTCTAGGGCCTCGAGCTTCGTATTCCCTAGAGAATTGTTTAACGACTAACTGAGAATCACTGAAGATGACTATTTTCTGCACTTCAAGACTCTTCGCTAATCGTAACCCTGCAAGTACTGCCTCATATTCCGCTTCGTTATTCGTCATTTGAATCGAAACCGATGGCTCTCTTGCACCTTGAATCCTCCCACTCGTCAAGATAATCCTCGCTCCATCGACGTCCGTAGTAGAAGACCCATCTGCATGATACAAATATCCATGAACTCTCCTTCCTGCACAAGAACGATAACTACTCAGCGATCCTTCACCCTTCGGCCACGACTTCATCGACTTTTCAAAACGAGCACTCAACCACAAAATCAGCCAAGCTTGACCTTTGATGGCGGTTCGGATGGTATTCAATAAAGAATTGGGACAACTCCATCGTCCACGCAATTTAGTCTCCCGATACCTCTGGTTTGCCCATAATCTTCTTTAAAGGGTCGATCTGTGTATACTATTACCAATCTACCGGAAGTATTGCCTAAGCTTTTCATTAGCGAAGTATAAAGCAAAAGCAAACTTTTCAATGTTTGGGTACCTTGTTTCAAAGATCCCAAGGACACGGCTTACATAATAAACCGGGTCTTTAATTTCCCAACTTCACGCACCAAAACCGCTCCTACCGCCAACGAGCTAGTTGCTAAGTACAAATATAGAGGCTCGACAGGAACAGGCTTCACCAGCAAAGGCGCCGAAGATAAGTAGGACTTGATGCTTTGAAAGGCGTCTTCACACTCTGAAGTCCATTGGAACGTCTTTGCATTCTTCTACTTTCAATGTGTCAAAAAGCGGTAGAACATCTTTCTCTGCCGACTTGGACATAACCTCATGAAAGTCGCAATCCTTCCATCGACGTTGAACATCTTTAAACGACTGAGGAGTCTTCATGTTCAGGATCGCTTGAATCTTCTCTGGATTGGCTTCAATTCCTCGCTGACTGACAAGATAACCCAGAAATTTACCAAATTTCAAACCAAGGTGCACTTAGTGGGATTCATTCTCAAGTTGTGATGACGAATGGTCCGAAAGCATTCCTCTAAGTCATCCAAATGTTTATGCACCAACATGCTTTTGACAATCATGTCATCCACATACACCTCAATATTCCCCGCCTAACCGATATCCAAGATATGGTTCATCATCCTCGTATGTGGCTCGGCATTGATGAGGCCGAAAGTAATTTTCTTATAGGCATATACCGAACGATGCGTAATGAACGCCTGTCTTTCTAGATATCCTCTTCTTGCACATGGAGATCCGATAATACCTGAGAATGCATCCATAAAACTTAATAAATCATACCCTCAAGTGGCATCAATGAGTTGATCGATGTGGGGCAATGTAGAAATCCTTCAATAGGCCTTGTTCGGATCGGTATAGTCGATCACGAGACTCGCCATTTACCATTCTCGCTTACGGACCAAAGACCACATTTGCCATCCATCTGCGGGTAATGATCTCAAAGATGAAGTCACCGCCAATAGTTTTGTAATCTCTTCATCTATGATCCGTTGACACTTTCGGTGCAAAGATCCTCCTCTTCGTCAGATGGTTTCTTTGACGGGTTCTACTTCAATCGATGCTCAAGAATATCCCTCCTTTCTCAGCATATCCCGAGGTTCCCACGCCGAAGATGTCAACATAAAGACTCGGGAGTTCCACGAGGTTCGTCCGGAGAGGTTCCGCAGACCAAACCTATTTTCACTTGCTTTGTCCACCTTGACCGGATAAGCTCTATCTCCTCCGTTTCTCACCGGCATGACCAATCTGGTTCGTAACTACTCTCGGTGAAGGTTCGATCTCTATCGTCATGGTCCGCTTCGCTTCGATACCCCCACTCTCAAGTAATCACAAAGATTTAAACACCTTCTTACGCCGAGATCCAAATCTCCTTTCACCTCCCCAACCCCGTGGTAGTAAGAAATTTGATTTTGAAATGAGGTATTGATGTTACGACTTGTAAAGCAATTAAAGTAGGCCTCCCCAAAATAGCATTATAAGCAGAATCTACATGCACAACATAAAATTTGCAAATAATTTATACCTGTTGATGGGCCATTCCGAATATGACTGGTAGCTCAATGGTCTCAGCCACCTTAACTGGATCATTGCTGAAACCATAAAGAGGAGCCTCCTGCCCTATTTCCATCTTCCGCCCGTCCAGATTCATCCTTTGATAAGCGTGGGCGTACAGGATGTCTACAGAAGACCCATTATCTACCATCATCCTCTTCATATCCACCGAACCTACTTATGCAATCAAGACAATTATCCTCGTGCGATTCGATGACTTCCAAGGGTAATCTTCATCGAGAAAGGAGATTATCAGATTCGGATAGGTCCATCGGTCTTCTAAAAGGTACATACCAATCGACATAACCGAATCTAAATAAATTTTCGCTTTTTTCCAATGAGCTCGCTGTAAGTACCCCGGTGATGACATCTATCACATGCCTCGCAGTCATCCCCAGTAGCCGAAATGCTTGGCTTTGACTGGTTGAGTCTGCCGAGACAGTCCTCATTCTCTTTGTTGATTAGTTCTGGCAGCCACATACTGAACTAAAGCCCCACCTTGTACCTTTCTCTCAATGAAGTCTTTTAAATCGGCACAATCATTCGTTTCACGACCAAGCTTGATGGTAATCACAATATTTGCGAGGATTCCCTTTTCCGGGCTTAATATTATCTCGAGGTAGCTCGAAGATAGGTTGATTTCTGATCTGATCCAAGATAACAGCCCTGTCTACATTGAGTGCCGTGTACATCCTATTTACTCTCTGGGTTGGAGCGGACGAACGCCCTCCACCCTGCCTCCAATTATTGTATCTCTTCGACCCGCCTTCATTACGGTCCTTATTCCCTTCATTCTTTCTCTGGTCTCCATCGATTTTGTCCCGATCTGTCTCCTTAAGCCAATCTGAAGAAGGACGCTTGAGGCTACTCATGGCTTCCTCCACTACGATATAGCTTTCGGCTTTATCAAAGGCTTCGGCGAGACTCTTCGGGTGGTTAAACATAAGTTTTTTCACCAACTTTTTCGATTTGACCAAATCCAACCCATTCTGAAACAGTCCCACAGCTTGTAGATCGTTCAAATCTGCCACTTGGCCGACTGCTTCCCGGAACCGCTTCACATACTGGCCTAAAGACTCATTAGAGGACTGCCGAACTTGAGCCAATGAACCAGTTGGTTTTCCCCTTCTTCAGTTGCTCCCAAAGCGAGCATGGAATTTCTTCGCATATATCTTCCCAAGATGAGATTGAATCCGGGTAAGGTCCCCATCCACCGCGGGCATCCTTTCGAAAGGTTGTGACAAAAGTATGGCATTTAGCAAAGATCGCTAAAGTCATAATAATCCATGAGTCGGTCAAACGCCTGACTATGGTCATAAGGATCCCTCGATCCATCATAACTGTCGATATAGGGCAATTTCTTGGTGGGATCAACTTTCTCTTTAAGAATCTCCGCTGAAAAAGGGGATGCCTTCTTTCCCGGAGTGTCTTTCGTTTTTGCACTTCTATAGTTCGCTCCAAGCTCCTTCAATTCTTTAACCGAGATCTCCACGCCTTCCGTCGATGATGCCTCCTTCTCCCAAGTGACCCTTCTTCTTATGAGCAGAATAGGATTCTTTCAATGAACCTTCAACTTTAGAGGGTTCTCCAGATGTAGCGAGTGTGTCTATGGGGTGCCCTCGGTAGACTCTCGGGAGTATGTCCTCTCGATATACTTCGCCTCTGAACTCGGGCGCTATGGTGAGAACGTGCAATAATAATTGCTTTCTTTGTATGCTCTGGAATGCGATCCCTGGATCGACCTCTTCTTTCGCTTCGTCCTTGTCCCCTAGAATCGACGGGGTGATATGTCTCTTTGATCTCCGAGGAGTAGGGCTTGGGACCTTCTTCTTTCCTAGTTCGGCCCGTAGATTCTCGCCTCGAATGAGCAGGTTCCTTCCCACTTTGATGCCCTTGCTTCTTGGATTGGACATAACTCGAGGCTCTTCATCTCTCAACTCGCCATCCGAGCCAATCGCTCGGCTATATCTTGACGTTTAACTTCACCAAGATTTCCACGGCTCTATCCGCTTCATCTGCAATCTTAGCCAACCGGAGGCCTTTGCGTCTGGTCATCTCTTGTGACGAGTTTTAGGCGAGGTGCCTTCTACTCTTTTCCGACCATGGCGGACCCTTCTCTCCGTCGGGAATACTAAACTACGCTTGATTTGCCTTACCGCTTGGTAGAATCTTTAGGTGATCGTTTGAATGCTTGTCTTGCATGAACACTTATTGTTGGTCCCAAACGATCTTTAGCGTACACTTTCATGCAGTCTTTGATTCACCGACGACCATCGGTACATCCCTTCTCAATGTAGGTGTTCTACTCTTCCCATGAAAACTGAATAAAATAAAACACAATCTGTGATTGAAAAATACTCAGGACACTAGAACACATCCCTCCTTCTAGCGCCAATGTTAACGCCAGGATCTTTCTCCACGTCCCAATCACGAAAGACGTCCCCGATCCTCGCACGATAAGAACACGACAAACACCACAAGCAGCGACGACGGGACGGATCACGGGGATAGCTCAAGCGTGAGAGTAAGTATGTCTGTTCACAAGGTTAACTCAAGAGGATGATAAAATCTAGTGTAATGAGAGAGATTCGATTTCTTAGTTGTGTGTATGTGTATATATCAAAAACGTACCTCCTTGTGAAGACTTACTCTCCAAGATATAATATCTTCGCCTGGATTACTGTGCACCCACTACTATCTGATATATCCCCCTGATCTGATGGGTTCTACCGACTGCATGGAGCTTATCCACTGCTTTTTGGCCCTTTGTTTACCATGGCGGCTTATAATCCCATCCACATTAATGCATGGCAAATATCTCATTAATCGTCATACTATATCATCATTACAAGTCAAAGTGATAGATATTAAATGATCCGATGGGTTAATCCAACGAACCGGCCTTGTCCCCATAGGATTAAATAAAGTTAACACGTTGACTAGGCCAACGGAGCCCCATATGGCTTAATTATAAAAAGCCCAATGGATTAAATTAATAAGTGAAATTCAATTTACCCTACCAAATAGGAGAAATATCACGGGCCCAACAACCAACATAAAACTCCCATCAGGCCATTTAAATGTTCCATTTCCTTTAGGCACACCATCTTCCCAATACCCATCATAAAATTTCCCACTACTCCAATGCAATTTCCCTTTACCACAAATCATCCCATTCTTCCATTCCCCTACATAAAAATTCCCACTCTTCCACTGATACTTCCCCTCCCCTTCCTGCAGGCCCCGACACCAATCTCCATCGTAGTAATCCCCATTTGAGTACTCTTTTAGTCCTTGACCGTGCTTTAAGTTCATGATCCAGAAGCCCCTATACATGTCTCCATTAGGGGCCGAATACGTACCTTCTCCGTCCATGTATCCGTTCTTGAATTCGCCCTCGTAAACAACCCCAAAAGGCCAGCTGAAGAGGCCTTTCCCCATAGTTTTCCCCTTGCACCAATCGCCTACGTACATGCATCCGTCGGTCCACCAATATTTTCCGTGTCCATGTGGGAAGTTATCGGCCCAATGGCCGGTATAGTAATCACCATTAGAGAGGAATCTCTCTGCATTGTAAACCTCTCCGGCAGGAGGTCCTTGGTTGTCTGGCTGCTCACTTTCATCGTCGCTAGCATGGGCCACGTAGTTTGTTCCAAATATGGTGTTGGCTCGTCGCTTTGCAACGGCTTGTGTCTTGCATACTGTTGCCTCCCACGCCTTCATAACGTCCCTAGTTTATATGTCATTCCAATCTGAGAGAAGTTTTTCAATTCTCCATTTTGGTTCTATTCTATTCTATTCTATTGTATAACAAATCAAGAAAGTAGGATCTAACAATATCTGTTTCGTTTCATGGAGAAACCATACGAGGGAGGTAAATGGGTGAAATAATCAATGATAGGTAACCAAACTCTGTGTGTCTCTGATCCTATGTTTGTGTTACAAAAAGGAAGGACAATTGACCCAAAATAAATGATGTCCATGATTTTTTTGTTTTGTTTGGATTGGATTGGATTGGATGATGGGATGGGATTGCCTGGTGCAATATATGGAGTGCATAGCAAGTCCCTACAATTAAGGTAAGATGACTGTGTCACATCCATCACACTGATTAATTAAGGTTAAAAACTTGAAATTGTAGATGCACACATCAAATATTTTGTGGATAAATTGGTAATAAAATTGAGAGCAAAGCGTGAGTTTCTGAAGGACTTGGTTATTAAGAAAGTAGTAGTGGCAGTAATAATAATAATAATTATTATTTTAATCTCTGTAGGAACTCTCTTCACTCCCTGGCCTCCATTTGTGACATGCTCATCATCATCATCATCTTTTAAGGGGATTAAGAAGCCTCCCTGACCGACGTCTGGAAGGATTAACGGATTTAAAGTGCCCACTAATTACCATTTTTAGACAACTGTTCTCCCACAAGGAGATGTATTTTCATGAATTTCTCTATTTTTTAATTTTAATTTTTTTTTGCATGTGAATAAATATTAACGCCCTTTTATCCATTAAAAATAATCAAATGACAGTTGTTGGGTCATGATATTTCTTATCTTTGGTACGAACATCGCCTTTTATTTTAATCCGTAGCCTAAACCCACCGGCCCATCACCATATTATATCTGCTTTAATCTTTAAAAAGTAAAGATTATTCCGAAGGATCGACCCATTAGATATTTTAATATCTCACATTTTTGACTTGTGATGATGAAAAGCATGACGGTTGACGACCAAGGCTCCCGCCATGCATTAATGTGGATGGGATCATAATTTACGGCCAGTAGAAAAACAAAAAAGCGAGCGTAAGAGATAAACCTTATACACGATCAGTGAGCCCATCGATCGTAGGGGTGTCGGTAGTAGTGGGTGGCACAAGAATCCGAGCAAAGATAGTATAACCCAGCAAGGAATCCATCGCCTGCAGAGTACGCTCTCATACATATTGATTTTTCATATTCTCCCACATACATACGATCGAGAATTATTATCTCTCTCCATACACTGCAGACAAGACACATTCCTCCATTGTTAACCTTGTGAACACATATTGATTCTCACGCTGAAGCTATCCCCGTGAACCCAATCGTCGAAGCTTCAGGGTGTTTACCGTTTCTTATCGCGAGGATCGAATGTCTTACGTGATTGGGACGTGGCGGAAGAACTGGCGTTAACATCGGTGCTTAGAAGGAGGGCTTTTTGAGTTCTAGTGTCATTAAAATTTTCAATCACAATCGCTTTAACCTACTTGGAAGATGATGAGGAGTAGGATGGTATGCGCCGTAAGGCGGCGGCGATGGTACATAGCTAAATCATTTGCCTCGTGTTTTGATGAAGGATCGTCTAGGTCCTTCAAAAAGTGCTCACGAAAGACGGCCTCTAAAGATAATTCGTGAGATCTCCGTCCAAGATTCATGGCGCTGCAGAGCGAAGATTGGTTTTCGCCATGGATAGGGAGGCGAGATCATGGTCGAGGGCAAGTGGAAGGCTCACCACCGCCGGGACTTATCGTAGAAGTGGTCGGGAAGATAGAGCCGCTTAAGTTGGCGAAGATGGCGGACGGAAGCGGATAGAGCCATGGAGGTCCTATTAAAGCAAAGAAGATATATAGAAAAAGATGCTTGGTGGCGGAATTACGAGACGAAGCATCTAGCCATGATCGGTCAAGAAGGTCGAAATGGGCACAAGGAGGTGCCACGGCGAGAGGTAAGAGTCAAGCATTCCGCCGAGTTTCTAAGGATCGCTCCGTGATAGGAGGAGATCGAGGAGCGAACTCTCGTGGTCTCGAAGAAGGAAATAATGGCCGTTACCTCTCAGCATCGAGATGACTATAGACAAAGGAGCATATCGAGCGAGATTATGCTCGAAGTCGAGGTAAGGGACTATCAACATGATCATTCTCACCATAAAGATGATTTGTACACCTGGAGTAGATCGAGAAGTCCCACCAGGGCGGTAAGATCGGCAGGAGGAGGTCGATCCTCTCAAAGACAAAATGTTGTTCGTGAGAAAGAGGTCTCCCCCCAGCCCGAAGACGTTGATTTTCTAGTGAAGGAGTCAAGGAGCTCGTGAAAGCAACCGGTCAAGTTCGCGGTGAAAGGATGCCTCCCAAAGAAGGCATCCCTTTTTCCTCGGATATTCTCAAAGAGGCGCGACATCACCAAGAAACCGCCTCGCATGGAAAGTTACGATGGTATCGGGGATCCTTATGACCATAGCCAGGCGTTCGACCGGCTAATGGACTATTACGACTTCACTGATGCTGCCAAGTGCCACACCTTTATTACGATCACCGAGAAAGGATGCGAGATGTTGGTTGAACTTTGCCTTCGGATTCAATATCCTCTTGGACCGAACTTTGTGATAAATTCCATGCCTGTTTTTGGAGTAACCGAAGAAGAGGAAAGTTCACGGGTTCTTCCGCACGACAGATCCGCAGCTTTACAAATGAATCTTTGGGCGATATGTAAGAGGTTCGAGAAGGCGATCGGTCGGTGTCCGATCTTAATGATCTCCAGTACAGTAGGTTTGTTCCGAATGGATCGGATCTGGTGAAGTCCGGAAGTTGGTGAAGAAGTTGATGTTTCACCATCCAAGAGCTTAATAAGCCTTTTGTGCGTAAGGTTATATCGTTGTAGAAGAAGCTATGAACAGTGAAGCATCCTCCTTCTAATTGTGAAAAGTCGAGAGCTCCCAAGGCCGGGTTGATCGAGAGGAGAATCTGGGGTATAATGATCTGACGGAGGCGCTTCGAAAATATATAATAATTCACGGCGAGGAAGCGGATCATCCCTCCGCTCCTACCGAAGATGAATAAGGTCTACACCAAATTAAACAATCGATAGATCGATAATTACGGATCAAATCGTAAATCAACCTTTCTTCGAGCCACCCGTGATAACTACATCAATCGGCGGGTAACTCTCGTAAGTATTGTGGCTATCATCGTCACCGGCCAACACACTAACGAGTGTTGCAATTTGAAAGACTTTGTGGAAAGGAAGATTAAGGATGGCTTGTTGGTGCAGTATGTTTCCGTGAATGATCAGCAGAATATTAACCGCATCTTTATTGAAGACGGTTCAAAGGGCTCCAGTGCCGCCGCCAAGGCATGTCATCGATGTGATAACCGGTGGATCTGAGGGGAAGTTGATAGGGAGGAAGAGAAGGGCTTACCTAGATTCGGTCATGACTGCGGTATGATTCTCCCCGAAGGTTGATAGACCATTCCGGGACCGTCATATCATTTATTGTGTGACTATCCTTCGAGCCCATCGAGCCACAATGAGGGGCCTTGGTGATCACAAAGTAGTGGGCACGGTGGACATGAAGCGCGTGATGATAGATAATGGATCTTGATTAGGATATTACATGACGCCCACGCTATCAAAGGATGCACCTTGATGGGCATAAAATGGAGGCTCAGGCGAAGCTCCTTTATACAAACTTTCAAAGAACGATCCCATCAAAGTTGCGAGCACTATTGAACTCCGGTTATCTTCTACACAACACCAAAGAAGTCGAAATATAGTATATAAATTCTATGTTGTGCCGTTGATTCACTTTACAACGCTTATATCTGGGAAGACCTACCTTAATCGCTTTTCAAGTTGTGACCTCCATCCTCATTTCAAAGTCAAGTTCCCCACGGCTCATGGAGTAGGAGAGGTGGGGACTTGGATCTAGCCTCGGACGATGCTACCTAATGCTATTATTTCCTCCTGAGTGGGGATCGCAAAACAAAAGAAAGCG
Organism: Panax ginseng; assembly: GCA_020205605.1. Lineage (NCBI taxonomy): Eukaryota > Viridiplantae > Streptophyta > Magnoliopsida > Apiales > Araliaceae > Panax > Panax ginseng. The sequence continues at coordinate 103,641,545 of CM035146.1, forward strand.
ATGGCAATTGAGATCGAGCCTTTTCTGAAAGTAGTTCCAACCAATGGTGATTCCTGCCGGACTGGGGACGGAGGAGATCGAGTTGATCCTTGGAAAGCGAATAAGATCAGTGAAGATCGGTTCGTCTTCTGCGAACCTCTTCTGACAAACCTTATAGAACTCTTCTTACTGCTTATACGGATATTTTTGCATGGGAACCGAGGGACATGCCTGGAGTTAGTCGGAAGATAGCTGAGCACAGCCTGAATGTAGATCCCTCGAAGAAGCTAGTTCAGCAGAAAAGGCGGATCTTTGCGCCCGAACGACAAAAAATCATTGATGAGGAAATAACAAAGTTGTTAGCTGCCGACTTCATCTATGAAATTGATTATCCCGAGTGGATGGCGAATGTGGTGTTGGTGCAAAAGCAGAATGGAAAATGGCGGGTTTCAGATCGACTACACCGACCTCAATAAAGCTTGTCCGAAGGACTTTATCCTCCGCCCCATATTGATCAAATTTCATCGATGCCACTTGGGTATGCATTACTAAGCTTTATGGATGCTTTTTGAGTGTTATCACCAAATATCCATGCGTAAAGAGGACATACCAAAGATCGCTTTATTACACACCGTTGCTTTGTACGCCTCTGAAGATGACTTTTGGCCTTATAAATGCTTTTGAGCCACTTACCAAAGAATGATGAACTTCATCTTCGATGGCGGTAGGAAGGAACATGGAGGTATACGTCGATGACATGATCGTGAAAAGCATGCGGTTCAGAGTCATTTGACGATCTAGAGAGTGCTTTCGAATCATCCGTCATCGCTAATCGAGACTTAATCCCGCCAAGTGCACTTTTGGCCTCGATCGCGTGGAAGATTTTGGGTTACCCGTCACCATCGAAGGGGATCGAGGCCAATCCGGAGAAGATCCAGCCATTCTTGATATGAAGACTCCTCGATCGTTCAAAGACGTCCAACGTCGTCGATCGCGGATTGCGCCTTTGAGGAGGTTCGTCGCGGATCTGCGGAGAGGTGCCTTCCTTTCTTCGATACATTGAAAGGGCCAAAGAATGCGAAGACATTCCAGTGGACTTCAGTGTGAAGACGCCTTCCAAGGCATAAAGGCATATCTTTCTTCACTCCTTTATTGGTGAAGCCCATTCCAACAGAGACCTTATACCGTGATCTTCGCAGCAAGTTCGTTAGCGGTTGGAAGCGAGTCTTTGGTTCGGAGGTCGAGAAAGAAAGCGATCCTCCATTCTATTTTGTCGACCACGTCTGCGAGATCTCAAACCGGTATCCGAATATTGAGAAATTTGCCTTTGCTTTAATAATTGCTAGTAGAAAGATTCGCAATATTTTCAAGGTCTGGCTCTGATCGCCTACACTGATCGACCATTGAAGAAGGTGATGGGCAAGCCGTAAGTTTTAGGAAGACTAGCAGCATGGACTATGGAATTGTCCCGCTTTTCATCGAATACCATCCCGAACCGCTATCAAAGGTCAAGCTTTGGCCGATTTCATGGTAGAATGTTCGCTCACCGCGAGATCTTAGAGTTCTCGGAAGTTTGAATTGACCGATCGAGCGATTGCGCTTCTTCAACAAGATCGTAATGTTTGGACTCTATATGTAGATGGTTCCTCTACCCTAATCTGTTAGTAAGGTGAATTATCTTGACAAGTCCTGGACGGGTTCAAAGTTCAACAGCCATCGATTTGATTTAAAGCGACAAACAACGGCTAGAGTATGAAGCGGTCTTATGGGTGTTCGATTAGGCAAAGAGTCTGAAAGGTCTGTAAAGCTTATCATCTACAGGTGACTCTCGGTTGGTTGTCAAGCGGTATCGGGAGATTATGAAGCTCGTGGAAATCGGATGATCAAGTATCTGGCGGAGTTAAAGGATGAAACGATTTAGTTATTTCGCCTGTCACGCAATTTCGTGGCATAGAGCGTAATGACAATTCCATCGCCGATGCATTGTCGAAGTTGGCTACTACGGATGTAGATGTTTTTAATGGATCTGCTTACTTGGAAGTACTACAATGCGGTAAAGGTGTTCAACATGGTTGTGATGTGTATCGAGCGATCTAACTATTTGGATGACCCTACATCGAGTATTTAGCGATGACGTCCTTCCTTCCGGATCGATGATGTTAAAAAAAGATCAAATATAAGGCGCCAACTTTGTTCTTATTGATGGGGATCTTTATCGATTGGCCTTTTCTTCACCATTCTTTGAAGTGCTCGGTCCCATCCGAGGCGGAATATGCTCTTGGGGAAGTTCACGAGGGCATTTCGCGATCATATGGCTACTAAATCTTTGGCTTACAAAGTACTTCGACAAAGAATACTATTGGCCTACAATTTTCAAGGAAGCTACAGAGTATGTCAAGAAATGTGAAAAGTGACAACTCAACGAATCGATTCCCACATCGACCACCTAAGAGCTATACTCGATTTTATCTCCTATACCATTCATTTATCTGGGGTAGATATAGTGGGTCCATTGCTTAAAGCTAAAGGTCGTTTAGCTTTATCATAGTTACTTATTGATTACATGACTAAGTGGGTAGAAAGCGAAGCCACTTTGTTAATTATGGAGCAAGAATGTTTGAAGTTCATAAAAGAGTCCGTAGTGTTTCGCCGGGATCCCTGAAGTATTAATATCGCATAACGGGCGCCAAATGGGATCAAAATTTGAAGCATTTTTAAAGGAGTTGGGATTCAAAGATAAGAAGACTTGTGGCTCATCCACAATCAAATGGCCAAGTTGAAGTGACCACTTCAATGACGCCTTTGAGCGGGATCAAGCAGCAGATGGATGAAGCTAAAGGAAGATGGCCAAAGGAGCCGCCGAATGTTGTGGGCTTACCGAACTACACCGGGACTACCATCGGGATTCACCTTTTCGACCGCCTATGGTATCGATGCTCTTAGTCCGCTGTCAAATCGGATCTCCAAGTCTTGGTCACAATACAAAGAAATATACAATGACGAAGGATGAAGGCCAATTTGGATCTGCTAGAAGAAGTCGGAAAGGTGGCTTCTACTTAAACCGGTACATTATCAACGAAGAGTAGCTAAGCATTATAACAAAGGAGTCAAGCTTTTGATTCGAAGTATGAGACTTACGTCCTCGTGAGAAGCCAAGCTTCTACACCTCAAAACACGGAAAGTTAATGCCAAACTGGAAGGGCAGTATGGTATGAAGTGATCAAGTATCAAAACCGCACTTATCGGGTAAGGGCATTAGATGGTTCCAAATCAAAAACACTTGGCATCTTTGGCGGACTTCTAAATACTTTCAATAAAGATCAAGTTAATTCATCGAAGTCGTATATTATTGTTCATTATCAATAAAAGTCACTTTTTCACTATCGATCCACGGTCTATTTGTCCCCATGGTCACTATGGTGTAAGGAGGTATGGTAGGACTCATTTGCCATCCGATGGCAAAATTTCATTTGTTGTTCTACCCCAGTGGTAGACAAAGGATCCTATATTGATCTTACCGGGTGGTAAGTCAATGGTCATTATTGGTCCTGGTCCTATTTGTCCTATGGTCACTATGGTGTAAGGAGGTATGGTAGGACTCGCTGGCCATCCGATGGCAACCCATTTGTTGTTCTACCCCGAGTGGTAGACAAAGGATCCTATATTGATCTTACCAGGGTGGTAAGTCAATGGTCACAATTGGTCCTTATATCTTGGTCCTTATATCTTGATCCTTATATCTTGATCCTTATATCTTGGTCCTTATATAATTGTTTCACCTCGAGTGGTAAACAAATGGCCGATCTCACACTTGAATGAGTGAGTATGTATTATTTTATTTTATTTAAGTGTTGAGTTCAAATCCTTTCGATTCGCTTAAATTAAATTACATCCATGAAATTCAATTCACTTCGCCTCATACATTAACTATTATATGTCTTAATCGGTTCAATTATTTAGGTTCATTTCTCGATATTGAATTATTGACAAGAAACTAATCGAAAAACATAGTTCACAATTAAGGAAATTGCAGATTCATCAGGAAAACTAAAACATTCATTCGATCTATTCATTCATGAACAAAAATACACCAATATAGAAACATTGACAACCTCCATATATAAAATTTCAAAATAATCCCAAAAACGTAAAAAGTTTAAACAGATAAATTTTTACATAAGTCGAGAATAAAAGCAGGAAGAACACTTTAGGCACCACTTTCGCCTTCTTGAGTTGAAGCAAAGTTGGATCCAATTGAGCGTGACAGCTTTTTCTTTCTTTCTCTCTTTCTTAAGCGATCTTCGTAGCCTTCCGAGTAGACTTTCATGATCTCGATGTTAAGCTCGTCTCAATCCCTATATTCTCGCTGTGATTCGCTTTCCGAGCTCTTCTATCGAAGAGAACCCTTCCTCAAGCTCCTTTATTTTAAGACGAAGCTTGTGGCGTTTGTTCTTGTGTCTCCGTCCTTCATCCTGGCCTTTGATTGAGCCTCGCCAAGTTAAATAGCCGGAGTTGGTTGGCCGTCAAGAAAACTCCTCATTCTTAGCCCTCGGGAAAGGCGGTTTTCTTCACCTGCTTTGCGTTCGAATCGGTTAAAGTTTGTTGGGTCGGCGGCGCCAACCCATCTCTGTGGCCTTTAGTTCATCATCGACGTCTTCAAGTCCATCTTAGCTCGATCCAAGTCTCGTTGAGGCCATCGATGACATGAAGAGAAGCGTCTTCTCGATCGGCCCTTTCTCGAGCCAAGTCGATCTCAAAGATGTCGATCTCCTATCTCATGAAATCTTCCTCGCTTCCCCATTTATATGTCTTGACGCAAACGTCCAAAAACAAAGATTAACTCCGCATATATCCGCATAAAGGTTCAAGCCAAGCACCAGATATACAATTAAGAACGAAAGACAAAAAATAAAGAAATGATTATTTACCTTAGCAGATAACTCATCCCTTCATCGAAAGCAAATTCCGTCAGGTGATCACCGAACCGATGATCGCCGGCGTTCATTACGAAAGCCCCGAATAGGTCGAATCGAAAAGTTAGCATTGAATCTAGGCCACAGTCGAGATCCCACTACCAAGATGATAACCCGACTGAAGGACCGGATCGTCGTTCGCGAGGGTTGACCTTTTCCGGAAGGAGCTGGTTCTTTCGGGAGGAGTAGTTCAGTTCAATGATACCTGGTCTCTGGAGAGGAGATTTGTTTGGACTGGGTTACTGGAGAGGAGTAGACGTCACGCAGAGCTTGGGTGGTCAGTCGGTGTCGTTCTTCTTCGACAGAGTTTGACAAATTTTCATCCCGATCACCTTCTTCTAACTGTCATATTTCTACAATGCAGACGTAGGGGGGGATGATCAAGATCGGGGCACCTAAGCTCTTCTACGGTCAAAGGCGTTATCTTACTTTTCAATTTTTGGTTGGGAGGATGCTTCTTCAGACGATCGAGTAGGCCTCCCTCGTCGAGGATGGATGCGGTGGTTGTCTCGACTTACAAAGTGACTTCGAAGGGCTTGGAAAGGTGTTGTTGCTACGGTTTTTCGATTGCCCTCCTCTTCCGGCGAGATTTGGAGGGTCTCTTCCAAACAGGAACCTCATCGGCTTCGTTCGCTGGATTCGAACTCGTCTCATGTATGTTTCCGGATTGGTTAAACCCGGGAGCAGCCTCTTCACTCTGAGTTTTAACAACTTACAAGGCTTCCGGACAAAAAATCTTCGAACTCTTTTATCTCTAAAGAGCTCGGTTTGATCAAAGATACTGCATAACCAAAACAATTCTGTGTTAGAATCCACATTATAAATGCATTTTCAAAAATTCAGATACATATAAATGAGATCGATACTTACATTTATGGTCATATAACCATGTCTTTTTCTTGAGAAGAGTCCGTATTTCCACTCCTCCTTGGGGAAATTGTCAAAAGTTCCATCATTTCTATTTCTTTCTTCTTGAAATGTCTCCAAAGTTAAGCGAGAGATCTTCTCGCCGGTGGCCCGATTCGGTAGGGAAGAGATTTCGAGGCCTTTGACGTAGAACCACTTTTCATGCCACCTTTTGCTCGAAGGCGTGTTCACCAAATGAACGCCTCTCGAACTTCTCTCCCGATTTCTGAGAATGCTTAATAATGGCCTTGAACCCCTTCTCACTAGATTGTACTATTTTGTATATTGTTAGAAGAGTCCGTGGAGGGCTCCACGCCCAATTCATGACATGAGTAGGCCACGAAAGCCAAGATGTGAATGTATGAGTTCTAAGATTAGTTAAGTGAACCCCACCCCGTAAAACCCCAAAAAAGCTACTATGAAGATATCTGAAAGGAAACGAACCCCTTCAACAGAGTCACGTGAATCAGTGAGTCCAACCTTCCGTGGTTGGTACATCTTTTTTTCACCGGATCTAGAACCCTAAATGCACGGGTATCCGGGATGTGGTATCGAGACCAATTTTCTTTAGTTGACCTTCTGTGATGATCGAGGGAGTATTGGCATGCGAGAATCGCTTCGATATTCTGTAGTATTCGAGAGGGGTTTTGGGATTTTTTGGGGAGGTTAACATCGATTTCGACCCTTTGGGTTCGATGTCGAGGCTCCTTCACGAAGCAGCGGTGGTAGGATTTGGTGGAACTACCACGTGAGTGGGGTTACCAATATAGGAGAGCCTCATGCGAGAATCCTGAAGCCATTGTTGATTAGTTCTGCAAAGAAAGGAGAAAGTTCAAAAGTCGAGAGTTCGTAAGGCGCCGAAATTCAAATGGGCAGTAAAAGCGTCAAGATTGGTAAAGTTACCTTTTATAATCGACTGTTACACTTGTTCATTCAAGGCCATTTCATTAAATGTTAAGAATGATTTGGAATTTGAATAGGAAGGTCCTGGGTTCCGGGTTCATGATCTATTTGATAGGGCTTTTCCGATTTGGGCCTCTATTCTCTTTTCCTTTCATTTCGTGAACAAAGAATTGGGTACACTTCAATTATCTCCTACTATGGACCTTTAGTAAATTATCTTGGGTCATTCATAGTTTTCTACTAAACATTCTGCTTAACAAAAACTAGGGGCAATGTTGGGTCGTGATATTTCTTATCTTTACCGGAACATTGGGCCTTTATTTTAATCCGTTAAAATTTCAACCGGGCCTACACCATATTATATCTGCTTTTAATCTTAAAAGTAGGCTTGGCATTCAAAGGATCGACCCATTAGATATTTTAATATCTCATTTTTTGACTTCATGATGATAAAAAGATAATTATTTGACCAAGCTCACCCATGCATTAATGTGGACGATGGCAGGAAGATCCTCTACGTAACAACAGTCAAGGTTGTTTTAAACCAAATTTTACTAGTATAATACTCCATGCAGGATGCAGCTAGCTACTCAAAAACTATCAAATGGCTTGCTTGTTGATTCTGATTGGGAGGGAGATATTGTATTTATGTGAGAGATTTTGTTATTTTAGTGTGGTGGTGGCCTGGTGGATGGGCATTTATTTATTAAGTATTTAAGAGTATCAGTGGGTTAATTTTAGTCCACGACACAACCCAAAAAACAAAGTTAGAACCTAAAATATCCAAGTTTATGGCTTATTTCAAGACGACCTTAAATTACTGGACTAATGGTAGGGGTTAACAAATTCATATATACCCTCCAATTAAACCCCCATATTCCGATATGGGACTTGCTACAAAGCATTCTTTCATTATATATATATATATATATATATATATATATATATATATATATTGAAATAATTTATGAAAAACGTTAGTTTTGAGCACTGTTTCAACTAACTGTTATTTAACCGTCCAATAGAAGATCTAAAGACCTGGGTTGGAGCCAGCCGCTACTCCCTCTAGCGGTCAATCAATTTAACTGTTTTATGTGCAATTTTTTTATTTTTTTTATTTTTTTATTTTTTTATTGGACATGTGCAATTTTTTTATTTATTTTTTGCTTGTGACTCCCAAAAAATGTATAGTATATATTCCAACAGGAATTTTTACAAAATATAGTGTTTTAGGTGTAATTTGGATACATATAAAAAACAGGGTATGTAAAAATTCCTCTTGGAATAAATACTATACATTTTTTGGGAGTCACAAGTAAAAAAATTTGAAAATGTCCAATATTCATGTCCAATAAAAATGTCTGCCAAGACTTATTGTTATATATTTCGTTTCAAAATTAGAGATACAATTTAATTTTTGAGCTCAAATATCGACATATTAAATTTTAAATTTATGTGAATTTACTTAATTTTAGATAATACAAATATTATAATTGTATAGTATATAACAAAACTATTAATCATAAAAATTATTGCATTCTAAACTTTTATAAGTCGTACCAATTTTGAAGTTTAATATATCGTCGTTTGACATCGAAAGTCAAATTGTATCTCTAATTTTGCAATGAAATGAGTATATAATAGTTTTTGTTATATACTATACAATTATAATAATTGTATCAACTTAAAATTTAATATGTCGTACATCAAAAATCAAATTGTATATCTAATTTTGGAATAGAGAGAATAATAAATAATGAATAATGATATATATTACGAATATTTTATATCGTTTATTTGATTGTCAGTTACGTTGAATAGGATCTTTCTATAATTTCTACAAATTTTATATATCAATAAATTTCGCAATTATAAATCAACATAAAATTTTCACAATATATAACATAGATTTGCATTGGGAACTGCCTCAATTTGATTAAAATCAGAAACACTTCGCTATTAATAGTTAAATGAAAAGTCATAAGGATATCCCCATTTCCCTAGACAGCTTGCTAATGACGTTGTTAATATTATAAAATCTAGACTTTTTTCAAGCTAAATCTTTTGTAAAAGCAACTAACTATTGTAACTGACTTGTAAAATTTTGAGGTTTTCTCTTGTTCTATAGTTATCTCATCTTTTGGCACGTCTCTAGATGACGTGACTATATTTTTGGAGTATGCCCTTCATGATTGTATATATAGTTCCATTTTATACAATTAACCAAATTCAACAAAAAAAAAAAAAAAAAAGAAAAAAGCGCTAGGTATGTGAATTTTTTCTAGCCCTAATTGCTAATAAAACAATTGAAGATCTTATATACAAAATTATATAATAATACTAATTTATGTTTAAATTAAATGAATATAATTATAATTTGATATATATATATATACATTAAAATTGTATTAATTTAACAAATAAAAAATATTCGGCAAAACTAATGATTTAGTCAATGTAGTTGGCAAGTTTTACTTGTGGGGTAATATGTAAAATTAAAAATTTAGTGGTGTATTAAGTAAAACTTGCCAACTACAGTGGCTAAATCATTAATTTTGCCAAAAATATTTTTTTCCAAAAGTTGATGACTCAAAAAAATTTAGAATTAAATAAATTTTGTGATTAATAGTTTTTGTTATATTTTATACAATTATAATAATTGTATCAACTAAAATTAAATAAATTTATATTAATTTAAAATTTAATATGTCGTCGTTTGATTTCAAAAATTAAATTGTGTTTTTAATTTTAAAAGGAAGAAAATATATAAGAAAGATATTGTGTTTTGTGTACCTCGTACGGATTCCAAATTTGTAGGAAGAAAATGAAAAAGGGTGTAAGCACTTTGGTTTTAATAATTCATGACGATCCAACAGGTAACATGGAAAAAAACCTTATAGAGGCAGAGGCTAGTTCGAATAAGGTATCTTAATCGTAGTCATACCAAAATTATAAACCGTGTACGTGACTCACATTTATTAATTAAATAATAAATGATTTTATGCGAGTTTATCTTATGCAAATATATCAGCAAAAAAACAACATGTTATTTTATTTTATTCAGTTATATTATAATTAAGGTGTATATTATGGGAGAATACAACATGTTTGATTAGAAAGAAAGAAGTTCCACGTAATTATGAAATTTATTCATATAAGATTGATATAAATTATAAAAGAATTCCACTTATTATATATATATATATATATATTAAAAAATTATTATTAACACTTATTTACATAATCGATAATTAAAAAATTAACATAAATATTGACACTATAACCGATCTTGATTAGGAGAATTAAAAGAGAAAAATTGACTCCTTCCCAACCAAAAACACGCCACCCTCCGATTTGTATGCTGCCCTTTATTCCCCTATTTCTCTATCTTTCTTACAAGTTCAAAAAATATGGCAATGAAATAACACATTGCAAAGGAATCTTCTTTTCTTTATTTTATTTTATTTTATCAAATTAATTAATTAATGGGGAGTTAGAAAGGGGTTCGTTCGGCAGGAGGGTAAATGGGTTGGATTCTGATTCATCAGAAAGAGAACGTAGGAATGATAAAAAGGTGCGTTTGAAGTTGAAAGTTCCAATTTTAAAATTTTTGATAGTGAAATGTCTGAATTGGTGGCCCGCACTGGTCGTCATCAGCAGCGCTATGAGAACGGCTACCGTCTCATCGCCGGGTATTCTTTTTCTCTCTCTCTACAAATAATCAATTCTTCTCCTTCTTCTTCTTCTTTTCTTCTTTTTTTTTTTAAGAGAAAAAAAAAATTAATCTTTCAATTGGGTCTTCTTTGGATGATGTGAAAACTGCGGTAAATGTGGGTGAATGAATGAATACCCAAACAAATTCGATTTAATAAAAGAATTATAAGGAAATTTGTTTACAACTATATAATTATTGATCTTTGGTTTTGATGTCAGCATTGATTAATTTTCTTTGTATTTGGTACGGGTTATGAAAATTGATTGTTGGTAGCTATTTGGAGACTCTGCTTTAGGTCTTTCAATATGTTTAGCATGGCTCGATATTGTTTATCCTCCTTTTGCCTGATAAATTTATTAACTTATTTTTAGTAGTGTAATCAAGAATTTTATCCATTCATATTAGGGAAATAATTTCATGTCACTAAATGTAAGAGGAAGGTTGCATATGCATATCCACGGGAAGGCAGGGATGTGTGCAGTTGATGAGGGCTATGTTGGAGTTTTATGAGTTTTATAGGAATTCTATAGTTTTTGCCTGTTTGGGAAGAGCCTTGATGCTTCTTTTGTTTCACTAAGGTCTAAGGAGAGGGGGGCTGAAAATGTTAGGGATTTCCAACCTGATATTCTAGTAGGAGCATCTAACTGAAAACTTGAACATTAAACTTCAAATGGTTATGTTGGCGGTAGGATTTTTGAGATGCTAAATGTTTTTGTTAGGGTATGCAGATATAATGGCCAAAAGTTTTCTTCCCGGGAGAGATTAGGAGGAGTTTGAAAATTATATTGTATGATGGAGTCCTTAAGTTGCTCACGAGAAGGTAAGATCAGTGGGTTTTTTTTTTTGGCAACTTCAAACGAGGAGTCCATTAGATAGCTTGCTTATGGTATTTAGTCAAATAGTCTAGCTTGTTCTTAAATGTAAATTGGTGATACTTATAATATATTTTTTCTTATTTTTTATAGTGTCTCCAGAATGACTAAAGAGCCTGCTAGTATTTCCGAGTTTTTAGAATGGTTAAGTAGTCTATCAATATGTCATTCATATAAATGAGTAAATGAGGAATTTTTGTTAGACCCTCAACCAAAATGGTCCTCTCTTAATGTCATATTCTCTTTCTATATGGGAATCTATTCTGTTACAGTTAATATGCATGTGCTATTTTGGAAATAGTATCAAAAGAATATTACATATCAACATCAAAAAATTGACTGCAATGATCATGTGGATTTCTATCATTGCTTTTCAATGATACTCTAATTTGATAGCTGGGAAACTGTATATCAACTACAACCTTCATGTTTTGACACTAGTCATGGACACAGGTGCATACCCTTTAAGTATCGGTATCCTGAAGAGGACAGTGACGAAACGTCTGTGAAGATTGTTGAGGTACTAATGATCAACTCAACTAGTGGACCTGGTCTTCTGTTTCCAAAGGTACAAATTCTGGATATTAGTTTTGGAATGGAAGATGTTCTTTTGAAGTTGTGAATTTATACTGCAGCCAATCCTTCACCATCAATGGTGTTTATGTCTCTTCTCATACAAGTGTTTTATTCATATACCCATTCCCTCCCTCCGTCCCCATACATCCCTCCTTCCCTCCCTTCCTAGTCAGACACCTGATGTCCCAAACCCTTGTTTTGGAAAAGAGTAATTTGGGGTAGAATCCAGTGCAGATTGGTTTCAAACTTTACATTTAGTCTAGACCATTCCTTTGTATATTATTTTATATGCCATCTACACTTAACATATCATTCTTTGTTGTGTATTGCATAAGCATTTACTTGCTTGTACGCTCATAAAGGTTTTAATTTGTGTTGTAATTTACAATTAATATTACTTGAACTACTTATCATATGTGTTAAAAGCCAATCCTTCACCATCAACGAGTGTGGCAACTGGACACTCGCAAAATAGTGTAAAATGTTCTAAACAATATGAGAGTTCAATGTCAAACACTTCCTGCACACGACAAGGCTCTCAAATCCATTTAACATGGCTTATCATGACATGAAGATATGATTCTTATGGAGAACACTTGTACAAAAATGGTTCTCATGGAAAGCATTCTCTGAAGTTACCATATGAAAGTATGAGGGTAGAAGGAGAACGGTTGCCCATGTTTGATATCTTTTCCTGCGCCTTTTCTTCTTTTGACTTCATGATGTTTTCTCGGTCACCATTATGCATTTTGGGAGGGTTTGCGCTAGGTGCCTAATGTAGGCATTTTTTTGGAGGTTCCTTGCATAGGGATGAATTTTTTGTTGTTGTGGGGAATAGATGTGCCTTTAATTTCTGCTAGGCTTTCTGTATCACACTTGTACTTGAGTTTGCCCTCCTTTTTGGTGATTCAGTGAAAATTAGTTACTTATCAAAAGAAATGCATCCAAGGAATGTGATTTTCACAATTAGTTGGTTTCTAAGTTATATAGTCCAGTAGTCCACTACTCAAGTCAAACAGTCACTCTCGTTCTTTTCCTGTAAATATAGATTGATTCTTTCCTCAGGGTCCCCTTTGATTGGCTTCAGGATCCATCTTTCTGGTCAGTAATGGATTACTTATTTAATACAAGTACGCTGGTGTGGTGTTTCATCAGTGGTTGGTTTGTTAAAGATTTAAGGGCTCTACTGTTATAAATGGTCTTTTTATCTTGTTTTTCACTGGTCTGGTACTTTGGTCCCATCTCTTTTCTTGCATCTTCTCTTTTCTATTAATAAATTTTCTTTTAAAATCAAAAAATTAAATCCAGTCAATTACTTGAGTTTTAATTAATGGAGTATCTTCTTTTGGGGGCCTTAACTTTTTAACTTTTGGTCTGGAGTATGGGAAGTATGGAAGGAACATAAAGGAGGGATGGAAAAGTTATCCTTTGGGAGGGCTAGGAATTTGTCCCCTTTTTTTGGTTGGTTACGAGAGATGGATGGGAAAATAAGCATTATTGCCTGATTTGATCGTTAGATTATTTATGTACTGATAATGAAATTTGTTTTTGTTCAAAGGGCATTAAGGTCCAAAAGCTAACTCTCTTTTTCCTTTTCTTTTCTCCACGGCTCCACCTAAAAGATTGATGGATCCTCTCCTCCATTCCCCTTCCCTTTGAAGAAGAGTTTGTGGATTCTCTCCTCTCTTCCCATTATGTACCCTCCTATGAAATAGAGAAAATGTTATCCGTTCTTGCATTCTCCCTTTCCCTCTTCCTTTCATTTATCCATTTTAAGAAATGGTATGATAATTGTTGACATGCATAATTGATAATTTTTTACATTTGATATGCGTTCTTGTGATTCTTTTGCCAATTTATTTTTCAATGTTGAAATTCAGAATGTAAAATAGTACTTCTTTTGTGGCTATGCATTTTTTGCTTATTTTCTTTTTCTTTACAGGGTGGTTGGGAGAATGATGAAACGGTTGAGGAGGCAGCAGCACGCGAAGCTTTGGAAGAGGCTGGAGTTCGAGGAGATTTAGTGGTACGTTTAAACAACCTAGTTGATTAGTCTTGGATATATGTACTTGGTATTTAAATTTGAAGCAAATTCTCATGTTAGCCATGTATGTCTGCTGTATATCAGTAGATGCTTTTGGGCACTCAAAATAACAACACTCTCGACTCGTTGCTATATATGAGTTTTATTATATCAGAATATGTATGTGAATTGTGAAGTTTATATGATTTTTTTAGTTTATTAGATGTTTATCTTGTGTTTCAGCATTTCCTGGGGGACTACTACTTTAAAAGTAAAACTCTTCAAGACGAGTTTAGTCCAGAAGGTTTGTGTAAGGCCGCCATGTATGCTTTGTCTGCGAAGGAGGAACTTGATTCTTGGCCAGAACAGAGCCGCCGTCAAAGAAGTTGGCTAACAGTTTCTGAAGCCGGCGAGTGTTGTCGGCATTCATGGATGAAAAAGGCCCTGGAAGAGGGGTTCTCGGAGTGGCTTACGGATGGTATGACTTACACTATGAAAGAGGGTGACCATCTTCTCTCTTCTCCCAACAAGGATTTGATACCTTGATGCTTTTCCTTTTTGAGGCCGATTTTGTTCTTATTTTTCCAGTTCTCGAGGGTTAGGAGGATGCAAATAGATGTATTGTTTTAGAGGTTTACTAGTGCTCAGTGAGAATTGTTGGTTCTTTCCTTTCCTTTGAGAATCTGAATTATTATAGGTAGAATTGACTCATAATTTTACTAATAGACTGCTGAATCAAATTGACAGAGGAACACAGACCGATTCATAAACGGTAAGAACTTGATGATTCATTATATAGACTTGTAAACGTTGGATTGAATATACATATGAACTTCTCTTGAAGCAAATATACAAGACAAGTAGAAACACCAAGTATAATATAGTACTGAACAAGCATATTATTATTCTTGATGGCTTTATTCTCCAAATGATAATAATTGTGTACTACTACTTCTTTTCTTTGAAAAAGAAAAATTAAAAATAATTTGATTTACTATTATTAATCACTCTTTCGCTCCCTCATCTTCTTGGTAACACGTGTTTTAGAATGGGATAAAAGAAAAGAAAGGGAGAGAACAAAAAAAAAAGGTCTTTTGAGTTTGGTATATAGTATGAGAAAAAAATGAAAAGAGAAAACAAAATGAAGGTGCTTCAATCAATTTGAGCTAATAAGATAGAAAAGGCCTAAATATTTGGGGTGTATATATGTCTTGATTTGCCTATGGACTAGCCGGATCAGATTATTATGAAGTTAACTTTATGATAAGTTGATCAATTGATCAATAAAATATATCACCTCTCTCTTGGCCTGCGTATCGACACTGTATTAGTCTATTGACCAAAATTAACTTCATGTTAACTACACAACCAAATTAAAACTTAGTACTACTATAAATACTTGCACGGAAAGGACAACTGGTCAAATAGAAAATAAATAATTCCGATAAAAGTCCTGGTGAACTTTTCACGCATATTAAGAAGAGGAATGAAATAACAAAAGTGTCCATAATAATATGTTACTCCCTCCATTCCTATATGTAGGTCGTTTTAGACATTTTTTGTTATTCCTAATTATTTATCATTTGTGGTTATCTAGGAGAATTGATCACTATTTTTTTCAAATTGCCCCTTATTACTAAACTCCTGCAAATCCAAGGTGAAGCCGAAAAGGCCCTTAGTTTTCATGTGAGCTAGATTTATTGTTCAAGTGGGTCTTGGTTAAGGCATGAGCGAGCTTTTCCTTCTTTTTTTTTTTGCAAAATCTTGATACACCAAAAATAAGAATAATAATAAATATTAAAATAATAAAATAATTTATAATAAACAATAATTCTAATTACTTAAATTAACTACATATCTCAATCAATTAAAATTTTAATAGTATTATAATTTTAGATATTATTCTAAAGGCATGATTTGAGATAATGATTGATTTACTTTCCAAATAAGTAGGGGAATGCATAATTAAGGGATAATGATTGATTTACTTTCCAAATGTACTACAATAAGTAGGGGATTGCATAATTAAAGGATAAAATTATCTATATTATTGTATATGATTTTTGGACTTGCAATCTAAAAAAATTAGTGGTTGATTCGGATTATATATTGCTAGTAATTCAAAAGTATATAATCAAATTTGATTCTTTAAAATTAATATAATTTATTTAACTTTTAAAAATAATAAATACCATAATTAATACTAATATATATAGATAATTTTAAATTTTATAATTATATTATATAACTTAAACTAATAATTGTTATTTGTTAGTTTAATAATTTTATACTTTGAAATTATTAACTACATATCTCAATCAATTAAAATTTTAATAGTATTATAAATTAGTATTATTAATTAATTACCTATATTAACTACATATCTTAATTATAATTTTAATTATAGTTAAAATATATTGAAGATTGCATTAAAAACAAATAGTTATTTGTAACTTAGTTGGTTTGAACTCTTATTTATTTACTTACAAGTCTTTGTGTTCAAAGCCCTCACAACCCATGAAAGAAGAACATTTTATTTTTTTTTAAAAATAAAAAAAATTCACTGAACCACTTGGTGTGGTAAAGCCAAAAAACCCTTGTTTTGGCGGTTAGAAAATTACATGCCCAAAGCTCGATTTTGGCGAACTGGGCCATCTTTGTCAGGTCTAGTTATTAAATATGGAGAGAGAATTAGAATAAAAAAAATATGAGATATTTAATACTACGGGTATAATAGGAAAAAATGTGTAAAAATTTGGTTATTAAAAGAAAGTGGACATTTAACATGGAACAACCCAAAATAGTAATAAGGACTTTTATCCTGGTACGGAAGGAGTATATATTATATAATGTGTTTAAAAAGGTATATAATTTAATATTCTATTACTTTATATATATATATATATATATATATATATATATATATAATACACTTGGTAATATCCAACTACTTTTATATATATACTCTTACGAATTTACCTAGATCACAATATAAGTTTCTTTTATATAATGTATTATAGACTATTTGTTAAATTATGTTTGTAGATGGCTTAATTTGAAATTATAACTACTTTCAAAAAAAAAAATTGGAAAATGTCATCAAAAAAAAGAGAGTTAAAGTGATCGAGGTTGACCTAAAGAACTTGAGGCCGACTCATTTATGAACAAACCGAGTTGGTAGACAAGATTTCAGACTTGTTTAATTAAAGTCTGACCTAACTTAATTAATTAACTCGAACTTGACAAACTAAAATCCGACTGGACTTAGCTGGTTCCCAGCCCTAGCTAGCTAGTTCCTTGTATTCTTTTGGTGGAAAACGTTGGCATCTCTTTTGAACAGGAGAAGAACACTTGCATGTAGCATCTCGATCGAATTCAATTAAATCTCTTTTCTACTCCATTCGTTTCAGTTCCAAGTTGCAATAGGCAATAGCTAGTACGTAAGGAGTATTTGTATTTCCAAACTCGAGGGAAGGGAGTGATTGGGTACATGCTATGCTAAAAATGAGTGGACCCTTGAGCTTTGTACTTGTACCAACAATTATTAACAATCCAATGTCGGGCGTCCAAATATAATAAACTTGTATTTCCAAAAAACAGCTTAATTAATTACATCTTGGATACTTTTATGAGCAGCAATTAATACTACTCCTTTCGTTTCAGGATAAAAATTTTGATGGACTTTTCACGCATATTAAAAAGAAGAATAAAATGATAAAATTGTCCATAATAATATCATTAAATATAGAGAGAGAATTAGAATAAAAAAAGTATGAGATATTTAATACTACGGGCATAATAGAAAAAAATGTGTAAAAATTTAGTTATTAAAAGAAAGTGGATATTTAATATGAGACAACCCAAAATAATAATAAGGACTTTTATGCTGAGACAGATGAAGTATAATTTATGGAGCAAAATGATATTGGCAGTTTCAATTCTCAATAATTTAGGATTAGGGAACTGTTGACCACCAAATTTCTTTTATAATTCTAACCCCAGTTAACTCGGATCACCATTTTTAGTCATGTAGTAACATAAATTAAGTTCCAGAGATATACTAATAATTTGTGTGTTAATTACTCCTCTGTTCTTTAATATAGGTCGTTTTAGATATGTGCACAAGAATTAAGAAAATGATTAAAAAATATTAACTATATTATCAATTGTCTATAATACCCTTCAGCTCACTTATCTCATAAATATGTATCAAAAAATTAGATGGAGTAATAAGAGGTAATTTGGTAAAAATAATAATCAATTCTCCTAAATAACTATATAAACGACAAATAATTAGAAAAAAAAAAATTTAAAACGACCTATATAGGAATGGAGGGAGTACTAATTAGGAATTACGTACGATAAATCTTGAAAATATATTTTAACTAAACTCATTAAGATTTATAAAACGGGTTAATTACGTACAGATGATGATCATCACCACACCATACCATACCATAACAAATCCTTTTAACATGGCAAAAATAAAGTGTAATAATTAATCAAAGTTACTCCACCACATCTAGCCTTTTGAGCTCACGATCAAGATGATGACAAGATTCATACTGTAAAAACACTGATGGTAAATTCTCCATCATCACCTGAGGCATAAAAACATCCACATCGTAAAGATCCGACCCGTTACCCAAATCACTCCCAGATTCAACTCCTATCGCCCCCACTTCATCTTCAACTGCATGCTCCTCTTCTTTCACCTCCCTTGTAAATCCATCATCTCGGCCACCGGAATCCGGACTCTCCAGCAGCATACCGGACTGTCGGCCGGTGAGTTCTTGCACCAAGGTTCTGAATTCGGATGCACTGGTCTTGACTTTCATGGGGTTGGAGATGTAGACCACCTTTACTGGCTTTTTCTTCTTCTTGGATTTGTGAAGGGCCTGTTTGGTTGTCTTTTTTGATGTACTGCAAGTAGTTTATCCATGGTTGTAAATAGATAGAGGTTGAGTTGAGGGTTTGGTTTTTAGGTGTAGCTAGGGTTTGGTGTGGAATGAGGAGAGAGAGAGAGAGAGAGAGAGAGTACAGAAGGAAGTAGATAATCAGATTTAGATTTTGGACAAAAGAAGAAGCGATGGATAAGTGCAAATCCCAAACAAACTGAGGCGCGTCCCGCATGATGTCCTCCCGGATTTTCATTTTATTTAAGAGAGCCACATAGAGGGAAAAAATTATGAGTAATATAATTGACACAAATTATACATAAAAAATTATACAACAATACTATTAAAAAAAGATAAAAACTAAAAAATGAAACCTACTATTAACCGTTTTATTTATTTTTATTGGTCTTCAATATATAGATCATCTTGTTTGTGTATAATTCATATATTATTTTCAACATATATTGTAAGACCCTAATTTTTTATAAATAAAGATTTAATTTCTAATTATTATTTTAAAATAGTAAGGGTTGATTTGATTAATGTGGTTAGTTTTGGGTAAAATGCTAAAATATTTTAAATAAGCAGTGGTTATATAAATACTCATCGTTGTTTGGAGAATATTCGTTTGGTGGTGGAATATTAACTGCAGCCGGGAATATTAATATTCGTATGCGACGACGCAGGTCATATGGTACTCATAAATCTGAAAAAAATATTGGATGAAGAAAATGACAAGTATAAGTTGTTTATAAATAATCGAAGTAGTTATTCACTATCAATTTGTTGGAATACTCAATGGTTAAAACACAAGAATGTCGCGTTGTTCTTGCGAAGACACTGCAGATTGCACCACTTATTGATTCTTACGTAAAAGCACCTACTCAATAATTGTTACGATGAGTTACTGCTCAAATTATTTTATTGATTCAATAATTGTTTGCGTTGATATTTTATATTACTGTTGTTTCAATAATTGTCACTACACGATATTTTTCATTATCGGGCTAATAATTCATATTATCCTAATAATATTATTAGAAAATATTATTGGCAATGTCTAGAAAGTTACGTCAAGGAGAGGTTTGGTCACCTAATCATGCTAGCACTCAAGAAGGAGAAATTCTTATTGAAAGCCCCTCTTTATTCTTATTGGAAAGCCCTTTATCGGGAACTATGCAGTTATCGAAGATTGTGATTCGTAATATTATTTGTGAATAATTAATTATTAATTTATATGATGAGAAAAATATTGATTTTATGTGAATATAGATGGAGAAAATTTTTAAAGTGACAATTGTTAAAAATTGATATTTTATCTTTTCTCGATAAAATAATATTTTATTATATTATTATAATATAATAATGATGATATTTTTACAATGAATGTGGGATATATGAAAGATATGAGGAGGAAGAGTATTTTTATTGCAAAAGTTGTTTAAAACATGTTAAACATGTCTCAGGGCCCATTTCTTATTTGAAATTTGATTATAAACCGTAAAATCGTCCGTATGTGAATTTCGGTCAATTTTTGTTTGGAATTTGGAAAAACTTTCTTCTGCAAAGTTGTAGAGAATTGAATTTCCTATAAAAATCGCAATATTTGAATTTTCTGATAAAAGGCTATTTATTATGAATTATTGAAGTTCTGAAGTTCCGAAATAATTGATTTTTGGAAGTTTTAATTATTATTTTTAAGAAAAACATTTTTTTTTTACATTGTGGGCCTCATTAAACATGTGCAAGATGGCTGAGTTTAGATGGTCTTGAGGTGGGCGTGAATTTTGTTTATAAATATATTATTATATTAAATTTTCTGCTTTGGTGTTCTAAGCATTTTTCTATAAATAGGATGCTTAGGTTAGAATTAAAAATCACACCAGAAAATAAAGTTTTCTCTCTCTTCTACTCTATATATCGAAAGCGTATTTTTGTGAGTATTTTAGTACTTTGAGTATTCTATACTGATTGCAAGTTCTTTCATCATTATATCCAAAGATTCCAAATGTAAGATTATTCTTTCCGAGGTAAGGAGGTTATTTTCTTCTAAAATGATATTATTTCTTCAATATCATTATGCTGAATGTTGGTTGGAAATTTTATCAAATTTGAAACTTTTTCATATCGAGTTACTATTCATGATTCTTATTCACATGTTACTATTCATGAAGTTACTATTCACGAGTACTATTCACGTGTCAAGCGTGATGATATTTTTTTTGTGAAATTTCTATCTTTTGAGGTCTGAGTTACTATTCACGTATACGACCTTTATTCACGATACTGATGACTATTCACTTATCATTTACACTATTCATGTAAAAATTAAATTTTTTTCTGTGTCCAAAATTATCTCGTTATGATTCTATCTTTGATTGAATTTATGTTTTGATCTTCATTCTTGAATTTTACTCCAATCTGGTTATTTATGAAGTATTTTTGAACTTGATTATTTAAAAGTACGAATCCTTAATACTTGTTCTTTATTTCACCGGATTCGCTTTCTTTAAAATATTTTTCATCATCCTCAAATCTAAATGATGATATTCTTGAATATCTTTGGTAGCAAGAAAGATGAATGATTTTTGATGATTATCTTTGGCCGTAGTAAAAGATAAACAGTGTTTAGATGAACACGTGACCAATGATGAATATATTTGACCAGAGTAGCAAAGATGAATATTTGATTCGGATATATATCGATTGATGTTACGGGGATAAAATATCGACAATGAACTTTTAAATTCATATATAGAAGATAGTAGTTTACATTCTCTACTTAACTCTTCTAATGAATTATTATTTCCGCTAATGAAGATTGATTTAAAACCGGTTGTCTATTGTATTCTATTAAATTTTTCTCTCTGTTGAGGACTAACGATAATTTGTTCTATATTATCTTAATCATAATGTTCTTTACCCGACTAGTTTGAGCTCACCCTTTTCCTCATTGTTCCATTTTTTTCTCGAGAGTGCGAGAATATAGCGAGTACTAGTCGGGGTGTGGAATGATGGTTCTAGAAGTGATTTTAGTAGTCCTCACTATTCTATAAAATAGTGTATCAATAATTGTAATGAGGACTTATTTGAGTGTGGATATTGTCTAGATGACAATATTTGTATTTAAACTCATAGTTTTTATGTTGTATTAATAAAATTGTAGTTATTTCTGTATCATGTATTTGGCGACTCAGAATGGGTGATGTATACCTGTTTTGGGGGGCGTCACATATATTAAATTAACAAATATGTTATGTATATAAAACAATATGATTGTGATATTGATATTCTTCGTACAATTGAAAACAGTATAATAGATAATTTATAAAATTTTAGTGAGGTCAATTTATATATAATACTTAAATTTTTTAAAATTTATCTTATATTATAAAATAATTATTTTTTTCAGTAACAATGGTGTATGTAGCTTCGTTAAAATGCTAATTAAATACTAGTAAAATATATAACTCTGCACGCGCTCATCTGCGCGTGGGCAGTGCTTTGGCTGAGAGCCCTGCGAATCAGAAGCCTGAAACGGAACAAATGAAAAGCATTGCGATGTTATGGTTGCGTGAAGAGATAATATCATGATATCGTCGAATAGTCAGGCAAATATTGTCGGCTTTGTCTATGAGTATTACGAATCTGTTAATGAAATTTATTTTTTTGTAAGTTGATCAATTGATTAATAGAATATTGATATATATAAAATTTTATCTGTGTGTCAGTATTTTATTGGTCAATTGAACTTGATGCTAACCATTTTTGAGTATTACTATCCGGGTTGAATAATTGGGATAATCCGCACGTGCTTCGGACCATCCATAATTCACGGAGTGCTATTTAGGTGTTTATTTATAAATTATTTTTGAATAATATTTATATCTTTATTTGTCATCAAATGATTTATTCGTTATTCTAAAATTTTATTTAAAATTTGTAACTAATATTAGTTTTTAAATATGAGTCGCTACAAAAGTGTTCAAGTGAATAAATTCCGCCACTCTACTGCCATCTGGTCTTCAAGAATAAGGAATTTTTAGGTGTCAAAAAAATAGTACTCCTTAAGGTGGATGGTTCATTGAATGGGAACAAAATTATGAATCAATTTGGAACTTTAAATAAGAATCAACCTTCAATGAGTAGAGTAAGATGTCATAATTCGTTTTGAATGAACTAATCATTAGTCTAATTTGAACTTGGATAAGATACGATTCGCCAAAAAAGTTTATTTTAATTCTAAAATCATACCCTACTACTTTTGATTTAACTTTTTGTCTTTTTCTCCCAATTCCCGTAGTAAAAGAAAGAACAGGGAGCTTAGCTGGTGGAGTATTATCTTCACTGCATCCCACCCCCGGCCCTTGGTTAGGCTAGTGGGACCCAAAAGCTGGCGGCAATCCCTATGTATAAATTATTATAAAATGTACATAATTTATTTCGCTAATAAACCTTTTTAGGAAAAATATTTATTTTATTAATAATAATATAAAAACAACATAATATATTAATAAAAGTAAAATTGACCTTAAATTCATTTGCGACGGCCCTATGTTATACTCCATAGAGTACCCTCATCTTCTCAATCAGGCCCCATCAGGGGTGCACATATGGATTAAGCATGGCTGGCATTGGTCCTACTGAGTCCCACTTTCCTGTCAAAGCGAGGCTGATCAAAGCTCTTTAAAAGGTTCTTGATCTGACTGCAAGGCTATAAACAGACCATAAATTTTTGGCTAATGCCCGGCCTAACCTTTAAAAAAGCCTGACTCGACCTGGCCTTTAGACTTGTCCTACTAAAGCCTAAAAACTACCAAGCTCAAATGTTCAAGCCTAATTTGGCCTACAGAAATTAGAGCCCAAGTAGTCTATTTTATTTTAACTAATGTACTGCCCAAGTCCAACAGGCTTAGCCTGCCAACATTTGGACTCATACAAGTATATTTATTTTATAGAAGGATGAATGGTTATTTATATTGTCAAATGCCTAGCAAAATTTTGGAGGGTAGGCGATGTGGGACTAAACAAAAGCTATGATATATTCATCAAGACAAGCATTAGTTGTGACTCACTCTATATAGTTTTGGAGCTCGATATTGACTCACTAAGGACTTGAGTTAACTCAAAGTCGTGAGCTAAATGAGCTGAACTTCAACAACGTGATTTGAAGCTCAAGATTAATCAATACAATCTCAACCTGAATTGTCTAAGCTCGTATAAGCTTGATCAGAAAAAGTATACAAATTGTGTATACTAAAATAAATATATATTATATTTGAGTTATATATTTATTATATATTTAATCGAATATTCTTGACTCAACTGGACTTGAGACGTGAGCTAAAAACACCAAGCTTGACCACTGCATTGAGCTCAATCCAAGCTCAATTATAGCCTTACAAACCGAGTAGAAAATCAATTACTGGACTCCAGTAGTTTACATCCCTGCTTATATCAGTGTTAGGTTGCCAACAAGTGGGTGTGAAAACATTTGTTACAAAAACATGCAATGTATTTGAATCAGAATGAAAAACCTAAGCAACACTTATGCTGCATTTAACATTACTCAATTTGGAACGGAATAACTGAATAAGTACAATCAGCTTAAAATTATAAATTAAGCATTCCTTTTAAATTGCATTTCCAACCCATATATTCCGTGAAACAATTTTACAAATTCAGTGTATGAAATTTTCTATATAATATGACTTCAAAAATCCTGATCCAACACTCTCATAAAGAAATATAATATGTGCTCTCTACAAAGATAATGAGGAGCTGATGAGTCCCACAACTCATTTGCTTTCTTAGCAGATTCCATAAGATCACATAGTTTATGAGTCATTTTCATGTTAATACGAAAGACAAAAGAAGTAATATGTATAGAGTGACAGAGTCCCACATCGACTAATTTTGTTGTCTTGTCTCTATCTTTGTTCTATAAATGGAGGGTAGTTCAAGATAAATTTTTTAAAGTTAAAGCATGGAAGTTCCAAAAGAACTGGTTTGGGCTTGGTTTGAGTCAGGCCTGGCCTGGCCTAGTCTGCGGGCTTTAACAGGCTACATTTTATTGCGTTATGCCTGGCCCTGCCACAACTGCAGCTGAAAGTCAAGGCTCTGGCCTGGCCTCGGCTCAGTTAAGTTAAGTTCTGGGAGCCCAGAGGCCGGATCGAGCCAGCCGACCACAGGCAACCCTAGTCCCCAGTAGTCAAATGGTTTGATGTGTGTGGTGTATATGTGACGCCCCCAAAATTAGGTATACATCACCCATCTTGGGTCGTCAGATACATGGTACAAAATTCAAATACAACTTACTAATACAACTATCGTGTACAATACGACAAAATATAAACTGTGAGTTTGAATACAAATATTGTCTACTAGAGATTATACAAACTCAAAAAGGAGTCCTCATTACAATTATTATCACACTATTTCATAGAATAGTGAGGACTACTAATCTATCCTCCTCGACCATTACTCCGTTCCCAGACTGCGTCCCAAATTTATATTCTCATTTCCTGAAGAGAATAAAGAAAGAAAGGGTGAGCTCAACTAGCCCAAGAAGAAATATTATGACTAAGATAATGCGTAATAAATTATCATTAGCCTTCAACAATGTTAAATTGATAAAATATAATAAACATCAAGTTTAATCATAATGAACCAAAGAATCCATTAAAAGAGTCAAGTAGAAAATAAAATCAACTATCTTTTATGATTTAAAAGGTTTTTCATCATTGTTATATATTTGAGACTCAAACTTTTAATAAATATTTCATATCATCGAATCACCCTCGCACTACTACGGCCAAGGATATTCTTTAAGATCACGACCACAATTATCCAAAAGCCAAGAAATATTTATGCATTCATTAATGGTCATGATCATGCCAACAACTCGGCCCATCAACGCACTACGGCCAATGAGGACTTTAACCACATCATTTGTAATATTACTACCATGATTATACCGAATAATCCTCGGTCATAATCATACCAAGTCCATCTATGCACCTTGTGCCACAGATTAGAAGAAGACCGAATTTTATGAAATAAAATTATTCAATTTTTTTTCTTATAATTACAATTCAAGAAATGGTTAAATTGATAAAAGTTAAAGTTAAGGGTGATATATGAAATTATTTTCAAAAATACGCAAGTGGTTATAAAATATTCATTGTTGTTTGGAAATATTCGTTTGGGTCGTGGAATATTCTTTCTTTGGGAATATTCGTGATGACGCCAGACCATTTATTAAACCCATAATGTAATAAGCGCTTGGATGAAGAAAAAAGACAAATTAAAGTTTTTATAAATAATGGCGTAGTAGTTACTGCTAACATCGCTATTACCTGCAGTGGGTAAAGTAAAAATGTCTATTGTTGCACGATGAGGACACCAAGTATTGCACCAATTATTGATTCTTACGTAAGAAGGCACTACTCAATAATTGTTACAAAGTAATTATTATCAATATTTTATTTTGATTCAATGATTATCACGTTGATATTTTATAATTATCCTTCTACATGATTATTTTTCATTATCGATCAATAATTTATATTATTTGAATAATATTATAAGATAACATTATTGGCAATGTCTAGAAAGTTCGCATCTGAGGAGAGGTTTGGTCACCTAATTGCGCAAGAAGTGAGAAATTCTTATCGAAAGCCCCTCTTTCCTGGAAACCGCCTGGTCATCAATATTGTGATTCTGTAATATTATTTGTGAATAATTAATTATTGATTTATATGATGAGGAAAATATTGATTTTATGTGGATATAGATGGAAATTTTTTTTTATAGTGACAATTGTTGAAAATTGAAATTTTATCTTTTTCTGATAAAATAATTCATTTAAATATATTATTATATTTTAATAATATAATAATGGTGATATTTTTACAACGAATGTGGGATATATGAGTATACGAGGAGGAAGAATATTTTTGTTGCAATAAATGTTTAAAACATGTTAAACATGTCGGTGGACCCCATTTCTTGACTGAAATTTGATTATAGCATGTAAAATCGTCCGTTTGTGGATTTCGGTCAATTTATGTTTGGAATTTGGAAAAACTTTATTCTGCAAAGTTGTAGAGAATTGAATTTCCTATAAAAACTCATGAGATTCGAATTTTCTGATAAAGGGCTATTTATTATGAATTATTGAAGTTCCGAAGCTCCGAAATAATTGATTTTTGGAAGTTTAAAATATTTTTATTTACAAAAATGTTTTTTTCATTTGGTTCCCTCATTTAGCATGTGCAAGATGGCTGAGTTCAGATTTCGAGTAATGTGTATAGAAATTTATATAATATATTAATATTATATTAAATTTTCTCTTTTGTGTTCTAAGCATTTTCCTATAAATAGGGTCTTAGGGTTATAATTGAAAATCACACCAAAATCAAGTTTTCTCTCTCTATATTATCGAGTGTATTCTTGTGAGTATTTTGAGTATACTTTGAGTATTGCTATACTATGCAAGTTCGTTTCAACATTATTCCAAAAATAAGTACCTTCTTTTGAGTAAAGGGATAATAAGGGATTTTAAGGGTTATTATTTCGAAATTCTTCTGAACCTTCAAAATTCTGAAAAAATTTGAAATGATAATTTGATGAGTTTTGTTAATTGTGTCCAAAATGGCGATTTTTGGATGTATAGATTAGGAGTTATGGATTTTATGAGAAAAATTCTATTTTAAAAATAAATGCTTGTAACTCCTTGTGATTAACTCCAAAATTGATAAAATTTTTATTTTGAGTACATCTATATAATATCAGTATACCGTGTAAATTTCAGAAGTTTTGGATAAAAGTAAAATTTATGATAAATTTCTGAATATTAAATTGGTTTTGGCCATATGAAAAATAGTAAATAAATTTTAAAATTTTGAGAAAAATATATATTCAATATGGGACTATATTCTTCTAAATCTCAGAAAAGAAATATTTTTGGAACTGATTTGATATTTTTCATGAAAATGTTCTAGTTATGAGTAAATGAATTAAATATGTTTTGTGAAGTAAGAAAATTAGAAACTAGGATTTTATGGCTTGAGAATCATATATGAGGTATATATCAGATTTTTGATAAGGGTTTTGGTTATTGATGATGAGATCTTATGAGTTTGGCATTTTAAGATGATTAAATGCATTTATTAGTAAAGTGTAAACAATTAAAATAAATTGTTTATAAGTTTAAGAAATGACAAAAATATTGTTGTAGTATTAATAATATTAGATTATGAGATTATTAAGTGATTTATAATATTTTGATTAAATTGTTATGAAATCATTGATTTATGAATCTTACTCTTGTGATTAAATCTATATGTTGATTATATTATTTTTATATAACATTTTTATAACCACGATGTTGAAATTCTCTTTCACCTGGGAGTGTAAAGATGGGTAGATTATTGGTATGATCATGACTAGAGTTCTCTTTGGCTAGGTAGTGAAAAGTTGAATTGTGGATTTGTATGATCATGACCATTGAATTTATAATTGAATATCTTTAGAAACTTAAGTGCAAAGGTGAATTGATCAACATGGTTATAATTATTGTTTATATAAATTCAAATGATTATATATTTCTTTGAGATATTAATATATTTGGCACAGAATACAAATATGAATCGTTGAGGAATATCTTTGGCCATGAAGTGCAGATGAATTGTTGATGAATATCTTTGGCTCAGTAGTGCAAAGATGAATTGTTGATGAATATCTTTGGGTCGTAGTCAAAAGATGACTGTTGTCGAATATCTTTGGCCAGTAGTACAAAGATGAATCTGTTGATGAATATCTTTGGCTGTAGTAGCAGCAAGATGAACTGTTGATGAATATCTTTGGCCCGTAGTGCAAAAGATGAATTTATTAGTATGATTATGAACAGAACTGTGATTTGGTATAACCATGATCTTTGATATTTCGTAAAGACAAGTGATGAAAATTATCTTCGTCTTCCGAATGAGAAAAGGAATTTAGAACAACAATTACGATTATGAAGTTATACATGTGATTGTGGAATGGGTTGGATGGAATGGACCTATTTTGGGGTATAAAAAAATATGAGGATGATGACAATGATATAAGAATTCAATAAAACAAGTTCAAGAATTAATTTATCCAGAACCAATAACATCCAAATCACAACACGATATCGCTTTTAGAGTAAAATTCAAGAATACTTAAAGAATATTTCCATGAAAGGATATCGATGAAGCTGCAAATATCAAGGATATTCCACTAATTTCATGGAGTATAGAAGTCAAAGTTTTAACCAACCGAGTATAATAAAGAATGGAATAACAAAAGAAATCACCATGCATGCGATAGATCAAGACAGAAAAGTTATTCCAATGTAATAATAATAACTAACCATGTCCAGAAAAACGCATGCATACATGATATTCCAATGTATAATAAAGAATGGAACCAGTCCCACAGAAACACATGCATGTGATGTTCCAACATAATAATAATAAAGATTTTAACCAGTCCCATAAAACACACAAATGTGATGTTCCAACAAAATAATAATAAAGATGGAACCAGTCCTGTAAAACACACGTATACGTGATGTTCCAACATAATAATAATAGAAGAATGTCACCAAGTATAGGTAAATCATGATATACAAAAGTTATTCCAATGTAATAATAAGCAATGGAATAACAATGCCTTCTCTTCATGAATAAGAAAGAATAACACCCCTTTACTTTAGTAGAGAGATTGAATACCGCAGAGTGTAAAGAATGTATCACTCTTCTTCTTTCTCTTATTCTCTCTATACTTTCTCTCTATATAGCTTGAATGAATTCGTGAAAAATAATGAAGCACTAGGCCTCTATTTATAGAAGATTTCTAGCTTAAGACTTGCCACGTGAAAAGGCAAGTGGCTTGGCTCGACTCACCGTGATGTGAAAAGAAAAGTGGTTCGACGCTCAGAATGTGAAACGACAATCGGTCTCGACACTCGTAATGTGAAACGGACAAGTGGTTCGACGCTCGTAATACTATAAAGATAATTTACGACTAATTACTATCGAAAGGTAATTACTATCGATTTAAGTAATTACTATCGACGAAGGTAATTACTATTTTATCGACGACAAAGAGACTCTTAGATGATGACATATGGGGCCCCCATAAAATAACCAAACTTACCACAAACGCCTCATAATGTACTTTTATATACATCAAGGATCGAATAAATATTACCACAAATCATTTTATTTTTAATCAACACATATTTAATCTTTCAACAATTATTAATCATTTATAACTTGTCGCCTCAATTATTGATTTAATAATATAACATATTATACGATGATATCGTGACAATAATTGAATCAATAATATAAGAGATATGATGCAAAGAATTATCAGAGTAATAATCGAGTATAAATGAGTGACTTCTCACGTAAAGATCAATAATCAATACCGTGCGCTACTACGCAACCACGCCAGACATCGCATTTTTACTACCGTAGTTCAACAGCTTTTAATTGTAATACCTCCGCCGTTATTTTTATAGAAAGATAATTTTGTCGCTTTCAACTACGACAATAATTCCGCCAGTGGGGGTCCACTAATGATCGAGCCATCGCATTTAATATTCCCCGACAAAAAGAATATTCCCCACCAAACGAATATTTTATAACAACTCGCTTACTTTGCAAAATTTATAAATATTACCCACAACTATAACATTATATCAAATTTATTCCATAATATTCAAAAATAATATTTATAGAAAATTCATCTTTATTTATAAAAGTCAGTCTTACAACCTCCCTTCTTATGAAATTTCACCCTCAAATTAGGGTACGACTGTATGTCAAGAGGTAAGGATACCTTGATTTCATTTCAGATTCTAACTCCCAAGTCATTTCTCAACATCGTGGTTTCTCCACAAAACTTCGACTTCGAGGTATAACTCGAGAGCGTAGAATATGTTCCTTCTTATCCAAGATTTGAACAGAACCTCTTCATACGCCAAATCTTCCGCTATTTCATCCTGGTCTCTAACTCAATAATGTGGTTCGGTCTTTCACATATTTACGTAATATGGATATGTGAAAAACGCATGAACACGAGACATACTGGCAGAAAGTTGAGTCTATAGCCACGCCCTACTCGATCGAGGATTAAAATGGGCCAATGAATCGAGGATCGAGTTTTCTCTCTTTTCCAAATCTCAAATTCCTTTCCATGGAGCAACACGTAAATAACACACGATCTCCTATATCAATTCCACGCCCTTTCGATGAAGATCAAGATAACTCTTTTGTCGATTTTGTGAGGTTTTTATACGTCATTTGATCGTTTGAATCTTTTCCGTAGTCATACGCATCAACTCCGGCCCCAACAACGCTGCTTTCACCCACCTCATCCCAAAGATACCGAGAATCGACACTTTCTTCCATACAACGCTCAAATGGAGCCATGCCAATACTTGCTTGATAACTGTTGTCAGAGAAAACTCCACCAATGGTAAGAACTTGTCCCAACTTCCTCAAATCAAGGACACAGTAGTCTTAATAGATCTTCAAGAGTTTGAATAGTCCTCTCCGATCGTCCGTCTGTCTCGAGGATGATATGCCGAAGCTAAATCGTAAGTCTGCGCTCATAGCTTTTTGCAAACTAACCCAAAATCGTGAAGTCAATCTTCGGTCTCGATCAAAACTATGGATACCGCATACCATGCAGCCTTACAATCTCGCTTATGTACATACGAAAGCAAGACGCTCAAGTGTATAAGTTTCTCAGATTTGGTAAGAAATGAGCAGACTTCGGTCAATCTATCAACAATGACCCAAATCGCATCTACGCCTTGAGAAACCTTAGAAGACCGGTAGAATGAAATCCATGGTAATGTGCTCCCACTTCCATTCTCGAATTTCAAGTGGTTGCAATGGACCTTTTGGTACTTGATGCTCCGCTTTAACTCGCTGACAAGTTAGACACCTCGAGATAAACAACGCTATCTCTCTCTTCATATATCGCTTCCACCAAAATGTATGACTTAATATCATGATACATTTTGGTACTCCTGTGATGGATTGCAAAACTGGTGTGTCAGCGCCCATCATGATTTTATACTTTAAATCGTGGTCGTTAGAACACAAAGTCCGGAGTCGACTCAAGTATTCCTTCTTCATCGATTCTTCGCTTCCAGAGATAAAGACCTTCTTGCACTTT
The DNA here is from genome assembly GCA_020205605.1 of Panax ginseng. Taxonomy (NCBI): domain Eukaryota; kingdom Viridiplantae; phylum Streptophyta; class Magnoliopsida; order Apiales; family Araliaceae; genus Panax; species Panax ginseng. The sequence continues at coordinate 103,673,614 of CM035146.1, forward strand.
CTTCCTCATACGATCACCTCCAGTCCGTAAATTTTGCAAATTTTAACTTTATCGATTAAAGCTCTGCTTCTACTCAGATATTCGCCATCATCACACGCGGTCCCCGAGTCTTTAACTCTATCTCCATCCTTTGCAAGTCACACAAAATGGGCCTCATACGACAATATCGCACTCAGATTGCATATATGATCTTCTACTCAATGCGCACACCTACCACGCTCGCTTTTCCAGATGGTATCGATGGTACGATCATAATCTTTCAATAGCTCAAGCCAACGCCATTGTCGCATGTCGAGTTCCTTTTTGAGTGAAGAAATATTTGAGGCTTTTATGATCCGTGAAAGATCTCCACTTTCTCCCCATACAAGTAATGCCTCCAAATTTTAAGTGCAAAAGACAACAAATGCCAACTCTAGATCATGAGTAGGATAATTCCTCTCATATTCTTTGAGTTGTCGCGAGGCATAAAGCTATGACTTTTCCATGTCAGCATGAGAACACATCCCAACCTTTTGCCCAAGATCATCATCAGATGATGACAAATCCTCCGAGCCGATATGGTATTGTTGTAACAAAATAAATGAGTCTCCTCTCGAGTTCTTGAAAACTCTTCTCACATTCTTCGCTTCCAACCGAACTTTTGTATCTTTCCGAGTCACCGAAATAATGGAGTAGCGATTCGAGAAAATCCTTCCACGAATCTCCGATAATAACCAAACTAAACCGAGAAAGCTACGATTTCTATTAATCGATTTAGGTTGCTCCCAAATTTGAATAGCTTCAATCTTTGTTGGGTCAATGATATTCCATGACTTGATACCACGCGCCCAAGGAATGCTACTTCCTCAAGCCGTAACTCGATTTCTTCAACTCGCATAAAGCTTATATTCACGGTTTTTTGGAGTGTCACCTCAAGTGTTGCTTTCATGATCTTCACGCTTTTGAATAAATAAGGATGTCATCAATAAAGACGACCACAAAGTGATCCAAATATTCCTCAATACTTTTGGCTCATCATATCCATGAAGGCAAGAGAGAGCATTAGTCAATCCAAAGGATACGACTAGAATTCATAATGCCCGCATCGAAGTTCTCGAAGCCGCCTTTTGAATGTCATCTGCTCTAATCTTCAATCGGTGATATCCTAACGAAGATCAATCTTTGAAAAGAATTTGCTCTTTGCAACCGGGTCAAACAGTCATCAATACGCGGCAATGGATACCTATTTTTGATGGTGACATGATTCAACTCCCGATAATCAATACAAAGTCGATACTCCCATCTTTCTTCTTCACGGTAATGTAATGTGAGCACCCCAAGGAGAAGTACTAGACGAATAAAGCCAATGTCTAACAATTCCTCGCATTGGGTCTTTAACTCCCAAGTTCAATAGAGCTATTCGACATGGGCTTTGAAATGGGTTTTGTACCGTTCAAGGTCGATACAAAATTCAATTTCACGCCTGGGGTAGGCCAGAAGTTCTTCGTGAATACGCCAGAAATTTATTAACAATAGAAATATCATTCAAAACCGACGATTTTTGTTTAGATCTGTGATATGAGCTAAGAAAGCTTGACATCCGCTTTTCAATAAACGAATAGCTTTTATGGCTTGAGATGACCGTGATTGATTTTAATGGTTTGGTCGCTTGAATTCAAGATAATAGGTCGATTAGAATATGAAAGCTAACAACCTTACGAAAATAATCAATTTTTGCATGATGAGTAGCTTAACCAATCAATCCCTTGTAATCACGCCAAATGCAAGTATTTTCAATGAAATAAGATCGACAGTAATGTGAGGGTACCGATTTGAACCAAACAAGACTTATAAACAAAGGATGTAATGAAGGTTTCTCCCAACGGAGTTTCCACAGATAAGTCAAAGTCTAATTTCTCCTGAGTCAAATTTAATCGATGAGCGCAAGTAGAGAGAAATAAAAGAATGGGTAGAACCCAGATCAAATAAAGTATAGACTTCATTAGAGTTTATGATAAGCTTACCCGTGATGACCTCATTCGTTCCTTGCTTTCCTGGGAGGTCACAACAAACGCCTCCTCAGACTACACGGCTTTTGACTTTTCTCGACTACCTTGGTGCCTCCATCCTAGTCAATTTGTCTTCTCTATGAACGACAAAATCGCCAAGTGACCTTCTCTTCCACAATTATAACATGCTTTGACTAAGATCGCGCAATTTGACCGATGTGTCCTCCCTCCGCATTTGAAGCATATACGATAGTGGTCTTTCTCCTTCCTTAACAACGGTGTCAAGTCGGTGCCGACGCCTTCCATCATCATTGAATCTCCTTCTTGAAATGTCCATTCTTATTGTTTTGGCCCGATTACCACCGGTGGTTACCATTTCGCCCGTTGATTCCTCCACGCTTGTTGTCACCGCTCACGACTACTCTCACCGGTATTATAATTTTGCTTACCGCTTCTTTTTTTGCGTCATATGACTCATATCGCGCTTCCACTAATCGAGCCCTATTTACAACATCCTAATACAAACACGCTTTATGAGAAATAAGATGTCGACGATCTCCCGCTTCAAACCTCTTAAAACATTCGCGCCATTCTCTCTTCATTATCCACCAAGTTGACGACGCAAACCGATAACTCCGCAAATTTTGCCTCAGATCATGACACTCCATATTGTTTTGTTCCAACTTGATAAACTCCACCTCCTTTCATGTGACGCAATACTTTCGAAAAGTATTTGTCGTTGAATGTACCTCTCGAACTTCTCCCAAGATATCTTCAAGACAAAGAAGTCGAGTACGCTTTTACCGATTCCCACCAAGAATCACCTTCTCCGCAAGAACATAAAGGCGCAGTGGGAACCTTTTGCTTCCTCGAGCATCCCAAGACATCAAATATCTTGGTGATCTCGCTTTATCCATGCTTCCGCCATAAGTGGTTTTGGCTTCCTTAAACTCCGGTGGTCCCAAATTCTCGAATCTGCTTAATGCAAGATCACCCGAGAGTTTCCAAAGAGTTTCCACCTACGCTTTTGGACAGAGCCGCCTCGCATTGTCATGCATGAATCGCATAAAGCCTCCGAATTTCGATCATTCATCATTTGGTCAAGGTTGTTGTTTGCATGAGGATTGTCGCCTTCCCGATGCACATTATCCTCGATTATCGATATGTGGAATCAACTACGCCTGTGGCTCCATCATATTCTCAACATTCTCGATGTCATTTTCAGACATCGCCACAAAACAAAAGGTTAATCGACATGTAACATATTATCCCTATATTCTCGACCACCAATAAAATAAAGACATAAACTTAGTAGGTCATACTAACAAGGAATTCCCCGCCTCCTCCTCCTAGTACTATTCTCACATCTTAGCCAGTGATCATATCCCTAAGCTTTGATACTAACCGCGACGCCCCAAAATTAGGTATACATCACCCATCTTGGGTCGCCAGATACACGGTATAAAATTCAAATACAACTTACTAATACAACTGCTGCAGACAATACGACAAAAAAACATAAACCGTGAGTTTGAATACAAATATTGTCTACTAGAGATTATACAAACTCAAAAGGAGTCCTCATTACAATTATTATCACACTATTTCACGTAATAAAGGAGGACTACTAATGCTATCCTCCTGACCATTACTCCGCTCCTCGACTCGTCCCAAATATATTCTCATTTCCTCAAGAGAATAAAGGAAAGAAAGGGTGAGCTCAACTAGCCCAAGAAGAAATATTATGACTAAGATAATGCGTAATAAATTATCATTAGCCTTCAACAAAGTTAAACCGATAAAATATAATAAACATCAAGTTTAATCATAATGAACCAAAGAATCCATTAAAAGAGTCAAGAGAAAATAAAATCTACTATCTTTTATGATTTAAAAGGTTTTTCATCATCATTATCACGAGACTCAAATTTAATAAATATTCCACATCATCGAATCACCCTCGCACTACTACCAAGGATATTCTTTAAGATCACGACCACAATTATCCATGCACTACGCCCAAGAATATTTGTGTATTCATTAATGGTCATGATCATGCCAACAACTCGCCCATCAATGCACTACGCCAATGAGGATTTTTTTACCACATCATTTGTAACATTACTACCATGATTACAATCGAATAATCCCTCGTCATAATCATACCAAGTCCATCTACGCACCACAGCCACATGTATTTACTTTCAACATAATATAAATATGAGGATGATGACAATGATATAAGAATTCAATAAAACAAGTTCAAGAATTAATTTATCCAGAACCAATAACATCCAAATTGTCAACATGATATCGCTTTCAGAGTAAAATTCAAGAATACTTAAGAAGAATATTTCCATGAAAGGATATCGACGAAGCGCAAAAATATCAAGGATATTCCACTAATTTCATGGAGTATAAAGTCAAAGTTTTAACCAACCGAGTATAATAAAGAATGGAATAACAAAAGAAATCACCATGCACGCGATGTAGATCAGCATGCATGTGTGTTATTCCAATGTAATAATAAATAATCTAAACCAGTCCCACCAGAAACGCATGCATGTGATATTCCAATGTAATAATAAAGAATGGAACCAGTCCCCAAAACACACATGCATGATGTTCCAATGTAATAATAATAAAGATTTTAACCAGTCCCATAAAAACACATGCATGTGATGTTCCAATGTAATAATAATAAAGATTTTACCAGTCCTATGTAAAACACATGCATGTGATGTTCCAACATGTAATAATAAAGAATGTCACCAAGTATAGGGTAAATCATGATACAAAAGTTATTCCAATGTAATAATAAGCAATGGAATAACAATTCTTCTTCATGAATAAGAAAGAATAACACCCCTTACTTTAAGAGAGAGATCAATATCGCAGTAGAGTAGTAAGAATGTAATACTCTTCTTCTTTCTCTTATTCTCTCTATACTTTCTCTCTATAGCTCAATGAATTCGTGAAAAATAATGAAGCACTAGCCCTCTATTTATAGAAGATTTCTAGCTTAAGACTTGCCATGTGAAAAGGCAAGTGGCTCGACGACCGTGATGTGAAAAGAAAAGTGGTTCGACGCTCAGAATGTGAAACGACAATTGGTTCGACGCCTCAGTAATGTGAAACGACAAGTGGTTCGACGATGTAATATGAAAACTAAAGTGGTTTGACGACCGCTATATCGACGGTAATTACTATCGACGAAGGTAATTACTATCGACGAAGGTAATTACTATCGACGAAGGTAATTACTATCGACGAAGAGAATTACTATCGACGAAGAGACTTTAGATGATGACATATGGCCCCCCATAAAATAACCAAACTTACCACAAACGCCTCATAATGTACTTTTTTATATACATCAAGGATCAATAAATATTACCACAAATCATTTTATTTTAATCAACACATATTTAATCTTTCAACAATTATTAATCATTTATAACTTGTCGCCTCAATTATTGATTTAATAATATAACATATTATATGTATGATACCGTGACAATAATCAATCAATAATATAAGAGATATGATGCAAAGAATTATCGTAAGAATAATCGAGTATAAATTGTTGACTTCTCACGTAAAGATCAATAATCAATACCGCAGCGCTACTACGCAACCACGCCAGACATCGATTTTTTACTACCGGTAGTTCAACAGCTTTTAACTGTGAATACCTCCGCCGCTATTTTTATAGAAAGATAATTTTGTCGCTTTCTAACTACGACAATACTTCCGCCAGGGGGTCCACTAATGATTGAGCCGTCGCCGCATTTAATATTCCCCACAAAAAAAGAATATTCCCCACCAAACTAATATTTTATAACAACTTGCTTACTTTGCAAAATTTATAAATATTACCCACAACTATAACATTATATCAAATTTATTCCATAATATTCAAAAATAATATTTATAGAAAATTCATCTTTATTTATAAAAGTCCAAATTGTATATTAAATAGAAGGTGATAATAACTTTAAATTGTATTATTCCTGTACCCAAGAAAACTAAACTATATTCAAGCTTATGCTTGGATGACTGGATTTATTTTATTTTATTTTATTTGATAAAATATATTCTCCCCTACTTAAGTTTAATGTTTAGTTTTGACTTTTTTAAGTTAAACTAATTATTTTTAAAATTAATAATTAATAATTAAAAATATATAAATATATTTTTTAGAATTATAAAAGTTGGAGTTAGTAGTAAAGTGTATACATTTTCTTTTGGTTATAATTTATTCTTCTTATATTTAAAAAAAATAATTGTATAATTAGTTTTAAAAATGATCAATTTTACTTTAAGAAATCAAAATTAATTAAAAATTTAATTAGTATTTTTATTTATATCGATTTTAAATAATAATTTGTGTTTAGTAAAGTAAAACACTTAAACTGGCAAAAAGTTATTTATTAATTATTTTAAGTATAAATTTGAAAAATATTAAGAAGTAAAAGAAAAATAATGGATAACATTATTAAAATAGATATAGAATAGCTTTATTTTGTATTTTAAACTTTTATATAGTTTTTTTTTTTCTAATTTAAAATTTTAAGATAAGAAAAGAATTAAGAAAGAAAATAATATACATTATGAATTTTAATAATTTAATTAATAGTTATTGGAAAGTATTTTAACGGCAATTTTTTGAAAAATGTGTAGTATACATAATTTATACCAATTTTATTTATTATTAATAAGTTGATAATTTAATTAAAAATTATGTTTTTATAAATTAATTTAATTTTGATAATTTTTTTTTAAAATATATAAAAATATAATGGAAGACTTATAACCAAAAGAAAATATATATAATTTTATAACAATTTTATTTATATATATTTAATAAATTAATTCTAAATTAAAATTTAATTTAGACTAAAATTTTTATGTACAAAAGGACTATTAGTTTTGTATAAAAGGACTAGAAAATGGCAAAAGCTAAAATGACGTAAGGACTAGCTTGGATTTGAACGAATCCGACGTCACGCTTCTCTAATCTTTATAATTTTAATTTTTTTTAGTACTAATACAGTACAGTATTGTTTTCTTTCCATATAAGGAAAGAAGCTCAATTTTGTACAGTAGGTTCTAAAGAAAGAAAACTAGTAGATCTTAATAAGTACAACAACTTGCCGAACCCAGTAGTCAAAGTCAACTCAAAGCTTCAAAGTTGAGGGCTTTCCTTGGTGCTTCCACAATTGTAGCTTCTGGGTATTTCTCAATTTTTGTCAGTTTGTTTTGCTTCATAATTTCGAGCTTCTGAAAAAGTAATTGGGTTCCTATATTAGGTTATAACTGTATAAACAGTAATGATCTTTTGCTTTTAAAAGGTTTGTTTTGTGCTTTTGATTTGTATTGGAGCTGGTTGTGCTGTAAAATGGTATGGAATTTGTGGAATTAAAAGTACTTTTGATTATAAATTTGTTGGTGAGGCTTTTCTGTGTATTGGGTCTTGTCAACAGGGTTTAGGGATCCTTTTCCATAATTATTGTGATGGTCATCCATGGGTTGTAAAAAAGTGAAGGTTTGCGCAGGAGACTATACAAGCGTTACTGCCGGGATGCCGAGCTTCATTTCTCCGATACCCAACCCCTCTTCCAAGTAATTTCTTATCTCCAAAAGCCCAATTTTTGTTTTGTTTATTTTTTAAAATATTTTGCTGTTATACTAAAAAAAATTTATACTAATTTTTTTTAATAGCTTTATTATGATTTTCCTATGTTATTTATTATGAGCAATTATCTGTTAGTCAAGCACTAATTTTATATAATTGGTCAGCAGTTCAATTATAAGAAATGCTTGTGTGTTCTATGGTGAAATTGATCTTTAGACGTGATCTACAGCTTGTTGCTTTTGCTTATAAGATTTATTATGCCGAACAAAAACTAGTTGATGTAAAATATACTGTTTGCAAGGAAAAGGAATTTGATGTTGAGCAAGTTTTCATTAGGTGGAAAATATATTCTTAGTGAAAGTTTAGTAGGAAATATTTGTGCTGCTTATTGTATTGTGTGATGAAGCGCTGAAGGCACAACAACCATGTATTTCGCACTCTCCATTAAATAGTTGTAGGTCAGGTGTACTGTAAGCAAGTAAGTTGGAGCTAATTTGTTGTCGTCTACTATGTCTATTTCTTAGAAACCTGGTGGCATTGTTTGTAGAACCGCAGTATGTGAATCTGCACATTGAGCATTTGTCAGTTCAAGTATTAATTAATTGAAGTGATTGTGTTGTGCAAGTCTGGGTATGTTTGTGTATTCTTGATAAATGCATTATTTTGTTTGTTTTTTCATATTTTTTCTGGGTACGTGCATCTGCTACTATTGCTCTCTTCTTTGAGTCTATTTCCAGTACTACTGTGCCTTAGATTGAGGATAGCTTTTTTCTCATGTTTGAAATTATGATCAGAATTTTGTTTGCCCTGAATCCTGATTGATGTCCTGTAGATTCAGGATATGAAAAAGAGATTTGGTGAAGAAGGTCATCCAATAATATCAGAGTTTCATAATGGTTGAACTAGAAATTTAATGTCATGTTCAGATATCCTAAAAAAGTTGGAAGACAAATTATATCTAGTAGCTGTTTAGGGATCCACACATTTCAGAGATGGCAGCCATTATTTTTGTTTGGAATTCGTAGAGTAGCGCATAACAATGGAGTACTTATTTAATAACCGTGTTTCAATTGTTAGGTAATAAAGAGTTGGTAAAAAATTTGATTTGCTGAATAATGTTTGCTGGTTTTTGTAAGCTAGGGTTCTGATTATCTTGTTAGTTTCAGTGGGACAGAGCGTAACAATTCCCCTTCTACTCGAACTTCTGATCTTGAGGCAGCTGAGCAATCTCTTGGATTTCGCACAGATGCTGGTAATGCTTATAGAAGTATGTAGCCATAATTTTATTCTGTCTGGCACAAACTTTTATATTGGCATAATACATACAAGCTTTGTTAGATTTTGTTCATTTATTCTCTTGAATTCTTTTTTTTTGTAGTATACATTATCAGTCTTGCCTTCTGAATTTGTCCCAAGAATATCTATATTGTATAATTATGGGGAGTGTACTTAATAATATATTTATTGGGTAAGATACAGTCATGGCTTTATCTGAACTGTCATTAATCCTTTAGCCTTGTGGGACTTATACTCTCTTCTGCAAAAGTAATTCAAGCAATAAACCATGTGAAGCTTATTATATTCACCTTTCAGATATCTTTGGGCATACTGCTCACCATAACCATGCCAACTTCCTTGAACTGCATTACTTATTGCATTATTTTGTTGAACTTCATCGTAAAGCATGCAAATATGCTTTGCAGCATTAGCCTCGATACTAGGACAAGCCTTAATTGGTAAAGGAGGCAAAACAATTGGTTTCCTCGGAAGTAGGGTCTCCCTTTTCAAAAAGTGTTATTACCTTTACTTCGATTTACTGATCTTAACAGAATTCAGTTATGGTCACCAACTACACAGCAAAGTAGGTCACTCAAATTCTGAGTCTAAAACCTTCAGTTGACTGTCGGTTTTGAAAAGGAAGACGGAGAAAATATCAGCCTTGTATGACTATGCTACCTGCTACTTGTGTAACTAGTAGAATTTCTCAAATAGACTTTAGCAAAACAGGATCGAAGTTTTAACAAGGAATGAAGTGATCTATATTTAATAAGTATTTCATGCGAATAATAATAGAGTAACGTCCCAGTTGCGAAGAGTATATAGCAATCCTAGGACAAAGCTTATGTTGAGGTATTTCTACACTTCTGGTACATAACTGCTCTATGTACTTCCATATCTGTTGTCCAGTCAAGTGAATTCACATTGTTTTTTTTCTGATTTACAATGATCCTTTCCTTTGTGCTTGTGTTTTGAGATGGTGCTGTTTTATCTTGTTTCATAAAGCAAAAAGAGTAAGGTTATTTATTTAATATTACTATCTCTGTTCTCCCACATCTTATACATATTTTTTGTTGATTTTAATTGTGTTTTATATCCAGTGTTCGATCCAACAAATATAACTAGCTCTGCAGTGGGCCCTGAGTTCCAGTTTGGGACATTTTATAAGGTATAATTGTGTTCGTCATTTTAAATTATTAATTCCAACTTAATATTCACATTTGACATTGTTGTTCACATTGGTCACAGTGTATTGCTTGCTCTAATTCAAATATCTCTGCTGCTTTTTGGGGGTCTCAGGTGTCACAGTTGCAAAAGGGACCCCAAACAAATATAGTTTCTATATCTGATTCTCATCATGAGAACTGGGGAGAATCAAACATGGCAGACAGAAGTCCACGGACTGACACCTCCACAGATGTGGAGACGGATGATAAAAATCAAAGGGTGATTATCATACATAAATCTCTCCTATGAGCTCATTTCGACCATCTATGCTTCTTTGCCTTGCTTTGTTTTTAGCTTTTAGTGTCAGCTATATATTTCTTATTTATTACACATCACCTTTAAGGTTAAACTAATTTTTTTTTGGTTTGGAAGAGAGGCTGCTCGGTGTATGTTGCAATTGTGAACTGAATATTTGTGCTTTCATGTACAGTTTGAAATGGATCAATCCACTGCAATTGTCGCTTTCGATTCCAGTGATAGATCAAAAGAAAGACATTTGGACCAGAAGGTTACATGATTTTACTTCAGTTACATTTTAATTTAACTTTTAGGTTTCTTGCTAATTTGTTCTTAATTAAAACTATTAGATGCTACGAAGGCTTGCTCAGAATCGTGAAGCTGCCAGAAAAAGTCGGTTGAGAAAAAAAGTATGTTCTTTGCATTTGAATTTGGTTGTTCTTGCTTGTATCATGGTTTCTGTTATGATGCGTTATCTGGATGATATGAATCACTCTGCTGTGGTGGTTATATTTTGATAATGATATAAAGTATTTATGTTTGAAGCCGATAGTAGAACCGAGGAAGCATGCCCATAAAACTTCCAATTCTACTTAATAAGTCCTTTTCTGTCTTACTCTGCAGGCTTATGTACAACAGCTAGAGAGTAGTCGGCTGAAGTTGACCCAACTTGAGCAAGAGGTCCAGCAATCCCGCCAACAGGTTTGATTCGGTCACCCATGTGGTATATTGATGTATCATATCATATGTTCATTACATGTGTCTGTGAGCTTATATGTTTAGACTTTGGTCTGAAAGGTTAATTCCATATGGGTTCAATATATTGATTATGAATTTGTAATTATATTGTAGGGCGGATTGACCTCAGCTGCAGGAGATCAATCCCATGCAACAGGTGGGGTGGGAATGTTATGCATTCTTCCTTAATCCTTACGTCACTCGTTCCTTCGTGTTTGATTTGTGCTCTAGGATATGTTGTACCTTTCATTGAAGTGCTAAGGATTTGGTATTAAATTTTTTTTCTTTGTGAAATAACTGTTGGAGGAAAATTCTCAGTACCTATGTTGATATGTTATATACACTTCAGCTTAATTCTAATATTTTTTGTGTGTTTATTCTCCTTTAATTACTTCTATTTGATTTATCTTTGTGATTCTATAATTGTATGTCAAGTAAATAGTTTCTATAGTTTAAATTTTTGAATGCATTCTTTTGCAGGGGCCTTGGCATTTGATGTGGAATATGCACGATGGATGGAAGAGCAAAACAGGCAAGTAAATGAGCTAAGGACTGCAATCAATTCACATGCAAGTGACACTGAGCTTCGCACCGTTGTGAGCAATGTCGCAGCACATTTTGATGAAGTTTTCAGGCTGAAAGGCGCTGCAGCAAAGGCTGACGTCTTCCATATCTTGTCGGGAATGTGGAAAACGCCTGCGGAGCGGTGTTTTATGTGGATTGGTGGCTTTCGCTCATCTGAACTTCTCAAGGTGAGAATCTTTTATCTCTTTTCTTTATTGAGAATTTCTCTCAGTGTTGAGACATTTTCTAATACTTTTAAAAGGTTAGTAGTGTCCACAGAAATGCAGATACAATGAAAATCTTAACATATGGTGTTTTTCATTTGATGTATGGTGCATTTGTCCAGTTATCCCCCTAGTCCATTAATATGGCGTGATGATGTGCTCAACCCGCTGAAAGTATAGTGGATTAGAAACTTTTTTCCGAATACCATATTAGTTATTTCATTGTTATTTACATTGATATTGTAACTCATTCTGCGGTATAAATGAAATTGATGTGGATGCAGCTTCTTGTGAATCAGTTGGAGCCTCTGACTGAACAACAGTTGGCAGGTATTTCCAACTTGCAGCAATCATCACAGCAGGCAGAAGATGCTCTCTCACAGGGGATGGAGGCATTGCAGCAATCGCTGTCTGAGACGTTAGCCAGTGGCATTCCTGGCACATCAGGTTCATCTGGAAATGTGGCAAATTACATGGGCCAAATGGCAATGGCCATGGGAAAGTTGGGGACTCTCAACGGTTTCCTCCACCAGGTAGGTGTTTTCCTATAATTGAGTTGATTGTTCTTGTTTGTTTCCTATTATCATGCTTTTCTTGTTAAAAGACATCATCGAGCATATAAACAGATGTTGATATGGTTACTTGTTATTTCCTTTTGTACCAAGGACCTCCTGGTCTGGTCTTGTGCCTTTGTGGTCCTTAGAAGTACACTATCCATGTTTAGTATGTACATCTTAAGGTTTTTTTTAATGATTATATTAAAATCCTCTTCCATGAAAGTACCTGTGAGTATCCTCTTGAAAGAAGTTAGACAAGTTTGATGGCTATTCATTAATGTTTAAAGAGGACTTTGTTTGGCACATGGTAAAAAGGCGAATCTAGAATTGTGATTCTGGGGAAATTATTTAGTATCAGGTCATTGATAATTTCTATGCACGTGCCATTGTGCACCTACCTGGGGTTTATAGCAAATCTCCTCCTAAAACAAGTTCACGATCATTTTTTGTGTGTTCCAGTTTATGACGGATTAACCTTTATTCCTAGTAAGCATTCACACGACTCTGACTACATTGTTATTTGTTTAACTTAAGTTGCACTGAGCCGCCAACCTAATATTTTCCCCAAATGATGTGACATAGCTAGATTTAAGCAGACTCAGATTTTGTCACTGAATATTTATATTTTTTTTGTAATTACCAGGCTGATAATTTACGACAACAAACACTGCAACAAATGCACCGTGTATTGACTACCAGACAATCAGCTCGTGCCCTGCTTGCAATAAATGACTACTTTTCACGGCTTCGAGCCCTCAGTTCGCTATGGCTTGCCCGGCCACGTGAATAACAGTTGAAAGGACCTCACCTCGTGATGGCACCTTGAAGATTGGCTCCCATAAGCGGAAGTAGAAGCTTTAGAGATGTGGAACAATATCTATCCCCTCTTCTTGGGTGCTTGTACTGAATGTGATAATACTGTCTCTAGATGTGTCCTGTAATTAGCCACAATGGTAGCCCTTTTCACTTTCTACAGATGTCAAAAATACATTTGTCCTGTAATTGTGTTGGTGATAAGAATAGAATTATGTTGGCCTGTAATATGATTGTGAAGTGAGATTAAGGTGTCCATTATTACTTGTGGTTCAGCTTCGATTTGTACACAACAAAGATGAAATTCCAAGCTCTCTATTTACAAAATTTGCTAATATTAAGAGTATATTTTGTTCACTTTTTTATGCCCATTTAATAAATGTCAATTTTTTTTTCAATTTTAAATTTTAACCAAAAAAAAAAGTGCTAGATTAGTAGTGTAGGGATGATAAAATTATTTGGTGAATTTAAAAATATTGTGCCATTTTATATTATTAACATCAAAAAGTAAAATGAAATTGACAAATGAAACTTTTTTATGGAGGACGGAGGAAAGCAAATGAATTTGTAGCAACTCAATTTCTCATTTTAAATTTTAATAAATTTATGGGACTGGGATTTTGGAATAAATTCATTTTATTAATTTTGTTTCAAATGCAATTTTCTGTTCAAACAAAATTATTTTATTCTTCCGTAATAATTAAAATCATTTTAAATTTACCGTCCATCTTGCTTTTCTCTAGTTCACTAACACACACTTATGTGTGCAATTCAAAAATCTTAGAAATCAATAAGAAATCATCTACTTTCTTCGTTTTAAAATCAAAATATAATTTCTTAAAAATGGCTTTTAATTTTTAAATATATTTTTAATATTTGTTGAAAATATTATATCGGTGACATTATACTATTTAGTATACCTAAAATATAAATAATGATATATTATAGTATTTTTTATAATTTCAAATTGAAAATATATTTTAATATTAAAATAAATTAAATATATATTATACTATTTTTAATGAAAGAAGTATTTTATAGTGGAGGAGTAGTCCTGATTTACAAGTCAAAATCAGAAAATGTACCTGTTACTACTTAAAAATAAAAAATATAATAATAGTAGAGGCCAGAGGGTAATTTCAAAGGACAAGAGTACTAGGTCTACCGACTATACTGAAAGAAGGCAGAAGGAAGAAGGCAGAAGGAAGAAGGCTTTTCTCCTCCGCCTGGTAAGTGGTAACACTAACCCTCCTTCTTTTTACATATATATTTTCTGATACACATGCGCATAGATAGATAGGTATATAATCAAGCTTTAATTTTTCTATACCCAATTCAAGATCCATAGGGTTTCTGTATTTTTTTCCCTCTTTTTTTCACCACTCTACATTTCCTTATGTGTGCCATTCAAAGAGAGTATTTCTGGAAATTGCAAAGGTAATATGTTAAATACAGTATGCAATTGGTTTTCTGCATATATGCATTATATTCCCTTTTTCGTTTTAATTCTCATTGAACATGGTGAGAACTTGTATATATGTATTTTGTAATATGTGATTGATTTACAACAGAGAGTTTGTTTTTGCAGACATTGAAGCTTAAACATATAGAGACATGCCTCATAGAACTCGGCCGATGGCTGCACTCTTGTTGTTTACTGGTCTCAATGTGCTTCTTGTTTCTTCGATCACTCCAGTTTATGATTTTGTCTGCTTCAATCCATATTGGGAGAGAAGGGTATGGATTTCTTCTCTTAATTTCTCCAATATTATTAATTGCTTCCATATGAGCTTCTATTAAGTTGCAATGTGCGAGAGCAATATACCATGTACGCCTTAACTTTTCTTGCTCAAGCCTGACCTTTCCAACCTTCTATATTGTGGATTGAGCATAGTTCGAGTTATTTGAAGGAAACTGAATGGGGTTCTTAATGAGCTAGGCCTAAGCTAAACAGTTATATCATTTATAGACTTATAGACAAACTTATATAATGAGATTATTTTAAAATTTAGAGTGAAATGTATTTATCTGGTTAACCTAGAATATTGAGGCGTTTCTTAGACTTCACATTTCAATGAACTGGTCGCTTGAGCCGAAAATTGCATGTTATTAATCTGTTGTTCACTTAATAACAATTTCTACAGGATTTCTTAGAATCCAGCTTGTTCATGATGTCGTCCAGGTTTCTGATGCGCAACTGACCATTTAGTTAGGTGGTTGAATTTTGATTATGGAAGTAGGCAGTTACCGGGCATGATCTGTATAAAGCCTAGGGGTAATCTAGTTTCAGATAACAACTTAAAGGGTACATCCAGCAGAAAAGGTTTGGGGTGATCTATACGTTCATGAAACATGAAAGCATATGTAACAATTATCGAAGATGTAAATGCATTAAGAAAGCAGGATATAGGATGATGCTAGACATGACAAATTATATATATATATATATATAGACACACACACACGCGCACACAATCAGGTTTCAGATATTTGCTGAAAAATCTCCTTTCTTGTAGTATCATATGTTTTGGTCAGAGAAGTAAACATTATGTTGCCCAGAGAACCGAGAAAAATATAAAATATTCCCAATGCAAATCATTTCTTTCTTAATAAACTGATTGAGTATACTAAACCTTCATTGTATTCTGTTTACAACTACCCTCTAGTTTTAGCAAGAAAGGCCTCATCGTGATGCCCTAACCAGTATTTTAAAAGGCGATAGGCTTGCGTGAGGGTGAGGCATTCCAACTCCCTCGAGGCTAGGCACAAGTCCCAAAGTGGTAAATAAGTCGAGCACGAAGGCCAACCTTGCAAGCCTCTCTCCCAAAGAATTGCGTTTTTGCTGCGTTTCGAGGAACTTGCCCCATGAAAAACATTGGTCCGAACTAGTTGAGCATGTAATGAGAGGTTTTTGATTCTGACTACTTTTGTTTAAACAAAAGTGAAGATAGCAGTGAGGAAAGGCTTGCATGCATGTTCAAAATTTAATACTTATTTTCAGCCAAGTTAATTTATTTGAAAAGTACCTGGGAGATGTATTAAGGAGTATCTGGAAGTGTCACCAATAGCCAATACTTATTTTGCTGCGTTGCTTACACTGTTACTGTATCTTTGATTTCTTTATGTTTATTTGTTAATATTATATTTGTTCCAGAGAGAACGCCGACGTCAAGAACGTGAAGCTGATTTGGCAAGGAGTTCTATGTCAAGATGACTCTAGGTCAGAAATTTGTAGTAACAGGCTTTTTATTTGTGGCTTATCTTTATACTCTATTGTAAGTGGGTGAAGCTTCCTGTGGTTAGAAGAGAGGAGGGAGGGGGGGGGACTGCTTGAACAAGATAAAGATATTTTTACTGATATTGTCAATTTAGTCTTGAAAATGTGAAACACCTGAAGAAGATTTGTAATACATGGATGTAGTTTTACCTCAACAAGCTTCTGTTGACACTAATCAAAAAAGAAAGTAAAAGGTTCTTTTGGCTCATGAGGAACTGTTGGAGTAATTGTTGCTTCTGATGAGGAGAAAGCTCTTCCAAGATATAATTAATATTTTTTATTCGTCACAAAAACTCCTTCTGCCATGAAGTATACTATAGGCTTAAGAAGTACTTAAAGTCTAAAACATGCCTCTGACGCTATTCCCATCCATCATATCTAACATGACCCAATTTCTTCCACCAACAAGAGGAAGACTTGCAGATGGAAAGGGCAAACGGAAATAGAAGGGGATGTAATCAAAATGTGTCCTTATTTAAGTTTGACTAGAAAAGCTAATACTGGATCATATTGAACCATATAACTTACTAGCATGGAGTTTATAGAAAATTCTGTTGTTTGTTATGTATTGGTTTCCCGAGGAAATGCTAATGATGGACCTTGTAATTTTTTAATGGCTTTCCGTACCAAAGATTTTGTTTCTCCTAATTCTTGTTGTTACAAAGTTCTATTGGTGTTGCCATATTCACCACTGTCATAGATTAGAGTGTAATCTCTACAAGCCTTTCTTACAATAGAAAAGCTCTTATATTAAATTTCTATTTATACTTGCAATTTTTTTTTTTTACCATTTATCTGCAATTTAAATGTGATGCTAAAGTAGTTGATATTGTTGAAGTCCACACTGAGAATTGCCTGTGAGGACAACCAAGTTGTATATGGGAACTAGGAGCCATATCTCTTTCTCATTGAACATTGTAGGCAATGCAGTTACTAACAAATAAGCCCAATGTATGGTCTGAATAGCTGCGGAAGAAGATTTCTGTTGTCATTTCTTGCACATATACTGTGTACTCAGAGATCTTGGAAGTTCTGGAGAGTATTTATCTGTCCTTCATGAAAGAGTTTCTTCTTCATTTGACGGTTCAGTGACTAGTGAGATGTTTGTAAACTGTGGTGGTCCTCGCTGCATCCTGTTATGTTTTGGAAGGACCTTTCTTTGTCCCATTTGTGTGCTTCGTTTGCAAAAAGAAGAATTCTTGTTGTTCGTTTGCAAAAAAAAAATTAGAAAAAATTAGAAAAAAAAAGTAATTGAAAAACTAAATTGACGAAGCTCCTGTCATACTGCTATTTTATTACTTGAAGCATAGTGCTGCTTTTTTAATGTTGAAATTGCAGCATAACGAACAAGGTACTAGTTTTGTTTGGGTGTGCGATTATATAATAAACTATGGGTGTCCCCAAAGGAGATAATTGTTTCTATGATTTTTGGAAAATTCTAATGTCGTGCTTTCCTGAAAACAATCCTGCAAACAAGGTACACTAGGAATTAGGTAATTATGTTTTATTTGTGCGTTCTCTTATCTATTTTTTGATTATATCCCTCAAAATTAAACTATGACAGGTTTGTGTAATTTTGGAGTTTGGTGTATTTACTGCCACTGCACTTACTGACTGCACTTGGTTTGGTTTGTAGGGCAGTGATTGGATTTAGTGATAGTGTGATTCAAGGAGAGTGGACTGGAGATTTTTGCAAGCTCTTGTACATTAGAATTGCCCATCGGTAGCATTGTCCTAAATGAGGTCAATTACAGAGCTGGGCTTCAGTTTAGGGTGGAGTTATGGTAATATCACTGGTTGGTCATTGTTGTTTAGGTAATTTTAGTTGGGCTGAATTTACCATTTAGTTATTAGGACATGTGAAGAGTTTTCTCTGTAGAAACCTAAAACTTTGTTACACATTAGTATGAGCTTGTCTAATCACTCCAAATCATTAACCCATCTGAATATCAAAGATTATTTTGATAGGAAGAAGTGGATACTAATATAACACTGTTAACTTTTGACTAACTGATTTCCTTTCTTTTTTTTTACCAAAATAATGAGAATTAGTTTTTGTTCGGATGATTGGATTTTGTTGTTAACCCAATTCAATTTATTTGATATATTTGTTGTTTTGGACTTCAGAGGTAGCTAATTAGGGTTTTTTTTGTTTGATTATTCCTTTCAAATTTATGATTTTTATTTCTTGGTGAGAAAAAGTATGGAAGGACGAATGGAATGAATCATTACACTCTCCATTCTATTTCTTCAATCCAAACGTAACATTAATATTCTCAAGGTAGCTACCATCATTATATTACTACTCCTGAAAATTTTCATTCCATATGGTAGTTTATGGGTATTAAATGGTTTAGGAACTTTACGCATCTATTTGACCGGCAGGCAGTTTCTTACGACTCATCCATCTTGGTTATTGCCGTTTGTGCCTAGCAGCAAGACGGGAAAGGGAATTAGTATCGTTGGTTGATTTATAATATATATATATATATATATATATATATATATATATATATATATATATATATATATATATATATAGGTAAAATAGAATATGTTTAATAGTATAATTTTATCAAAACGATATAAAGAATTATGCTATTTTTAAGGCGTGCTCTTAAGAATTATCCTCTTAATCCTTCCCGTATATATATATATATATATATATAGAGGGCAAAGGTGCAAAAATGCCCCTGATGTTTACACGGATGTCTTACTTCCACTCTAAACTAATTTTTTTTTCCAAAAGTACCCTTAACGTTACAAATTTAAGGTCAATTGTGCCCCTTCCGTTAAAAAAATCCACCTAGACAAACGGACGTGCTAAGCGATTGACACGTGGCAAAAATAAATTTTTTATTATTTTTTTCTCTTTCTTCTCTCTTTTCTCTTCCCACTACACCTTTTTCATCATTTTCCTATTCTTCTTACTTCGTGGACTGCGTTTTCTCTCTCATCCCAAGAACAAACACAAAACATTTACTGATAAATTCTCCAATTTTATTTTCAGTAATTCAAGCAATAACAAAAATGTGTGAAGTTATATCAATATTGTTGTATCAACCAAGAGACAAGGGTAATGAAGGCTTCAACATCCAACGATCTAAAATCATTTGGAGCTTCAACATTGGATGACCCAAGAATTTATCTCTCTCTCTGCCGAAAACTTCACCCCACTGTTACGAACAGGGTGTCAAAGAAATAGATCATATATTATCACAACTACAAGTTAAAAATAAAACCCTGCATCAAATTCTTGAATTCTAAGACAAAAGATTAGGGGCCCATTGAAAAGAAATAGAGTAATTTAAGACTCACCAAGAACAAATACAAGTTTTGAATTTCATCATCACAATATATATCACTCTAAAGCACTAAAAATCGCTTCTTTGATTTTTTCGAAAAATTCATTTTTCAAGATCATAATGTATGTAGTATATACATATATCTACATACAAAACCCGATTATGATGAAAAAGGGTATCCCAAATCAAATTCTCCATCAAATCACAAACAATTACGAGTAGAAGACAAGTGAGACATTTTGTATTTGATAGAGACTAATATGAAAAATCCATTATCTATATCTTACTCTTGTGCATTTATTTCTTTAACAAGAACACAAAAAGAGTATTCCCTGCTCCAAATCCTTCTTCAAATTAAAAAAAATTATTTGTCTCTACTTTACCGGAGAAGAGAGAGTAAATCTCGGTTGGGTAGTACAAAATCTCACAAATATACATCGATTACAAGGAATCTTTAACTCCATGAAATGAAATGTAAGAGGCTAATGATAAACATCGGTTCCATCAAATCGTGACGACTCTCTCCGATTAGCTCCAAAACCGGAAAAAATTGCGAGAGTTTTAAGCGCATTATATACCGAAAAACAAAACAATTGCAGATAGAGAGAAAAGAAAAGGAAAGGAAAGGGTTTATCTCTATCAATGAGTTTAAAAGGGTACAAAGAACTCAACTTTTGATTTCTCGTTGAATGAACCGTAGGTGGGTTTTTGGAGTTCTTGATGAAATGGGTTTTTGTTTGTTGCTTGAATTATCAAAATGAAATTGGAGAATTTATCAAGAAAATATTTGTGTTTGTTCTTGGGATGAGAGAGAAAAAGCAGTCCACGAAGTAAGAAGAATAGGAAAGGTGTAGTGGGTAGAGAAAAGAGAGAGAAGAAAGAGAAAAAAAATAAAAAAATTTATTTTTTGCCACGTGTCAATCGCTTAAAGACGTCCGTTTGTCTAAATTGAATTTTTTTAACGGGAGGGCACAATTGACCTTAAATTTGTAATGTTAAGGGTACTTTTGGAAAAAAATTAGTTTAGGGTGGAAGTGGGACATCCGTAAACATTAGGGGCATTTTTGCACATTTGCCTTATATATATATATATATATATATATATATATATATATATAAGGATCAGTCATCGTCCTTATCTTTATTCATTAAATGCTCACCCTTTTTTTTCGACACGATTTCGGTATACAATTGTAAATCTATACTTTTAAGCACGCTATATATGTTGTCCGTCGCTAAAAGTATGAACAACAGGTTTGTATAACCGAAAATGTCGCCTAAAGGGGGGTGAACACAGTGAAAGAAGATAAAGGGTATGCACTTGATCCTCGCTTTATATATATATATTATGCGAATCAAGTTCATTACTATTTATCTTTCCTTATATCTTTTTAAGGGCGACGATTTTGGTCATATGGCTGTCGCCTATACTTTTAGCGACGAACAACATATAGCGTGGCTAAAAAGTATAGACGATAATTGTATGATCAAAAATCGCGCTTAAAGGGTGGGGGGTGAGTACGCGTGAAAGTAAGATATAATATGACTGATCTCATATATATATATATATATAGATTCCATCCACAACAATCGGTTTGCTTGGTTGTTGGGGAGCAACCCATTTTGGCCACCCGCTACTACCCGCTTATATAAAAAAAAATAAAATTGTCTAAAGTAGCCTTAAGACGGTAGTAGCGGTGGCCAAAAGGTTGCTCCCAACAACAATTCTTTGTCAGGATGGAATCCATATATATATATATATTATTGTGATCCTCATCCTCGGACGACAGTCTAATCTGAGACCTTTTTTTTTTTTTTTTTTTTTGAAACAACTAAAAATAATAATAATAATTATGGGCTGAATTTTTATAATAAAGTGTTTTTGGGTGTGTTTTGGATGCCTATACCAAAAAAGTATGTACAATCTGCATAGACTGTACAAACATGTTTTGGTATAAGCATCCAAATCACACTCAAAACACTGTATTATGTAAAAATTTCAGTTCCATAATTTTTTATTTTTTATTTTAGTTGTTTCAAAAGAAAAAAAAAAGGTCCAGATTTTATAGAAGTCCCATCCCCCAACTGGATCCGGACTCTCTCTCTCTCTCTCTCTCTCTCTCTCTCTATATATATATATATATATATATATATATATATATATATATAAGCAGCCGATAGTAATAAAAAACAAGATGTGAAAACCTACTACCTTCACAGAAAATAGCAGATTTTTGATGAGTTGGAGGTAGTTGTTCGTTATCTGTCTTGTTTATGTCATCAACATAAACTACTCTACTGCATCTTCTAGGGATATGGATTTGGTTCCTGTTCAATACACTTTTTCAAGTTTACTAAAAATTAACATACACACATCAATATTGAAAACTGTTTAAACAAAGTATTATTAATTTTGAATTTCAAAAGTCAATAATACAAATATCCAAAAGCAGAAAATCTTAAAATTACTCTTGCAACCTAATTGTCTTCAGTCCAACAACTGAGATACGGAAGTTTTCTTAAACGGATCTACCCGGGCCAACATTCCTGGTGCTCTATCCGGATATATATTAGCAGCTATCATCCTCTCCCTCATCCCATAAGCCGAAGAGTTGGCATTTATATACGCCTTCATAAGACACTGGAACTGCCGGAATCTGGGAACATACCCAGCTTGACGCATCCTGTGAAACATTTTTTCAGCATTATGTACATCACCCCTATTAGAATACTGGTCCATAATAGCCATGTAGGAATTAAACATGGGCTTCATCCGGTTTTCCTGTGCTACCTTCTGAAGGATTGAGTCGGCTTTTTCCACCTCGCCCGCTTCCAGATAAAGCTTAACAAGTGCATCCCAAGTCAGTGGGCCGATACGGCAGCCACTATCTGCCATCCGCTTCACCAGATCCTTCCCCTTGCCCAACAGCTTATGATTCGCATAAACTTTCAACATAACGGAACATATCTTCGAAGAAACCTTTTTCCACCTTTTTAACATCATCTCAAAGACGGCCTCTGCTTCTTCAACTTTATTTAGCTTTCCCCAAGCTTCAATAGCAGCCAAACACTGACCTATATTCATATCAGTCTGACAAACTTTCCAGATTCTACTCACTTCATCAGCCTTTTTAAGCGATGCATACAGAAGAAGTAAAGACCCACAAGCCGCACGGTTCTCATTTAAATCGTCTCCTTCCATCTCTTTCATAACAGCCTCAGCTTTCTCTCTGCACCCACAAGAGACATAATGCTTAGCCAAGAGGCTTTGTGTACGGATGCTAGGTTCTATTCCCTCTGCCCTCATTGTCTCAACAATTTGCTCCATCCCACTTGTATCCTGGGACTGGCTTTTGGCATCTATTAATACATTGTAAGTGAAGAGAGTAGGCTTGACATTTTCTTTCTCCATTAATAACAATACATCAGATATCTTCTTTGGGTCAGTCCTTTTATATAAGAGCAGCAATTGATTAAAAGCAAAAGGAGATAATGTAAATTGTAGGTCCTTCATTTTCTTGAACACTTCCTCCGCTTTTCTTATATTGAGGACAACAACACAATTAGCCAACAATGTTCGGTAGATTATCTCCCCTCTGAAGGATTTAGGAACCATTTCGATAAAGCATTCTGCCTTCTGAAGACCTTGTAACTTGGCAATCAAATCAAGGCGAGAAGCATAATCCATCTCAGAAATGTCAAGGAGCTTAGATGACTCTAACCACTCTGAGAGCTGCAATGCAATATAACAGAGTTAAATAATTTACAAAAAAATTACCAAAAACAATAGAAAGAAAAGAACCACTCCTATAAGCTAGGATGGGACATAAGCAAACCTAGGTAATTAATTATACAGGAGGAGATCTAACATAAGCATTTAAGCTGATTACAAATGTGAAGCAGAAACAACAAATCCACTCAGCTCTATCATGATACACCTATGTTAGAAAAGGAAAAAGAATTAAATTAAATGCCCCTATTGTACACTCTCCTGTAGGAGACCAGCGAGAGAAAAAATTACCAAACCAAGCCCACCACACCCACTCTCCAATGTGCACGAGGATTGGGCAGCACATTTCAATAACATATCTTAACACTTGTCCACCAAAAACAAGGATATCTATCAGCCTTCTGTTTTCTGCTTTCAACAGGAATTAAGCTCCAGACCTCAAGTATGATGTCTTTTTATCTTTTTGAGGTGTATGGAAAATTTGAAAATATCAAGTCAGGATAATAATTAGCAAATTGATTCTAAGATATCGGTTATACAAGGCCTACAAACGAACCAAACCATTCGCGAATAGGTTCGGTTCGAGTTCGAGTTCAATTGGATTGCCTTATAGAGTCAAGTTCGCACATGGTATTACGTTCTATTGCTCGATCGATAATGTTCGCGAACCATATGGTTCAGTTCGACTTGTTCACGAACAGTTCGGATTCGGTTCGAGTTCGCTTCAAGTTATTCACAAGTAGCTTGTGAGATACTTGAGTATTTACAATATTTGACCTAATTTTTGCTTCAGTGCGTTGACGATATTCGATGTTCGACTATGTTCGCAAACATGGTGATTCATGTTCAACTATGTCCGCAAACTCTCACAAGAATTTTCGCAAACAACAAACGATCCGAACTCGTACATGTGTAGTATTGGTTCGATCGTGTTACTCAAACATGTTCGAGTTCGACAAAGTTCAGATCGAATCGGATCGTTTGCAGCCTAGTTATATGGTATAAATCTCTTGTTAGAAGGAATTTGGGATAGAAAGAGCAGTAGTAACTTGCTATTATAAACATCAAAGTACAAACATTATTAATAATGACACCTACCACTTGGGATTTGGGAAGCAGTCCAAAGGTACATAAAAGGTAAAAAGTACTGAACAGTTGTAAACTGTGTGCAACAATAGCATGCACAATCTACTAGATTGGTTATCCTTTCAGTATAAAAGACGCATCAAGAATCTGGGTGAATATGGAAACCAAAAATAAAGTATAACACTCCACAAACCGAAGTAAAGGATCTGAGAATGAGACAAATGTTAAAATAGCATTAACCAGCCAAAAAGGGAAACAACAACAACAAAAAGAAAAAGGAAATTTTCCCCACAATACCAATATTAGGTTTCTTGTCCTTTGGGAGAAGGAGATAGGAAATACATGAAAACATGTTGAAACAAGATCCGGTTCTAGATGATAAACAAAACTGAGATACTACACTAAAACAAATTATGCAATTTACATCATGCTCTAAAAGGGATGACTGTTTGTAGAACATCGAGCACGTTCATTAATCTAAACAAAAGAGAAAATTTCATATAAAACAAAACAACAAGGTATTCAAAGATAATTAGGCATTTACACACTATCCCCATCCATATTGGGATTTAAGCTAGTCCAACTTATGCAATATTTCAATCACCAAGAACCTCAAGCCACATATTTTGACAGGTAAGAATCGAACACAAGAAGGCTCCCACCCCATGTGCCCTTAACCACTGGTATACCCCTGTTGGTCCGGTTAAGTTGCATTAAATAGTTTTTACATTAAATCACACTTTTGTTAAGAAAATAGCCAGAAGGTCGAACTCATGTAACCAAGATTTTGATTGTCCAAGAAAAAAAGGGTACTAGAAATAGGAATAAAGACATTATGTGAAACAAATACCAAATAACATAAATCATATGCAGAAGATAAACTAGTACACCTGCAAGGCCCTCTCGTGCATCTGATGCTCCCGAAGATTGAGCAAAAAAAGAAAAAATATGCAACAAAATGTAAGTCAAATCAAAAAAAATCATATGCACAAGATGAACAAGTAAAGACACCTGCAAGGCCTTCCCATACATCAAACGCTTCCGAAAATTGATCATGAGATTTGATATATCTTCTCTATTCAAATCATTTCCTTCTTCAACCCACTTATCTAACACCTTCTGGATTGGAAAACCAGGAGCATCCATGATAGCCTTGAACAATCGTGAAAAAGCCTTTGTTGGACTAAATCTTTTCTCGCTTAAATCTGCCTCAGTATCTGACAGCTCCAACTCCTTTTTAAGTCCTGCCACATTGTCACCATTATCCTCCTCTTCAGAGATCTCAGATCCAGAGATTAATTCATCTTCATCTTCATCTTCGTGAGCCATATTGCTTGCATGATTTTCATCAGTTCTAGTTGGAGTCTCAAGCTCAGAAAACCCATCCTCCAAATCATCATCTTCCTCTCCACTGCTCTTCATCCCAGCCGGTGAAGAAAAATGCTGCCTTCCAACAAATGGTTTTGAGGAATCACATCTGCTGTGGTGATATCTCTTCAAAGATACAAATCTATCAAATGTTACCTGCTCCCCCTCAACAAATCCAGCATCATCTTCTTCTAAGTAACAGCTTGCTATTTCAAATCTG
The DNA here is from genome assembly GCA_020205605.1 of Panax ginseng. NCBI lineage: Eukaryota > Viridiplantae > Streptophyta > Magnoliopsida > Apiales > Araliaceae > Panax > Panax ginseng. The sequence goes on from CM035146.1 coordinate 103,699,864, forward strand.
GTACAACCAGCTCGAAAGCTTCCTGAATTAAATGCTCTGTTCCTGGATACAAAACAAACATATATCAGTACCACGGTGAACATAAAACATAACAGCAGAATGTATAACCCAAAAAAGCCTTAAATGTCTCATTTGTAATATCCGAAAATGATGCAGAAACTTTTTGGGACACCTAATACTGAATTCAAAACAAGGCATAAGACTTCATAAGTTAGACATGAAAAAAGCTGGAAGCTGGCCTTACTTCTCAACTTAATTGTCATTGAGCTTTAAGATGGTTAAATAATTTAAGTTGTCCCAAATAACCTAGCTTATTTACACCAAAAAACTATAAGTTGATAAAACAAGCTATCCCAAATGTGCTCTAAAACCACTTCATTCAATTGTTAATTAGTTTTCACAAGACAAGTGACACTTTACAACAAAACAGAGTCAAAATGAACTAGTTCTTTTTTATTATACTACGTTTGCAAAATATATAAACTTATTAGTTCTTACTAGGAGGGAAAAGAAGTTCATATCAAATTATCAATTCGTAAAACCATTTTGGGTTCACTTTTTGAAGCATATTATGACTGAAAATATATAAATCCACGTTGCAGCATGAATCCTAATCTTCAACCAAATGGCATCAAGTGGTTATTGGTATGCATGCACCCTGGTATTGGTTTGGGTTCCCTCATCATATGTACATATATGTGTGTGTGGGGCAAGAAAAATAAGATCCATTAACAAAAATCTATATATGTGAATAATCAACTTTTAAAAATCCTATTATGAGCATAATGTAACTCAAACAGAGCATAAGCCGGATTTCGGTTATGTCTGCATTTCTCGCAGTACAGATAATATAAAATACAAAAAGAGAGGGGGATTTACTTGAGTGGATTAGAAGCTCGACGAAGAGCCCACATGGTGATTTCAGCGCTTGTTTGATTGAAGAAACCCTAGTTCGAGAAGAGAGGGAGTGCAAAAGAAACCCAACCAGTGTCTTAAACCCTAGACCGAGAAGAGAGGAAGGGCAGTGTTAGTACCAATAGGCAATAGGGCTTCTCCACAGGGGAAGTGATATTTTAGTGAGAATTTTTTTTTGGCAAAACTAGTAAAGTATAAAGGGATAAATAACGTTTTGGTCATTGTACTGGGGTCCGGTTTTTATTGTGGTTATCGAATTTTTTTTTATTACAATTGAATAATTGTACTTTCAAAAACTTACAAAATGGTCATTCCGTCCGATTTTTCGTCCAAAAAACGTTGGGAATACTGATTGTGCAAGTTGACTTGACTTTTTTGCTTACGTGAAACACAGAAAAGACAAGCAGGTAGATTATTATAGCACAAATGACCAAAACTATTAACTACTTTACCTAAACAATTTCAAAACTAATAATAATAATAATACTAATAATTTCAAAATAATAATAATAATAATAATAATAAATACTATTAATAGTAATAATTTTAAATTCTATTTTAAATTTTTTTTTAAAAATCATTAATTTTAAAAAGTCTTTTTAAAAAAATAGTTTTTAAAAAAATTGTTTTTTAAAATTCATTTTTTTTAAAAAAGTCCGTTTTTTTAAAAACGTTAATTTTTATAAAAAGCGTAATTTTTAATTTTTAAAAAACGTTAATTTCTTTTTAACTGAACTAATATTTTTTTTTAAAAGTCTGTTTTTAAAAAAAAGTTAATTTTTATCAAAACAGAAAATTTTAAATTTTTTTAGAAAATTAACTTTTTTAAAAAAAAATTAGAAATTTAACGTTTTTTAATTTTTTTTTAGAAAATTAACGTTTTCAAATTTTTTTTAGAAAAGTAACGTTTTTTAAATTTTTTTAGAAAAGTAACGTTTTTTAAAATTTTTAGAAAATTAACGTTTTTAAAATTAACGTTTTTTAAATATTTAGAAAAGTAACGTTTTTTAAATTTTTAAAAATTGACGTTTATCAAATTTAAGAATTTTTTAAAAAAATATTAGTTCAGTTTAAAAAAAATTACCGTTTTTAAAAAAAAAATTAAAAAATTCTATTTTTTAAAAAAAGTAACGCTTTTTAAATTTAAGATTTTTAAAAAAAACAGACTTTTTTTAAAAAATATTAGTTTGGTTTAAAAAAATTAACGCTTTTTAAAAAAAGTACTTTTTAAAAAAATATTAGTTCGATTAAAAAAATAACGTTTTTAAAAAATTAAAAAATTACTTTTATAAAAATTAACGCTTTTTAAAAAAACACTTTTTTAAAAATTTGAATTTTAAAAATGCAGATCTTTTTTTAAAATAGCTTTTTAAAAAAGACTTTTTAAAATTAATGATTTTTTAAAAAAATAAAATTTTAAAATTATTACTATTATTATTATTATTTTGAAATTATTATTATTATTATTATTATTATTATTATTATTATTATTATTATTATTATTATTATTAATTTTGGAATTGTTTAGGTGAAGTAGTTAATAGTTTTGGTCATTCATCTTATAATAATCCGCTTTTTGTATTTTATCGTGGGTCTATCGTGTAAGAAAAAGTCAAGTCAACTTCTGCACATACCAACATTCCTAACATTTTTTGACTGGAAAATCGGATTTTAATTACCATTTTATAAGTTTTTGAAAGATCTGATTATTCGATTGTAATAAAAAAATTTCGAGAACCACAATGAAAATCGGACCCCAATACAATTACCAAAACGTTATTTATCCCAAAGTATAAATGTAGTTACTTTTTATTGATTACACTATTAATTTTTAATTTTTTAAATTATTTTATTAAACTAATTATTATTTTAAAATTGGGTCATTCCGTTAAAAAAATTAAACTGACGTTAATTTTTTATCAAAAAAACTAATGAATTAACCACTGTAATTTGTACGATTTACTGATTCTACCATTGAACTTTTAATTTTTCAAATGACTCTATTAAACTAATTAATATTTTGAAATTGGGTCATTCTGTTATCTTTGTCTCACGAGTGTTAAATCATTTCAATTTTGTATCTTACGTGGATATGAAAAAGAAAAAAGAAAATAAATAAATTTGATTTATTCTCTATCTCTTTCTTCCTCTCATCTCTCTATTCTCCCATTCTTCTATATCAAATAGATTTACGTATTTTTTTCCCTCTAAAATCTATGAAATTTCCTAGATTCGAATATCAAAAACATTGAATTGAGCTTTAAAGTTTAGCATTACATATAACAATAGAGTCTGAATCTCCAAAAACAACAACAGATGAAGTAAATGGTGTTGCAGTAAGTTTCCTCAATCTCACCTTCGATTATCAACAGCCTTATGTCTCCGAACTCTTATCATTCACTCTCGATATTTTGGAAACTGATATTTTCACATATATTTTTGATATTTATATGTTCCTCTTTCACATGAGCATAAAGTAAGTTTTACCTTCATGCACGAGCGAATACATTTAGGGGGCAGCGGGCCATGTTGTAAATATGTAAATGAATAAATTTAAGTGAACAAATTAATGGAAGAGTTAAACTTGGAGGGGCAAAAAAAAATTCATTCATATTTTAAATACAAGTATAGACAAATGTAGATTCATTCTACTTCTGTCTTCTAAATTGTATCTAAATATTTTTTATTTAAAATTTCTTTTTTAGTTTAGAATATGAATATTTATTGTAATTTATAAACATTATTATGATTAGTTCAAGTTTTTTTGTTTAACTTTAACAAAAAAATTAGTTAAAATCCGTCCTTGCTGAAAAAAATTTATGGATCCGGCCCTGCTTTCATGTGAAATAGAATCATGTGAAAATATCAAAAATACATATAAAAACAGTGTTCCTTTTTATATCAAAAAACAAAAATTGTTGAAGGAAGTTCGCGTAAGAAAGTTCATATGATGAGATGTTTGACGAAATATAAGTTTATTTTTGAGCATTTGTTGTTTATATGTTTATTGCTATTAAAAGTCAAATGAATTAATATTTTTTTAATAGTTTGTAAAAAAACATTTCAATGATTTGTAAGGGAAAAAAATTGACTTAGCTGACCGTAGGAAATATATATATATATATATATATATATATATAGGGCAAAGGGTCAAAAAAGTCTCTAATGTTTATCGCAATGTCCCACTTGCACTTTAAATTATTATTTTTTTCAAAAGTACCCTTAACGTTATATTTTTGGGTCATCCGTGCCCCTGTCGTTAACAAAAGACAAACGAGGTTAAAATGTGATGACGTGGTAGGCTTAAATATAAAATATATTCTAAATAAAATAATATATATCATTTAATCAAAACAAAAAATACTAAAATAAAAAATAAAAAAAGCATAACATATTTACATCATTTATTCAAAATAATAAAATTCAAATTATTTTGTTAACTAATCAAAACAACTAATTAAATAAAATAAGTTGTATAACATATTTACATAATTTAATCAAAATATTAAAATTCAAAACATAACATATTTACATCAAATACTAATTTTAAAAAAATACTAAAATAGTAAAAAAAAAATCAAATTAAAAATACTAAAATTCAAATTATTTTGTTAATTAATCAAAACAACAAAAATTCAAATTACATCATTAAAATACTAAAATTATAATACTAAATACTAATTGATATAAAAATTTTAAATTACTAAAATCATAATACTAAATAATATTTTTAAACTATATAAAAATTTGATGATGTAATAATCTATACATAATCTATATATGTTATAAATAATATAAATAATTTGATGATGTAATAATCTATACATAACAGTATATTGTGACGCCCCCAAAATAGGTCCATTCCATCCAACCCATTCTGAGTCGCCAAATACATGATACATAAATAACTATAACTTTATTATTACAACATATAAACTGTGAGTTTAAATACACATATTGCCATCTAGATAATATCCACACGCAAATAAATTCCCATCATAATTATTGATACATTATTTTACAAAAATGGTGAGGACTACTAAACAACTCTCTAGAACCTTCATTCCATACCCCGACTAGTACTGCTACATTCTCACCTCCCGAGAAGAAAAATGGAACAAAAGGAAAAGGGTGAGAGCTCAACTAGCCCAAGAAAAGAATATTATGACTAAGATAATATACAACAAATTATCATTAGTCTTTAACAGAAAAAAAATCTAATAGAATACAATAGACAACCGGTTTTTAAATCAACAACTCAGCAGGTGAAACAACAATTCATTAGAAGAGTTAAGTAGAGAATGCAAATTACTATCTTCTATATATGAATTTAAAAGTTCATCGTCGATATTTTATCCTGTAACATCAATCAATATATATCCTGAATCAAATATTCATCTTTTACTACAGGCCAAAGATATTCATCAATTGATCATGTTCATCTTTTACACTACTGCCAAAGATATTAATCGATCGGTCATGTTCATCTCAACACTGCTCATCTTTGCACTACGGGCCAAAGATATTCATCAAGAAATCATTCATCTTTGCACTACAGTGCCAAAGATATTCAATAATATCATCATTTAGACCGAGGATGATGAAAAATATTTTAAAGGAAACGAATCCAAAGGAAACAAAAGAACAAATATTAAGGATTCGTATTCTAAACAATCCAAGTTCAAAAATACTTCATAAGTAATCGAAGTGGAGTAAAATTCAAGAATGATCAAAACATAGATCTAATCAAAGATAGAAATCATAACAGACGATCTTGGACACGTAAAAGAAAATTTAATTTTTACGTGAATAATAAGGTCGATTCGTGAATAAGTCTTGGATACGTGAATAAGAACTCCCGACAAAGAAAAGATAGAAATTTCATAAAAAAAAACATCATCACGCTTAATGAATAGTACTCGTGAATAAGAACTTGAGACATGAAAAGTTCTAAATTTGATAAAATTTCCAACCAATATTTTGGCATAATGATATTGAAGAAATAATATCATTTTCAATAAAATAACATCCTTTACCTCGACGAGACAAAGATTCTAAATTGAAACACCTGGATATAGATTATGACTTGAACTTGCAGACGTATAGCAATACTCAAAGTATACTCAAAATACTCACAAGAATACGCCGATAATATAGAGAGAAAACTTCAGTCATTGTGATTTTCAATTCTAACCCAAGCACCTATTTATAGAAAAATGCTTAGAACACCAAAGTAGAAAATTTATTAAAATATTAATATATATATATATATATATAAATCTTCACGCACACCTTTGAATCAAAATTCAAAGAATTGAACACATGCCTCACACATGCAAAAAACGTTTTTTGTAAAAAAAAATATTTAAAACTTCAAAAATTAATTATTTCGGAGCTTCGGAACTTCAACAATTCATAATAAATAGCCCTTTTATCAGAAAATTCGAATCTCGAGACTTTTTATAGAAAACTCAATTCTCTCTACAATTTTGCGAGAAGAAAGTTTTTCCAAATTCCAAATGCAAATTAACCAAATCCACAAACCAAGCGATTTTATAAAGTTATAATCAAATTTTAGTCAAGAAATGGAGTCCACCGACACACAAAACATGTGTTAAACAACTTTTGCAACAAAAATACCCTTCCTCCTCATATACTCATATATCCCACATTCATTATAAAAATATCATCATTATTATATTATAATAATATAATAAAATATTATTTTATCGTAAAAGATAAAATATCGATTTTCAACAATTGTCACTTTAAAAAATTTTCTCCATCTATATCCACATAAAATTAATATTTTCCTCATCATATAAATCAATAATTAATTATTCACAAATAATATTACGGAATCACAAAGATCGCAACTGTGCCGTTCAGGAAAGAGGAGGCTTTCCAATAAGGATCTCTCCTTCTTGCAAGTAATTAAAATTAGGTGACCAAACCTCTCCTTAGATGAAATTTTCTAGACATTGCCAATAATGTTATCCAATAATATTATTCAGATAATATGAATTATTGCTCTGATAATGGAAAATACCGTGTAATGATAATTTATCAAAACAACAATAATATAAAATATCAATGCAAAGAATTATTGAATCAATAAAATAAAATAATGAATAGTATTTCAATGTAATAATTATTGAGTAAGAGTGCCTTCTTTACGTAAGAATCAATAATTGGTGCAATACTGCATGTCTTCTATTCAACAACGCGTATTAGTGTGTTTTAACCAATTGTATTCCAACAAAGATAATTGTAATAACTACGCCAGTTATTTATAAACAACTTATATTTGTCATTTTCTTCATCCAATCACTTTCCGTTATGGGCCCATTAAAAAGATCAAATCATTGCATTTAATATTCTCCGATCTGAATATTCCACGACCAAAAAGAATATTCCCGATAATAATGAATATTTTATAACCACTTGCTTATTCGAAATATTTGCATATTTTACCCATAACTATCTACATTAATCAAATCAACCCTTACTATTTTAAAATAATAAATAGAGGAAAATAAATTTTATTTATTAATAATTTGGGGTCTTATATATATGTTATAATTTGATGATGTAATAATATTTTAAAAATGTATTAAAAATTCAAATTACATCATAATATTTTTAAATTGTTATGATTTTAAAATTAATATTAAAAATTACTAAAATAATTATAATACTCAGCTTTTGAATTTTAAAAATATTATTTAGTATTATGATTTTAGTAATTTAAGTATTTTGATTAAATGATGTAAATATGTTATACAACTTATTTTATTTAATTAAATTTTTTGATTAGTTAACAAAATAATTTGAATTTTATTATTTTGATTAAATGATGTAAAAATGTTATGCTTTTTATTTTGAATTTTAGTAATTTTTTTGATTAAATGATATATATTATTTTATTTAGAATATATTTTATATTTAAGCTTGTCACATGTCATCACATTTTAACCCCGTTTGTCTTTTGTTAACTCTGGTAGGGTACTGCGGATGACCCAAAAATGTAACGTTAAAGGTACTTTTGAAAAAAAATTAGTTTAGGGACGCAAGTGGAAAATTGGGATAAATATCGCCGTGACTTTTTGACCTTTTTTCCTATATATATATATATATATATATATATATATATATATATATATATATATATACATTACAATGATCTGTCCTGACTTCCTAACAAAGATTTAAAATGCGGACCCCAAATTTGATAAAAATTCAAATCAATATTTCTAAGATAATGATATTGAAGAAATAATATCATTTATGAAAAAAAATAACGATGATATAAAATATCAATGCAAAGAATTATTGAATCAATAAAATAAAATAATCGAATAGTAATTCAGAATAACAATTATTGAGTAGTGCCTTCACTTACGTAAGAATCAATAATTGGTGCAATCTGCAAATCTTCTTGTTCAACAACGCCAGATTAGTGTGTTTTAACTAACGGCATTCCAACAAGATAATTCTTGAATAACTTCACGCTGTGGTATTTATAAACAACTTATATTTGTCGTTTTCATCCAATCGCTTTCACATGGGGCCCACAAAAGATCATAGTCATATTTAATATTCTCGACAAAGATTTAATATTCCACGACCAAACTAATATTCCCTCAAATAATGAATATTTTATAACCACTTGCTTATTCAAATATTTGCGTATTTTACCCATAACTATCCACATTAATCAAATCAACCCTTACTATTTCAAAATAATAAATAGAGAAAAATAAATTTCATTTATTAATAATTTGGGTCTTACATATATGTTATAATTTGATGATGTAATAATATTTTAAAAATGTATTAAAAATTCAAATTACATCATAATATTTTTAAATTGTTATGATTTTAAAATTAATATTAAAATTACTAAAATAATTATAATACTCCGCTTTTAAATTTTAAAAATATTATTTAGTATTATGATTTTAGTAATTTAAGTATTTTGATTAAATGATGTAAATATGTTATACAACTTATTTTATTTAATTAGTTGTTTTGATTAGTTAACAAAATAATTTGAATTTTATTATTTTGATTAAATGATGTAAAAATGTTATGCTTTTTTATTTTGAATTTTAGTAATTTTTTTGATTAAATGATATATATTGTTTTATTTAGAATATATTTTATATTTAAGATTGTCATGTCATCACATTTTAACCCCGCTTGTCTTTTTTGTTAACTAGTAGGGTACGGATGACCCAAAAATGTAACGTTAAAGGTACTTTTGAAAAAAATTAGTTTAGTATGTAAAGGAAAATTGGAATAAATATCAATAACTTTTTGACCCTTTTCCTATATATATATATATATATATATATATATATATATATATATATATATATATATATATATATATATATATATACCGATCCTCGTCTTGGACTCCAACAAAGACTAAAATGCGGACCCCAAATTTGATAAAAGTTCAAATCAATATTTCGGCATAATGATATTGAAGAAATAATATCATTTATGAAGAAAATAATCTCCCTTACTATCCCTTACAATCCCTTACAATCCCTTACCTCAAAAGAAGAAGATTGACCTGGAATAACGCCGAATCGAACTTGCACCAGTATAGCAACACTCAAGATATCAAAATACTCACAAGAATACACTCGATAATATAGAGAGAAATAGAGAAAAACTTCAGTTTACGTGTGATTTTCAATTTAATCTAAGACCCTATTTATAGGAAAATGCTTAGAACACTTAAAGAAAATTTAATAAATTAATAATATATATTTATTAAATTCTCACGCACACCTAATCTGATTCAAATCAGCCACCACACCTTACCTAAATCAAAAAAACGTTTTTCATAATTAAAATATTTTAAACTTCCAAAAATCAATTATTTCAGAACTTTGGAACTTCAATAATTCATAATAAATAGCCCTTTTATCAGAAAATTCGAATCTTGGGACTTATTATAGGAAATTCAATTCTCTACAACTTTGCAGAAGAAAGTTTTTCAAAATTCCAAATGCAAAATCGACCGAAATCCACATACAGACGATTTTACGTATAATCAAATTTCAGTCAAGAAATGGGGTCCACCGACACACAAAACATGTGTTAATCATTTAATGCAACAAAAATACTTTTCCTTCTCATATACTCATATATCCCACATTCATTAAAAAAATATCATCATTATTATATTATAATAATATAATAAAAATTATTTTATCGTAAAAGATAAAATATCAATTTTCAACAATTGTCACTTTAAAAATTTTCCATCTATATCCACATAAAATGAATATTTTCCTTATCATATAAATCAATAATTAATTATTCACAAATAATATTACGGAATCACAATCGACAACCAGCCGTAGTTCTGCGGAAAGAAGGGGCTTTCAATAAGAATTTATCCTTCTCGACGCCGCAATTAGGTGACCAAACCTCTCCTTGATGTAAACTTTCTAGACATTACCAATAATGTTATCTAATAATATTATTCAGATAATATGAATTATTGTTCGATAATGGAAAATACTATGTAGACAATTATCAAACAACAATAATATAAAATATCAACGCAATAATTATTTAATCAATAAAATAAAATAATCGAATAAAGAATTCATCGTAACCATTATTGAGTAGTGCCTTCACGTAAGAATCAATAATTGGTGCAATATCGTGCCATCTTGTCTAACAACGCCAGACATCGTGTTTTTTGAACCAACGGTATTCCAATGCATGTGTTAATTGGTAACAAACTACGCTAGATTATTTATAAAAACTCCCTTTGTCGCTTTTCTTCATCCGACGTTATTCTCAAGTATTATAGGGCCATTAAATGGTACTGCGTCGTCGTCATTAATATTCCCTTGGAAAAGAATATTCCATGACCAAACGAATATTCCCCACAACAATGAGTATTTTATAACCACTTGCTTATTTTGAAAAAAATTCATATATCACCCTTAACTTTAAACTTTTATCAATTTAACCATTTATTTTGAATTGTAATTATAAGAAAAATTGAATACCTTTATTTCATAAAATTCGGGTCTTCAATCTCCTCCTTATGAAATTTCAGACTCGAAATTTACGTGCACGGTATTTTCAAAAGAGTTGAGAATACCTTTTTCCTTTTAGATTCCATCTTTCATGTCATCATGATTTCTCCATTGCTTTCATCTCCGTATTTGGATATCATTCTAGAATACGAACTTCAAAAACAAAGGTTAATTTAACAAATTAACATATCACATAATATCCCGATATTATGACTGACCAACAAATAAGCTTAGGTAGGACACACTAGCGAAGGATTTACTCATCTCTCCCCTCCTAGTTCTAATCCCTATCTCCGCCAGAGACCATATCCCTAAGCTCTGATACCAAATGTAACAACCCCAAAATAGGTCCATTCCATCCAACCCATTCTGAGTCGCCAAATACATGGTACAGAAACAACTACAACTTTATTAATACAATTGTCGTGCAAAATACGACAACACATAAACTGTGAGTTTAAATACAAATATAGACCAACTGTGACTCATGTCCCAACCGTGGGACAACACCTCATAATGACACCTTACATAAAGGTATAATCGAAAACTGCTTTTAGAAATTAGAATCTTTGGGAAGTGCTTTCATGAAACTTTCAGATACTGGGAGGCCATGCGTCCAGGGTTATGATAGATATCATATGGCCACAAAATTATTCTTGGTTGGCCCAATAGACCCCAAAGAAAAACGAGAAGATTACTATCATATTCTTCTCAATGGTGAGTCTTCTCCTGACATATCATTATCTCCACTGTCTCTAATTGGGTATATACTTCAAACAAACACCAAGATTATATAGGTAGTACTTGTAAATATACTCAGCAAGTGGATGAGCACAACCCTGTCTTATGATAACACGAGGTTGTATGTCATTAGACATCTTATATGATAGTGTCAAAACACCCTTCCAAGTTAAATTTACCTCACCTCAACATCTATAGATTCACCGCTTCTATTCCCCTTCTTATTCCCTCGCTTGTCCAAATACACACTTTTATTACTTGAAAGGAATTGTGAAGCAAAAGGGTGAGCACAACTAGCTCAGTAAAGAATATCATGACTAAAAATAATTAAATTCTCAATAGCCTTCATCAATAATAAATCAAAGATTTAGAACATATGATAGATGATAAAACTTTTCAACCATAGTTGCAGCGGAACGAGCAATCCATTAGAAGAGTCAAATAGACCATAAAATCTATTATCTTCTCCATGTTAAAAGTCCACCAACAATGTTTTATCCCTATAACATCAATCAACAATTCCTGTCCACAATCACGTGTATAACTCATAATCGTAATTGTAGTTCTAAATTCCTTTCCTCATCCAGGACAAAGATAATTTTTATCACCTGTCTTTACCTGAAACATCAAAGATCATGGTTATACCAAATCACGCCTCTGCTCATAATCATACTAATAAATTTATCTTTTCACTACGGACCAAAGATATTCATTATCATTTCATCTTTTACTACGAGCCAAAGATATTCAAAGACAGGTCATCTTTGCACTACGGCCAAAGATATTCGTCAACAGCTCATCTTTGCACTACAAAGCAAAGATATTCAACAACAGTCATCTTTGCATTACGGGCCAAAGATATTCAACAATGATATCATCTTTGCACTACAAAATTTAAAGATATTTATATCTCAAATAAATATATAATCTTTTCAAAATCTATATAAACCATAATTATAACCATGTTGATCAATTCACCTTTAGACTTAAGGTAAAAATATTCAATTGTAAATTCAATGGTCATGATCATACTAGTCCACAATTCATCTTTTGACCATCGGCCAAAGAGAACCCATAGTCATGATTATACCAATAATCTACCTATCTTTACACTCAAGTCAAAGACAAATTTCTTTACCAAGATTATAAAAATTTTATATATGATAATAAAACAATAACATCAAAACATGGATTTAATTTCGGGAGTAAGATTCATAAATCAACTATAATTTGGTTAGAAAAAAAAAACTAATTTTATAGTGAATAGTACTCGTGAATAAGAACTCATGAATAAGAATCGTGAATAAGAACTCATGAATAAGAAATCATGAATAAGAACCCATCGTGAATAAGAACTCATGAATAAAAAATTGTGAATAAGAACTCATGAATAAGAAACTCGATATGAAAAAAGTTTTAAATTTAATAAAAAGTTCCAACCAATATTCATCATAATGATATTGAAGAAATAATATCATTTTACGAAAAAAACTAACATCCTTTACTATCCCTTACAATCCCTTACCTCAAAAGAAAGCGATTTCCGACTTGAATAACGCCGAATCTAACTTGCACCGAGTAAGCAATACTCAAAGTACTAAAATACTCACAAAATATGCTCGATATATAGAGAGAGAAGAGAAAAATCTTTAGTTTCTGGTGTGATTTTCAATTCTAACCCAAGACCCTATTTATAGGAAAATGCTTAGAACACCAAAGCAGAAAATTTAATAAAATATAATAATATATATTATTAAGTTTCCTACGCCAACCTTTGTAGATCCGAATTCAAAGAATTAATGTCACACGCTAGACCCACTTTAACTCACCAAAAACGCTTTCTTTGAAAAAAATAATTAAAACTTCCAAAAATCAATTATTTCGAAACTTCGGAACTTCAATAATTCATAATAAATAGTCCTTTTGTCAGAAAATTCGAATCTCACTAATTTTTTTGGGGATTTTCCATTATCTACAACTTTTCAGAAGAAAGTTTTTCCAAATTCCAAACAGAAAATGACCGAAATCCACAAACGGGCGATTTTACAAGCTATAATCAAATTTCAGTCAAGAAATGGGGTCTACCGACACACAAAATATGTGTTAATCATTTAATATAACAAAAATACTCTTCCTCCTCATATACTCATATATCCCACATTCATTATAAAAATATCACCATTATTATATTATAATAATATAATAAAATATTATTTTATCAAAAAAGATAAAATATCAATTTTTAACAATTGTCACTTTAAAAATTTTATCCATCTATATCCAAATAAAATCAATATTTTTCTCGTCATATAAATCAATAATTAATTATTCACAAATAATATTACAGAATCACAGTACTGACAACCAGGCCGTTCCCAAGAAAGAGGGGGCTTTTCAATAAAGATTTCTCTCACTTCTTTGGCAATTAGATTAGGTGACCAAACCTCTCCTTATGTAACTTTCTAGACATCGCCAACATCTTTGTTATCTAATAATATTATTCGGATAATATGAATTATTGTCTCAGATAATGGAAAATATTGCAGTAATGACAATTATCAAACAACAAGAATATCAACGCAAAGAATTATTGAATCAATAAAATAAAATATCGAATAAGAATTCATCGTAATAATTATTGAGTAATAATGCCTTTACGTAAGAATCAATAATTGGTACAATACAAATGCTTCTTGTCGCAAAACAACGCCAGACATCAGATTTTAACCACCGCGATTCCAACAAAGTTGTTAATTGTGAATAACTACGCTACATTATTTATAAACAACTTATACTTTGTCGCTTTCTTCATCTAATCGCTTTCCGCTTATGGGACCCAAAAAAGGTCGCCGCCTGGTCGTATGAATATTCCCATGAGCGGAAGAATATTCCACCACCAAACGTAATATTCCCTAACAACAATGAGTATTTTATAACCACTTACTTATTTAAAAAAATTTCATATATCACCCTTAACTTTAAAATTTTATTAATTTAACCATTTACTGAATAGTAATTATAAGAAAAAATTGAATACTTTTATTTCATAAAATTCGGGGTCTTACACTACCCTATACTTGGTGACATTCTTCTATTATTCCATCTTTATTATTATTCTGTTGGAATATCCTGTCTGTGCATTTTACGCCGGACCTGGTTCCGTCTTTATTATTATTCTGTTAGAATATCATGTTCATAAGGCGTTACTGGCGGACCGGTTCCGCTCAGATTATTCTCATTGGAACATCCTCGCTTGCATAAATTTCGCCTTTGACACTCGTTCCGCATTTTATTATGTTGGAAGAACTCATCCATGCCAAGACCGCATGCACGGTGATTTCTTTTGTTATTTCATTCGTTATTATACTCAGTTGGTTAAAGTTTTGACTTCTATACTCCATAAAATTAGTGGAATATCCTTGATATTTGCGGTTCATCTAGTATCTTTTCATGGAAATATTCTTCTGAGCATTCTTGAATTTTACTCTACAAAGCAGTATCGTGTTGACAATTTGGACGTTATTGGTTCATGGATAAATTAATTCTTGAACTTGTTTATTAAATTCTTATATCATTGTCATCATCCTCATGTTTATATTATGTTGAAAGTCATCTGTGGCCTGTAGTGCATAGATGGACTTAGTATGATTATAACCAGGGATTATTCGGTGTAATCATGACCGTAATGTTACAAATGATGTGAAAAATCCTCATCGGGCCCGTGGCGTAGTGCATTGATGGATAGTTGTTGGCATGATCATGACCATTAATGAATACACAAATATTCTTGGCTCGTAGTGCATAGATAGTTGTAGTCGTGATACTAAAGAATATCCTCGGCGTGTAGTAGTGCGGGTGATTCGATGATGTGGATTATTTATTGTCGAGTCCCAACGATAAAAGTCATGAAAACCTTTTAAATCATAGAAGATAGTAGATTTTATTTTCTACTTGACTCTTCTAATAGATTGCTTGTTCCGTTAGCAGCTTAAACTTGATGTTTGTTATATTGTATCGCTTTAACACTTTGCTTAAGGCTAATGATAATTTATTCTCGCATTATCTTAGTAATAATATTTCTTCTTTGGGCTAGTTGAGCTCACCCTTTCTTTCACCGTATTCTTCAGAAATGAGAATATAAATTGGAGACGAGTCCTGGGAATGGAGTGATGGTCCGGAGGATAAGATTAGTAGTCCTCACTATTCTCGTGAAATAGTGTGTTCATAATTGTAATGAGGACTCCTTTTGAGTTTGTATAATCTCTAGTAGACAATAATTGTATTCAAACTCACAGTTATGTTTTGTCGTATTATACACGCATTGTTGTATTAGTAAATTGTATTTGAATTACATACTATGTATCCGGCGACCCAAGATGGGTGATATATACCTAATTTTGGGGGCGTCACGGTTAATATCAAAGCTTAGGGATATGATCCTGCTAAGATGTGAGAATAGAACTAGGAGGGAGAGACGGAAATTCCTTCGCTAGTATGACCTACCTAAGTTTTTTTTGTATTTAATTGGTCGGTCGAATATAGGGATAAATTTTACATATCAATTAACTTTTGTTTTGTGGCGATGATCCGAAAATGACATCCGAGAATGTTGAGAATAGAATGGAGCACAAAGCGATCGCTGATTCACCACATATCAATAATCGAGATAATGTGCATCGAAGGCAACAATCCTCACGCAAAAAACAACATCACTAAATGATGAATGATGGAATGTTCGGAGGCTTTATGCAATTCATGCAATGGCAAAGCAGAAACTGGCTCTCATCCAAAATATAGGTGGAACCATTGTAAACTTTCGGACGGTCACCGCTAAAACAGTTCAAGGAGCTGGGACCACCGGAGTTTATCAAGAGTCAAAACCACTAAAGGCGGAAGCATGGATAAAGCGAGATCACCAAGATATTTGATGTCTTGGGATCTTCCGATGAGCAAAAGGTTCCTTTGCGCCTTTATGTTCAAGAGAGGCGATTCTTGGTGGGAATCGGTGAAAGCGTACTCAACCTAACAAGACCAAGATGTCTTGGGAGAAATTCCAAGAACTATTCAACGACAAGTACTTTTCGAAAGTATTCGTCACATAAAAGAGGTGGAGTTTATCGTTGGAGCAAAATAATATGACCAGTGTCGCGCAATGATGAGGCTAAATATGCAGAGTTGTCCCGGTTTGCATCCCATTTGGTGGATAATGAGGAGCGAATGACGCGAATGTTTTTGCAAGGTTTGAAACCTGAGATACGTCAACATCTTATTTCTCATAAACTTTGTTTGTATTAGATGTTGTAAATAGGGCTCAGTTAGTAGAGCACGATAACGAGTCAACGCAACCAAAAGAGAGCAGCCGACAAAATGATAATACCAGTGAGAGCGGTCATCGAAGCGGTGACAACAAGCGTGGAGGGAATCAGCCGGCCAAAAATGCTAACCACTTCGGTGGTAATCAGGGCCAAAATAATAAGAATGAACATTTCAAGAAAAGGAGATTCAACAATGATGAAAAGACGTCAACACCAGCACTAGTTGTTAAGGAAAGAGAAAGACCACCTATCATATGCTTCAAATGCGGAGGGGAGGGACACATCGATCAAATCATAGCGCGATCTGATCCAAAAACATGTTATAATTATGGAAGAGAGGTCAACTTAGCCCGATTTTGTCGTTCAATCAAGACAAATTCACTAGGATGGAGGCACCAAAGGTCAGTCCCGAAAGGTCAAAACCGTAGAATGCAAGGAAGAAGCGTTTGTTGTGACCTCCCAGAAAGCAAGGAACCCGAATGAGGTCATCACGGGTAAAACTTATCATAAACTCTAAATAAGTCTATACTTTGTTTGATACTGGGTTCTACCCATTCTTTTATTTCTCCTACTTGCGCCAACGATTAAATTTGACTTGGAGAAATTAGACTTTGGGCTTATCTCATGGAAACTCCATTGGGAGAAACCATCATTACATCCACTATTTATAAGTCTTGTTTGGTTCAAATCGGTACCTTCATATTACCCGTCGATCTTGTTTCATTGAAAATACTTGCATTTGACGTGATTCTAAGGATTGATTGGTTAACTACTTATCATGCAAAATTGATTGTTTTCGTAAAGTTGTTAGCTTTTCATATTCCTAATCAACCTATTATGCGAATTCAAGCGACCAAACCATTAAAATCAATCACGGTCATCTCAAGCCATAAAGCTTATTCGTTTATTGAAAAAAGCGGATGTCAAGCGTTCTTAGCTCATGTCACGGATCTAAACAAAAATACGCCGCTTTTGAATGATATTTCTATTGTTAATGAATTTCCGACGTATTCCCTCGAAGAACTTCCCCTGCCTACCCCAGGCGTGAAATTGAATTTTGTATCGATCTTGAATCCGGTACAAAACCTATTTCCAAAGCCCCATATTGAATGGCTCCTATTGAACTTCAAGAGTTAAAAACCCAACTGCAGGAATTGTTAGACATTGGCTTTATTCGTCCTAGTACTTCTCCTTGGGGTGCTCCTGTTCAATTCGTGAAGAAGAAAGATGAGAGTATGAGACTTTGTATTTATTATCGGGAATTGAATCATGTCATCATCAAAACTAAGTACCCATTGCCACGTATTGATGACCTGTTTGACCAGTTGCAAGGAGCCAAATTCTTTTCAAAGATTGATCTTAGTTCCGGATATCACCAATTGAAGATTATAACATATGACATTCCAAAGACGACTTTCAGAACTCGGTACGGGCATTATGAATTCCTAGTTATGTCCTTTGGATTGACTAATGCTCCTGCTGCCTTCATAGATATGATGAACCGAGTATTCAAGGAATATTTGGATCACTTTGTGGTCGTCTTTATTGATGACATCCTTATTTATTCCAAAAGCCGTGAAGATCATGAAAGCAACACTTGAGGTCGACACTCCAAAAGCTTCGTGAATACAAGCTTTATGCCAAGTTGAAGAAATGTGAGTTCGGCTCGAGGAAGTAGCATTTCTTGGGCACGTAGTATCAAGTCATGGAATATATGTTGAATTCGACAAAGATTGATGCAATTCAAAGTTTGGGAGCAACTTAAATCGATTAATCAAGTCGTAGCTTTCTCGCTTATTGGTTATTATCGGAGATTCGTGGAAGGATTTTCTAATATCTACTCCATTAACTCAAATTTGACTTTGAAAGATACAAATTTCTATTGGAGCGAAGAATGTGAGAAGAGTTTTCAAGAACTCAAGAGAGACTCATTTCAAAGACTGCTACGACAATACCATCCTGCCTCGGAGGGATTTGTCATCTACGTTGATGCTTGAGCAAAGGGTTGGGATGTGTTCTCATGCAACACGGGAAAGTCATAGCCTTATGCCTCAAGACAACTCAAAGAATATGAGAGGAATTATCCTACTCATGACCTAGAGTTAAGCAATTTATTGTCTTTCGCACTAAAATTTGGAGGCATTACTTGTATGGGGAGAAGATGGAGATCTTTACGGATCATAAAAGCCTCAAATATTTCTTCACTCAAAAGGAACTCAACATGCGACAATGACGTTGGCTTGAACTGTTGAAAGATTATGATCATACCATCTAATACCATCCTGAAAAGCGAACGTGATAAATGGCGCATTGAGTAAGATCATATGCAAGTATCGAGTGTGATATTGTCAACACAAAGGCCCATTTTGTGTGACTTGCGAAAGGATGGAGATAGAGTTAAAGACTCAGGGGACCCATGTGATGATGGTGAATATCTGAGTAGAACCACTTTTTAATTGATAAAATTAAAGTTGTTCAAGCCATGCACTGAAGGCGATGCGTATGAGGAAGAAAGTGCAAGAAAGTGCTATACGGGAGGTAAGAATCGATGAAGAAGGAATACTTGAGTCAACTCCGCACTTTGTGTTCCTAACGACCCTAATTTAAAGTATAAAATCATGATGGAGGCGATGACACACCGCTTTGCAATCCATCCCAGAGTACTAAAATGTATCATGATATTCTTCATACATTTTGGTGGAGCAATATGAAGAGAGATATCGTTGTTTATCTCAAGGTGTCTAACTTGTCAACGAGTTAAAGCGAAAGATCAAGTACCAAAAGGTCCATTGCAACCACTTGAAATTCTAGAGTGGAAGTAGGAGCACATTACCATTGATTTCAAGTCACGGCCTTCCTAAGGTTTCTCAAGGTATAGATGCGATTTGGGTCATTGTTGATAGATTGACCAAGTATGCTCATTTCTTACCGACACGAAACTTATACACTTGAACGCCTTCGCTTCAGATATCTACATAAACGAGATTGTAAGACTGCGCATGGTATGCCAAGATCCATAGTTTCGATCGAGACCCAAGATTCACTTCACGATTTTAGGTTAGTTTGCAAAAAGCTATGGGCGCGGATTTGATTTAGTTCGGTATATCATCCTCGACGGACGGACGATCGATCGAGATGACTATTCAAACTCGGAAGATTTATTAAGACTTTGTGTCCTCGACTTCAAGGGAAGTTGGGACAAGTTCTTACCATTGGTGGAGTTTTCCTACAACAACAGATTATCGTTAAAGATTGGCATGGCTCCATTCGGCGTTGTATGAAAGAAAGTGTCATTCTCCAGTATGCTGGGATGAGGTGGGTGAAACAACGTTGTTGGGACCAGAGTTGGTACGTATGACTATGGAAAAGATTCAAATGATCCGACAACGTATAAAAACCTCACAAGATCGACAAAAGAGTTATGTTGATCTTCATCGAAAGGACGTGGAATTCGATATAGGAGATCATGTGTTGTTATAAGTTGCTCCGTGGAAAGGAGTTACGAGATTTGAAAAGAAAGGAAAGCTCAATCCTCGATTCATCGGCCCATTTTTAATTCTCGATCGAGTAGGAACTGTGGCCTATAGACTCGCTTTACCGCCAAGTATGTCTCGTGTTCATAACGTTTTTTCACATATCTATGTTACGTAAATATGTGAAAGACCCGCACCACATTATTGAGTTAGAACCGGACGAAATAGCGGAAGATTTAACGTATGAAGAGGTTCCTGTTCAAATCTTGGATAAGAAGGAACATATTCTACGCTCCAAGGTTATACCTCAAGTAAAAGTTTTGTATAGAAACCACGATGTTGAGGAAATGACCTGGGAGTTAGAATCTGAAATGAAATCAAGGTATCCTTACCTCTTCGACATACCAGGTACGTACCCTAATTTCGAGGGCTAAATTTCATAAGAAAGGGAGGTTGTAAGACCCAACTTTTATAAATAAAGATGAATTTTCTATAAATATTATTTTTAAATATTATGGAGTAAATTGATATAATGTTATAGTTGTGGGTAATATTTATAAATTTTGCAAAATGTACGCAGTTGTTATATAATATTCGATTGGTGGGGAATATTCATTTTAGCAGGGAATATTCGTGACGACGGACAATCATTGGTGGACCCTACAACGGAATTATTGTCGATTGAGAAAACGCATAAAAATACTTTATGAAAATAACAAATGGAAGTTTTATCGTTAATCGTTGAAACATCCGGCAAGTTAAAAGTAATCTGATGTCTGCCGTAGTTACGACAATGAGAACACGGTATTGATTATTGATGCTTACGTGAGAAGTCACTCAGTTTTGTTTAATTATTACTACGGTAATTGCTGCATAGTATCTCACGTTATTTGATTCAATTATTGTAAATATTTTATATATTATTAAATCAATAATTGAGACAACAAAGTTATTAATATTGTGAATTATAATAAAGGTGATAAGTGTTGTTAAAATTATTAAGGTTGTTTTTATGAAGTTTTGCTTATTTTATGGACCCCCATTTGCCCATTTTTCAAAATAATCAGTAGAAGTTGTTTTTTTTAAGGGGGCCCACGGTTGGGGCCCACTTGTGGAGGAAAGTCTTGGAGTGAGATTGTATGTTTGTCACGGCCGGTTGATGAAAGAAAAAGGAGTGCAGGAATGTGTTTTATATATATATATATATATATATATATATATATATATATATAATCTGATAATATGTGATATTATATATTTATATATTTTGTAAAGGTGGCCAATCAGTGGGGGTTTGAGTTATCGGGATGGAGTACTATTTTGTTGTCATATATATATATATATATATATATATATATATATATATATATATATATTATAGGTAACAATTGTTGGAGGAAGCGAGGAATCACGGGAGTATATCCCGTGAACTAGCATATGTTATATATATATATATAATATTTTATTTAAAAGTTTTTATTTTATTAGAATATTTTATTGCATAGTATCCTTTCCATTCTCCTATAAATAAAACTCATTCCTTCATTATTTCTTACTTAATTCACTAAAAACTCTGTAGAGAGAAATTATAGAAAACTATAAAAAAGTATTCTCGCTACTTCCCTACTCTTATATCTAGTTTCTTTTTACTAGGTAAGGGTTATTATTTCTTTTGTATTCATGAAGAGAACTTCATTATTCTATTCTTTATTATTCTCATTTGGAATAACCAAGATATCTGTGACTACCCTATACTTGGTGACATTCTTCATTATTCCATCTTTATTATTATTCGGCTGGAATATCTCTTATCACATGCGTTTTACGCTTTTACACAGTTAAAATTTTATTATTATTTTGTTGGAATATCCATGCATGCGTTTCTACATGGGACTCGGTTCCGTCTGTATTATTCTGTTGGAACATCCTGTGGTGCGAATTTCACTTTGACTCGGTTCGATTCTTTATTATGTTGGAATAACTTTTATCCATGCAAGTACTGCATGCATGGTGATTTCTTTTGTTATTTCATTCGTTATTATACTCAGTTGGTTAAAGTTTTGACTTCTATACTCCATAAAATTAGTGGAATATCCTTGATATTTGCGGTTCATCTAGTATCTTTTCATGGAAATATTCTTCTGAGCATTCTTGAATTTTACTCTACAAAGCAGTATCGTATTGACAATTTGGACGTTATTGGTTCATGGATAAATTAATTCTTGAACTTGTTTTATTAAATTCTTATATCATTGGCATCATCCTCATGTTTATATTATGTTGAAAGTCATCTGTGGCCTGTAGTGCATAGATGGACTTGGTATGATTATGACTTGGGGGATTATTCGGTGTGTAATCATGGTAGTAATATTACAAATGATGTGGAAAAAATCCTCGTTGGCCCGTAGTGCATTGATGGATAGTTGTTGGCATGATCATGACCATTAATGAATACACAAATATTCTTGGCTCAGTAGTGCATGGATAGTTGTGGGTCGTGATACTTAAAGAATATCCTCGGCCGTAGTGCGGGGTGATTCGATGATGTGGATTATTTATTGTTCGAGTCCCAATATAAAAGTTATGAAAAACTTTAAATCATGAAGATAGTAGATTTTATTTTCTACTTGACTCTTCTAATGGATTGCTTGTTTCACCAAGCAGCTTAAACTTGATGTTTGTTATATTGTATCGCTTTAACATCGCTTTAAGGCTAATGATAATTTATTTTGCATTATCTTAGTAATAATATTTCTTCTTTGGGCTTGAGCTCACCCTTTCTTCCACCGTATTCTCTGAAATGAGAATATAAATTGGGACGAGTCGGGGAACGAGAGTAACGGTCCGGCAGGATAGCATTAGTAGTCCCTCACTATTCTGTGAAATAAGGTGTTCATAATTGTAATGAGGACTCCTTTTGAGTTTGTATAATCTCTAGTAGACAATAATTATATTCAAACTCACAGTTATGTTTTATCGTATTATACACGACAATTGTATTAGTAAATTGTATTTGAATTCTGTACCATGTATCTGGCGACCCAAAATGGGTGATGTATACCTAATTTTGGGGGCGTCACATACATGTTTTGTTATACGTACCCAAATCACGTCCAAAATACTGTATTATGAAAAAAAAAATTAATTTCATAAAATATTAAATATTTTTTTTAGTTGTATTAAAAAAAAAGCAAAAAAAAATAAAAATTTGGGTCCGCATTTTAATCCTTTCCGGGAGTCCGGACAAGATCGGGACTATATATATATATATATATATATATATATATATATATATATATAGTCCGTTTCTTCAGCGAACTGGAAGGAGTGAACTAAGAATGAACCAGAGTATATATCGATGCTTTTTTTTTTCCATTGCTATAACATAAAAAGTGGGTTTTTATGTTATAAATGACGGAAAATTCAGAATATAATCTTGCTCGCTTCCCTCCAATTATTTGAGAGAGATTTAACTATATATATATATATATATATATATATATATATATATTCATAACATGCATTTGCTATGGATAAAAAATTGACAAATACCATCTTCTATTACAATGATCAAGGGCTGAAATTTGAAAACTGAACTCACCGTCCGCTACAAGCTCTAGCGCACTGGAATAAAAGAAAATCTTGGACCATTATAGCCTATAACACCTAGCAAACTCAAGTCAACTAAGGGAAATAATCAGTCGGCTAGACATACTAGCGGACACTCACAACAACAACATTCCACACTAACAACATTCCAACATTCCAACATTCCAAATCAAAACCACATCATTCCAAACCAACATTCCAACATTCCAAATCAAAACCACATCATTCCAAATCACAGGAACAACATTCCAAATCCAAATCACATGACATCAAACATTCCAAATTCAAATCACAAAAATAGCAAGCATCAAATTCCGAATCAAACATTCCAAATCCAAATCAAATACATCCTACACATTACCTCTTTCGAGCAGACATAAAAGAAAATTTATGGTCAATTTATCATCATAATTCACTTGCAAATCGAGTCAACATAAGAAAATTGATGGGCAAAAGTCTACAGAAAATCCACCAGAAAATTGCAACTATTAAGCATAAATTATACCCAAAAAAAGAATTACCATGAAAATACCAAGAAATAAGGACCATAAAAATATTTAAACTCAACCTAGATATATGATACAGAGTACATCAGATACCAACAATTTACGATCTCACAAAGGACTTGTCTTCAACTTCGACCATATGGGGAAATAATTTTCACAACTATTTATGTTGTCAACATTATTCAGTTTCTGCAATGAACTAAAGATTTCGTATTAGGAAAAGGCAAACAAAGAAATAGAAAATGAAAAGTAAGAATTTAGAGAAAAGATGAATCAGAAATCTGGCTTGGATTTCTCTTAAAAGAGAAAAAAATAGAGCGCTCAATAATTTTAACTTCGATCATCTGGTGAAATAAACATCACATCCATCTAAATTCCCAAATTACTAAATTTCAACAATAAAATAAAAAATATATAAGTGATAACAATCTATAAACATCTAAAGTAGAATTCGATCTAACTAAATTTTATCTGGATTTATTTTTATACAAGAACCTTCTAAGAGGTAAAAGCAGCTAACATGAACCACACAAGTTTTATACAAATGAATACTTCTAACACTACAATGCAAGGAAGAGTTTGGTCAAAATCGTCTCTGAAGGGTTTGTTCAAAATACTCGGAATGCTCAAAAGGTTTGCTCGGAATGCTGGGAATCGCCTTGAATCGCCGATCCAAATACTCAGA
The DNA here is from genome assembly GCA_020205605.1 of Panax ginseng. Lineage (NCBI taxonomy): Eukaryota > Viridiplantae > Streptophyta > Magnoliopsida > Apiales > Araliaceae > Panax > Panax ginseng. The sequence goes on from CM035146.1 coordinate 103,725,181, forward strand.
ATGTTAAATTTTTTGGTTCATCGACTTAGCCTGAAGGGGTATAACGGTCCAAAGTTTTCTTTATTCTAGTTCGCTAGAAGTTCAGTTTTTAAATCTCAACCTTTGATCGTTGTAATAGAAGGCAGAGATGGTATTTACCAATTTTAATCCATAATAAATATATACATGTTATGGATCATTGTTCTCTCTTTATATACGGTCCGAATCTTAAGCTCACCCCTTATCTAACATAATTTGTTCACCCTCTTTAGCAACGAACCGAATTTGTTCACCCTACCGAATGATGATTCGGTTCGTCGCTATATATAGAACCGTCGTCTTAGCTTTTAACGACTAACAATATATAGCGACGGACCGAATATATAGTGACGGATCGAATCGTCAATCTGTTCGTCGCTAAATAGGGTTAGCAAGGTATGTTAGATAAGGGGTGAGTTTAAGATCCAGACCGTATATATATATATACTAACTTTGTCCTGTATCGGCATGAACGGTGAAATTTATTTCAAACTTTGAACGACCTAAATGATTTATTAGGATGGCTGGAAAATTCAAAATCATTTATATTTTGTTAGATAAATATAGGTAGTGATTTATAACTACTAAAGTATATTAATTAAAAAAATATTTAACCCCTGCTCGAACCCTAGAACTAGAACGCAGAACCAGAGAGAGAATTGATTATCATTCACAAGGTTTGGATCTCATCGTCCTTGTTTCTCAAGGCTTTAATTTTGCTCCAGTTTTTGTTCAAATTCGGTTTATATTTTTGAAGGTCGTCAAATTCAACTGGCGGATTTATATTTTGTTATTATATCCAATTTGATACATGGTTTTGTTTTGTGAGAAAGGTTTAGCTTTTACTTTTAATCACCTTTAAAAGCAAAAAAGTCATGTACTGGTACATAATTGGAAATAGCAGTTGAAATTTAATGGTTGATAACGATAAATATTTATTATTCTAATTTGTTGTATCTTAATCTGCTTTCTAAATAACATAACTTATTTAGGGCGGTTTCGTTACCTGCTTGTGGGCCTTTGTTTTGAATTGAATGCCTTATTTGATATTTTTTAGATGTTTAAAAATCATTTCATATGAAAAGTTAAGCTACTAAATATATGGATACGTCTAAAATTAACCATTTGACGTTTATTTTTCCCATAACATGTTCATCTTGTGATTTATACTACTTTGAGTAAGAGCAGGTTATAATGGGATTTGCCCCCTTAAATTGTTTATACTATTCACACTGGCCAAATTTTGATTTTATTTTATTGTTTTGTTCTTACAATGATGTCAGGTGTTAGATACTATGGACTCAAACTTGTCATCTTCTCCCTCAGACAGTGGCGGTGCAAAAGCAGCATTTCGCAAGCCTTCTAATGATGCAGTTAACAGAAAGTATAGGCGCAGGTCTCCAGTTGACGGGTCATCATCCTCATCTGATGGTTAGTTCAATTTTGATTTTCGAGTTAGTTAAATTAGTTATTTCTCTAATGCAGTAAGCAATTATGAATCCAGAGAATTATTTATAACATGTGTTCAATTGTTTTTTGTATGTGTCCAGTGTGTTCTTGATAGGTCTGATTGAGATATTTAGTCTCCAAGCTGTTTAGTTATCACTTACTGTATGCAATGAAGACTTCACTTGCCCATGCTCACTGGGTCACCGCTGTTGGTTACTAACTACAATAAAGTAGGAAAGCATGATAATGTGGATATTACTGTCCAAATTATTGGTGTTTGAGAATAGTGATTTGATGGACATAAAAGTGAGTGATAGTCTTTACTGTGAAATGCTAAAATAGTGTTGGAATGATGTTTTTCAAGTTAATTCGCTGTATCTCCTGAAATTAATGTGAGAAAAGTTTAATGCTCTTTGATTTTTTTTTATATAATCTTTACTACACGCTTCGCTTAAGATGTCAAATTATCTCTATGAAGATTTTTGTTCTGTATGAAGAATTGGTCGGTCCTTTCTATAAAGTGATATCTTGGCACTGAGGTATGATGTCTTTATATATGCAGGGAGTCCTAATCGTGCCTGTAGCTCAAGCCCTATCCCTTCCAGGGAAGATCCTGCAAAATCTTTTGATGATCGGCAGAGGAAGGATGATAGGAGGGACTTAGATAAAAAGTACAGTAGGAGTCAGTATGGTAGACATTCTGATCAACATTCTTCCAGGAGTACTAATTACCATAGACATGATGACTACAAACATGAAAAGCTTGTGGATGAAGATGACAGAAAATGTCCAAAGTTATATTCTCGTTTTGGTAAAGAGTCGAGGGATGGAACTCATTCTGATCATACTAGCCGAGAAAGTGAGCAAAACAGATCAAGAGATTATCTGCATAATGCTGATAAGTATGCTCGTGGAAAGACTAATGGTTCTCGGAATAGAAGCAGGGATAGGGATAGAGAAACCTCTCCTATTGAGTATCAAAAATTTAAAGGTAGGGAATCATCATCAGACAGAGCTGGATCTGGTAGGAGGCAGACTAAATTAAACAATGAAGAAGTGAAATCTGGGGTGCGCAATAGGCATAGAGGGTCTGTAAATGATCAGGATAATAAGAGAGACTATCGAAGAAGTGTTGGGGATCACAAAAGTGATCTTTCACCTACATATGAGGAGTGTAGGGGGTATCGGCATGATTCAACCACACAAAGAGATGGTTCCGGGCATCGGCTGAAAGAAACTTCTAGGATTGATAGTAAAGAGCTGCGTGGTCAGAAGTACCCTAATGAAGAAAAGAAGAAATATGATAATCGGGAGTCTGATAGGCACAAGGAGCGATACACCAAGGAACTAGCAGACAAGTCTGAAGATAGAACTACCTTTACCAGTGAAGATCAAGAATTTCCTGCAAAGAAACCAAAGTTCTGTAGCTTGGATAGAGGCAAGGACCATGGGAAAAATGGTAATTGTTTTACATATTATGTGGCTATTTTCTAGTCCATTACTAGTTGGCAATATTTTATTACCGTTTTCTTCTAATTTTTAATTCTATTAGTCTAGTCATGTGCTTATATTTGTGCATTGTTTTGGTAAATTAGTTTCAAAGGTTACAACTGCAGCAGATGAAAGGCAGCCTCCCAATCCACAAGCTCAGGTATTTGTTGGTAAATTGAGTTCAGATCAGGACTTTCTGAAAGACTCTGATATAGATGCTGCCAAAATTGCTGCAATGAAGGCTGCTGAACTAGGTAATCAACATTCATGTATTAATTAGAGTTATAACTCGTAACTATGATTATCATAGTCTGGTTTGGTTATAGAGTTCTGAAGGATTTATCCATCATTCATGTTAAATACTAAAAGTTTCTGTTCTGGTGCATTTATTGTTGTTATCTATATTCATATTCTATAGTTACTGTATGCGGTCTGCTGGACATTTATTACAATTAGACTTTGCCTTTATTTTATTTTTTCCCTGAGCCTGAAAATTATATTTTATTATAAGAGCTTTTCTTCACTTGTTCTGGTAGTACAAGTTCATGGGGCCAGCTATAGAAACTTGAAACAAGTAGTGTGGTTAAATTTGAAGACCATAGAAATAATGATAAATTTCTAAATCATTGACGGAATCACCTTGTTTTACATGTGTGTGATATGTATCAGATATAGCCTGGTTTTTTTTATGGGTATTTTATTATCTAAATTAACTGATAAGAACAAATAATATACTGATTAGGGCCTGTTTGATAACCCATTCTGTATGCATGTATTCATAACTGAAGCTGATCCTCTAATCATTGTTAAAATATTTTTTCCTTGGTCATAATTATATAAAAGACTTTAAAGACATGGTTATTTGTTATACACTACAGCTTTGTAATTTGTTCAAATGATGATGATAAAAATAAAAAAAAAGAAGATTAAAATTGGATTATCTTATAACATCAGTTCACTTCATATATAACAATTTAAGCCAAACTTATATTCACACACTTCTTTTTATCAGTTGCCTTTATTTTATAAGTATTCAAATTTATATACTCAAGAATATTTCAAAGTGGGATGTGATTGCAGTAGTTTACACATGATCCAAGACAAAACAACATCCTAGTTATATTGCCCTATTACATTTATAGACTGCTGATTTGGACTTTTTTGGTGGGAAACTCCACAGTTAATAGGAACCTAATTGATACGGGGTACATGTCTGCTGACCAGAAGAAGAAGTTGTTATGGGGGAATAAAAAGAACACCACTGTGGAAGAGGTATTTGATGGATATACTGCTAGTAATTGTCTGTCTTTATTTATTGTAAAAATGGATCTCATTGCACTCTGACTCCCACTTATTTAGCGCTTTTATGCTGAATTCCAAACGATATCTCATATCAGTTCCAACTTTATTTTAAATCATCATAACTTGGGCTGCAAATTAGGTGGTTGCAATATTTTTTGTAATAGCAGCATAAAGTAAAAGTTGCTTCAGCACAAAATTTTGTAATTCCTGTTACCCCCATTCTTCCATGATGAAATCTATTTGTTATGTGATAAAGATCGCATCTTCTACATACCTAATCCAAAGGTTCTTTTTCTTTAAATATATTTGAGATGCTTCACGTTATTCACCTTCTTTATTCTTCTTTGTGTATGCTTTTGTTCAATGCATTGTCAAATTCTTACAGTCTACTCATCGATGGGATACGTCCCTGTTCTCTGACCGTGAACGACAAGAGAAATTCAACAAACTCATGGTAATTGCCTCTTCTTTTATTTGTTCTCATGCTCTACTTAGTCAGGAAAACAACCTTCCTTTCCCTTTTTCTTGGTTTGTAATAAATCCCATCCTAACACACTTTTAGAGTCTGAGGTTACATTGGTACCTATGGCCAATTGTAGGGTGTGAAGGGCGAGGCACAAGTGGAACACAAACCCGACAACCAGGATGGCAGTGGCGTCATCCAAGCCGAGAAGCAGAATCAACTCCAGCTGGATTTGGAGAAGCAATATACTGCTGGACTGCGGCGAAGAGATGGCCGTACAGTTGGACTGGGTCTTTGAGAATCTACCTTGAAATATGTTTTTCTTTCATGATGAATCGTAGTTACATTTTGTTGAACAATTTTACAAGAAACTCCTTTTGACCAGCAATGTGGTTTATTGGGATCATGATGGAAGTTGCGTTACTGCCCTTATGGTAAATATGTTCGCCAGATGCCACCGGAGTGTTCTCTGGTATAAGCCTGAACTCTCGTCTCTTAATCTTAAAGCACCCTATTTCTTTTCATTCATGGACATGGCATGGGTTGGTGGGTATCTTTTTGGGAGATCCCCGATACTTGTTTTTTCTCATTAATGGGAAAAGATATGCTTAAAATTTGTTCTCAATCTGGAATAGGGATAAATAACATTTTGGTCACCGTATTAGAGTTCGGTTTTTATTGTGATTACCGAAATTTTTTTTATTACAATCGAATAACTGTACTCTCAAATATTACAAAATGGTCATTAATTTTAATTTTCGTTCAAAAATCAAACAGAAATGTTTAGTAGACTAACAGAATTCATGTGGCATTGAGGTGGCACGTAGGGTCTACTTTCACGTGGATCTGTAGTCAAATGTAATACACTTTTTGGTTACTGTACTAGGGTCCGATTTTTATTATGGTTACCGAAATTTTTTTTGTTACAATCGAATAACTGTACTCTCAAAAATTATAAAATGGTCATTACTTAAAAATTATTATTATTTAAAAATGTTGAAAGTCAATGTTGAAATTATTATTACTTAAAATTAGTATTACTTAAAATTATTGTTATTTAAAAATTATTATTATTTAGAAATTATTATTATTTAAAAATGTTGAAAGTCAATGTTGAAATTATTATTATTTAAAAATTATTATTATTTAAAAATGTTGAAAGTCAATGATATGAATTCATCATAATCAAGAAAAAGAAAGGGTTTTTTTTTTTTTATTTAATAAAATATTATTAATAATAATAATTTTAAAATAATAATAATAATAAAAGACTATTAATAATAATAATTTTAATAATATATAGAACTTCTAGTAAAATTAATAGTATTGTATAACAATAATTTTAAAATAATAATAACAATTTTAATAATAATAATAATAGTATTAATAATAATTTCAAAATAATAATAATAATAATTTTAAATAATAATAATAATAATTAACTTTATAAAATTTTAATTTTATAAAATTAATTGTATTTGGACCTCAAAGACAATAACTAAAAGTATATTATCCCTTTAAACAAAGTGAGTAGTAAAATTTATTATCTTTAAATAAAATAATAATAATAATAATAATTTCAAAATAATAATAATAGTAATAATAATAATTTTGAAATAATAATAATAATAATAATTTCAAATAATAATAATTTTTAAATAATAATAATTTCAACATCGACTTTCAACATTTTTAAATAATAATAATTTTAAGTAATGACCATTTTATAATTTTTGAGAAAGACAAATATTCGATTGTAACAAAAAAGTTTCAGAACCACAATGAAAAATCTGGACCTAATACAAGAACTAAAAGTGTATTACATTTGACTACTGATTCACGTGGGAGTGGACCCTACGTGCCACCTCAGTGCCACGTGGATTCTTAGTCTACTAAGCATTTTCGTTTGGTTTTTGAACGAAAATTAAAATTAATGACCATTTTGTAATATTTGAGAGTACAGTTATTCGATTGTAATAAAAAAAGTTTCGGTAACCACAATGAAAATTGGACTCTAGTACAATGAACAAAACGTTATTTATCCCATCTGAAATATGATAAGAGTTTGAAGAACATAAAGGGAAAGGAACTTGTAAATCATAAAAATTACTCTTTAGCATGCATATACATACTTGATATTAGACCTGGCAAAATATGGTTATGGGTTGGTTTTGGTTTTCAAAATATGATTAACCAACCATTTAAGAACTAAAACCATATTAACCATTTTTAATATGGATAGTGTGGGTTGAAACCATATGGTTATGGTTAAAAACCATATTAACCATATTGACCATTTTAATATGGTTATAGTTCCATGAAAAATAGTTAACCAGGTCGGAACTATATTTCTTTTTTAAAATATGGTTCCAAACTTTAACCAACTCAAATAAATAAATATAATTAATTAACCCATTTGGTTCCAGTTAATATGGGTTGACCCAACAGTTAACCAACTATATTGCCAGGTCTACTTGATATTAGTATTTCTCATGTCACACAAAATGCCAGCTCAGCTTGGTGGGTCTACTTGGTTTACACGTTGATTTCTAAACAACTAAGAAATTATCTCATTTATTCATAAATCAACTTACCTGTCATTAGACTTGGCAAATCGGTAAAGGTAAGTTTAAAAGGCCCGAAGTTTTCACTAAGCTAAATTTATTGGGCAGTGGGTCTGTTCTTGTTAAGCGTGCCTTTTTCCTTTTTTTTTTCAAAATCTTGATACACCAAAAATAGTAATAATAATAAATATTAAAAATAATAAAATAATTTATAATAAACAATAATTTTAATTACTTAAATTAACTACATATCTCAATCAATTAAAATTTTAATAGTATTATAATTTTAGATATTATTCTGAAGGCATGATTTGGGATAATGATTGATTTACTTTTCAAATAAGTAGGGGGAATGCATAATTAAGGGATAATGATTGATTTACTTTCCAAATGTACTACAATAACTCAATAAGTAAGGGGATTGCATAATATATACTTTATAAGTAAGGGGATTGCATAATAAATACTCAATAAGTAAGGGGATTGCATAATCAAATATGATTCTTTAAAATTAATATAATTTATTTAACTTTTAAAAATAATAAATACTGTAATTAATACTAATATATAGATAATTTTAAATTTTTATAATTATATTATCTAACTTAAACTAATAATGATTAGTTTAATAGTTTTATACTTTAAAATTATTAAATACATATCTCAATCAATTAAAATTTTAATAGTATTATAAATTAGTATTATTAATTAATTACCTACATTAACTACATATCTTAATTATAATTTTCAATTATAGTTAAAATATATTGAAGATTGCATTAAAAGCAAATAGTTGTTGTAGCTTAGTTGGTTTAAACTCTTATTTATTTACTTACAAGTCTTGTGTTCAAGCCTCACAACCCACAAGTAGTAATATTTTATTTAAAAAAAATAAAATAAAAATTGACGGGCCACTTGGGCGGGCCGGGCAAAAAAGGCTTGGGTTTTGGCGAACAAGAAAATGACGGCCCAAAGCCCGATTTTTGGCGGGACGCGGGCCTGGGCCATCTTTGCCAGGTTTACCTGTCATCCGTCAAACTAAACTCAATTGTTGTAGCTTTGCACAGCTGTCGGTCCCTCTTCCATATTGTTAAACCTATGTGGACTCTTTAGTTGTTTTCTGTTTATTTATAATAACGAGATATTTTTCTTTTATATTTATCCCTAAATAATACTTCTTCATTTTATTGAAAAATAATCTCAGTTGCAAAAAAAATAATTGTTTTGCAAAAAGAGTCATTTTTATTTGTTAATTTTTTTTGAATGTATATTTTTTTTTGTTAATGGTAATATAAAATGACATAATATCCGTAATCTATCATCCCAAATTCATTATACGAATTGATAATCAATCCACTGATTTATTTAAGTACAAGCTTACACAATTTAATACTACACTTTATAAATTATAAAGATTGATACAAATATCACATATTTAACTTATTAGTATGAATCAGACCAGTATTCGAATATAATCCATCGAACATGTATCGAGTATGGTTTGAGAAAAAATGAAATACTCGAACCCTAATCTGAGCGAATACTAGTATACTCGAATTCGACTCGTGTATCATTAAACAAAAAACGAGTATGGATTATATTCGACTTGAATCAACTTCGAATTCGAGCTTTGGATCATATTTTCGAACCGATCTCGAGTCGAGTATCGAGCTACTCTTCTTCATTTAACACCCTACTTAACAATTGTTGACTAACACTTGTTGTCTATTGTATTCTATCAGATTTTTTCCTGTTGAAGACCAAGGATAATTTGTTCTACATTATGTTAATCATAATATTCTTTACTGGGCTAGTTGAGCTCACTCCTTTTTTTGGTTCCATTGTTGTTCTCAGGAGGCGAGAATGTAGCTAGAACTAGCCGAGGAGTGGAGTAAAGGTCCAAGATGGTTATTATAGTAGTCTTCACTATTTTGTAAAATAGTGTGACAATAATTATAATGAGGACTTTATTTGAGTTTGAATATTGTTTACGAGACAATATTTGTATTGAAACTCACAACTTATATTTTATCGTATTTTACACGACAATTAAGAGTTGTATCAATAAAGTTATATTTGAATTCTGTATCATGATTTGGCGACTCAGAATGGGTTGTGTGAACTTATTTTGGGGGCGTTACAATGTACATTAAATTGAACAACAATATCTGTAAGACCCCAAATTTTTATTAATGAAATTAAATTTCCTCTATTTATTATTTCGAAATAGTAAGGGTTGATTTGATTAAGGTGGATAGTTATGGGTAAAATACGCAAATATTTCGAATAAGCAAGTGGTTATAAAATATTCATTATTATTTTGGGAATATTCGTTTGGTCGTGGAATATTCAGTATTGCTTGGGGAATATTAAATGCGACCGGCCGCAGATCTTTTATGGGCCCTATAACGGAAAGCGATTGGATGAAGAAAATGACAAATATAAGTTGTTTATAAATAACTTGGCGTAGTTATTCAAGAATTATCTTTGTTTGAATACCCAGTGGTTAAAAACACACTAATCTGGCGTTGTTGAACAAGAAGATGGCAGTATTGCACCAATTATTGATTCTTACGTAAAAAGGCACTACTCAATAATTATTACAAATAATTCTTTATTCAATTATTTTATTTTATTGATTTAATAATTCTTTGCGTTGATATTTTATATTATCTTGTTGTTTGATAATTGTCATTACACGATATTTTCATTATCTAGACAATAATTCATATTATCCGAATAATATTATTGGATAACATTATTGGCAATGTCTAGAAAGTTACATCTCAAGGAGAGGTTTGGTTACCTAATTGCGGCAGCAGAAGTGAGAGAGATCCTTATTAAAAGCCTCTTTCCTCCTGAAAATGGCACAGTTGCCCGATCTTGTGATTCTGTAATATTATTTGTGAATAATTAATTATTGATATATATGATGAGGAAAATATTAATTTTATGAGGATATAGATGGAGGAAAATTTTAATGTGACAATTGTTAAAAATTAATATTTTATCTTTTTCTGATAAAATAATTCATTTAAATATATTATTATATTTTAATAATATAATAATGGTGATATTTTTATAATGAATGTGGGATATATGAGTATACGAGGAAAAAGAGTATTTTTATTGCAATAAATATTAAAAACAAATTTTGTGTGTCGGTAGACCCATTTCTTGACTGAAATTTGATTATAAATTTTTTGTAAAATCGTCTGCTTTGTGGATTTCGGTCAATTTACTTTTGGAATTTGGAAAAACTTTCTTACGTAAAGTTGTAGAAATTGAATTCCTATAAAAAATTAAGCTAGATTCAATTTTCTCGATAAAAGAGCTATTTATTGTGAATTATTGAAGTTTTGTATATCGGTGTGAATTGATTTTTGGAGTTTAAATTATTTTTGTTAGAAAAAGCGTTTTTTGTATTTTTTGGACATCATTAACATGTGTGGCTGGTATTTTTGACCAAAAGGTGGGCTAAGAAAAATTTGTATAATTATATTAATATTATATTCAATTTTACTCGCTTTGGTGTTCTAAGCGATTTCTATAAATATGGTGCTTGGGTTAGAATTGAAAATCACACCGAAACTGAAGTTTTCTCTCGATATATTGAGCGTATTCTTGTGAGTATTTTGAGTATACTTTGAGTATTACTATACTAACGTCTGCAAGTTCAAGTCATAGCTTTATATCCTGTTTCAACTAAATCTTGTCTTTCGAGGTAAGAGATGTTATTTTCTTCGTAAATGATATTATTTCTTCAATATCATTATGCCAAAATATTGGTTGGAAATTTTTATCAAATTTGAAACTTTTTCATGTCGAAAGTTACTTATTCATGAGATTCTTATTCACGAGTCTTATTCACGAAGCGTGATGATGTTTTTATTGAAATTTCTATCTTTTGGTGTCGAGATTCTTATTCACGAATCTGACCTATTCACCAAAAATGAAATTTCTTCTTTTTGTCCAAAATATCTATTACGGATACTAGCTTTGATTGTATCCATGTTTTGATCATTCTTGAATTTTATCCCACTTTGGTTGGTTATGAAGTATTTTTGAATGGGAATTGTTTAAAATCTGAATCCTTAATATTTGTTCTTTTGCTTCACTTGGATTCGTTTTCTTTAAAATATTTTTCTATCATCCTCGATCCTAAATGATGATATAACGAAATATCTTTGGCTCAGTAGTCACAAAGATGAATGATTTCTTGATGAATATCTTTGGCAGTAGTAGTCTGAATAAAGCAGTGTTTAGATGAACATGACCGATCGATGAATATCTTTGGCTGTAGTGCAAGGATGAATATTTGATTCAAGATGAATATTAATTGATGTTACTGAGGATAAAATAATGATGATGAATTTATTAAATTCATAGATATTAGTAGATTTCATCCTTTACGTAACTCTTACATGAATTATTATTTTCATTGCGAATATTGATATAAAACTTGTTGTTTAATGTATTATCTCAGATTTTTCCCTGTTGAAGACTAACGATAAATTGTTATATATTATCTTAGTCATAATATTCTTTACTGGGCTAGTTGAGCTCACCCTTTTCCTTTTTGTTCCATTTTTCTTCTCGGGAGGCGAGAATGTAGCGAGTACTAGTCGGGGTATGGAATGAAGGTTCTAGAGAGAGTTGTTTAGTAGTCCTCACCATTTTTGTAAAATAATGTATCAATAATTATGATGGGGATTTATTTGCGTGTGGATATTGTCTAGACGACAATATCCGTATTTAAACTCACGATTTATATGTTGTAATAATAAAGTTGTAGTTATTTACATACCATGTATTTGGCGACTCGAGAATGGGTTGGATGGAATGGACCTATTTTGGGGTGTCACACGGTTGGTATCGAGCTTAGGGATATGATCTCTGCTTGGGAGATCGGAATAGAACTAGGAGGAGAGAGACGAATAAATCCTTCGCTAAAGTGTCATACCTAAGCTTATTTGTTAGTTGGTTAAGTATATAGGGATATTATGTGATATATTGATCTCCTTAATTAACCCTTGTTTTATAATGATGATTTGAGAATGTCGTTGAGAATATTGACATGGAGTAAATGAGGCCGTGGAGATGCTGTCAGACTACCAACGAGGAGAACGTCAACAGTACGGCAATGTGATGTACTCCTGTGAACAACTCCAATCGAAGCGAGATGATGAGCGAGGGATGTTTAGAAGCTTTTTGCGCTCATGCAAAATCGAGCGAGGTAGACTCGTGTTCAAAATACAGGAGGAAATGATAGTAATTCACGGGTGGTCACAGCTAAGCAGTTCAAAGAGTTGGGACCACCAGAATTCTGGGGAAAGCGGGATCCGATTAAGGCAGAGACGTGGGTCAAACAAATTACCAAGATATTCGATGTCTTGGGATGCACGGAGGGACATAAAGTTCCATTCGCTACTTTTATGTTCCGTAATGAGGCAGATTATTGGTGGGAATCTGTGAAGCGTACCCATCCAGCTGCACTCAGCATGTCATGTGAGACATTTCAGAAACAGTTCAATGACAAGTACTTCCCTGAAAGTATTCGTCATATGAAGGAAGTGGAGTTTATTAGACTGGAACAGAATAACATGACGGTGTCCCAGTACGAGGCGAAGTTCGCGAAGTTATCCGTGTTTGCACCTCATTTGGTGGAGAATGAGGAACGTATGGCGCAGATGTTTACGAGAGGTTTGAAACCCGCATACGTCGGTATCTCATTTCTCATAAATTTTCTCTCTATTCAGATGTTGTCAATGTGGCTCGATTGTTAGAAGCGAGATAACGAAAGACGTTCCACCGAGGACCATAACCAGGATCATACCAAGAGAAGATAGCGATCATCGAATAACGATAACCAAAGGCAGAGAAAGAAGAATACTGGACAAAGCGGTAGAACTACTCCGGGTGGTAATCGTGGCCATGAAAATAGAAGAAGTGAGTCGAGAGGAGATTTTAAAAGAGAAGATTCAACAACGACCATGTGAAGATGTCGTCGCCCATGAGAATCGGTTCGAGGAGGAGAAAGACCACTTTGGTCGATGTTACAAATCGGGAAAGAGGGACATATCTCATTGAAACGCCTGACAACAGCTTTAAGGTATGCTATAATTATGGAAAAGAAGACATATCGCTCGAGATTGTATGGTATCGAAACCCGATCCAATGAATGGTGACTCAAAAGGATGTTCAAGAAAAGTCAAAGTCAATCTTCTGGAAGAAGCGTTTGTCGTGACCGTGGCATTCAAATCACGAGGAACGAACGAAGTTAGCACGGGTTAGTTAATTATAAATTCTTGCGAAGTTTATACCTTACTAGAGTCCCATTTACCCATTCTTTTATCTCTCTTTGCTTTACGCTTTCAGCGTTTGAACTTGACTACGGAGAAATTAGACTTTGACCTATTTATGGAGACTCAGTTAGGAGAAACTTTCATTACATCCGTTGTTTAGAAATCTTGCTTGATTCGGGTTGGCACTATCACATTACACATTAACCTTATTTCTATAGAGATATTTGTTTTTGATGTGATTTTAAGGTTAACTACTCATCATGCCAAAATTGATTGCTTTTCGTAAGGTTGTTAGTTTTTATATTCCTAAGCAACTTTGTTATTCAATTCAAGAACCAAACCATTGAAGTCAAACACTTTCATATCAAGCCATAAAGTCATTCGTTTATTGAAAAAGCGGATGTCAAGTTTTCTTAGTCCATGTTATGGATTTGAATAAAGACACGTCGATTTGAATAATATTCTGTTGTTATTAATTTTTCTGACGTATTTCTGAAGAATTTCTTGGCTTACTCCCAAACTGATATTAAATTTTGTATCGACTTTGAACCCTAGACAAAAAAATCATTTCTAAAATCCCATATCGAATGGCTCTTATTGAACTTCAGGAGTTAAAAATTCAACTATAGAATTTGGTACCAAAGCCTTTATCTGGTGACTTACTTTGTGGAATGCACCGAAGCCAGACTCTCCATAGGGGACACCATATTCGTGTGATAGTAAATGATAGGTGTCATTGTAACGTCTTATCCAAGGTTGGGATATGAGTCACGATTGAGAACAACCTAAGTCGATGTCGAAATACGTAGCTTTATAGGCTTAGTTGGTTATTATCGGAGATTCGTTGAAGGATATTCTCGAATCGCTATTCCATTAACGCAAATTGACTCGTAGAGATACAAAATTCGAATGGAGCAAGGAATGTGGGAAGAGCTTGAAGAACTCAAGAGGAGACTCATTTCAAAGACATATTACGACCATGCCATCTTGGAAAAGCGAACGTGGTAGTGGCGTGTTGAGTAAAGATCGTTATATGAATCTGAGTCTGAGTCACGATATTGTCAAAGACTAATTTCGTATAATTTATAAATAATAGAGATGGAGATGAAAACTCTAGGTACCCACGTGATGATATCTGAGTATAATCGACTTTAATCGATAAAGTTAAAAGTCGCTTCATTGCTACACAATTTGGAGATGATGAATTTGAAGAAGGAGGTCAAGAAGTTGTTATTTCAAAAGCGAGAATCGGTGAGGTGAGAAAAGCTCAAACCTTTGATTTATTAATCCATTTGAAATTCTCAATCGAATAGGAATTATGGCCTATAGACTCGTTTTACTGCCAAGTATGACGCGTGTTCATAACGTTTTTTCACATATCGAGGTTACGTAAATATGTGGACGACCCGAACCACGTCATTGAGTTAGAACCGGACGAGATAGCCGAAGACTTAACGTCACGAGGAGGTACTGTCAAGATCTTGGATAGGAAAGACCATGTCCACATGTCTGAGGGTTATATCCTGAAGTTAAAGTTTTGTGGAGAAACCATGCTATTGAGGAAATGGCACGGAGTTGGAAACGGAAATGAAAGCGAGGTATTCTCATCTTTTGAAACACCGAAGTGCGTCGTCCAATTTCGAGGACGAAATTTCATAAGGAGGGGAGGTTGTAAGACCCCAAATTTTTATTAATGAAATTAAATTTCCTCTATTTATTATTTTAAAATAGTAAGGGTTGATTTGATTAAGGTGGATAGTTATGGGTAAAATACATAAATATTTCGAATAAGCAAGTGGTTATAAAATATTCATTATTGTCGGGAAATATTCGTTTGGTCATGAAATATTCAATCTGTTCGGGAATATTAAGACGACAGTAGCAGATCTTTTGTGGGCCCCATAACGGAAAAGCGATTGGATGAAGAAAACGACAAATATAAGTTGTTTATAAATAACGGCATAGTTATTCTGCAAGATTATCTTTGTTGGAATACCGTTGGTTAAAACACACTATCTGCGTTGTTGAGCGATGGATACGGTATTGCACCAATTATTGATTCTTACGTAAGAAGGCACTACTCAATAATTGTTACGATAATTCTTTCATTATTTTATTTTATTGATTTAATAATTCTTTGCGTTGATATTTTATATTCTTTGTTGTTTCAATAATTGTCATTACACGATATTTTTTTCATTATCGAACAATAATTCATATTATCTGAATAATATTATTGGATAACATTATTGGCAATGTCTAGAAAGTTACATCTAAGGAGAGGTTTGTCACCTAATTGCGGCAAGAGTAGAGAGAGATCCTTATTGGAAGCCCCTCTTTTTTCTAAAGCGGCACGGTTGCCAAGATTGTGATTCTGTAATATTATTTATGAATAATTAATTATTGATATATATGATGAGGAAAATATTAATTTTATGAGGATATAGATGGAGGAAAATTTTAATGTGACAATTGTTAAAAATTAATATTTTATCTTTTTACGATAAAATAATTCATTTAAATATATTATTATATTTTAATAATATAATAATGGTGATATTTTTACAATGAATGTGGAATATATGAGTATACGAGGAAAAAGAGTATTTTTGTTGCAATAAATATTAAAAACAAATTTTGTGTGTCGGTAGACCCATTTCTTGACTGAAATTTGATTATAGCTTGTAAAATCGTTCGTTTGTGGATTTCAGACAATTTCTGTTTGGAATTTGGAAAAACTTTCTTCTGCAAAGTTGTAGAGAATTGAATTTCCTATAAAAACTTGCGAGATTCGAATTTTCTGATAAAAGAGCTATTTATTGTGAATTATTGAAGTTTCGGTATATCGGGTGTGAATTGATTTTTGGAGTTTAAATTATTTTTGTTAGAAAAACGTTTTTTGTATTTTTTTGGACATCATTAACATGTGTGGCTGGTGTTTTTG
This sequence comes from Panax ginseng, assembly GCA_020205605.1. Taxonomy (NCBI): domain Eukaryota; kingdom Viridiplantae; phylum Streptophyta; class Magnoliopsida; order Apiales; family Araliaceae; genus Panax; species Panax ginseng. Next base: position 103,741,717 of record CM035146.1, read on the forward strand.
ACCAAAAGGTGGGCTAAGAAAAATTTGTATAATTATATTAATATTATATTCAATTTTCTGCTTTGGTGTTCTAAGCAATTTCCTATAAATAGGGTGCTTAGGTTAGAATTGAAAATCACACCAGAAACTGAAGTTTTCTCTCTCGATATATTGAGCGTATTCTTGTGAGTATTTTGAGTATACTTTGAGTATTGCTATACGGTGCAAGTTCAAGTCATAGCCTATATCCGGTGTTTCAACTTAGAAATCTTGTCTTTCGAGGTAAGAGATGTTATTTTCTTCAGTAAATGATATTATTTCTTCAATATCATTATGCCAAAATATTGGTTGGAACTTTTTATCAAATTTGAAACTTTTTCATGTATCGAGTTCTTATTCATGAGAGTTATTATTAGGGAGTTCTTATTCACGATTCTTATTCGCGAAGCGTGATGATGTTTTTTTTGAAATTTCTATCTTTTGGCGTCGAGTTACTATTTCACGTATCTGCACTATTCACGTGATCACGACCTTTATTCACGAATCTGACCTTATTCAATTCAGAAAAATAAAATTTCTTCTTTTTGTCCAAAATATCTATTCGGATACTAAATTTGATTGTATCCATGTTTTGATCATTCTTGAATTTTACCCCTCACGATTGGTTATGAAGTATTTTTGGTATGAATTGTTTAAAGTCACGAATCCTTAATATTTGTTCTTTTTGCTTCACCGGATTCGTTTTCTTTAAAATATTTTTTTATCATCCTCAGATCTAAATGATGATATAACGGAATATCTTTGGCTGTAGTGGTCTGAAAGATGAATGATTTCTTGATTAATATCTTTGGCGTAGTCAAAAGATGATGAACGTGTGTTTAGATGAACATGATCGTTATGATGAATATCTTTTGGCTGTAGTGCGAGGATGATTATTTGATTCAAGATGAATATTGATTGATGTTACTGAGGATAAAATAATGATGATGGTACTTTTAAATTCATAGATATTAGTAGATTTCATCCTCTACGTAACTCTTACATGAATTATTATTTTCATTGCGAATATTGATATAAAACTTGTTGTTTAATGTATTCTCTCTCGATTTTTCCTGTTGAAGACTAACGATAAATTGTTATATATTATCTTAGTCATAATATTCTTTACTGGGCTAGTTGAGCTCACCCTTTTCCTTTTTGTTCCATTTTTCTTCTCGGAGGCGAGAATGTAGCGAATCTTAGTCGGGGTATGGAATGAAGGTTCTAGAGAGAGTTGTTTAGTAGTCCTCACCATTTTGTAAAATAATGTATCAATAATTATGATGGGGATTTATTTGCGTGTGGATATTATACAGGCGAATAATATCGTATTTAAACTCACAGTTTATATGTTGTAATAATAAAGTTGTAGTTATTTCTGTACCATGTATTTGGCGACTCAGAATGGGTTGTATGGAATGGACATATTTTGGGGGCGTCACAATATCCATCTATAACAAATTAATACATAAATCAGATGAAAAACAGAGCATATGAAATAAACATTTGAAAGAATGAAAATAATTACAAAGCATACATGTGGGGACAAAAGAGGGCCAAAATTTAGTAAATAATGATTTATAAATCTTAAAACAAGAATTAATAAAGAAAAAGACAAATAATAACATTGAATAATACATGATCAATAGGGTTTAGAGGTAAAAGGACAATACGACAACAAACCCCCAAAAAAATCATCAAAGTCAGATAAGAGGACAAAAAGGGATCATAAGATAGGACATATCTATCGACCGTTACTTGATATTAACCATCAAACGACTTCTAACCAACGTGAATCACACCAAGATTCACCAAATAATCGATTTTATTTAGTTTTTCAATTAATCGATCGAACAACTCGTCGTTCTTTGCTCGACTTTTCAATTGATCGATCACTTTCGAAGGGTTGACTTAGGGCTCAGTTGGCTTGAACAATATAATTTGGAACAAATTTGAAACAAATAACGATTCAATTGCTTCTAATACTAATACACATGTAGGTCCATTGAATAGTAATTTGGTGGGAGATTTTCCCTCCATATCCACGTAATGTTGGCCACATGGACTGATACGTGTTACATCAAAAAAATTTTACAAGTCCGCACCTTATTTGTTCAATTCCGTCTAAAGTCAAAAGATTTTACGGAATTTCAAACGTTTTGCAAATAAACAAAAGTTCAATGAGTTGACTATAAGAGGAAAAAAAATTGAATGACTCATTTGTAAATTAACATAAAATAGAGTGATCTAAAAAGTATTTATCTCCTTTTGTTGTCGAACTGAGGTGTTTGTGTGTAAGCTAAAGGCCTGCTTGTCAACTCCGTCAATCTCACAACCAATCCTAAAACTCTCACCCTCTTTTTATTTATCCCCATATTCTTTGCCTCTTTTCCTCCTTTATATATGTTGCTGCAAGCTAAAGTCCCTCTTAATTATTTGCAATCACCATTTGTAAGTGGCTCAAAACAAGTTGGATTAGTGTTGGTTTCCTTAAAGTTGCCATCTTTATATATGCTCTCTATTAACAATTAATCCTAGAGAATGCTGAGGTTCAAAAGGAGATATCTTTACTGATTTGGCCTTGGAATGCATTCTTGAGCAGCTTTACTAAACTTGTAGCTAGCTAGCTAGCTAGTATAAATTAATGTTCATGACCTTGCTGTAAAGAATTCCCTTAGTTTGAGATTAGAAAGTTTAGGCAAGTAACCACCGGGCTGGCATCAGTTTTGAATGGACAGGAAAGCAGCCCTTGATTGCTGTATGCAGCAGCTATTAGAAGCTAGCACGTGAGTCGGTCCTAAGCTTGTAGATCATAAAATTTTATTAAATTAATTTTTGACCAATTTGTTAAAAAAATAATTTATAATAGTAAAAAAAGTTAGATGTTAAATATAATTTTTAATTATTCAGGATCGATAGATAAAAATAACATTTAATACTATTTCATAAAATGGTTTAATCGGTGAGATTCAGCATTCCGTGAACAAACGGCCTACATTGAACAATTGAATAAAGACGAACTGAATTCGGAGTTTTTGGCATTTCAGCGTTGCGAAAACTTGCAGCCGATGAATGCAGAGAAATAGTCAAGCAGATAAAGAGAAGCCCAATTCCCTCTTTAGATAGTTTCCTACCAAGAAAAGAGAGGAGAGAAAAAGGAAGGCCCGGGGGAAGAAGGTCGTTGGTCCAATTTGAAGATGAACGGCGGCCCATCTGGTTTCAGTACGTTTAGCTTTTCAATTTCCCAATAACTGCTTGTGCAATTGTTTGATTGTTTATAAGTACATGTTCCTGATTTCTTCTTGTTTTGTGTTGAAGACAATGCTCCGATTACTAGAGCATTCGTTATCAGCTGTGCCATCTTCACAATTGTGTCTGGGATCCAAGGTCGTTCAAACAAGCTCGGATTCTCCTATCTGGTAGACTAGTCTTTTCTTCTGGGTTTTTTGTTATGTAGAGTCTGTTGGATTCTTGCCTTCTTGTGCGTATCTGCAAATTGCTTTCTGGGTTTTTTTGGCTAGATTGAAGCTATGAATGTTAATGCCCACTTGTTTTGTTGCGTCTTGTATTCATATATTTGTAGAAAATTTGATGATTGTCATTTTGTATGCCTTTATAAATGGGTTTCTGGGTTTTGATTGACTAAATATTGAAACTTTATTACCCTTATTATTGTACATAAATCTTAAGATTAATATGTGGGTTTTCAGCCATCACTTTACTGCATACTTGTTTCTTTGGTCTATATGACTTTGTATGTATTAGTGAGATTCATGATATTGCTTTTTCTGGCTTTTGGATGACTGGACATTGAAAATTCAATGCCAACTCAAATATCTGAATGTTAGAATTAATAAAGTGGGACTTCAAAATTATGTTATCCCGTTACTGTGCACTTGCTTGTTTTGGTGCTCTAACTTCTATCATTTAGAGTTTGTTGGACCTTTTTGTGCCTAAACGCGTACTTCTTTTAAAGTTTTCCTCAGTAAATACTATAGTTTTGGTGTCCACTTGCTAAGAGGGTTACATTGTATGCTTATTCTTTTATCAAGAATTTACTTTGCCTCTTCTTTTTTTACTTGCGATTAATGAGCGTCTGAGACTAAGTTAATTACTTAAAGAGTTTTAGGACTATGGCTTGTAACTAGTTCTCTCATTCTTGATATTTGCGTGAGAAATCATGTCTCACAACTACAATATATCCTCTAAAACGAAACCGAAAGTGAAACATAAACACAACATCCTTAAATGGAGGATACAGGATAGCAAGCTAATCGCTATTCAAATCCAAAAAATCTATAAACTTCTACCCCTCTAAAAGCTCCCACGTCAGAATTTTAAAAAGTGGCTAAAATTTACTCCCTATCCCATAAAATGCGCAAAAGATGGTAATTGAATCTGAAAATTTCGTCATCTTTCTCAGTCCATATACCCCAAAGATGGAAAATCTTGAACACTAGAAACCTACCATCCTTCCTCCACCAAATCCTGAAATGTGATCAAAAGCGAACTCTTTAAATTCACAGGGTAAGATCATGCTTAACTTAAAACCCTAAAACCCCAAAGGCTTTCTACTGCTGGTCAATGAATAACAAGTGATCATTAGACTTGCTTCTTTGTTTGCATGTAACACACATAAAGATCTTATAAGGCCTACACTTATGGAGTATACATACAGGATTGAACCAATTGTGATTTGAAAACCAGGCAAAAACATCAATCTTTGAGGGGATTTGGCTTAAAGTTTAAGAAGCCAAAAGAAAACTGGAAGTAACTTAATATAATTTCAGTTATCGTTGTTGCTCCCTCTGTCCCAAAATAAGTGATGGGTTTGATTGACAAAGTTTAAGTAACATAATATTTGTCCAAAAATATAGATTTACTTCTCATTATGCCTTATGAAACAAATAAAATATCAAACATAAAAACTAATGGCGGGATCACTTAATTTTAAACAGGAAGGTAAAAATAGTCAAATGTACATGGAACGTAAAACTTATTCACTTATTTTGGGCATCCCGAAAAATGGAAGTCCAGTCACTTAGTTTGTAAAGGAGGGAGTATCACTCTTATATAACTTAAGAAGAAACTCTAGCTTTGAGGGGATATTGGCCTAAAACATATAGGAAGCCAAATGAAAACTAGGATGATAATGGACTGGAATAAAAACACAACCAGGAATTAAGGAATATTTTCTGTACTGCAAATGCTGCTTACTAATCTTGAGTTCCTTAAAGTTACATTTAATTTGAAATTTGATGATATTTTTTTCTCTAATGACAGGATATTTTTAAAAAGCTTCAACTATGGAAGCTAGTTGTGTCAGTTTTTGCCTTTGCATCTACACCGGAGTTGATGTTTGGATCATATCTTCTTTACTACTTTCGTGTATTTGAGAGGCAGATAGGTTCAAACAAGCACTCTGTAAGTATTTATTGACCAGTACTACTTGTGTCTCTTTGCTAATTGTTCAATTATGTATAATTTAGAGAAATTATCATCCTTCTGTCTAATAAAAAAACAAGAGAAAATGTACTAAGCTTTTCATGTGTTGTCAACAACCTCATGCAATTAAATAAGGATGCATGAAACGGGGGGAAATAATCCAGAAGGCTGGAATTTTTCAACATTTTAAACCTTCAATTCTTAGATGTCTTCTTTATGCTTTCCATCTACGTACTGTCTTACCCTGTTTTCTTTTCCTCATTACCAGCAAAGTTTAAGCCTCATTCCCTTTTGTGCAAATAAATTTTCGCCCCTATTTTTTACAGAATAGTTATGATTCAGTTAGGTCCACTAATTTTTCTGAACTCCTCAGACTGACCAATCCAGGAAACAACTCTATGATATACTGCCATTGGCATATCTTTCCTGTACCCAAACTTGAGGGATGGGGGAGTGAAAATGCCGTATTAATCGTAGTCTGGTCTGGTGGAGTTAACCTATTTGAAGTGGCTCAATCCTTACAAGAGAAGCCTATTTATGAAGAAGAATATTTGATGCATGGATCTTATTTTACTAGTTGGTTACAACTATCCATAGGGAAATTTTTGGTCCTTTAAAACTTCCAGACTTCCATCAGAGCTTGACTACAGGTGTACACCGGCCAGGATAGAGTCCGGAGTTACTTTATTGAGTAACTTGATCTTGTTGTTATTGTAACTTTTATCTGTTTGTCTGAAAATAAAAGTATATTATCTTGTTGCATTTTCTTTGCTTGATGATAAAATGTTAAAGTGATTGTTTAAATATGTTTTGTACTATTAGCATACCTGTAACTGAAAATGTTATCCATCTGTTATTGAGAATAGTTGACATACCTCTTCTGCATTATTGGCTACTACACTTTTAAGTTCAATGACAGGGTAAAATCAACCCTTGGAAACTTTTTTTGGCATTGACATATGGTTCAACCTTTTAATCTCTGTCTCTCTATATGCAGGTGTTTATCTTGTTCTCCTTAGTCATGTCTTCACTTCTTGAGGTCCTTGTACTAGCACTTCTTAATGGTATGCTACACTCATGATTATTATTATTTATTTATTTTCCTAAGTTTCCCTCATGATTATTTCATATAGTTCTTTTCTGTTATCTTCAGGAATTTCATTAACCATTTTACACTGCATGGTCTGTGGCATATTTACTTTCCCAGTATGCTGTATGCATCTTAGTATTAAATTTAGTAGTAGTACTCCATTCGTTCCGAAATATAAGATCAGGCTTTGTAAAGTCAATTTGAAATATTTCAAATTCAAAATTGATGTGATTCATTTAACTTTTGAAAACAATAAATCTTTAACTAGTAGTACCTTTAAGATAGCTTATGATGATATCAATGCACCACATCATCCTAGTCGGTGATATTAATGGACTTGCATGCATACAAAGGATGGAGTAGATATAAGGGAAAGTTGGAATTGGTATTTGGGGGTGGGGGGGCTTGTAAAGTTTTCTAGATCATCCGCTCCTTTTGCCTAGTCTGTAACCTCTTAATTTTTATTTATTTTTGGTAGGTCAGGTAGCATGCTTTGCAGTCTGTCAGTCTGTCCAGCATTTATGCTTCCTTTTTTGTTTTGACCTTTGCTTTTTGCTTGCATAGTTAATGTCAATTTGCTTCTTGTTGATAGTATCATTGATGTTAAAATTACCTTCCAGTCTGTCAGTTTGTTTATTTTATTTTGCAGATCCATCCTTGAACTTACTTCGTGCATCTGGCCCCTATGGGCTTATATTTTCTGCATTTGTACCCTTTTTTCTGGACATTCCAGTTTCAACACGGTTCCGTGTATTTAGTCTCCACTTCCCGGATAAGTCTTTCATATATTTAGCTGGCATTCAGGTGATTTAGAATAGTAGTGTGGCCACCTCCTTCCGTTTCTCACTTCCTTTACTTTAATTCTTCATCTATTTTAAACTCTGAGATTCTTCTTTATTGCAGCTTCTTTTGTCATCCTGGAAGAGATCAATTATCCCGGGGATCTGTGGCATCCTTGCTGGGACCTTATATCGTTTAAATATCTTTTGCATCCGAAGAATGAAGGTACTATCACGCCCTAGCTTTTCTTTTGAAAAGTCAGATTTATTGAAAATAAATCGCAATAGGTGGCAAAACTCAGATAAGCCGGCCAAGAACCCATATCATATGACAAAAGGCTATTCACTCCTCAACCCTAAACCCTTCCAAGAGGGGATTCGAACACTCCTTCCAAATACTGATGCTGGACAATTTTTGGAGAATAATAATAATTATAAAACAATGGAAAAGAACTCGGATGAGACTCCACACCTCACTACCCCAAGTATCTTTTACTCGGGTGATGCTCTGCACACTACTACCCCAAGGGTTTCTTAACCGCCAAAGAGAGGAAAAAGCTCATAGTTTAATATCAACAAATAATAATATATTTTGTAGTGTTATTAACTTGTGGGATTACATCAATATTTATGGAGACTCAAAACCCTAATATTACTTGGGAACAATAAAAGAACTAAACGACTATAATACCCTTTACTAAACATTAAAATCTTAATCACCACTAAATGTCCTAAATCCCTCCAATAAATAAATTATATCAACTAATCTTACATTAAACATAGTAAAAATTCCAAAGAATAAATATAAAAAATCTTTGATTTCCTCTTGACTTGTGATCCCCATCAGGTATGCCTCAACTCTGAAAAAGGAGAATCAACATTAATTTTCTGACTTCACATGCCGAAAACTCAACCCATTTAAAACATATTTCATCTGGCTCTCTCCAAACTGACCGCATGACACAATGAGAAGCCATCTCCCATATCTTCTTCAAAGCCTTTCTCATACACATCTTTCTCCAAAAAGCCAAAGGCTCCTTTACCAACTTAGGCATAACCCAGTTCATCCTGAAGAAAGCATCCAATGTAGCACTAATGCAAGATAGGATTTTGGGGATGAATAATTGATGAAAAATAATGAAAATTGGAAAAGCTGTAACTAGGGTGAAGCACCACAAAGATGAATAATTGATGATGACATGTGGATGTTATTGGCGCTGTAACACTCCGAACCCGATATAGGCCCGAAGTCTTTACATGTCATGAAGCTCATAGGCCCCATAATGAACAATATCAATAACGCAAAATGACAAAAAAAACAACTTAACAATAATCTTAATTTAAAACCCAACAATAAATATATTTTAAATCAATTCAAATGAAATACTAATAAATACCACATTCAAATAATGGAGACGCATGACTCCTCGAAACTAAGAGTTTTATCAAAATTCATCAACAAAAGAAAACATTTAAAACTAAACTTCAATTATTCCAAGCGTATCAAATAAAGGCTCAACTTTCAACGATGGGACTGCAAAAATCACATGAGGAAGCGATGAAGCCCGACAAGTAGCAATCCTCTAAGCCGAATCAAGTACAATTTGCAAAATACTTTTTCGAAATAACTTTTGTTCAATAACAATAGTACAAAAGCTTTCAAAAATGTATATCATATCTCTTTTAATCCACGACCTTAGCGATTAAGGATTCTGATAGCCTGTAACACGGCCCAAAAATTCGATAACGTTATGATCGCACCCTACTAAGGTATCTATAAAATGCACGCCTCCTCGAAGAACATCTAAAAAAGTATAAGCCTATAATAGGTCTATATTAGCTCGGAACTAAACGTAATCAATAACGGGTTCTATATATAGTCAGACTGAGGATTTCAAAAACTTTTCTCAATATTATCGATAATATAAACGATATTTTTTCACAGTTCAAAATCATATAATCTCATTCAGTTCGAAAATAAATACTTGATCCGAATTTTGAATAAACAAACATAGCATTTTAATTTAAATGGAAGCCTTAAATAAAACATAACGAAATTTGAAATTGTACATTTAGACATCCGAATAATTAATAAGACATACTTAAAAGTAACGATAATCTTAAAAACACTAAATAGTTCAGAAAGCCACTTACCTCGATATTACGAATACGAAAATATTAGCCGAACAAATCCTAAATATAAATTTAGAACAAAAAGAAATCATTAGTTTAAAATATCCTACCTCAAACATATTTTTTTTATTTCATAATTTATTTATTTTTAACTCAATTTATATTTAGTTAATATACCTGAAATTATAAAGATTTTCCTAAATTATAATTACTTAAATATTCAATATTGAAACTATAACTTTAAAATTAAAACAAATATTTTATGTTATTAGTTTAGAATTATTCTGTTATACTTATTAGTATATAACCGTAGCCATGATTCATAAGTATATATATATATATATAAAATATTGATTCACACAATCACAGACAAGCTGCCATATAATATAAATATATATATATATATTGACACACACACACACCAAAATTTACCTTTTTAATTTTTCTTCTTTTCTTCTTTTCTGTTCTGCAGTACTCCAAAGACAACTAAATTTTTACGTTCTTCTTTCTCTCTAGTTATTTAAATATATGTAATTCCTTTGCAAAATAGGTTACTAGATAAAAGAGTCCTTTTTAAAATTAAAAGTTTATTAAATTTGAATGACTTTTCTTATCCTTATAGGTTTTAGATATGTATAAATACTTATTAGTTACACTTCTATTATCTAATTATATTTAGCTTTTATCTTTTTTTTTATTTTACCGAGTATTACAGGCGCTGTTTGATTTTTCTTCAGATTTTTTTTGTTGTTGCTATATTCGACTAAATTTTAACATTCTTGCTAAAAAGCAAGAATGGATCCAAGACCTCATCCACCCAAAGCCTTATGAGTAGTTTTTTTACCATTGAGCCATGAGGACCTTGGTTCCTTCAAATTCTGCATTATTCGTCTCCTTTTTTCTATTTTTCAGTTTCCAGAATTCTTCGCCTTGTTCTTTTCACAGCTGTCTTGGCCGTCTATGGGGAGTACATCACCTACAGCACGAACTAGAAACATACCATCTTATGTGGGACGCCAAGTGGAGCAAGTATACTTTAATTTCCTTACCATATTCTTGAAGCAATTTATGCATCTAGCTTAATAACTGACTAAAATAAAGTTGTGCATCTAGCTTAATGACTAATTAAAATAAATTGTGCATCTAGCTTTCTCTGTAGATCCATATATGCTCTCTGCTAAGACATTTAAGAATAGTGAGAGAGAGAGAGTGAGTTGGTGAGTAAGCAAAATCATTGGTAGTTTGACTAGAAAGTTCTTCCCATCATATTACAAATTCAAGTATTCTGGGACATGAAGCACCTAGTTCAAAACAATATGAACATTCTTTGCATCTACTGAATGTATATAGCTCATATATATGATCAAAAGACGACCCTTTTTTCTTTTATAATTTATGTGTTTGCAATTAAAATTAGTTCTTCTCGTGATTGTGACAATCTGTGTTAAAATTATGAAACAACTATAATCAGCTTGGTTGGTTTCAGGCAAACCATCCTGCTCCCGTACTGTCATCCATGGTAGAGCCACCAGAGGACTCAATTGCTACACTTGTTTCAATGGGTTTTGACAGAAGCTCTGCCAGACAAGCACTTGTTCATGCTAGAAATGACATCAACACTGCGACAAACATCCTTCTTGAGTCACAGTCGCGCTGAGTGAAATAGTTTTCTTGCTCTACAGAAAAGGAAGCCAAATTTAGGCTGCAAGAAGGAAGCTCAACAATGCAAGGAGATTCTCATCTAACAAAACAAAATTTGGACTGTTCTTATTATGTGGGGAACCCATCCAGGCAGTCATAATATTCTTCTTTCCGGCTATCTTCTCCTTTTAGATCCTTTTAGTTAATTGTTAGCCATCTGTACACTTGTACTCCTTAAACTTGAAGCCACTAGGATTGTTAACTGCATGTCAGACATTGCTTGCCCTTAGCTAAATTACAAAGATATGTATAGTTGCTGTTTTAAGCCTGCAGATTTTCAGTTAGTACATTTTAAATGATTTTGTAACTCCCAAGTTCCCTGGTAAATCCTTCATATACAATCTGGAAAGCAATCTGGAAAGATTGCTGCTTGATATCCTGGGCCTTCAAAATTACATACTCCTTGTCTAAAATATAAGATCATTATTATCTTTTTAAAGTTAAATTAAGACATATTTAAATTCAAAATTAATATAAATTCTTTTAATTTTAGGTAATACAGTGATGAATGTTGTAAATTATTTAAAAAATATTGCTTATTGTAAGATTTATTGTGCTATAATTTTTAATGAATCGTTTCAATTTTAAAATTTTAAAATATTTCAAAAGGCAACAACAGTATAACACTTTATATTTAAGACCTATAAGCACAATTTATCACTGTTATTGCGAGATGTTTGATTCTAAAAATACTATGAAACGTCAAAAGGCAGAACAAGGAATACTTGTCAAATTCTCATAAGCTCAAAAATCATAAATCTTCAAACATAAAGTGAAAACACAAACAGTAATCAAGAATCTACTGAATGACTCCCTACAAAATTTAATCCATTTTAACCGCATCAACATTTCTAACAGGAATGCCTAACCTGATTCAGTTACATTCTATTACAGATGGCAAAAACAATCAAATAATTGAGCTTGAGCAGCTATACATTTCCGTATACATTATACTGGAAAAATAAGAATTCTTTGCTGAAACTCAGCACAATATACAACAGGCTAAAAAAGCCTGACAATATTCTAATCACTACTGGGAAATTATGCATGCAAACCCGACAATATTCTAATCTGCAACAAATACTTTCTTGTTCTGCAGTGCTGGAGAAGTACATAATGAGCAAGAAAATTCCAACCACAAATGTGTAAACATTATGGACAGTCACCCGAAAAATTGGGAACACTATCATACGAAATCATGTCAGCACTCTTCTCCATCCCTGGTATAAACAGGTATTTGCCATACCTTTGTATTCTTCTTTGGGTCGTTAGTAAGGCTGAGATCTGTATCATCTTCCTTGAATGTTCGAATGAATTTTTTTGCACCCATCATGATAAGCCTTTCTAACATGAAAAGTTGGTAGTTATTCTCAATCAATGGATCCAACATGTTGCTGTAATTGGATGAATATGCTAACTTGTACCTGTAACATTAGCCATCAGCTAAAAAGGTTAAATTTTGTAGATGCATGTAATGATTCTCACAAAAACACAGATTACAGTTGCATTTAAGTCGTATACAAATTAAATAATTATAAATGTTTAATTTATTATGGGCAGCATTAAAACTACAGTTTGTTTTGGTTTAGATGTGAACATATATCATTTTAGCTCTTGCAGCATGTAGTCAGTAAGTGAAGATACAGAAGAATTGCAACAAAACTAATTACCTCACAGAGAGAGGAGAAAAGAAACCCGGGGTCCTCTCATTTGAAGCAATAAAAAGAGTTCGTCCTGGTGGAACCCATTTTGAAATTCTACAAAGAATAAATTCTGCACGTGTGTCCCTGTCGAGATGTGGATGTAAGCTCCTATCAACCCCATATCTATCCTTCCTAGTTTTCAATTTATCACCTCGACGAACATGGACAGCATCATAATCACTAAGGAGCATCTTAATCTGCAGGGTTGACATTAATTCATAGATGAGAACCGATCACAGCAAAAATGGAACATAGTTCCAATGCGTTGATGCCAAAAAACATAAAATACAGTGAGGAATGAAGGATATGAGAATGCCATTTTATTACACATGATTACACAGCAACTGTGGCTGCATGTTAACAACACAAGTTTGAAATGGTCGCATAATTTATCTGTTGATTCATCCCTCTTGCAGCCAGAACTCAGTGAAAGACTCAGGGAGTATATTATCCATAAATCACCAACTGATTGTGGATACTTTTAACAATGCATTGTATATTTGTATCAATATTGGGCCACATCAGCACTGAGACTTCACAAACACTGCAACCCATAAACTAACCTTCTCTGCTGCATCTCGTAGCTTCTTTGAAGCCATGGAAGGAAGAAATGAATATGGCAACATGATATCACCTCGATTGTTTCGATCCCTGCACTCCATAAACCTGAATGATTATCATGATTAATACCTACACAAAAACTTTCAAGACTCAAAAAAATCAGCCAAATCATTACCCACTTCATAAGGAGGTTGATAATTACATTGCAAGGAAGACACCATCAAAGATTTGTGTGTGCACGCGTGTGCATGAGTATGTGTCTGCGTGTCAAAGAGAGAGAGTGAAAAAGTCCTAAACCAAAACAAAAGGACTACAGCACATAAAATTCAATCTAAGAAACAATTTAAATTCACTTTCAAATGCATGTCAGACCCTGTTTGTGACTGAATCACGTATTATAGTTCAGGTTGGGCAAAACCAAACTATGTTATGGAAGTACAAGAAATTACAAAAATGACTTTGCACATTTGTATTCTTTTCAAGAACATGTGAACATAGATAACTTAACACATTACGATATCTCAGTAAATGAAAATATCCAATAAATTCAGTGCATGGAAATAAAGGGAGAATGAGAGAGAGAGAGAGAGACTATTATCTAAGATATAGCAGATTTACCAGGAAAGAGGGCTTGCAGTCCTATTTATGAGCAAAATATTTGAGTGTAGACTTTTCTCTTTTAGATCAGCCCGAGAAACTCCTGCTACATGAGCAACCCCTCTGGATCCCAACTTCAGACTCGTTGATCGGACTTGATACCACATTTTCGAATTATCCAGAATTACAGGTACAGTCTTGGATATGAGATCTAGATCATACAAAGAGTCCATGGCACAAGAGCTAGCTGCCCACCTAACATAAGTTAAACACATACAAAATGCATCAAACGATATTGTTTAACTCTTATGAGTCATTCCTGTAAAAGGAAAAGAACAACTGACCATGTAACAAGGTACTCATTTATTCTTTTTGCAATTATCATAAAAGTTAACAAATGTAAAAGACTATAATACATGTGTAGCATCCCCCTGTCCTAGTTCCTCTTTGTTACAACCATGCAACCAATACGTATGAATATGAAAACCCATGCCAGTAGCTATGTTAAATTGCGAAACTCTGAATCTACTTGGTTCCATAAAGAGCCAGGAAGAAAATGTAAAGGGATAGTAGCAAGATAACCAAAAGAAAACTCACCTGTCCTCTAAACTTTCGTTGTTGGACTGATGAAGAATCCCTTTCTTATTATGTATTGGATTGATGCACATCCTAGAAGGCATCACAAAAGTTCTGCAAAAAAAAACAAAAAACAAAAAGTGGGATACGATAGTATCACTATGGTCTACTATGTTACAGAATATGTTTCAGAAAAATGGACTACGCTTATTAACCTTGTGATATGGAGTTAATCACAATAACTGACATATAAGATTCAACTTCAATTGAATATTGAAATGAGTACAATATGACAACCCAGAAGCAAACACCAAAACATATGAACAAGGGACAAAGAAGAACCACAAAAATGGTTCCAAAGTCTTTCGGGGTTCACCTCCATCCATTGCGAAGACAATGACAAAAGAAAGCATGCTTTGGACAAATCTTAAAAAGGAATATTTGTCTGTCAAAAAAAATTACTAAAATAATGCTAATGGGTAAATACTGGTCCAAAATTATGAATCATTCAAACAAAATTTGAGCTACACAAAGGAAAAAACTATTTAATGCAGACAGTAAAAATTCATAACAGAAAACTAATTACTGATAACACTGGAAATTTCAAATATGACCGTAACAAACCACACATGCAGTTAAGTGGTCCACTCACCAATGAATTATAGATAAATCTCATATCAAATTCCTCTTGGCAATAGATCTTCTAACTTGTAGAAGCTCAACTAGGAACTGCATGAAACTTGCAGAAAGTCGAAGCAAACCTATTGCTAACATTTTTTTATTGAAACACATGCCTACCGGCAAAGTACAATAAGTTTTCCTCAGGCACAAAGCAAAAGATTAAATGTGCTATTACAAATACAAAATCAAAGAGCAGAGTTCTCTAAGGCATGATGAACAATGCAGTATTGGCAAGTCAAATCCATTCTGAATTCAACAAATGAACATAAACCCGTGGATAGAAAGAAAATGTTAGACAGTTAAAAACTCTTGAACGCACATCAATTAGCTCGCTGCTCACCAAATATCATCTGCTATGCCCAATCAATACATCATGCAAATAAATTCTTCCTAATATATGCTGTAAAATTTACTAATATCTTCAACTGATCAATTCAGCAGATTTACTCCCAAGTCCTAACAGAAATTCACAAGCACAAGACTAAAACCCCAACAATATTTGACAGCACCCCAATTCAAGGCAAGGAAAATATCAAGAAATTTAAGTGCTGCACAAATTGAACTGTGGTACTTTATGATCTACTTGGAAGAATGCTCCTTTCAAACCTTTTAGCTAATATTTTTCAAGTAAAATACAAAAACCAAATAACCCAAATAGAACGGGGATAGATTACATTACCTCTGAAGAAACATGGCCTCTTCAAGGGCACACCTAAGGCTGGATTCCTGATGTCCCAAACCCTCACAAGAACCACAGTGTTTTCCAGGACAGTCAATTTTATTGCCCCAATACAAATACTTTACATGCCCACTTAAATGTGGCCTTCGATGATTAATTGCAAAGTCTTTTATTAGGGTTTTTGAAGTGGAAAACGAGGACCCATTTTGGGAAATGAGAGAAGAAAGAAGGTACAATAGTGCAACTGCAACAATGGAGGTCGTGAGCATTATAAATGGAGATCTGGGTTTTGGGGGTTTGTACTTTAGGGCTCTGTCGATCCCCATTGGTGTTGCAGAGAAGTGAAGCAAGTAGAAAAAAGGTTCACACTAT